>JAHLJS010000007.1:37517280-38717280 GCA_038502445.1 Eremochloa ophiuroides | reverse complement strand
GTTCTACATTTGCGCCCATACAAAGCTTCAAAAGGAGCCATTTGAATACTCTCTTGATAGCTATTGTTGTATGAGAACTCGGCCAAAGGCAACCATTCTTCCCACGAACCTTTAGACGATAGAACACAAGCTCTCAACATATCCTCAAGAATTTGATTTACCCTTTCAGTTTGACCAGAAGTTTGAGGATGATAAGCTGAGCTGCGAACCAAATTGGTTCCCAAACACTTGTGTAGATGCTCCCAGAAGCGTGCAATAAATTGCGGGCCTCTGTCGGAAACTATCGTCCTCGGCACACCATGTAACCGAAGTATCTGAGCAAAGTAGAGCTGTGCCAACTGATGAGGACGATCTGTAGTTCGAACTGGTAAGAAATGTGCAATCTTAGTCAATCGATCTACGATCACCCAAATAGAATCGTGGCCTTTTTGCGTTAGAGGTAACCCAGATATGAAATCCATGGTTATCTCATCCCATTTCCAACCTGGAACTGGTAAGGGTTGCAATAGGCCTGCTGGCTTAAGATGAATAGCCTTCACGCGACAACAGGTATCACACCTGGCCACATAGGCTGCAATTTCCTTCTTCATTTTGGTCCACCAGAACCTAGGTTTCAAGTCTTGATACATCTTACTACTACCAGGATGGATAGACAACTTGGACAAATGAGCCTCATCCATAATCTGATTCCTCAACTCACGGTCTTTCGGTACTACCAATCGATCCTTGAACCACAATATACCTTTTTCATCTACTCGGAAATGAAGCATTTCTTGTTCTTTCATCTTCCTCTTGATATGATATATGCCGGGATCTGTTTTCTGACCTTCAATAATCTTGCTTTCCAAAGTACAACTGAGAGTAATATTATTCAACACCACTGGATGCACAAGATTGAACCCGTCTGCTAGCAAAGGCTGCAATACATTGCAATGGGACTTTCGGCTCAAGGCATCGGCTACGACATTGGCCTTGCCCGGATGATAGTGTACTTCTAGATCATAGTCTTTGATCAACTCCATCCACCTTCTTTGCCTCATGTTCAACTCAGGCTGAGTGAAAATGTACTTGAGACTCTTGTGATCGGAATAGATATGACATTTGTGACCCATCAAATAGTGGCGCCAAATCTTCAATGCATGAACTACAGCGGCAAGTTCCAAATCATGAGTAGGATAGTTTTGCTCATGTTTTCTCAGTTGACGCGAGGCATAAGCAATGACTCGGCCTTCTTGCATGAGAACACATCCTAACCCAGTGCCACAAGCATCGCAGTACACATAAAAAGGCCTTTCAATATCAGGTTGTGCAAGAACTGGAGCAGTGGTCAACAACGTTTGCAAGGTGCGAAAAGCTGTTTCACACTCCCCACTCCACACAAACTTGGTATCTTTGTGCAATAGCTTGGTCATAGGTTTAGCTATTTTAGAGAAATCCTGAATAAAGCGGCGATAATACCCAGCTAATCCCAGAAAGCTACGAACCTCAGACACATTTGTTGGTGACTGCCAATCCAACACCTGCTGAACTTTTGACGGATCTACAGAAATACCTTCAGCAGGTAAGATATGGCCCAGAAAAGGTACCTTAGTCAACCAAAACTCACACTTGCTGAACTTAGCATACAGCTTATGCTCCCTGAGTCTAGTCAAGACTATCCTCAAGTGTTCAGCATGATCCTCCATGCTCTCAGAGTACACCAGAATATCGTCAATAAAGACTACCACGAACTTATCCAACTCAGGCATGAATACCGAATTCATTAGATACATGAAATGTGCAGGAGCATTGGTTAATCCAAAAGACATAACCAAATACTCATACAAGCCATACCGAGTGGAGAAAGCCGTCTTGGGAATATCTTGTGGTCTGATCTTAATTTGGTGATACCCAGATCTCAGATCAATTTTGGAGAAAACCTTGGCCTTGGACAATTGATCAAACAAGATATCAATACGAGGTAGAGGATACTTGTTCTTAATTGTCACAGCATTTAGTGGCCTATAGTCCACACACATACGTAAAGTTTCATCCTTCTTCTTAACAAAGATTGCAGGACAACCCCACGGAGAAGAACTAGGGCGAATGAACCCTTTGTCCAATAACTCCTGGAGTTGTTTCTTGAGTTCAGCTAATTCATGAGGAGGCATTCTATATGGCCTTCGAGAAATAGGCGCCGTACCGGGAATAAGTTCTATTGCAAACTCCACATCTCGATCAGTAGGAAGTCCAGGTAGATCATCAGGAAAGACATCAGGAAACTCACACACTACCGGAATACCTTGGACGGTCTTGCCCCCAACTGCGAAAGAGATTAAAAAGATCCCCTCTTCGAGGTAAGGAAACTTGAAAGGTACCCCCACCCTGGTCATCACTCTCGTCAATAGGCACGATCTCCTCGGGGTCTTCTTCCTCTTCTTCCTCACTTGCTTCACCATCATCAGCTGCAATGAAGATCTCAGGAGCAAACTCCGCTGCCCCCGGAGGATGAAACGGATCAGCACGGTTGTTCAGACGATGAACATCTTGCTGCAACTCCCAAACCTGCTGCAAATATCCGTCAACACCTCTAAAGCTGCAAGCTGCGCACCATCCCATGGCGTCCTCATGTCAACTTCCACCTTTATTCCTGGAAACGGCCAACCCCTTTCAAGCACAGGGATAGTCACCCAAACATCAAACCAAGGCTGCACCATGGTTTGCGCTGGCTTCCAGAAATACAGTGGTGGCTCTGCATATCCCACCGACTGCAACAACCTCCATAGCACAGTGGGTGTGCCAAACTGCTCCAGAAACTGACCACTCTGCGGCTCACCTTCAGCTGCCATCTGGTACATTACAACATCTTTCAGCATTTAGAATAAGATAGGACAGCACAAATTTTACCATAGGGAAGGAAATAGTACAGATAGCTTAAATTAATTTCATGATCATGATGCATGCACGTGCCAACGACCTCACACATAATATTTTTTTAACTAACGTTATAGTCGGTGGCATACCACGTGCTCTCATATACGTAACTAACCGTGCTATACATTTTGCGTGGTTAGCGTACCTGCAGAAGATTCATTTCAGCCCAATCCCAATGTATGCAGGGCAACAAGAAGCACTTTTTGCCGGAAATGTTCCCATGAACATTTGCGACCCCAAAAATTAATTACTCCACCTTACTTCCATAAGTACACATATGGATAACATGTACTCACTTCAGTAATCATACACTCACCATCGATCGATGGTTGTTCGATCTTACACTCACATCTCACCTTACCTTAGGCGACGTGGTACATTGACCCATAAGAAGCAATAAGAAACCGACAGTTCATGATTATCCGCACGATAAAACCAAATGAACCACAAATAGAAATATGATGCAATTCCCCCCCAAGTCAGTACTTACATAAGCCACCTAATTACCACATATACATAGGGCTATAGGACTTGGTCATTGGTACTCATAAGTTTTGTAAACACTTGGTTTAAATCACCTATACACACTATCAGTTGGCAATTAGTTTGTAAAACTCAAAACTCTTTTAGTTTTTAAATAGTCAAGTGACGGTATATGCTGAATTATGCTCTGGTACCAGCTGTCACAGAACCGACCAATTTATACGAGCAAAGTACAACGATCGCATTTTCGCCGCAATCCAGTCGCACTTGAGCCAATATAAACCCGGTAGTCCGGAAATCTCGAAGGATTTCAAACATTTCATACCCCAAGGATCATTCATTCAGCAATACCCGATCACATGACACATAAGTTCGCAACCGAATTTAAACATCAGAGTACAACATAGTCTTTTACACAAATAGGGTAGTAGCGGAAGTCAACATAGTTTTACACCACAGAGTTCGAATACGAGTACCATCACATGACCCCGTCACAGCATTCTTACAACAACTAAAGATAGATAATGACCCCGCCCTCGGGTCTAGTCTTCTTCGCCCGCAGGGGTGAAGTAGTTCCTGCAATACGCGTAGAAAACTACACCATCTGCAACAATGGGAATAAAACCCTGAGTACTCAATTGTACTCAGCTAGACTTACCCGACAGGGAGTAAATAAAAAGACTCTCAAGGATATGCAAGGCTTATTTGGTGGAGCTCAGAGGGTAGCATCATTTTTGCATCAAAGCATTACTACAGTAGAACCTCAACTTATTCATTTTAATTGTGATAAGCTTCGATTTCAGTTAAACTATTTACTAGGATTAGCCACTATACTAAGCATTCACTGAATATTGTAGCAATCAATAAAACCATATGATTTCCGATATCCACAGATATCAACCTCATCTCACCATAATCATTATGTTCAAGTTATTAGCCTCTACCTCACCAGAAGATCAGTTCAGTTTCTCACTAACCAGGAGAGATGGCGATTCGAATCGATTGTACCAGCTGGCAAATATGCCAATCACAAACCCTGTCAGCCGAGCCACTGGCTTCTTGGGCCACCGTTAAATCTTTCTGAGACATAATATGTATCGCGGGCTTGGAGGGGTCCATATTCTCAGAGACAAACCCACTTCCAGGATGCATCAGGTCCCTGACCTGCCCTTGGTAAGATGGTGTCTCCGCACATCCTTCCTACCTCCAGAATATGTCTGCCTTATCACGCCCAATTCCCGGCTCAGAAAGAAATACTCGGCTTCGCGGTCAGAACGACTTATCTGGCCAGCTATGTGACGACGTCTTTCAATCTCAACTGATGTCTGGTGGCCTCAGTCCTAGTCGGCCGCAAGCAGCACCGAAGACGGCATGACCTCAACCATGTCATGCGGCTCCCCGCTACCTAGCCTTGATTCTCTCATTAGACACTGTGGCATGGTGGCACATATAGTCCATCATGTGGAATCCAACCCCATCATCATTAGTAACCACCTATGCTCGCGAAGGACAGGAAATCCCTCGACTTCTACCGGTCTAAGCATGGCTAAGCATAAGATCGAACCCATCCCCTTGTCTAGTAATAACTTCAGGATCAAGTATAAGTGGACAAGGAATAAATGCAGCAACGGTATCATATCAACTCCTATACTTAAGTGCACAATCATACGATTTAATAAAGACCAGTGTATTTGTAAAAAGAGTAGGTGGAGACTTAGGAATGCTCCGGGGCTTGCCTTTCACAAAGTTAGCGGGTTGGTGATCCGGGCACTCCGGAAGTTCAGCCTCTTCTTCTTGTCCTTCGGAAACCTCGGGCACTTCAATCTCCGGCGGAACTCCCTCCTCCGGTGGATCGAATTGCAACAGTGTCACTTCTCCCGGCGATCCTGTATGCATGATATGCATATATGAGAACTGAGAATGCACATGAAATGTAAGATAGAGATGCACGAATTAACCCATGATATGCAATCAGTTTAACAATCCACACTCATTTATTTCTTTCCTAGACAACCAACTCATACTCACCCTTCTTAAGCAAAGCATAGAACAATTTCTCGTCCCGGGTGAGAGGTCTACAACCTGCACTTAATAATTAACATGCATCAACTAACCTACCACAACCAAAAGATATTTGCTTAGAAACAATTAAATAAACCCTAGCCTATAACTGGACCTACTGCTTACTGTGACCAGAAAAATCCATAGAAATTACAGTAGCTATTACACATCCAGATTAGCCTACTGACAAAATTTCAAGTCATTTGGACAAGTATAACAGTCTACACAAAAATAACAAGCAACCAGCCTTTTAAGCAATGGAAAATACTTAACACAGTGAAAAGTATCAAACAACAGATTTCCTAATTTTCTTAGCTTCTTTCCAACATAACATAGCCCAGGAAAAATATTCATGTCCATAACCTTAACACATTAAGCATGGTGATTTTTGCAAGATTAAAATATAAAAGGCACATTATACTAGACATCATATAAATAACAATGAAACACCAGAAAACATATTTTTCATCCCTAAACAAGATGAATGCAAGTGGAATCACATTTTTAGCACATTCCTACAATTACTTATGCATTTATCAAGTTTACAAGCAATTAACAATTTAATTATAACTGCACATAAAAAGTATTCAAAAAGTACATTTTATATTTTTCCTTGATAGAGCTCAGAAATACAAACACAACAAAATTTGGTTCACCCCAATTGGACATTCCTAGCTCCAGATATGAATTTTGGAAGGTTTTACACATTTTCTGGAAATTCATTTTATAAAATCAAAAACTTAAACCCGATAGAACTGCTACGTGCACCCGGCTCAGCAAACCAGAGGCGCACCC
This sequence comes from Eremochloa ophiuroides, assembly GCA_038502445.1. Taxonomy (NCBI): domain Eukaryota; kingdom Viridiplantae; phylum Streptophyta; class Magnoliopsida; order Poales; family Poaceae; genus Eremochloa; species Eremochloa ophiuroides. The sequence continues at coordinate 38,711,028 of JAHLJS010000007.1, read as the reverse complement.
GAACGGCTGACTCGCGGGCCCCGGGGTCGACCCGACCCCACGCGTCAGAGAGAGGAAACAGAGCCGCCGGCGCTGACCGGCGAGAGCTCGCCGACGGCGAGGTCTCCGGCGACGCCGAGGCTACCTACCGACTCGCGGCAACGAGACGAACCCGATGGACCAACTGCCGAGGGTCGTACTCCACCGGAGCGAGCTCGACGGCGGCAATGGCGGACGGCGGTGGTCCGGCGAACTTGCGCCGGCCGATTCCGGCCGTTGCTCGCGCGGCTCGGCCTCGTTCCGTGTTCCTGCAACCCTAGCGGACCTGTGCGCGCGACTAATCGAACTATTGTGCACGGAAACTCACTGACCGCGCTCGCATGGCGGCACGGTGGCGAGCGGTTTCACGGCGAACTCGGGTTCCGGTGAAACCACGGCGAGGTAGATCTAACCGACGGTGTGGAAAGGATCTACGGCTAACGGAGACTCTTAGACGAGCAAAAGAGAGGGAAGCCGACCCCGGCATCGCCCTCGTCACGGCGACCCGAGAGCTCGGCGGCGCTCCGGCAATGGCGGACGGCGAGAAGCTCGCTGGAGCTGTACCTTAGGTCGGCTGAGGTCGGCAACGGGTCGGAAACGAAGAACAGAGCAAGCCGCAGCTGCGCCGAGGGTGGCGCGGTCGGAGACGGCTCGGTGGCGGCGGATTTCACCGCGGCGGTCGCGGCGGAAATGGCGACGGCGGAGGGGAAAGAGGAGAGCAGCGAGCGAACAGAGGGCGAGAGAGCAGGGAGAGTGAGGGCGAGCGTGCGGGAGACAGCGTTGCGTGTTCCCCTTTGTAAGCCGACCGCGCGGCAGCAACGACGGCGTACGGCGCCATCTGGCGGCCGAGGCCTGACGCGATCGCGCGATTCGCTCGCGATTCGCCCGAGGGTCGAACTGAATCGGCTCCGATTCAGTTTCCGCGGACCCGACTGAAACTCGATTTTTATCGATCTACAACTCGCGATCCAGAGCGTTTCAGCGAAAACTTCACTAATATGAGTTGAAGAGCTATATGAGTAGATCATTTCATATTAAGACACTTTACTCTAGTTCGGCCTGGATTGAGAGATACAAGTCGATGAACAGGGGTACACCGAAACTGAAAACCGGTTTAGACTTAGGAAAATTTGAAAACTTCCAAAACAGCTCCAAATCTGCACTAATTCAACTTTTTGACCTTCTTCCACTCATTTTCATGAGTTGACCCAATAATAAAGTTTGTTGCTTATAAAATTCTACACAACTTCGATTTAGGGTGCACTGACATGCAGAATCTCTAAAATGCCCTTCTTGTTTGGTCAAACAGAATAGCTTTTAAAGGGCTCTCTGGTCAACTATGAGCTAGAGGGGTATTTTGGGGATTTCACCAACATGAACATTGTTCCAAATGTTATCCTAAACATGTATAAAGCATTTAGAACCGTAAACAAGCATCACATTTGCATGTCAACACATTTTGCATAATATGGACATATAAACAAACATATAGTGATAAAAGGGAATCAAATCAAATGCAATGATAATAATGCATGAAATGACATGATCTATGCTTGACGACATGCAAATGCAAGTGTGAAAATAGTAACTAACACTAGGGTGTTACATGTGTAGCATATATGGCTGTGGTAGGAATTTATCACCATTGAGGAACAATAAGGTTTTCATGGTTAAGAAATAAATCTCCAGTAATCATGCATGCTTAGAATAATATTATAGCAGCTCTTGTTTCACCATATTGTATCTCACAACAACTTAGACTTAGTTCTAGCACTTAGCATCCATGAAGTTTTCAGGTTCATGATGATTTTAAATAGGCCAAGTAATCCATACGCAAAGAAATACTAAGATGTAAACTAGGCATTAAAGAAATATTAACAGAGCAACTATTCATCATTTCCATGAGGAAGATAAATATTCATGAGACATATGGAAACAAGGGAAATATTTTTGGTATTTTTATCTTATGTATTTTTTTATATATGCAATAAATTAAAATAATGTAAATAGCTAGGATAAAATACTTACCTTGGTGGGGAAGAGGATCTCCCCCAAGCTTGCACTTTTGTAGTTGTCTTACTGAGATGGACGTGGCGGATATGGTGGTGGATAGTGAGGAGGATATTGTGGTGGATATGGTCGCGGAAACTGCTGTGGGTGCTGTGGGACATATGGAGGTGGAGGTATGTTGTGATGTGCATAGAGGGCAGCCCACTATCTGCCAGTCTGCTCCTGGAAATTTTGGAGCTGCTGCTGGGTTTGTGTAGTGATGTTGTGAATGGCCTCATGGCCAGCCCGCAGCACACCAAATTGATGTGTTAGCAACTCCATGTCATGTCGATGGCTTCGCGTCCCTGCATCCTGCATAGATGAGTAAGAAAATCTAGCACTTTGTTCCCCTGACCGGCGCCCTCCTCCGGAGCTGGAGGCTTGCATGGCATTTGAGCTGCCTGCATAGGTGCTGTCGTCTTCTTCGGATGATTCATTACGCTGTGCAGCACGCGTTCTTGCACGGGTAGCAGGACCTAAAAAACTCCATCGACCGCCTACTCCTGCAATGTTAGGCATTAAAGGGTGGCCCCCATGTAGTTTTAATTCTGGGCATGGCAAAGTGAGTCTTGCATCGTTATTATGGAATTTAAATTCTATTGTTCCTTGGGGGCCACCGGCAATAATATGAGCTTTTATGAAATATTCCTCACCTAGAATGGTTCTATGTGTAGGTATGTAATCATTAAATCCATTTAGTAGTTGAAGGTAGCTACACATTTTTGTGATGATGGATGTGAAATCAAATGATCCACATCTTGATGGTGCAGAAATCCAATGCTCTACCATGGCTTTTATAGGTGATACTCGGATTTTATATACCATGGCATACATTATTCTTAAATCAATTTCTCTCACAGGTCTCATATCATCCCGGGGAAACAAAGTAATTCCTAGCCATCTATGCAAAAAGCGCAGTGTGGGGTTGCAAATGTGACTAGTACGCGGTTTTCCCATTCTATTTTCCCCAGTTATGTCATGCCAAAATTCAAGTTTATTGAACCTTCGAGTAGCAGATTCTAAATTTGTGGTGCAGTTCATGAAGCCTAGGCAAGCACTAAACTAGTCCCAAGTAAGACCATAGGCTTGAATAAACAGGCGAAAATAGATGTTGTCTCAAGTTGCTTTTACTGTGCACATAAATTCTAAAGTGAGACTCTTGCTACCTTGGTACCCAGAAAGATCCTAGAATTCACCCCATCCTATTGCACCAAAAACATCAAAGAACTCCTCATACATACCTGTGCGTTGGAGGAGTCCTAAATCAATTACCTTGGTGTGTTCAAAGTTGCGGTTGCGGATGGAGTTCAGGACGAGAAGTTCTTATGGAGTGACCCAAATGCCTGTTTCTTGGTCTTGTGTTCTAACAGGTTCTTCCTCTTCTTCGGATTCTTCATGATCATGAGGAGGTTGTTCAATATTTTCCGTGTTGTTGCTTGGCTCAGTTGCCTCAGACAAATATTCATCCTGTGACCCTGAGAGTTGTATTTTAGTGTCATGGGAGGATGATCGTCGTGATGAACTCCCACTCAATGTGGAGCGCATTTTCTTTGCTGCGGCCTTGAATGGGTTCTTCATATTTGCACAAAACAGAAACACAAACCAAGCTTCGGATGATAGGGGTTAGCTTAATTGAACCTTCTTACCAGATGATTACCTTCGTTGACTCCCTCGGGTGATGAACACTTGAAGAACAAAGATGAGAGAAAAATATTTTTGATTTTTCTTTTGGAAAGGAAAACGCCTTGTTGGGAGTTTAGAGAGTCAGAGTGCTCTGTTGGTGGTTTGGTTTGAGAGATGAGCTCACGAGCATTGGAATTAAACGGAGAGGAAAGCAGAGGGTGCAGGGGTACTTGGCCTGGTTCGGCCGACCCTTTGCTGCCTCTACTTTGTGGCACTAATTGGTGGAGTATCTGGTGGACTGTGGAACAAAAGATGGAGTGATTGAGCTCAATGGGTTGGGTCGGCCGAACCCATCCTTTTCTCCACTTGCAACAACAATTATGGGAATCTATCATGTGTAGAAAAGAGAGAAAGATAGAGTGATTTGAGGTCCTTGGATGGGTCGGCCGAACCATGCTCCCCCTCCATTTGCTATGCGCCAAACAAAGGTGTCTATGCTAGTCATCTCTTGCCTGGTGAAGTGCTGAACTTTCTCTCCTTTGGATGCTTGCTTATGGGATTCTTTCGTGGAATGAGTGGTGAATGAAGCAAAGAACCAAAGGAGGGGACAAGAATTGACCATGGCTTGTGGAAGTTTGTTCATGGGGTTTTCACGGGAGAATTCTTTAGAGAGGTGATTTGCTTAAGTAAGAATCTTTCCCATGATTAGCAAAAGGTGTTTTGATTGAAGTTTGCATGAGTGGGAATAAGGAAAGAGAGAATGGATTTTTTCATGACAAAATTTTGCTCTCGGCCCACTCAAGGTTGCTATATGCATTTCTCTTGTTAGCATTTTAATAAAGCATGAGATGAGAGAGAGAAGGATCTAATGCCCAGAGTGCGAGTTGACAGATATATGTCTTGCAGCTCTCTATAGGGAAGCTCACATGAGGCTTGAGTAGAGTAAATTAGCACTAAAACATGTGAGAGCACAAAGAGTGTTTGAGGGAAAATCCAAGGTTGCCTTGCTAACTCATTTAAATGATCAAGATTACATGTAATATTTTAAAGTGTTGTCATGCATGGGACATATCAGAGCATGGCATGGATTGATTTGGACAAAAGATGACAGGTGGGTTGCACCATGATGGGGTTCGGCCGACCCCATCATGGGCCCCACCTGGTGTCAACTTACTTAGCAGGTCAAATAGTTGATTATTTTAATATTGAGCTTAATTATTGATCGACAGAACAGGGGTTGGATATAAATGCTAAAGTATATTAAGCAAATAAAGGAAGTAAACTTTAATTAAATGTTACTGTACTTACCTAAATGGAAGAGTTGACCCTTCAGGTCCTTGGAGTAAAACCATCTCCTTGGGCTGGTGTAGATATTTTCTTTGGAGGTGTTGCCGATTGTACCACCTTTCTCTTCCATATTTACTTGCTCTTTGCTCGCAGTTGTGATTTGGGCTTCTTTAAGTCTTTCACAATAGCAAAGGCATGTATTTCCCGTAGCATGATCAATGAGCATTGCTCAACCTTTGGTCGAAATTTGAATGTCTCCAGGGTCCCATTGATTGTGAATTGAATTTCTCCAGCACCAACATCAATATGTGCATTGGCGGTGCTGAGGAATGGTCTCCCCAAGATGAGTGGAGCCTTCTCATCTACTTCCATGTCCAAGACCACGAAATCCACGGGGACAAAGAATCCGCGTATCTTGACGGGGATGTTTTTCGCTATCCCCGCCGGGTAACGAACTGATTGATCCGCCAGCTGCAAACGTATTGATGTAGGGGACAAGATGGTATGATTGAGTTTGTCGAACACTACCTTTGGCATGACGCTGACGCTTGCTCCCAAGTCGCATAGTGCATGCTCAAAGTATTGTGTCCCAATCGAGCAGTCAATGGTGGGACACCCAGGGTCCTTCTTCTTGGTTGGCAGTTGGTTCAATATGGCCACGCTGCATTCCTCCGTCAATTTGACAATTTCCGCTGTGGGCGGTGGGTGCTTATTATTAAGGATGTCTCTGTTTACACCAAAATTTGGTAAATTTGCCCCAGAAAGGAAAGAGTTGGCCGATGGTATAGAAGCAAAGAAATACACAAAATTTTGGGCTGGGAGCCGATAGCCAATACTAAAGGGAGATAGCCGATTCCAGAGGAAGATAGCCGATTTCGGAAGCAGACTCCGTCCAGCGGAAGGAAGGAAAATAGCCGATTGAACGGTGAATCGGTTATCGGGCGAAGGTGACAGGAGGCGTGCAGCGTCGGTATTGGTGACGTCATCCAGAGGCCGCACTGCCAAGATGCGATCACGATCGGGGTCCGTTATGAAAGGGAAGTTGGGACTCCAAGTTACCTTAGATATAGGTTAGTTTGTTGGTTTCCTTATCTATTAATGAGTTGTAATTCGATTAGGACTCTAGCTACGCTCGGGGTATAAATATAAGCCCTCAGCCATTGTAAAAGATACAACAACATCAATACAACAAAACTTTCGGCTCCGGCCAACAAACCCTAGAGTCAGTCGAGTCCGGCGAGTTACTTCATCCAGGCTGGGTGTCATCCGGTGGACGCAGGCTTGCTTGTAAGTATCGTCAATCCCCTGTTAAACTATGTCTTTTTAGCGTCATCCGATGGACGTGGAAGCATGGCGGATCAGGGTCCTTGCTAAGCTCTGTTTCTTTGGCGTCATCCGGTGGACGCGGGAAGCACAGTGAGTCAAGGATGATTCACGCTGGTTTACCCGATCAATCTGTGTTAACCGTCATCCGGTGGACGAGATGCAGATTAGGACGGTTTTCACGCGCGGATTAGTTAAGGATTCGTGTTTGTTTGCTTGATTAATCTATTAGTTAATGTCATCCGGTAGACAGGCTATAGATTGAGATAGTTTGCATGCATAGAATAGTTATCGGCTCTAGATAAATATGGCAATTTGGTTAGATTCATTAAGTTACCGATGTTGCTTATGTTTATTGTTTATTATTTAAAGCAATTATCAATTTGCCCATCTTGATCCATATGCATCGGCTTATATCTAATAGATCTATATGTTCAACGAATTATGTTTGCCATTCGTTTTATATTGACAAGATAAAATGCTTTGCACCAGCCGGTTGTATTTTGGATCTAGATTAGATACGGGTCGCACTCAAGTAATAAAATAAACTTTGTCTAGATTCAAAGGTTAACGGATCTAAGTTGCAACTTCATCATGACTGCCTCGATCCGCTCGATCTCCACTGTTGCAAGATTGTGATTTAGATCTACTAGCCGGAGAGTTGAAACATTGTTTGCTTTATAGGCTTGTATGTTACTCGTATACACTAAATCGGCTGAAATAGCCGATTTCTTCTTGTTTTACATTGAGACATCTTATGATCATGTCAGCTTGCTGTGACTACATCTTTATAGCATATTCCCATCTAATGCAAGTATATGTCATTGAATTCATGTCTGAATCGGTTAACTTGAGTTATAATGCATGTTTCGCTACAATCGGTTCATAACATAACGGAATCGGCTTTCTAGTCGATCTCCCATTACATCGGCTCTTCGAGCCATACAGTTGGAACTACCTGGACACACCGGTTAGTTCCGCCCTGTGATTACTATCTTTTTCCTTGTCAATTGTAGGTCAAATTGACTGGCACGCTTGGGTGTTACTGACACTCTCAGACTGGGTTCGAAGCTAGCTAGATCTGCGAGAGCTTTACTGCCTCTAGGGTCGTTCCCGACTTCGCTGGTGTGTTGGGCTTAGGGAACCACTTTTTGCGCCAACACACTTTTTGGCACGCCCGGTGGGACCATTCACTGAAGACCATAGCAAAAGAGAAGGCTGCGGTGGATGGCCCCTCCAGGGATGACGGTGTCCTCAGGGTCAGGGTCGAAGATCTCAGTGAGGAGGACGCGGCAGTGCTGAACAAGATTGTTGAGGAATTCGCTGATGCCTGCCTGCTTTCATTCAGCAAGCAGCGTGATGGCTCTATAGTGAAGAAGAATGCATTCCCGAGATGGATCATGGACGGCCATTCTGATAAATCTGAAGAGGAGTGCAAGGCCCACCTCAAGCAGATGCTGGAAGAAGCGACCTAGGAGGCCGCCTATTCAGCAGTCGGCCATCACCATAAATCCTTCCTGCAGACATTCTATAACATCATGAAGACTGTTCTCAAACAGCAGGATTGGGAGTCTCTGGGTCCGGTTTACTTCAACATACCTGCAGAGGATGCAGATCCAAAAGCAGTGGCAAGGACCTCTAATTCCTCACCGCAACAGCTGAGCCAGCCGAAAACGCCAGTGCAGAGTGCCACTGCGGCCGGTTCGGCTCAAAAAATAGCAGCTTCTCCCAGATTATACAAAGATCATACTCCGGAGGAGCTCGCCACTTTCATGCAGGCCACTGGACAGTCGGTGAACTCGATGAACTCATCAGCGGTGAACCTGACAGCTGGAAATACGCCGGCGGCAGACGTGGCCAACCCAACTCCTGGATACCATGAGGGGATCACATATCAAGACCTTCAGGCAGCGCCGCATCCGGGGTACGCCCAGACACCCAACAATCAGCTGCTGGAGCAGATGAGTGCCATGCTTCGGGATACGTTCGGTTTACAGCCGAAGACCGGGACTGAAATCAAGTACAGGCGCCCTTACCCCGAGTGGTACGACCGAGTGACACTGCCGCCCAGGTATCGCTTACCCGACTTCTCCAAGTTCAGTGGGCAGGACGACATCACCACCATGGAACACATCAGCCGTTACCTGACCCAGCTCGGCGAAGCTTCGTATGTGGTAGCTCACAGGGTTCGGCTCTTTCCGCTATCACTGACAGGGCCGGCGTTTAGCTGGTTTGCATCTATGGAGCCTGGCTCGATTCAAGGCTGGGAAGATCTGGAGACTAAATTCCATAATTACTTCTTCTCTGGCATTGGGGAGAAAGACATCACAGATCTCACCAACATGTGCCAAAAGCCGAATGAACTTGGATCGGCTTTCATCAAGCGGTTCAGGGAGACCAGGAACATGTGTTACTCTTTGAACCTGAACGACAAGCAGCTCGCCAAGATAGTGGTCAGTGGGTTGCTCCCACACGTCCAAGAGAAGCTTGTGGGCACCAACTTCAACAGCATCAGCGAAGTGATGTAGAGGGTGGCCGCATTAGAACAGCAGGCCCAGAGTTTCAAGAAGGAATCAAAATACAAGTAGGCCTACATCTGCAATTCCAACTCAGAGGATGGAGAGAATGAAGAAGTGGCTGCTGTTGAGCTCAAATGGGGGACAAAGCCCATGGCCGTACCGAAGGGTTGGAGCGCGGTAGATCAATACGACTTTGACACGCGCAAGCTGGACAAGCTCTTCGACCTGTTAGTCAGTGCAGGCCACATCACCTTCCCAGCTGATTACGTCAAGCCATCTCCTGAAGATTTGCAGGGAAAACCTTTCTGCCAGTACCACGGCCTCACCTCACACTCTACAAACAACTGCCGCAATTTCAAAGCAGCAATCCAGAATGCTATTAGGCGTGGTTTGTTGAAATTTGAGGCTCCTCCCAAGGGGAAGATGAAGATCGACAAATTCCCATTCCCGAAAGGGCAGAACATGGTCCAGATCACGAATCCTCTGACTAAAGTAAAGGTATTAACTTCTGAACGGGCCAAGAAGAACTCCTCAGTTGATACTGATGCACAAATCACAGCTGAGGAGCTAGCGCTGATCAAAGGAAGGAGGGAGCAGAATCAGACGCAGCCGGAGCAAGGAGAATCCAGCGGCACCAAGAGCAGGAGGCCCACGCACCAGCACCTTCTGAACAAGTGGCGGCGACAGAAAGAGAAAGATCATCAGAGGCGGCTGCAGCGCGAAGAAGAGGAGTACCGCAGGTGGCTCCGTGAAGAAGAAGAGGCGCGCTATCACGAAGAAATGGCCCGCCACCGGGGAGGTGAGGAGGATCATTGGCATTGCCCATTCTTCCGACACTGCTGGAATGAAGGCTTGAGACTGCCAACGCTGCGCAACTGCCCAGAATGCAGCGATCAGTACCGAGAGTACAGGCAGTCCCAGGTCAACCGCCGGTCTGTGCATCAGAGACTGGGGAGCCCCCACAGCCCGCGGGATCGGCGTGGAAAAAGGAACTCGCGCGATCGGCTTGATGAAGCGGTAGTTGAACGCCGATAGCCGGTTTGGCAAGAGAATCAGTGGTGCCCGGGGATCTAACTAGGAGCCAAAGGCGCCGGGTGCAGTGGCTCAGAAATAGAGAGCTCCAAGCTGAGGGGTGTGCCAAACAGGTGTGGCGCGAGAAGCCTCCACAAAATAATGGAAAGGCTGTAGCCGATGCACAGATGGTGTTCGTGCTGCTTGCAGAGTTCAGAGCCAAGAAGTATGATACCGAGTCTGACTCAGATGATTCGGGATCAGAAGACGGAGTGGCCAAGTTAGTGCTCGCACAGCAAGCTACTTTTGATAAGCCAGCCAAGAATCGACATCTGAAGGCCCTCTATCTCAAAGGTTATGTCGACGGCATGCCCATGACGAAGATGTTGGTGGACGGTGGTGCCACTGTGAATCTCATGCCCTACACTACATTCCGCAAGTTAGGCAAGGGTCCCGATGATCTAATAGAAACTGATCTGATGCTCAAGGATTTCGGGGGCAATTCTTCCAACACTCGGGGGGCAATCAACGTCGAGCTAACAGTGGGGAAGAAGACACTGCTTACCACCTTTTTCGTGATCGACAGTAAAGGTGCCTATAGCTTGCTACTCAGACGCGACTGGATTCATGCCACTGCTGCGTACCATCGACCATGCATCAGTGCCTCATTCAGTGGCATGGCGATGAGGTCGAAGTGATCCCGGCCGATGACTCGGTCAGCGTGGCGACGGCGGATGCCACATACTGGGAAGCTGGGGACCATGACTGTTTCTCTGGCAAGGCTTGGGAAGGAGGCTCCATCAAGGTCAGCGATGAGAGTCAATAGCCGATCAGGGCAATCGGCTCTGAGTCTTTTTATTAAATGGAGAATCCGATCGACGGCACAGAGGGTAAGTTGGGGCAAAGATTCACGTCGGCCGACATGCTCGAAGAAGTGGATGTTGGACCCGGCGACAGACCAAGGCCGACGTTTATTGCCGCCAATTTAGACCCAGAATTTAGGCAGGAGCTGATTCAACTGTTGAAGAAGTACAAAGATTGTTTCGCCTGGGAATATTATGAGATGCCTGGATTGGACAAATCTATTGTTGAGCACAGGCTACCTATCAAGCCAGGGTTTCGGCCACACAAGCAGCCTCCATGTCATTTTAGAGAGGATGCTCTACCCGACATTAAGGCCGAAATCACGAGGCTGTTAGAAGCCAAGTTCATTCGAGCTTGCCGATATGCCGAGTGGATATCGAACATCGTCCGCGTGTATAAGAAAAATGGTAAATTGCGAGTCTGTATTGACTTCAGGGATTTAAATAGAGCTACACCGATGGATGGCTACCCTATGCCAGTAGCCGATATGTTGGTAGACTCGGCTGCTGGGCACCAAGTTATTAGCTTCATGGATGGCAATGCTGGTTATAATCAAATTTTTATGGCTGATGAAGACATCCCGAAGACCGCCTTCAGGTGCCCTGGTGCGCTTGGTTTGTTTGAATGGGTGGTCATGACGTTTGGTTTGAAGAATGCCGGTGCAACTTATCAGAGAGCTATGAATTATATATTTCACAAGTTGATCGGCAAAGTTGTTGAAATTTATATAGATGATGTGGTGGTGAAATCCAAGAGCAATAAAGATCACCTGGCCGATTTGAGGACCACTTTGGAGTGCACAAGGCGACATGGTCTGAAGATGAATCCTAACAAGTGTGCGTTTGGCGTGTCAGCTGGCGAATTTCTGGGATTCATGGTCCACCGCAAAGGGATAGAGATCCGCAGCAAGAGTAGGAAGGCGATCGATGAACTCATACCTCCAACCAACAAGAAGGAATTCCAGTCTTTACTTGGTAAAGTTAACTTTATCAGAAGGTTCATTGCCAAATTATCAGAGAAGGTGCTGCCGTTCTCACCATTGTTGAAGCTCAAGAATGATCAAGAGTTCAAATGGGGTGACGTGCAACAGAAGGCTTTTGACGAAATCAGAGAATACATGAAGACTCCCCCTGTCTTAGTACCGCCACGGACAGGGAAGCCTTTTAAGTTGTACGTGACGGCCGAAAGCCATACCATTGGATCGGCCCTTTTTCAAGAGTTTGAAGGGAAAGAGAGAGCAGTCTTCTACCTGAGCAGGCAGCTCCTTGACCCTGAGACAAGATACACACCGACCGAGAAGTTGTGCTTGTGCCTATTCTATTCATGCACCAAGTTGAGGCACTACCTGCTTGCCTCAGAATGTGTGGTGGTGTCCAAGGAGGATGTCTTCAAGCACATGCTTTCGATGCCTATTTTAAATGGTTGGATCGGCAAATGGATCCTGGCGCTTTTAGAGTTTGACTTGAGGTTCGAATCGGCTAAGGTGGTCAAAGGTCAGGCGATAGCCGATTTCATTACACAGCATCACGGAGGATCGGTTAATGTAGCGGATATAGCGCCATGAACTATGTTTTTCGACGGTTCTTCGTGCAAGCAAGGTGGTGGCGCCGGAGTAGTGCTCATCTCACCGCGGGGTATGTGTTTTGAGTATGCTTTCCAAATAGGACTGATTGTCACAAACAATCAGGCTGAATATGAAGCCGCGTGGAAAGGTTTTCAGCTTCTGCATGAAGCAAAAGCCGATGCAGTTGAAGTATTTGGCGATTCACAACTAGTCATCAACCAATTGCTCGGCTTGTATGAATGTAAAGACGAGATCCTCAGAGGCTACTATGATCAGTGCCAGGCTCTCATCAAGAAGTTCATGACGGTATCTCTCTGTCACATCCCCAGGGCCCAGAACCAGGAAGCTAATCGGCTGGCGCAGAACGCGTCGGGTTATCGGCCGATGCAGTAGATTTGTAACAGCGAGCAATCAGCTGATGACTGGAGGGGCGAGATAGCAGGTTACCTGGCAAATCCTTCACAACGGGTCAGCAGAAAGCTAAGGTACAAAGCCACCAAGTACGTGTTGTTGGATGGTCAGTTGTATTACAAGACTGTTGAAGGAGTGCTGCTCAAATGCCTGGGGGTAGAGGAATCAGTAAAGCTGATGAGCGAAGTACATGATGGAGTCTGCGGTGCACATCAATCAGCTCACAAGATGAAGTGGATCATCAGGAGGACTAGTTACTATTGGCCTACGATGCTGGAAGATTGTTTCAAATATTACAAAGGGTGTCAAGAATGCCAGAAGTTTGGAAATATACAAAAGTCTCTAGCCTCTGCTATGAATCCTACAATTAAACCGTGGCCGTTTAGGGGATGGGGTATTGATCTAATCGGCCAAATCTACCCACCATCGAGCAAGGGTCACAAATGGATCTTGGTGGCGACTGATTACTTCACCAAGTGGGTAGAAGCCATTCCTTTGAGGAACGCCACTTCAGCTGACGTGATCGAATTTGTGAAGGAGCATATTATTTACAGGTTCGGCATACCTCAGACGATCACAACCGATCAGGGGACAATGTTCACTTCAGAGGAGTTTATGACCTTTGCTGACAACATGGGCATTAAGATTTATAATTCATCGCCGTATTACGCCCAAGCCAACGGACAAGCAGAAGCCTCCAATAAAATTTTGATCAAGGTCATCAAGAAAAAGATTGAGCAAAACCCCAGAAAATGGTATTTGCATTTGAGCGAGGCACTGTGGGCATATCGCATGGCACAGCATGGATCGATCAAGGCTTCACCTTATGAGCTAGTCTATGGACACGCTGCTGTCTTGCCATGGGAGATTCAGTCTGAGACACGGCGTGTCACGTTACAAAACAAGCTTACAGCCGGTGAATACAAAGACATTATGATGGACAGTTTAGAAGATTTGCACTGTCATCGGCTTAGGGCTTTGGAATACATTGAAAAGAATAAGGTACGGGTGGCCAAGTATTACAACACCACGGTAAAAACCAAGAGCTTCACCGAATCAGAGCTAGTATGGAAAGTCATTCTACCTATTGGTACCAAAGATAGCCGATTCGGTAAATGATCGCCAAACTGGGAAGGCCCGTATCGTGTGGTGGAATGCGCTCCGGGTAATGCTTATATCCTTGAAGACTTGGAAGGGCAGAGACTCGCCAGAGCCATCAACGGGAAGCATTTAAAGAAATACTACCCTAGCATCCCAGTTGGGGGATAATAGCCGATTCATGTGAATCTGGCTCTGATAGCCGATGCCGTGCAAGCGGGTCGCCTTCAGGACAAAAATTGTCGACGTCGTAGTAACGAGTCGTCCTTAGCACAAAAATGAAATACCCTCGTAACAGCCGATGCGATAAGCGTCGCCTTTAGAGCAAAAATAAAAAATATATACAGTCTTGCAAATTGGATTGTTTCGGGCATAACGAGTTCAGAAGTATCATATACATCAAAATGCCTAATACAATTTAGTTTGGATTATTGATGCTGTCCCGGATTACGTCCTCGGCGTCGATGGACACGGAGAGACCGTCGGCATGAGAGGCGAAAGCGGCCATCAGCGTGCCGAACTCTTCCATGTCTTGGCCTGCCTGGATCCCCGGTTCGATGTTTTCCAGCACGATGCCGGAGTTGATCTGGGCAGCGGCCAGAGCTCCCGCGGCACCGTGACGGACGCCACTCATTGCCACCTGGCGGACGCGGTGTGCACGTCCGCAAGCTGCTCTATCTGCGTTTGCCCCCGCGCGCGCAGGACGTCGGTGACGCTCGACGCAGCCGCGCGCAGTTCATGCAGCTGTGCTGTCAGAGCTGCACAAACAAGGAAGGTCAGTGTTGGAAACAAGCCGTGCATACTGTCAGACAAAACGAGAGAATACCTGCCACGGCGGCCTGCGACTCCGCGAGGTTGGCCCGCGCCTCCGCCAAATCAATGTTGGTGGCAACGAGCGCGACGGCCTGGTCTTCGTTCTCCTTATCCAGCCGGCCGGCCTCTTTGGTAGCCTCGGAGTAGAGGTTGCGATACCGCACCATCTCATGGTGGAAGTGGTGGCCGTCGGCGGCGGTGTAGGAGTCACGGGAACTCGAAGATGACTCCGAGTTCGATTCCGCTCCGGAGGTGGTGCTGCGAGCCGGAGCGTGAGGGAGGTTCGGTTGTGGCGCCGTGCGACACACTGAGGAACTGGCGCCGATCGGTGCACCGGAAGGAAGATGGAGCGGGAGACGTTGGCTGAAAGGGACCATCAGATCAGGCACCCAGACTTAGCCAGATTTAAAGATCGATGAAAAGGGAGAATAAGATACCTGCTATGGACTCCCCGTCCGCTGACTTGCATCATACGCCTGATTGGAGCCCTTACAGGAGCAGAGGGCCAGGCGGCGTCACCAGCGGCGAGGGTTTCCGGGGTCGCCGTCCCAGTTGCAGGAACGGCGTCACCATCCGCCGGGGCTGCCCGAGGAGGATCAGCGTCGGGGGCAGAGTTATTCAGGCCGGCTGAGGAGCCAGCAATGCCGCTGACAAGAGATGGTTGGTGACTGCAGAAACGGATCAAATCAGATAGAAACAGCGAGGAGATGGTAGGCTGACGGTTGAACTTACCCCAAAGTCTGCTCGATTCGGGCGACGCTGGCCCAGATGCGGCGGATACTCCGTTCCATCTCATCGCCGTCGACGGGCTCAGACGCCGGGCGCTTCCCATGGTTTCCATTGCCGGCCATGGTCGTAAACAAGGATTGAGAGCGGAAGCGAACTGGATACAAGGAGGCGGCCGGGAGACTTGGTCGGCGAGACGGATACGATGGCGTGTGATATTGCCTCAAGCCTGCCAACTATTTATAAGACAACACGGGCACCGAGGCGGTTTCTTTGGGAAGCGAGACGGCACGGCGGATTTTAGGTTGCAGTTAATCCACGTTTCTTGAATCCGGAACAGTTGCCAAATCAGGGAGACAAAACGCCGCCATCAATGGTCTCACGCCGATCGGTTTTTTGGGTCAGGCTGTTTTAGCCGATCCTATTGTGAGTACCCACAAGCCGATTCGTAGTGAATCTAGCTGAGGGGTTAATTCTAAGGGAAAGCAGAACGAAGCCGATGCTAAGAAGCAGGCCCGAAAGCCGATTCGTATGTAGAACGGAACAGGCTGAGTAATCGATTCTAAGGTACAATGCAAGCCTGAGAGCCGATTCGCATGCAGCAAAAAGATCGTCAACATCTTTATCGGCCTAGAATGAAGGGATGTACATACAGATGCGAAGAAATAATAGTGAATAAGACCTTTGAGAAGGACACACACGGCGTCTCAAGATCCTGCATCAGCTATGCCTTGGGGGCTTGGACTCGCCGCATGCACACGTTGCGCGACATCAAGCGATCCATCACGAAGACGGACAAGACAAGTGACTTTTATTGGCTCCTACATCTTTAACGATGGTATGCACAACTCTACTTTCACAGTTTCAAAGTTTATAGTTAAAAATGTTTAAAGGCAAAACTTTGAAATCTTAAGGGTAATTCCACTGTACAAATATGTGATATAAATATTTTAGTTTGTCCATTGTTGAAATGATTAATAGATGCTCTGTTTCATGTCTCACCCGTGTCTAGTTTATAATTTTGATTTCTTTAAGGTTTGAGTTTCTTGGTCTGATACTTGTCTTGAAGTCTTGAGAACCTGTGGGTTGCGTAAAGTTTGAACTTTGTCTAAAAGTGGCTGTACAATGTGAATGGGAATGGAATTTGCTATGACATTATTCTGAGAGATACTTGAAATCCGGAGAGTTTTATAAAATGATTAATAAAGATTAATTGATTTCATATTGAGCCTTGTCAAATTATTGTGACCACTAGTGAGATTATAATCATGCTCCTAACATCAAGATTCACGTACACGTTATAAATTAATAGAATTCCTTGATGAGCCATGGACATTCTCTCTTTGATTAAGATAAGATATGAGGCTATTCTATAAACTCAGAAATAAAAACGACGGACACGTGTCCGCCAGAACTGAGAAGAGAAAAATAAAAAAATGACGATCGCGTGATCGCCAAATAAAAATGAAAGATGGCCAAAGGCCCAATAGCCTTATAGTTTAGAATGATCAAAGAGAGTGGCATATGCACAGGGAAAATAAAAATACAAAAAATATTCACTTGCACTTCTTGATCTAAGTATATGACTTTTATCTCCTTAAGGTTCGGTTTTTTGACTTTGCAATATTGTGTGATACAATTTATAAAAAGATAATAATAAAACTCCGGAAGAAAAGTGTTCAAGGGATAACAGATAAGCAGTTCTGTAGCTGTTCTGTTTTGCAGTTGCTTGAGGACTTAGTGAAAAGTAAAAGCCCCATGGTTGAAGAGATAGATGGATGAGTAAAGTACCATTTTATTCAAATTTAAAAGAAATCTTGGTTATAAATATGATACTCTTGAGATGTAATCGACATTGTAGCATCTTCTGATCAACAATATCTAAGAATGGATAAAACTATAATATATATACACATATGCATTTACTACTAATCTATTTCCACATGTATTGGAGGATTATAGTTTTACAAGACTTGCATACAGAGGTGTGGAAATATGGTGAGAACATGCTTATATTTCAAGGGTTAAAGGAAGAAGACCACCGGATCATAGTTCGAAGCATGAAGAAATCATACTCCGAACTAGGGGGGCTTGTGTTTACACCAAAATTTGGTAAATTTACCCCAGAAAGGAAAGAGTTGGCCGATGGTATAGAAGCAAAGAAATACACAAAATTTTGGGTTGGGAGCCGATAGCCGATACTAAAGGGAGATAGCCGATACCAGAGGAAGATAGCCGATTTCGGAAGCAGACTGCGTCCAGCGGAAGGAAGCAAAATAGCCGATTGAACGGTGAATCGGTTATTGGGCGAAGGTGACAGGAGGCGTGTAGCATCGGAATTGGTGACGTCATCCAGAGTCCGCACTGCCAAGATGCGATCACGATCGGAGTCCGTTATGAAAGGGAAGTTGGGACTCCAAGTTACCTTAGAGATAGGTTAGTTTGTTGGTTTCCTTATCTATTAATGAGTTGTAATTCGATTAGGACTCTAGCTACGCTCGGGGTATAAATATAAGCCCTCAGCCATTGTAAAAGATACAACAACATCAATACAACAAAACTTTCGGCTCCGGCCAACAAACCCTAGAGTCAGTCGAGTCCGGCGAGTTACTTCATCCAGGCTGGGTGTCATCCGGTGGACGCAGGCTTGCTTGTAAGTATCGTCAATCCCCTGTTAAACTATGTCTTTTTAGCGTCATCCGGTGGACGTGGAAGCATGGCGGATCAGGGTCCTTGCTAAGCTCTGTTTCTTTGGCGTCATCCGGTGGACGCGGGAAGCATAGTGAGTCAAGGATGATTCACGCTGGTTTACCCGATCAATCTGTGTTAACCGTCATCCGGTGGACGAGATGCAGATTAGGACGGTTTTCACGCGCGGATTAGTTATGGATTCGTGTTTGTTTGCTTGAGTAATCTATTAGTTAATGTCATCCGATAGACAGGCTATAGATTGAGATAGTTTGCATGCATGGATTAGTTATCGGCTCTAGCTAAATATGGCAATTCGGTTGGATTCATTAAGTTACCGATGTTGCTTATGTTTATTGTTTATTATTTAAGGCAATCATCAATTTGCCCGTCTTGATCCATATGCGTCGGCTTATATCTAATAGATCTATATGTTCAACGAGTTATGTTTGCCATTCGTTTTATATTGATAAGATAAAATGTTTTGCACCAGCCGGTTTTATTTTGGATCTAGATTAGATACGGGTCGCACTCAAGTAATAAAATAAACTTTGTCTAGATTCAAAGGTTAACGGATCTAAGTTGCAACTTCATCATGACTGCCTCGATCCGCTCGATCTCCACTATTGCAAGATTGTGATTTAGATCTACTAGCCGGAGAGTTGAAACATTGTTTGCTTTATAGGCTTGTATGTTACTCGTATACACTAAATCGGCTGAAATAGCCGATTTCTTCTTGTTTTACATTGAGACATCTTATGATCATGTCAGCTTGCTGTGACTACATCTTTATAGCATATTCCCGTCTAATTCAAGTATATGTCATTGAATTCATGTCTGAATCGGTTAACTTGAGTTATAATGCATGTTTCGCTACAATCGGTTCATAACATAACGGAATCGGCTTTATAGTCGATCTCCCATTACATCGGCTTTTCGGGCCATACAGTTGGAACTACCTGGACACACCGGTTAGTTCGACCCTGTGATTACTGATTACTATCTTTTTCCTTGTCAATTGCAGATCAAATTGACTGGCACGCTTGGGTGTTACTGACACTCTCAGACCGGGTTCAAAGCTAGCTAGATCTGCGAGAGCTTTACTGCCTCAAGGGTCGTTTCCGGCTTCGCTGGTGTGTTGGGCTTTGGGAACCACTTTTTGCGCCAACAGTCTCTTAGGTGTTTGGCATAGGTTGGTACCTGCATTGCGTCAAGTAATGGAATATTCACATAAAGGTGACGAATTACCTCGACGAATTTCCCGAATTGTTCGTCGGTGGTTTGCTTCCTTGTTCTTGGGAAAGGTAGCAGCACATTGGTGTCATAATATTCGTGCGGGGCTGTCTTTCCTTGGAACTTCGTGTTGTCATCAGGTACTGCAATTCTTCTTCTTCTTCATCATCTTCCTTGTCTTTTCTTGCAGCCTTCCCTGCCATGTTAGGATTTGGTGGATCGCGAGTGGACTTACCTCCCCTCGTGATCACCGCATTGATATTTGAAATATTGCAAGTATTTTTAGGAGATGAAGTAGTAGCAACAAGATGAGCTAATTGAGATTCTAACATTTTATTAAAACTCATTTGTTCTTTAACAGAAGAAGCGAGAGCATCCATCTTACAATTTAATGTTTCAAGGGTCTTTTAATGATAATTGATTACCAAAATTTACCTTACCTTGAAACTTGGAGTTCGACGCCCATCTTCCTTGTTGAGGATATTTTAAATTGTTATTGATGGTGTCTATCTTCTCAGGATTTAATTTGGAATAAGATACACTACATACCTGATTCCATTGATGCTTGGAAGCATAATATTGAATGCCCTCTCGGTCTTTCTTGAAATTAGCACGTTCTTCCAACCTTCTCAAGAGGAGATCCATCTTCTCAGATATTGCATCTACTTCATGGATGGTATGTGTGTTCTTCTTCTTGGATTGGAGTCGATCTTCATTCCACCCTTGATTTGTCACCATCTTTTCTATCAGATTCTTGGCTTGTGTGACATTGAGTGAAGTGAATGCTCCTCTAGCAGCGGCATCAAGGTGACTATGAGCTATTGGGGTTAGCCCATGGTAGAAACCTTGAATCAGGAGCCATTCTTGGATTCCATGGTGAGGACATTCCCGAATGTATTCCTGGAGACATTCCTATGCTTCGGGAGTCATCTCGTCCACTTGCTGTATAAAGCCTGAGATCTTTCCTCGAAGAGAGGTGGTTTTGCCCATCGGGAAGAACTTCTTGAGGAATGCATTAGCACAGCTTGTCCAATTTCCAATGTCTTCGGAATGAGCATAGAACCATTGTTTTGCCTTTCCGATCAAGGAGAACGAGAAAAGGCGAAGACAGATGGCATCCATCTTAACTCCTTTTATGGCAATCATGCCACACAACTCCAAGAAATTCTGGAGATGTGCATTTCCCTCCTCATGGGGCTTTCCGCTGAATGGGTTGGCTTGCACCATATGGATAAGGGATGGCTTGAGCTCAAAAGTAGCATCCCCAAGCTAAGCTGCGAACCGGTGGTGACTTTGTCAGCCGACGGTGCAGAATGCTCGAAGATGGTCTTTTGGGCCATAGCTTCCTTAAGTGACAGTGCTGAGCCTCCTTCCTTGAGTGGTTCCAATACCAAATCGGACCTCCGATCGGAAACTGAGCGGTGTCGAGAACTCCTGGTGGATGTCTCTGGATTTTCTATTGCTGTGGCTTGAAACTAAAATCCACTCATGTATGCCTTGCTTCACGATAAAGAGAAGCAGAGGCAAGGGTAAGCCCTACTACAACTAATTGGTACTAATTTGATGATAGGTTCCGGATTCGATATTATTAAAATATCTAGGCATATGCTTTCTCCGGCAACGGCGCCAGAAATTCTTGTTGACACTTCTTAGCGCAACCACTAGAGACAGGGTGTTAGGCTACCTCTGATAATGGCGCCAGAAATGCCTGGGGGTATTTCTTATGTCTATTGGATAATTCTGCAAGCGCACAGAATATACCGCTGTAGCACTTCACCCAGGAGTATTCCAAGGTATCGTTATTTATTTTATCCCAAGGGAAAGCGATTGCTAGAAATGTTAATAGGAGGAGATCCATAAATCTATCTCAAATTAGCACAACTAGTGCCGAGGGGGTAATCGAAGTATGATAGGAAGGTGATGATTCAAAGATAACAAATGAATTACTAAAAGATAACTAGTGTGGTGTAGCTAGGCGGGAGGACAACGAGTGAGAAAAGGTTCCTGTGATTCAAACTTTACTCCTGTGATCTATCCTATCAAATGGACGAAGTACACTAAGACTGCTACCTTACTTCCGGTGTGTAGGGGGTAGTGCGAGACAATTGAGGATATAAGCTCTACCCGAAGCGCCTACTCTCTTATGGGAGCCTACCTTTTAAGAACTTGCCAAAAACATGTGGAAGGATACTAAGACTAGACAGGGCTGTCACCACCTGCTAGCACCCACAAACAATCCTTGCGACAAGCGGCATTCAAAGGCAAGATCTAGTCTAAGCACCACGCTTACACTAAGCCTTACTACTCTAGCAGTGATCAAAGCAACTAGAGCACCCTATGACAGCCGATGAACTACACACGTGAGCTGGTTACAGGATCACAATCTAATGCAAACCGACCAAGTAATATGATAACTCACAACAATACTATTAAAGTAATGCACTAAGTAAAGACTCGGTAAAGTAAAGCAAGAATATAATATATTAAAGTAGATAAGTCTTACAGAAAGAGAAAGATACAAGAGCTATACCAGGCTCTCCAGCAGACGACTCCGGAGACCCCCAGCGCAGCTCGACTCAACTCTAACTCTCACACTAGACTACAACTACTACTAAAAGTGGAACTACACTACTTCTTCACTTGTATCTTCAATGAATCATATATTGAGAGGGTAGATGCAGCCTCTATTTATATGGGGAGATGGAGGGGTGCCACGTCAGCGATCCGTGTGCCATTCCATCTTGGCCCTTGGATGAACCGACCTTGTAACCGACTTGGATGGATGGCAGTGGCAATTTCCTCATGTGGACAGCATGCAGGAAGTTGGTGGAGGCCAACTGACCTGGCTGGGTACCAGGGCTGGTTCGGCCGACCCCCCTATGGCAGGTGGGCCCATCTAGGAGCATCTAGAAGATGTCCCCACAGATCATGGAGTGTGGTGGTGGCCTGACCCCACCATGGGTGGTTTGGCCGAATCACCTATGACAAGGTGGGTCCACCAATGTTGTCCCCATCTGTCATAGAGTGTCCCTTAGTGTTGGTTCCCCCTTGGTTGCATGTTTATCACGTTGAATCCTTGTGCTTTGCTTCTCCACCGTTGAATAGAAACATAACTTGATCTGATGGTGGAAGTGAGCTGGATGGAGTGTCACGAGGATTGAGCCATGTCAGCAGAGCCAGTTGGGCTCCATACATGGTTCGGCCGAACCATGCATGGGCTTGGCTCATGCTCTTTTATCTTCCATGTGGTCCCTTGTGTCATGTGTTGGAGTGTGGTGACTTGGTTCCCAAATTTATGGTTCGGCCGAACCATGATATTCGGCTCCAAGTGTTCTTTTCTGCTCTATTCCATCTTCCCTGCAGTCACAAGCTTAAGTGTACAAGTGGAACTACTTATTGATAGAAATATGTTCATGTTATGTTGATCTTCCTTGAATCCGAGTCCTGTTGGCAGTGTTTGAATGTGGATTTTTATGATATATCCACCGTCAACAGGCATTTGAAAAGTATTGTGACAGAGCAACTATTCATCATCTCCAAGACAAAATTTTAATGTTCATCATTTTTAATTTAGTTCTAGCCTAGACTGACTCTAAAAAAAACTTTAATATATAGATAGATATTTATTTGGTTTTTCATATTTTATCTTACTAGCTAATTCACGCGGAAAAGCGATATAGTAATAATAATAATAAGATAGGAAGCTTATATTTAGCTGGATTTCAATTGGAGGGTGCCCTTCCCCAAGCTTGACGTTTGACAGGGTCTTGTTGTTGCAAATTGAGTGATCCTCCTGGGAGCAGGTGTATCGACAGCGTAGAGATGTCGGGTTGACTAGCTCCTTGATCTTGTATTTTCCTATGAAACTCAATTGCCAATAAAAATACCAAATCTTATGGAGAAGGGTTAGGTTTAGTACCACTCCATGGTAAGTAATTGATTTTATATTTCCAGCAGAAGTTTAAGCTTCTTTACCCAATTAGGAAACTTCTCTAAGAGTGTGGACCTTCATGTGCCCACATATTTTTGGTATTTTTGTGAAAGGTGTGGACTTTCATGTGCCCACATATTTTTGGTATTTTTTATAAAGTAGACTTAATAAGCACATAGATAAAGTAACCAGGTAACTAGGGGATGCTCCTCCCCCAAGCTTGATGTCTGCAATACTTGGTGCGTGAATGATCTTCAGAGCGAGTTGGTTAGCAGTAGTCCTGATGAGTGCCACTAATAGACTCTCTCCTTAGTCATAATATTATTCCTGCATAGTTATACTCCAACAAGAAAACCAAAACTCAAGGCTCAAATTATCAAGGGGTTAGCGGTCAGCAAATGAGCACTTTGATTATTTTTTGAGTTGATTTTAAATAGATTTTAGCAGGATTCTAACAGGATTCTCTTTTTAGGGTTTTTCTAAGTTTCTTATGTAGCAATAAAAAAATGTATGCATGTTAATAATAATTTTTATGCCACCACAGGGAATATTCATTCTCATGGGGCTTAGGATTTTCATAATGCAACAAAGTGAATATAGATTATTATTTTAATTTTTATGCCACCACAGTAAATATGCCTACAGGGTTACCATAGGTTCATTCACATGTGGCTTTAATATTTATGATGCAGTAAATAAAGCAGTAAATGTTTTTGTTGGTTTTATTATTTTTTATGCAAAAATGATGTGCTAAGCAAAATTACTAATGATTGCTAGATTAATTAGATAACTACCATTCTAACCTTATGGCTAGGGTACGGAATTTAAAGTCTCTCGACAGGACTTAGATAGAGGAGAGTACTTACTCAGTAGGTTCATTGTCTGAGGTTACCTCAGTCAATTCCCCATTTTGCGGTGGTGTAGCAGGTGCTTCTTCCTTCTCCTTCCATCTCTTTTTTGTCTCTTCTGCTTCTCTCTTTTCTAGCTCCAGCTCTTCCTTGTATGCTTCTCTTAATTCTTCATCTCTCTTCATTCATTCTTCTACTTGCGCCTGAATCTCTTCTTTCTCTGCCTTAGCAATCTTGTCCATCCTTTCAGCTTCCGATTCCCACTCACTCCAGCGTGGTGCTTGTACGGCTTCTTCTTGCTCCTTGTAGCAGTCTTCATACTTCACAATCCTTCCAGGGAACTCCTCCCATCCACAGTGAGGCTGGGCAGCCTGATGGTGGGCTTGACGTTTCCTCCTATTGTGTTGCTTCCTGATCTGCTCATGGTTAAGATGTGTTTTAAATTGACAGCATACCTTTCCCGTGGGTAGGTTGAATTGGATTTGTCCAGACCCGATGTAGATGATAGCATTGGCGGTGTAGAGGAACGGTCTTCCCAAAAGAATAGGCCATTCATCGTCTCCCTGCATGTCAAGAACTAGAAAATCTGCGGGTATATATTTATTTTGAATTCTTACCATGACATCCTTGACTACGCCTTCAGGGAATCTTAGTGATTGGTCTGCCATCTGCAACTGAATATATGTTGGGTATAATGGTAAATCATCAAATAATTCATCATATACTTTTTGGACATTACGTTGACGCCTGATCCAGTGTCGCAGATGGTGTCGGGAAAAGTGATGTCTCTGATTGTGCATTCAATGATTGGTACACCTGGGTCACCTTTCTTTGTTGGAAATGGCTTCGGGAGCATATGATCATTTTCTGGGTTGATAGCATTGATTAGCTGAGCGGTTCCTTCAGGTACATGCTGGGGCTTGTTCTTCCTCCATCTTCTATTGTTCTTCTTCTTGGGTGCTGGTTGTTGTTGTTGCTCTTCTTGTTGATGGAATTGCTTTGGGACTGCGGGATTCTTGAGGATGCGGTTCTTGTATGAAAATCTCTCCTTCTTGTCTTTGATGGAGAGGACAATCTTGGCGTGTTCCGCATAGATGATGGCTTTGGTTGTGCACAAGAATGGTCGTCCCAAGATAATGGGTGCCTTCTCATCTCCTCCAGTATCCATGATCACAAAGTCAATTGGGACATATGATTGCCCCACTCTCATAACAGCTTCTTCTAGTACTCCCTCGGGGTAGAAAATGGATTGATCTGCAAGCTGCAAATGCATATCTGTGTACAACAAATGATCACCTAAAATTTTCTCATAGATTACCTTAGGCATTATGTTGACACTTGCGCCGAAATCGCAGATAGCCTCTGGAAAGTTATGACATCCTATGGAGATAGGAATCACAGGTCTTCCAGGGTCTCCCATCTTCTCAGGTAGTGAGTGATCTATCCACTGTATATCTGCAGGCTCAATTTGGTATTGTGTTGCATTGTGAATATCAACAAGGTTAGCATTTTCTAAATCCTCCGGCTGGCCCGGAATCTTACCTTTCTCAAATGGAGGGACAGCAGCAGCTAACTGAGCTAATTGTGATTCTAACATTTTATTAAAGTCGTGCTGATATTTTATAGCAGAAGCAAAGGTATCCATTCTAGTATTTATATTTTCTAAAGTTTTATCATTCGAGGCTACCTTTCTAGATACTTGATCTAACAATTTAGATTGACCAGCAACTAAATCTCTTAAAGGTGGAAGATTATAATTATTGTAATTGTTACCTTAGTTGTTACCTTGGTAATTACCCTGTCGAGGTTGCTGATTCCATCCTTGGTTTGGCTGGTTCCATCCTGGATTTTGCTGAGGACGATAGTAGGTGTTGTTGTTGATGAAGTTCACATCCTCTTGCAACGTAGGGCAGTTGACAGCTGAATGCCTATAATCTCCAAATTCTTCACAAGTCATGCGAGAATCATTGATATGCATGACTTCCTTCTTCTCTATGTCGAGCTTCTTCATGATGAGGTCTAGCTTGGTAGTGACCATGTCAGTCTCCTTCAGATGATGGATGCCTCCTCCTCTCTTGCGAGGTTGAGTACGTTCTTCATTACAACTTGAATTTGAGGCCATCTTCTCAGCAAGTGCTTGAGCTTCTAGAAGCTTAAGTGACAGGAAAGCTCCTCTAGCTGCAGCATCTATGGACTAATGGGTGCTTGAGATAAGCCTATGGTAGAAGGTCTGCAATAGTAGCCAATCCTCTATCCCATGATGAGGACAGTCTTCAATGTAATTTTGGAATCTCTCCCATGCTTCAGTAAATGATTCGTCATGTTGCTATTGGAAACTTGAGATTTTCCCACGCAGAACATTTGTCTTTCCTGTAGGAAAGA
This sequence comes from Eremochloa ophiuroides, assembly GCA_038502445.1. Classification (NCBI taxonomy): domain Eukaryota; kingdom Viridiplantae; phylum Streptophyta; class Magnoliopsida; order Poales; family Poaceae; genus Eremochloa; species Eremochloa ophiuroides. Next base: position 38,684,640 of record JAHLJS010000007.1, on the reverse strand, counting down.
ACTTTGCTAGGAAAGTAGTTGAACATCGGTCCCATGTAGTGTTCTTGTCTTTGTTGGCGTAGAACCACTACTTGGCTTTCCCCAAAAGTGAAAATGGGAAAAGACGGAGTAAAATAGCATCTCTTGGTACTCCTTTAATCGTGAAGATGCTGCAGATCTCTAAAAAGTGTTATAAGTGTGCACTTGCATCTTCATGAGCCTTACCACAAAACTGGCTGGCTTGAACCATGGTGATAAGAGCAGACTTGAGCTCGAATCCATTCTCCCCCGTGTTGACTGCAGGTCCAATCCGGATGTTTTCTGTTGTTGGGGCAGAGAACTCGCACAGCGTCTTCTTAGCCATGTCTTCAAACATAGGAGATAAATCTTCTCCTAAGTTTTCTTCTTCCAATATTGGAGCTGGCTCCTTTGATGAATGAGCTTGAGCAGCAATGGGTGTTTTTGATGGTAGCTTTAAATTGTCCCTCGCTTCTACAAACTTCTTTCTTCTTAGGAGTTTCTCTGGATCGTCAGTGAAATTATTTGGAAGAGAAAACCATTCATTCATCACCCTGCATAAGATAAGCAAATGATAAAAAATAAGGGTGTGCCTGTTTGAGTTAGAGATCAATCGGTAATACAATCTTATCCATTATGTATACATATGCTATCAATATTTCCTAAGTTTAATGTGCCTTCCCCGGCAACGACGCCGAAAATGCTTGTTGACATCTACTAACGTCGCCAAATATAACTATATAACTTTTAATGCGAGAGGTGAGATTAGAAGATGAATGGTAATGAATTAACTTGTCATTAGCAACTAGCCACTTTTCTATTACCAATATTCTTATGCAAGAACTAGGTTGTCATCCCTAATTAATAATGCTAAGAATAAATAAAGGTTTTAAATATTAATCTATGTGACTAGGCAGAAATATAAATATAAATAATATAAACTAAGATCAGTTCTGCAAGCGGACAGATAATTATACCATTGTAGCATTTTACCTAGGGAGTTCTACAAGGTTGTCGATTTATATTTATACCACTGTGAAGGACTAAGATAAACTTTAATCTATTATATTGATAGTGATGGTATACAATGGATAAGTGACATTACCGATGTCATTTACTCTACTCATAACAGGTAGAGGTCACAAGGTAAATAAAGATAAAGGTGATAAGTATGATCAAGCATCATAAATAAAAGATAATCATCAGAGCACTTCTCTAGTCATAGTAATAGCTAGCCAATGGATAAACTAAGGAATTAATATCAAAGGTAATTCTATAACTACATCAATGAATTACTCTAATTAGTGCAATTACATCTAGCAATCATTGTTAGACTAATCCTATATCATAATCACATGCAAAGGGCATCATCTAGTAAGGATGCGAAATAGAGTCATCATCCAACTTCGCGACCGTGCCTGCTGGCCTACGTACGGGGGGTGGACTACAGAGGACTCAACGCAGCTGTCACCTACGCGATCTACCACACGACCCGGCACATCAGGGTGCACTCGCAGATAAACAAAATACCTAGACACCACGTCTACATATCGTTCGTCATCTATCCATCATACGCATGAATAAACGCTATACGAGCAATTACATGAATTCAATAAGATCAAATCAATTATACTAGACATACAATCAAAGTAGACAAAGACTATTGTAATCAAGAACATATGCACTATTATGAACAATGTTTCCCTAATCATAGTGAAGAATACAATAATAGAGAAAGAACTAGAATTATACCGAACTCCGTGCTCCAGACAGACGTCGGGGCTCCAGATTCGCTGAAGATCTAGAACTCCTTTACTCTCTAATATAACTAGGCTAGAACTATGAACTAGGAGGTTTTTGATTAACTAGGAGGCTCTTAATGGCTTGAGGATTTGATGCCTTGAATGAACGATGGGTTGATGCCTCCAGGGGGTCTGCCTCTTTATTTATAGCCCGGTGGGATGCATGTGCGCCGTAGGAATAAACCGACTTGAAACAAGGGCCGAGATGACTCCACAAAGGCGGCGGAAGAAGACTCCAGAAGCTGGGCCGAAACCCTAGCAGGAGGGCGCCGGCCGGCCCCAGCCTGGCATCGGCCGGCCCCACCCTGGTAGGTCTCGGGCCCCGGTGCTTTGGGTGTGTTCCAGATGCTTCTAGTGTTCTCGTGATGATGTTTCCTTGGTGGTTAAGTTATGTGGTAATCATGCTCTTTAACCCTTCTTTTATGCTTTTCTGGAATAGCCCCTGGAAAATATAGAACATGCAAAACTCGTGAAAACTGTCAGTTAAAACCCTAGACTAGTGTGTATTCATGTATCCTTTGGTGTCTAAAGTTCTAATAAAAGTTGACGTTATCCACCGTCAACAGGGACCCAAGAGAAATTCCACTTCCAGCCAAAGGTTGAGCAATGCTCATTAATCCTGAAAGCAAACGAGTCTAGAAAAGAAAGGCAGTACAACCAGCTGCATATCCAAGGCACTTCACCACACCAGTATAGGGAGAAAATCCTACTTCACGGACTTAAGAAGGTAAATCCTCCATCGAGGTAAGTAGGCAATTCTTATATTTATTTTAGCATTTATTTCCTCTTCTTTCATTCTTGACCTTGGTTAGCTTAACATGCTAATAAAACCCACGGGAATAATTCAAACCTGAGTAGAGACTAGGGAGGGGTCGGCCGACCCCTCCATGGGACCTTCCACCACCCACATTGCTCACACAATAAGATAATCAACAATAAATTAATTAAAAATACTAAAGTGGCAATGAGAGGGGTCGGCCGACCCACCCAAGGAGGTTTTTTCTCTCTCATCTCTTGACATAAGTATGAGATTATCAAAGAAAAGAGGTGTAGTAAATAAATAAGGCAATCAAAGGAATGATGATCAATGTTGGGGCTGAATTTCATATGATGAAAGAATCTCTTTCAAACCAGCCATGTGAGCACAAATAATCACCATGTTTTTGCTTGTCCTCTTGTTAGCATAGGGACCTAGGGAATAGAGTGAAATTCTTACATCCCATCCATGCTCCCCACTCACTCTCTCCCGTAGATTCCATGCATGCAATTACTTTAGTAATCCCCTTTTGCTAATCATGGGAGAAGAATACCAAAACCTTGCTTAGTAATTTGCAAAACACATGAGAGCTCTCCCAGGAACAATCCATGAGCATGTGGCCAACAAATTTGGTCATGTCTTGCTCCCTCCTTTCGCTTGTCCTTCACCCACCATGCATTCCACTTGAGTAAGCATCCAAGGTGAGAGAAATCCACCACTAGAGTGAGCCACCAGCTCGTGAATCTTTTGCCGACACCACACTTCAGCTTTGTGCCAAATTGGAGGTGATAGGGGGTCGGCCGACCCATAATTTGACCCCTTACCACACCAGCTTTCTCTCCTTTAAACATGCCAGAGATTCCATCAATGTTCGAGCAACTTGATTGAGGGAAGGGGTCGGTCGACCCATAGTGTTGCCCCCATCATGCCAGCTTTCTATGCTCTCTACAAACGACACAACCCATCAAAGATTCGTGTAAATTGATTGAAGAGTAGGGTCAGGCGACCCATGCAAAGCTCACTCCTCCTCACCCTCTCACTCTCATTTTAAAAACACACACGGAGGAGAGTTGTTTGCCATCCTCAGAACTTCGACACTTAAAAGCACTTGCTTGATTAATCTCTCTCCAATCAAGAGGATCATCTTCTGAAGGATTAGAGAGAGGTACTCACCCGGTAACAAGGTCTGTTAATTTAAGACTAACCCCTCTTGTCCAAGCTTGGTTCGTCTCTTTGTCTCTCTATGCAAGCATGAAGAATCCATTCAAAGCCGCAGCAAGGAGGGTACGCGCAACACTAAGCAGGAGTTCATCACGAAGCTCACACAACTCATCACAGGAAGGACAATCCTCCCATGACAATGAGATACGGCTCTCGGGGTCACATGATGAACAAATGTCTGGAGCAACTCTGCCCATGCTGAGCGACAGCGAGCATAACATCGAGCATCCACCCCATGATCAAGATCATGAGGCAGGCAATGAAGGGTCTGATGAAGAAGAACAACCCGTTAAAATACAGGACCCACAAACAGGCATCTGGGTCACTGCTCAAGAATTACTCATCCTCAACACGATCCACAACCGCAACTTCGAGCATACCAAGGTAATTGATTCCGAGTTTCTCCATCGCACAGGTATATAGGAGGAATTCCTTGATGTATTTGGTGCAATAGGTTGGGGTGAATTTTGGGATTTTTCTAATTACCCAGGTAGCAAACTTCTCACTTTAGAATTCATGAGCACTGTACAAATAACTAGAGACACCATTTATTTTCGCTTGTTTTGATAATCCTCAATGGGATGAATTTAGCGCCTGTGTGGGCTTTATAAATTGCACCACAAATTTGGAAGCTGTCTGAGGATTAAATAAGCTTGAATTCTGGTATGAGGTAACAGGGGAAAATAAAATGGGCAAGCCACGTACTAGCCATATTTGCAACCCCTCACTTTCTGCATAGATGGTTGGGAATCAATTTATTCCCTAGGGATGATGTAAGGATTGTTAGTGAAGTTGATTTAAGAATATTGTATGCCATGGTACATAAAATTCGAGTATCACCTGTGAAAGCGATGGTAAAACATTGGATATCTGCACCCTCAAGAATGAGCTCATTTGACTTTACATCTATCATTACAAAATTTTGTAGTCATCTTGAGACGCTTGATGGGTTGGATCAGTACATAACCACCCCTAGAACCATCTTAGATGCAGAACATTTTGTTAAGGCACACATTATTGCTGGTGGTCCCCAAGGAACAATTGAATTTAAATTTCATAATACCACTGCTAGACTCACCTTACCATGTGCAGAGTTAAAATTGTATGGGGGCAACCCTTTAGTACCTAACATTGTAGGAGTAGGCGGCCGCTGAAGTTTTACAGTACCTGTTACTCGTGGACGAGCACGAGCTGCATAGCTTGACAAATCGTCTGAGGAAGACGACATTACTTATGCAGGCAGCACAAATGCAATGCAGGCTTCTAGTTCTGAAGGGAGATGCCAGTCAGGGGCACAAAGTGTCAGGTTCTCTCACTCATCTTTTCAGGATGCAGGGACCCGAAGTCACCGTCATGACATGGAACTGCTCACCAACCAATTTGGTGTGCTGCGGACTGTCCATGAAGCCATTCACAATGTCACAGTACGAACCCAACAGCAACTCCAGAACTTTCAGGAGCAGAGTGGTAGACAGTGGGCCACTCTATACGCACACCACAACATACCACTACCACCATACATACCACAGCAGCCATAGTAGTTCCCGCAGCCGTATCCACTAGCATATCCACCACGATATCCTCCTCACTATCCACCACCATATCCACCACATCCACCTCAGCGAGACACTCAAAAGGGCAAGCTTGGGGGAGATCCACTCCCCCACTAAGGTAAGTATCCTATCTTAGCATTTCATATTTGATGCATTCAATAAAAATAAAAACAAATAAATAAATATTTTCCTTATCTCATATGTTTCATGAATGTTTATCTTTCTCATGGAAATGATGAAAAGTTGCTCTGTTAATGTTTCTCTAGTTCTTAGTTTACAACTTGGTATTTCTCTAAGTATGGATCACTTGGCTCACATAAAACCATCATGAACCTGAACACTTTGTGGGTTGCAAGTGCTAGAACTAAGTCTAATTTGTTGTGAGACATGATATAGTGAGGCAAAAGCTACTATAATATCATTCTAAGCAAGTATGATTACTGGAGACTCATTTCTTAAAACGATCAAAACCTTATTGTTCCTCAATGGTAATGAATTCCTACCATAGCCATATATGCTATACATGTTTCAAACCTTCCACATAAGCTATTTGCTTTGTAATGAGTTTTTCAAGTCTTGTTGATCCTTATTGAGAGACTTATCATGCCCCCAAGATCAAGATCACGTACACACCACACATTTATGCTGCTTCTACACTGGAAGTACGCAACAACATGCCATTCATTTCCACATAATAAATGCTCCATAGAATATCTCTCTTAGTTGATTTGATAAAAGAGACAATGGCTAAGCAAAATGAAAAAAGAAAGATGGACATGTGAAAGTCCATGAAAAAGAAAAAAATATATATGCAAGTCTAGGCTCATGAATAAAAGAAAAGAAAAAAATGATAGCCATGTCTCAATATAAAGTAGAGAGATCATCTCAAATAAAGGAGCATTATAGTTCAACACTTTCCACACACATGCACGTCTTGAATCTAAGGGCATAACACTTCTCTCTTTGGATCCGAGCTTTGACTTTACAATATGTGCAAGGTAAGCATGCCATATGTTTTCATCCTTACCTTAAGCTCCACATAAGCCTTTTTAGCAGTAGGATGAAAAAGAGAAAGCAGCCATTATGCCTTGGTGAGGAATCATACACCATTTGAGTGACATGAGAGAACCATATGAGGAACATTAAGTCTTCTTTTGAAAAACATTGCTAAAACCTCCAGTATGAAACTTGCAAAGAATGAGAAAACTAGTGCTCAAGTCAGACTGTTCTGTCTCTCAATCACCAAAGGCAAAGGAAAGGCCATCAGCCCTAGAGAGGATTAAGGTAATATGGGTGAGTTGCTATAGCCAATTTTTTCATTTAAAAGAGAAGTTTAATTGTTCTGCTCGGGACGAGCAAATGTTAAGCATGGGGGATCATGTTGATGGTGAATAAGCTATCAAATTACACATTTAAACACCGTTTACAGGCCTTGGTTTTGATGGAAGATTAGCATGACATGAACACATTTTATCCAATAATGAGTTCCACTTGTACTCTTAGCTTTTGAATGCAGAGAAGATCAAACAGAACAAATATTAGCAGCTAGAGGCCTTGAATGTGGGCCGGCTGACCCACATATGGTGACACCATGCCATGACATTTCAACACATGAGCCATATCAGCATAGAGAAGAAAGATTAGTGCAAATGGAGCACATGCATGGGTCGACGTACCCATGCATGGGGCCCACAGGGCTCTGGTGACGTGGCACAATCTGTGTGAGCCTCCACCCAGCTCATTTCCACCTTCGGATCAAAGTTGTGTTTCCAATCAACAATGGAAGATCAAAGCACATGGATCAAGGCGTCAACCGACAAGAACCAAGCAAACCCAGCATATAGCCATGCTCTATGATAGGTGGGGACCCTGGTGGTGGGCCCACCCTATCATAAGGGGTCGGCCAACCCTCCTTGGTGGGCCTAGACCACTAGCACGGTCCACCAACCTTGAGCATGCCTCCATGCAGCTGGTTCAATCTAAAGCGTCCATCTTAAGTCAGTTTTGAGGCGGTTCATCAAAGGGAGGCGAATGAAGGAGCACGCGGATCGCTGACGTGGCACCTCTCCACTTTCTCTATAAATAGAGAGTACCTCCACCCTTTCAAGACATGATTCATTCAAGATACAAGTGAGGAATAATGTAGTTCCACTTCTAGTAGTAGTATAGTCTAGTATGGGAGTTAGAGTTGAGTCGAGCTAAGCTCGAGGTCTCCAGAGTCATCTTCTGGAGAGTCTAGTATAGCTCTTGCACCTTTCTCTTTCTTGTAAGACTTACTTTTATCAATATAATATTCTTGCTTTACTTTACTAAGTCTTTACTTAGTGCATTACTATTCTAATAATAGTATTGTTGTGAGTTATGTTATTACTTGGTTGGCATACACTAGATTGTGGTCCTGTAACGAACTCGCATGTGTAGTTCATCACCTGTCATAGTGTGCTCTTGATGTTTGGTACCCAGCTGGAGTAGTGAGAATTAGTGTAAGCGTGGTGCTTAAGCTAAGTCTTGCCTTTGAATGCCGCTTGCTGCACGGATTGTTAGTGGGTACTTGCAGGTGGTGACAGCCCTGTTAAGTCTTAGCATCCCACCATGTGTTTTAAGAAAGTTCTTAAAAGGTAGGCTCCCTGTAAGTGTGCAGTCATTTCGGGTAGAGGTTTTGTCCCTCTATTTTTTCGGTTGTCCCCCACGCACAAAATGTAAGGTGGCAGTCTTAGTGTATCTCGTCCATTGATAGGATAGTTCATAGGAGTAAAGTAAGAATCACAGGAACCTTTCTCACTTATTGTCCTCCCACCTAGCTATACTACACTAGTTACCTTTAAGTATCTCATTTGTTTATCTTTGAATCATCACCTTCTTATCATACTTCGATTACCCCCTCTACACTAGTTGCTACTTAGTTGAGATAGACTTAAGGATCTCTTCCTATTATCATTTCTAGCTACCGCTTTTCCTTGGGATAAACTAAATAACGATACCTTGGAATACTCCCGGGTGAAGCGCTACAACGGTATATTCTGTGCGCTTGCGGAATTATCCAATAGACATAAGAAATACCAATAGTACCACAAAGATAGAATAAGCATTTACTTAATGATCTTGAGTACAACTTTCCTTCACAATAAAGTTGCAAGCCAACAAAACTAACCTAGCAATTATTACTTAAAGTTTCATTTTAACAATCGTAGAAAGTCGTTGCACAGCATTACAACTACTACTAAAGCTAACCATGGAGAACTCAACCTAAAATGCCTAGTGTCATTAGGGTGAAGGACCCAAGGTCAACAATCAATCCAAAAATCACACAAAACCTAAAATGATTAGGGTTTCCATTTAATTAATTAATCGATTAATAGAGCATTAAATAATAGATAAGTAAACTACATCCATTTGAGCTAAAACTTTTCCAACAGATAGTTTTTTTGAGCAAAAACCGTGGGGCAAAGCCCCCCGGCAACGGAATATATTAAAAAGTGAGAAATGAAGTTCAGAGATACTTACAACAGACCTAACAAGAAGTTAGGCAAAGAACTAAAAGATGGGAGAGCTATACAAGTAGCAGAGGTGGGAGGGGCTAAGCTACTGAAGAAGAAAGAGGGGCAGCACAAAACAAAATTACAACAATTGGAGCCACTGGAGGCTTCTACTGTGAAAGCTCGGCTTGATTCTGATCAAGTGTGCAGTAATTTCACCAAGTACTGCAGCTTTCCAGGCAGAGATATTTGGCACTTTCCCATTGAAGATATAATCATTACGCTGATTCTAGATACTCCAAGCTCCTTGTTGACGGTGGATATACCATAAAATCCACACTCAAACACCATCAACATGTCTCGGATTCAAGGAAGGATAAGCATAACATGCACATATTTTATCCAATAACTAGTTCCACTTGTACTCTTAGCTTGTGAATGCAGGGAAGATCAAACAGAGCTGAAATGAGCACGTGGAGCCCAATTGAGTGGGTCGGCCGAATCACATATTTGGGAACCAAGTCATCACACTTCAACACTTGACTCAAGGAAGCACATAGAAGAGAGTGGAGCACCTGAAGGGCCCCCGTAGGGGTCGGTCGACCCACATGTGGGGCCCCTAGGCTCTATTGACATGGCATGATCCATGTGACTCTCCATCCAGCTCAATTCCACCTTTAGATCAAAGTTGTGTTTCCAATCAACGGTGAAAGATCAAAGCACATATATTAAGGCATGAACCGACCAGACCAAGGAGAAACCAGTACATAGCCACACTCTAAGACTAGTGACGACCACAGTGGTGGGCCCACCATGCCATAGGTGGGTCGGCCAACCCACTCTTGTTGGGCCCAGGCCATCGCCATGCTTCACCGACTTCCTGCATGTTTCACACGTGCTGGTTTAATCTCTGACGTCCATCTAAGGCAGTTTCAAGGTCGGTTCATTCAAGGGCCAAGGTGGAAAGGCACATGGATCGCTGACGTGGCACCCCTCCATCTCCTCCTATAAATAGAGGCTGCTTCCACCCACTCAAGACATGATTCAATCAAGATACAAGTGAAGATTAGTGTAGTTCCACCTCTAGTAGTAGTGTAGTCTAGTGTGGGAGTTAGAGTTGAGTCGAGCTGTGCTCGGGGTCTCCAGAGTCGTCTGCTGGAGAGTCTGGTATAGCTCTTGTATCTTTCTCTTTCTGTAAGACTTATTTACTTTAATATAATATTCCTGCTTTACTTTACTACGCATTTACTTAGTGCAATATTATTCTTGCAATAGTATTGTTGTGTTCTATCTTATCTCTTAGTTGTTACTTACTAGATTGTGATCACAGCTAGAGTAGTAAGAATTAGTGTAAGCGTGGTGCTTAGACTAGATCTTACCTTTGAATGCCGCTTGTCACACGGTTTGTTTGTGGGTGCTAGCAGGTGGTGACTGCCCTGTCTAGTCTTAGTATCCCTTGACGTGTTTTAGGCAAGTTCTTAAAAGGCAGGCTCCCATAAGAGCATAGCCGCTTCGGGTAGAGGTTATATCCTCTACTGTCTCGGACTATCCCCGGCAATACAGGTAGTAAGGTAGCTATCCTAGTAGTTTCATCTGTTTGGTAAGGTTAGATCGCAGGAGTAGAGTTTGAATCACAGGAACTTTTCTCACTCGTTGTCCTCCCACCTAGCTATACTACACTAGTTATCTTTTAGTATTTCATTTGTTATCCTTGAATCATCACCTTCCTATCATATTTCGATTAACCCCTCTGCACTAGTTGTGCTAAGTTGAGATAGATTTAAGGATCTCTTTCTATTAACATTTCTAGCACCGCTTTCCCTTAGGATAAAATAAATAACGATCCATACCTTGGAATACTCCCGGGTGAAGTGCTACATCGGTATATTTTGTGCGCTTGTGGAATTATCCAATAGACATAAGAAATACCCCCAGTCACTTCTGGCACTGTTATCAGAGATAGCTTAACACCCTGTCTCTGGTGATTGCGCTAAAAAGTGTCAACAAGCATTTCTCAAGAAGTTTTTCTCGATGGGCAAAACCACTGCTCTTCGAGGAAAGATTTCAGGCTTTACACAACAAGTGGAAGAGACAATTCCTGAAGCATGGGAACGTCTCCAGGTCGGGAATGTTCTCACCATGGGATCCAAGAATGGCTCCTGATTCAAGGTTTCTACCATGGGCTAACCCTGATAGCCCGTAGTCACCTTGATGTCGTTGCTAGAGGAGCATTCACTTCACTCAATGTCACACAAGCCAAGAAATTGATAGAAAAGATGGTGACAAATCAAGGGTGGAATGAAGACCGACTCCAATCCAAGAAAAAGAGTACACATACCATCCAGGAAGTAGATGCAATCACTGAGAAGATGGAATTCTTACTAAGAAGGCTAGAAGAACGTGCTAACTTAAAGAAAGATCGAGAGGCCATCCAACACTATGCTTTCAAAAATCAATGGAACCGGGTATGTAGTGAATTAAATCCTGAAAAGGTAGGTGCCATCTGCAACAATACAAATTATTCTCAACAAGAAAGATGGGCGTCGAACTCCAAGTTTCAAGGTAATGCAATTTTTGGTACTTCTAGAAGTAACCAATTATCATTAAAAGATCTTGTCATGAATCAAGCTAAAATAAATGAAAGCATGAATAAAAGGCTAGTCGCAAATGATAAGACCCTTGAAACATTAATTGCTAAAATGGATCTTCTTTCTTCTTCTGTAAAGGAACAAATGAGCTTTAACAAAAATGTTAGAATCTCGATTAGCTCACCTTGTTGCTACTACTTCATCTCTTAAAAATGCTTGCAATATTTCAAATGTCAAAATGGTAACCACGAGGGGGGGTAAGTCTACTCGCGATCCGCCACATCCTAACATGGCAAGGAAAGCTGCAAGAAAAGACAAGGAGGATGATGATGAAGAAGAAGAAGAAGAAGAAGAAGAAGAAGAAGAAGAAGAAGAAGAAGAAGAAGAATCATCACCACCAAAAGACAACACCAAATTCCAGGGAAAGACAGCCCCACACGAATATTATGACACTAATGTGCTGCTATCTTTCCCAAGAACAAGGAAGCAAACCACAGACGAGCAATTCGGGAAATTTGTCGAGGTAATTCGTCATCTTTATGTGCATATTCCATTACTTGATGCGATGCAGGTCCCAACCTATGCCAAGTATTTAAGAGACATCCTCAACAATAAGCGTCTGCTGCCCACGATGGAAATTGTCAAATTAACGGAGGAATGCAGTGCGGCTATATTGAACAAACTGCCAATCAAGAAGAAGGATCCTGGATGTCCCACTATAGATTTCTCCATTGGAACACAGTACTTTGAGCATGCATTGTGCGACTTGGGAGCAAGCGTCAGCGTCATGCCAAAGGTAGTGTTCGACAAACTTAATCACACTATCTTGTCCCCTACATCAATACGTTTGCAGCTGGCGGATCAATTGGTCCATTATCCGGCGGGAATAGCTGAAAACATCCCCGTCAAGATACGCGGATTCTTTGTCCCCGTGGACTTTGTGGTCCTGGACATGGAGGTGGATGACAAGACTCCACTCATCTTGGGGAGACCATTCCTAAGCACCGCCATTGCACATATTGATGTTGGAGCTGGAGAAATTCAATTCACTATTAATGGGACCCTAGAGACCTTCCACTTCTAACCAAAGGTTGAGCAATGCTTGTTAATCATGCTAAGAGAGATACATGCCTTTGCTCTCATGAGAGATTTAAAGAAGCCCAAATCACAACCACGAGCGAAGAGCAAGCAAATATGGAAGAGAAAGGTAATACAACCGGTGACGCCTCCAAAGAAAATTCCTACACCAGCCCAAAAGGGAGGTCCTACTGCAAGGACCTGAGGAAATAACTCTTCCATCAAGGTAAGTACACCAACACCTAATTAAAGTTTACTTTATTTATTTGCTTCTTTTATTTTAGCATTTATCTCCAACCTCTCTTTCTATTGACTTTAATTATTTCTAAAATTAATTAATCAAATGATCAACGCATCTGAGCAAAGTTGACACCAGGTGGAGCCTATGGGGGGTCGGCCGACCCCACCAAGGTGCCTCTCACCTGCCATCTTTTGTCCATTGCAATACCTGCCATGATATGATATTCTCCACCCACGACAACACCTAAAAAATAGCATGTCAATCTTGATTATCTAAATGAATCTAGCATGATAACCTTGAAATGTTCTCAGTCACTTTTCTGTGCATTCACATGTTCTAGTACCAGTATTCTTTGTCCAAACCTCTTGTGAGCTGTCCTATAAAGTGCTGAAAGACATTTAATTGTCGCTTGCACTCTAGGAGCTAGAATTTCTCTCTCATCTCGTGCTTAAACAAAATTTTGATGAGAGAAATGCACACACAACAACCATGAGTGGACCCAGGGAATAGAGCAAATTCTTCATGACAAGGTTCATCCGCTCTCCTTATTTCCACTCATGCAACCCTTAATCAAATCACCTTTTGCTAATTGTGGGCAAGATGCTTCCTTAACTCCTTAAGCAAATCACCCCTCTAAGGAATCCTTCCCGTGAAGCATCCCAAGAGCAAACATCCACCAGCCATGGTCATGTCTTGTTCCCTCCTTTTGATGTTTATTCCATGAGCAAGTATCCAAAGCCTGGGAAACTCCACACTTGAATGCTCCACCAGCATGTGACCTACCTCATTTTGGCCTAGTGAAAGACGAGTGAGAAATGGAGGTGATGGGGGGTTCGGCCGACCCATGAGCTGACACCTGACCACACCCACTTGCTCTAGTTCCAACAAAGTCTGCAAAGCAACAAGACGCCTGAAAAATGGAGACAGGGCAGGGGTCGGCCGAACCAGGCCTTGTGCCCACTCCACCTCCACTTCCTTCCATTTTATTCTCATGCTTGTGATCACCTTGCTACAACCAAAATACCAGCAGAAAATTTCAAACTCTCTCACCTTCCAACAAAGCTCTTCTCCTTACAAAAGGAAAACCCAAAAATATTTTCCTTCATCCTCGTTGTTCACTCAAGTGTTCATCACCCGAAGGAGTCAAGAGAGGTAATCATCCGGTAAGAAGGATTATTGAATTAAGATAACCCCCTAATGCTAGCTTGTTCGTCTTCTTCTCTTGCAAGCATGAAGAATCCAATCAAGGCCGCAGCAAGGAAGATGCACACAGCACTCAGCAGGAGTTCATCACCGTGCTCAAGGAAGGAACCATCCTCTCATGACACTGAGATACAGCTCTGAGGGTCATACGATGAACAAGGTTTCAGAGAAACTCTGCCTGTGCAGCGTGGAAGCAGGCAGAACATTGAACAACCACCCCAACATCACGAGGCAGGAAATGAAGAGTTCGACGACGAGGAACAACCTGCTAGAACACAAGACCCAGAAACAGGAATTTGGGTCACTCCAGAAGAACTCCTCATCCTCAACTCAATCCAAAATCGCAACTTCGAACACACGAAGGTAATTGATTTAGGACTCCTCCAACGCACAGGTATGTATGAGGAGTTCTTTGATGTTTTTGGTGGAATAGATTGGGGTGAATTCTGGGATTTCTCTAACTTCCCTGGTAGCAGGAGTCTCACTTTAGAATTTATGTGCACGGTAAAAACAACCAGAGACAACATCTATTTTCGCTTGTTTAATCAAGATTATCATCTTTCATGGGAACAATTTAGTGCTTGTCTAGGTTTTATAAACTGCACTACAAACTTGGAAGGCTACTACTCGTAGGTTCAATCAGCTTGAATTCTGGCATGAAATAATAGGGGAAAATGCAATGGGAAAACAGCGCACTAGTCATATTTGCAACCCCACACTTTGCTTTTTGCACAGATGGCTAGGAATCACTTTATTTTCCCGGGATGATGTGAGAATTGTTAGAGAAGTTGATCTAAGAATAATGTATGCCATGGTTCATAAAATTTGAGTGTCACCTATAAAAGCCATGGTATAACATTGGAAATCTGCACCTTCAAGAATTGACTCTTTTGATTTCGTGTCTATCATTACAAAGTTTTATAGCTATCTTAAAATGCTTAATGGATTTAATGATTATTTAAACACCTCTAGAACCATACTTGACGAAGAATATTTCATTAAGGCACATGTTATTGCTGGTGGTCCCCAAGGAACGATTGAATTTAAATTCCATAATTCCACTACAAGACTCACTTTGCCTTGCGCAGAATTAAAATTGTATTGGGGCCACCCTTTAGTACCTAACATTGCAGGAATAGGTGGCCCTTGGAGTTTTTCAAGACCTGCCACCCGTGGAAGAACACGTGCTACACAGCGTAATGATTCGTCTAAAGAAGATGACAACAACTATGCAGTCAGCTCAAGTGCAATGCAGGCCTCCAGTTCTGGAGGAGGGCGTCGGTCAGGGGCACAAAGTGCCAGATTCTCCCACTCTTCTTTTCAGGATGCAGGGACCCGGAGCCACCGACATGACATGGAGTTGCTCGCTCACCAGTTTGGTGTGCTGCGGGCTGGACATGAGGCCATTCATAATATCACTGCACAAACCTAGCAGCAACTCCAAAACTTTCCGGAGCAGAGTGGTAGACAGTGGGCTGCCCTCTACGCACACCTGTAATACCTCTGGTATTATATTTAATTAATCTACCATGTCATCATATTTAATTTAATTGCCTGCATATGATTGTTCTTGGAGCTTCAAGAGTGACTTGATTGTGTTTGTGAATGATGGTGCAATTGAACCCTTGATTGGAAATTAAAAATTAAATCAAAAAGAAAAATCAATTTAAGTCCTAATTTGGCACCAAAAACCTAATTCAAAAACTATAAGGAATATGATGAAAGTGTCTTAATAAAAGTTGTAGATATTTTAAAATGGAACAACTTTTATTTTTGGAGATTTTGAAATTATGCACTGGAAATTTGAATTAAACTCAAAACAGTAACTTGAAATTCAAATTTGAAACATCAATTCAAAAATTATCAAGAATCTGACCAAACCTCCTTAATAGAAGTTGTAGAAATCAACAAGTAAAACAACTTTTATGTTTACAGATTTTCAAGTTCTGCGGAAACGTTTGGCGAATTTCAATGAATTGCAAATCAAATTCAAATTCAACTTTTACCACATTTTCAATAAATTAAAATCCTGGCCGAATTTGAATTTAGTGTCCAAAGCAAAAATGTTTTACACTGAATTGTCTACAATTTTTATTTTTGGAGCATCATTAGATTACAAATGGATAGGCCATAATTTGAAAATCTAGCTTTTGACCTAGGGGAGAATCTACAGTACGGGGCCCCTACAGGGTTATCGGCCGGCCGTGCTGGGCGTGCGCGCCGTCCGCGCAGGCCACCGTCCGGCCTGGCCAGGCCTGGGACGCCGGCATGCGGCCACTGGGGGCCCTAGCCATGCTCGACCTTATCCATCCCTCGCTAGTCTTTTTAAACGACGAGCACCCGGCCATTTCCCCTCTTCCCACCTCCATTGTCGCTGGTGACCACCCCACTGTCTCCGGTCAAATTGGCAACCACCGAGTCACCACAATCCAATTCACCGTGCAGCCAGCTCCCTAGCTCCCTTGCACACCGTTTGCCACACCTCGGGGGAGTTGGGGTGTTCTGTGTGCGTCTGAACGCCGTCACCGTTCTCAGAGCCGGTCGGAGCGCTGCCGCACGTCGGGTCATCGAGGCTAGTTATCTGGGGTGATGCTCTTTCTTTCTTTTTGTGCGTTTTGGGATTATGATGTTCCACTGGTGCTCATGCGCTAGTTGGTTTATCGTTTGATGGTCTAGGGTCATCGGGACGGGGGCCTCGCCGCCGGAGCGCTCTGTTGCGGTCGCCGTCGCTGTCACACTCGTCACTTCACGTCAACCCCGCCTCGACCTGTTACCGGTCTAGGGCCGTGGTTCTTGAGCTTCCCCACCCGATTTGTTGTGCCTTTACCGCATCACACGGGCCGGTGCATCATCATCGCGCCGCCGCGTCCGCCATGGGCGGGCTTGTGCTCGTCGTAGGTGAGTAGGGTTCGGGGTAGATGCGCTAGGTGTCCTAGGTTGTTGGGTAGGCCTCTGCATCTTCGCCGTCGTCGGTAACCCGCCAGCGGCGAGCCATCGCTTCGCGAGCGCGCAGGAGGCGCGTCGCGGCGGGAGGAAGAAGAAGGGGGAGAGCGGGGAGGCTGATGGGCAGGGCCCGGTTGTCAGCGGGAGCGCGGGAGAGAGAGGACCGGTCCCCGGCTATTGGGCTGCCTCGGGCGAGTTTCATTTTCTATTTTCCCGAAAAAATTATGAATAGCTTTTCTATTTTTATTTGTTTGAATAGTGCTACACTTTAATCTTTTTGTATGAAATAATTTACTGCAGAAAAAATCATGAAAATATTTGTGTATGCTCTCTGTAAGATGTAGTATTTGATAAAAATATTAAATGTATGGTTTGAGTACTTTGATGAATTTTAATTAATTCCCTGGTGATCCAAAAATCATGAAACTTTATTTGGTACTATTTTAGGTCAAGAGCTAATTGTTGGTAAAGTTTGGCATCAAATGGAAATAGTTTATTTATTTATTAATTAAATGCTTGATTAATTGCTTAATAAAATAAATGGAAACCTTAATCATTTAGGGTTGGTGTGAATTTTGGATTGATTGTGGTCTTAGGTCAAACACCCTTATGACCTAGGGCAGACTTTTAGAAACAATTACTTTGAATAGGTTGTAGATGGTAATAGTGTTCAAAGGTTGTTTTATTCATTATTTTATGTACTGTTTTATCGCATCGCATTCATGGCATACGTGTAGGGACCGAGAATCAAGAGATAAAAGCTGAAGTGACTGCTGAGGAGACTGCATCTGTGGCACCGACCCGGACCCTACTGTTTACTCAATCCAAGGCAAGCCCAGGTGCATTTGCCCCTCCTTGTATTTAAAAATGTTTTATCACTTGAGTTCATCTACTGCATTAAGTTAATAGGAGTTGAGTGATAACCTATTGATGCATTACCTTTCCTTGACCACTTACTATACCCTGAGAACCTGAATTATTTAAAGTATTGAAAAATGCCTAGTCACGCTTAATTACTAGCTTTGCAAAAATGCTATTTTCAACTATGATGATATGCAAAGAATGAATCAATGAAAGGGAAGGGTATTGTCTTCGTCGTTGGCAGTGTACTTGGCCAGTCCATTATCATCAACGGGGATGGGTTTTCCGGGTGGTGGTCATATGTTTGGGTTAGAGTCCCAACTTATCGTCGCCAACGGAAAAGGGATGTGAAAACCGAGTGGTTACCAGTGTATTTGGGTTAGAGTCCCAATGCATGATATCCAACGGAAAGTATTAGGGACCGTTCATTGTCGGCCTGCTATGATCGAGACTTTGCAACTAGCCACATACTACGGGAAGCCCTATCTCCGGTGGCTCTATTGCTTGAACTGACAACCACGCACTAGGAGTGGAAAGATGGCGAGAGTAGCGTGTACCCTCGTGGCCGGTGTGCCTGGAGACGAGAGGGGTACTGTGCTCTCAGGTGGCGTAGGACCGGTTCAGGGATAGAAAAGCCATGGTAGACGGGGTTGGTATATGCAAGCTTAGGTGCTATATATGCAGTGTGGATAGGGATCCCCAGCTGGGTACTAATCGATTTGAATCGTCGTTTCTCCTCGGTTATGGAGACTTGACCCTCACACCTACATCGAAACGTGGTTCGGAAGTAAGATATTTTTGAGAATGAACAAGTAATTGGACTTGAAGGATATATGTGAAATTGTGAACTATTGGTATTGATTATTAATAATGTTTAGTAAAACACTGAAAGCAGGATTAGTAATGCTTTTTCCGCAAAATACTTTGACTCTTGCTAAAGCCTTACCTTGACTCCCCTCAGCCTGCATTCCTAGGTCTCATTCCTTTTCTTAGCCAGATAAGTCGTGCGGAGTATCCCAGTACTCAGGGTTTCTTAACCCCGTTGCAGGTAGTCAGCAGCCGGAGGTCTGTCTTGCCCCTTGCTGTGTGACCATCATCCAGGATAGCGAGGAAGAGTGAAGTTGAACCCATGGGTAGGGTTCGTGTTACAATCTATCTTATTATGTTATGTTGTTGTTCTACTACTACTGCTACTATTTTAACTATGGTCTATAATAACTGCACTTGAATTCTATTTAGACAACCGGTTTGTAATCTAAGTACTATTTAATCTTCCGCACTTTTACTCTGATGTATTTTATTATGAAATGTTGTAATTCTGTAACGGCTTCGCAATGGGATCCTGTTAGAGAAACGGGTGCTGATGTAACCCGGCAGGGCCTTCTAGATCATTTGGGACACGGGCCCGGCTGTCAGAGGTCATTAGTGACAATGACAGGTGCCTGTGGGCCATATTGTAACAGAACCGACCAATTTATACGAGCACAAGTACAGCGACAGCTGTTTTCCTAGCTATCAAGCCACACTTGAGCCAATATAAACCCGGTAGTCCGTGAAATCTCAAAGGATTTCAAACTTTTACACAGTACATACCCCAAGGATCGCAGAAACTCAGCAGTACACATACACATGATACATGGATTCGCACATATTTCAAATACATCAGAGTACAAGATAAACTTTTACATAAAAGTTCAATAGCGGAAATGAAATCATTTTACATAAGCTTAATTTCATAATACAGTGCCAAGTGTCGACCAGTCACAGCAACAAAGGTAAGATAGATAACATGACCTTGCCCAAGGTCTAGTCTTCCTCTCCCGAAGGATAGAAGTAACTCTTTAGTCAACCAAGCATTCCTCCTGCAACATTGGGAATAAAACCCTGAGTACTCAATTGTACTCAGCTAGACTTACCCGACAGGAAGTAAATAAAAAGACTCTCAAGGATATGCAAGGCTTATTTGGTGGAGCTCAGAGGATAGCAACATTTTTGCACAAAAAGCATTACTACAATAGTTTCTCAACTTATCAATTTTAGATATTGTTCGGCTTCGATTTCAGTTAAGCTATTAAGCTAAGGTTTGCTGCTATACTAAACAATCACTTGATATTATAGCAATCAATAAAACCATATGATTTCCGATATCCACAGACATCAACCTCATCTCACCATAATCATTATGTTCAAGTTGTTAACCTCTACCTCACCAGAAGATCAGTTCAGTTTCTCACTAACCAGGAGAGATGGCGATTCGAATCGATCGTACCAGCTGGCAAATATGCCAATCACAAACCCTGTCAGCCGAGCTACTGGCTTCTTGGGCCACTGTTAAATCTTTCTGAGACATAATATGTATCGCGGGCTTGGAGGGGTCCATATTCTCAGAGACAAACCCACTTCCAGGATGCATCAGGTCCCTGACCTGCCCTTGGTAAGATGGTGTCTCCACACATCCTTCCTACCTCCAGAATATGTCTGCCTTATCACGCCCAATTCCCGGCTCAGAAAGAAATACTCGGCTTCGCGGTCAGAACGACTTATCTGGCCAGCTATGTGATGACGTCTTTCAATCTCAACTGATGTCTGGTGGCCTCAGTCCTAGTCGGCCTCAAGCAGCACCGAAGTCAACATGACCCATGTCATGCAGCTCCCCGCTACCTAGCCTTGATTCTCTCATTATTTCATTGTGGCATGGTGACACATATAGCCAACCATGTGGATCTCGTCAGTCACCACCTACACTCGCGGATGACAGGAAATCACCTGACTTTCTCGCGGATGACAGGAAATCACCCGACTTCTACCGGTCTAAGCAGGGCTAAGCATAAGATTGGTCACCTGTCTAGTAATAGTATCAGGTTCACATATATAGTAGACAAGGTAGATATGCAGCAACGGTTTCAAACCAACTCCTATACTTAAATGCACAAACATACGATTTAATAAAGACCGGTGCATTTATAAAAAGAGATAGGTGGAGGCTTAGGGATGCTCCGGGGCTTGCCTGGGGTTCAGCACTAAGTTAGTGTTTGTTAGATGACACTTGTTCAACGAGCATTTCCCATCCAAGCACTCGATTAGTCCTTCCACTTTCGTGATTAGTCCACCACACCGTCTTGTGGTTAGTTCCATCACCATGTCCTTCACTCCACGTGTTCATCTATCGTACCTAAATGAGATGCACAATGCACATGTATGAACAAAAGGAAGTAATACAAGGCATGTTAATCTACCATCACTGAATCATAAGCTAACAATCACGCCAAGCAAAGCAAGGTCAAAGCAATCATAATCCCACACATGCAGTTTATGGGCAGCAGGACAGCAAGTATAAGATTTAACCATAACCCAAGCTATACACATCCAACCAGGGTGATCTAAGCCTTTCTAAAAAGCTATTGAAATTGTCTACAACTTTGGTATTATCCTCTTTAGATGATTTAATTTATATAAAGGTCAAACAACACAAAGAAGACAGCTCTGTCCAGACTTGGACAGATTCTGTTCTCCCAACTCAAACAATTATAACTAGAGATTTAGACCACCAAAAGGGATGATCATAGACAATTTGGAAAGACATAGAAATATACTACAACTGATCTATTATCACCAAGAAGTGATTCAAAGCTTAACCTAGGAAAACAAGGCAAACAATCAGATCTGGACAGGAAACAATCCAAACCTGACAGCAGATTTCCAAAAGCCATAACTCCTAAACTATCAGGCCTATGACCATGAAACTTTAGGATAAGCTATACAATGAAGTTAGCTACAACTTTTGTATAGAACACATTCTCATGCAACATCATTTTCCTAGGTAAATCATCATAACAACAGGGACTATGCCTGCAGCCATTTTCAACATATAAGCAAAACATGTTTTCCCTTATTTATCACCTAAGCACACATAGGAATGAGCTATTTACATAGCTCCAAACATGATTACATGGTCATACAAGACTCATCTAGGACCAAAGCATGTTAAGGAATCACAAGAAACATATATGCATTCATTTGTCTTTAATTATTCACTCATTATTACATAAAAACCCATTATTTAATTATTTAAGTTATATGGTAAACATCTCAAATGAGTCCCAAACTTTTATGAGAGCTAGGTGATTACAAATCATGACCAAGGTACGAATTTCACATGCTCAGGTGTTATAATTTAATTACCACAAAATAAACAAATTTATAATGAAACAATTCATTGGAGAGTAAGATAAATGTGAAACTCAATACTTTCTGCAACAACATGGCAATATTATGTTTTCTCAGGTTATCACAATATCATACAAAGGTAGTGGAACACCATTTTCCATTTTTACCACAATATATTATTTATAATGTATTTAAATCTACTTAATATGCACCAAAGAAGATAAATCAACAACTCAGTCATACATGCACCATAAATCATGAAATTTTAACCATGCATTACATACCATACAGAGAGTCTACAATTAAATTTTCATGCCATTTGGAGCAATATAACATCAGATACAAAAATAACAAGCAATTCAACCATTTATTTCCTATTTAAAAATATTAATGTGAAACACCAATAAAACAGTAAACAACATATATGTTTTATATTTTTATGAGCTAGTGCATGTCATTATAAGCCTAAAAAATTAGAATCATGATTTTTGGACATATATTTCTCAAAATATGGCCAAAAGCAAGTTAATATATTTCTTAAACCACTTTTCCTAATCAATTTCTACAGCACATAAATGTAAATAACATAGCATATTTTATGGATCTAACATGCAGAGCACTTCACCACGAATCTAACAAAACAAGTTTCACAATTTTTGGAGCTACCAAACTGGAGATATAAATTTCTAAAGAAAATACGAAATCCGAAGATTTGATCCCCATTTGACTTGAATGGGGCCCGCTTGTCATACACCCCAAGGGATACACAGGATGCGTGCTCTTCTTCTTCCTCTGTTCGCTCGCACAGGCAATGGAGAGGAAGATGGTCGGCGCTCTGCTTGGCCAGCCGAGAGGGCGGCCTGACCGGCCGGCTTGGCCGTGGTGATGGCGCGCGGCGGCGCAGAGGCAGCAGCAGCACCGCGCAGGGCCAGCAGCAGCCATCGCCACACGGACTGCGGCCGCAGCAGCGAGCAGCTGCACGGCGGCGACGACGGCGGCGTGGCAAGACATGGCGGCACAAACGGAGAAAGGGATAGAACGGCATGCAGCACGTCAAAGCAGCAACAGCCGACAGCGGCCGCACCGGTAGCAATAGTGGCGCCCACAGGGAGCTTCGCTCGCCACTAATGACGGTCGCGTCCGCGTTCGCACGCGCGAGCGCCGGAGAGCGAGGGATAGGAAGCTGGGAGACGGAGAGGGAGCCGATGCTCTCGGAGCCGGTGGCGACCTCAAACCTGCGACTGGGAGACGCGAAGGCGAGGAGCACGGCGCCCGCAGAGCTTCCGCTCGGCCATGGCGGTGGCGCTCTGCGCGCTCGCGCCGGCGAGGGGGAGAGGGCAGAGAGAGAGTGGGAGAGCGGCCGATTGGGAGAGGAATGAGTGGAGGGTGAGATGGGGGAGCCCTCTGTCCATTTTGTGCTCTAGAAGCGAGAGGGAGAAGAGCTCAAGCGAGCTGCAATGGTGGGGGCGAGCTCTGAGCAAGGGCGCCGCGCGTCCCCCTTTGCAGCAATTCGTCGAACACGTGGCGTGCGCTGTCGGGGCTGGTTTGGGCGGTGGAAAACGGCATATTCCAGCAAGATTCGGACCTCGATGACAGAAGAAAATTTGTTTCTCTCACAAAGGTCTACCAACTTCACTAAGAGTGCTCGGCCAAAGGATAAACGGATCAGCGGGTAATTAGCTCTAAAGTTGATGCTGTCAACAGCCTAATTACGATCAAAGATCGAGTGGCAACTCTTGTCAAACGAAGTCGGATTGACCTCAAATTTGAATATGCTGTGCTCCAAAGAGTTTGTGACAACTTTTATATTTGGTCCAACTCAAGTTACTTAAAGAAATTTGGAGAACACGGGAAAGCCATGAAATCAACATCATTTTCAGACTTTGAATTTAATCAAGTCCTGTAATCAGATTTTTCTTCTGTCTTATGTCCACTTTTTGAGGCACTTAGAGGTTGAATCATGACTTGTCCAAAAATAACAATTGTTGTACTCCAAAATATCTGTAACTTTTATTTTGGGTCAAACTTCATTTCTTGCTCCAAAATAATATTTCTACTTTGGTCAAAGTAACATCATTAGAGAGCTCAATTTGGATATTTAGGCCAATTGAGGTATTTTCTTGACATTTTCTCAACATGAAACCTTCATGACTTTTGTTGTAGAGTTCAAGTAGAGTTGTTTGGTCAAGGTTGCAAGATTTGATTGACTTTGCATGCTCATCTTTCCTAAATCAATAAATCCAAACAAGCATATGATTTGCTATTTCAAGTGGATTCTTGATTTGGATCTTTATGAGACTCTTCCAATAGTCATGGTAGATGGACATGAATGTGAGACAGTGATCAAGATCATTTATTAACATAACTTGATTAGGTCCACGCTCGCTGGTTAGCTCATGACTAACACCTGGGATGTTACACATATGATTTAGGTGGTTCTGTTACAGCTGGTATCGGAGAGTTCCATTGCTAAATCATTACAGTATTACTTTGCAAAACTTCAAAATGTTTTGGATCACAAAAATCTAAATTTGTTATTTTGGTCCAAATTGCTTATTCTTATCTTATTCCATAAAATAGTTATGGTAGCATGTAGAACAACTTTATTACTAGCCCTATGTTAAATTTATTTATGCATTTATTTATCTTGCATTGATTTAAAATTCATAAGTACGATTCATGCATCATGTTAAAATCATTATGTTAATACTTCCTCCTTAAAAGTTGGATATATGGGTTAGGATTTACCAAACCTATTCTTGCTAGCCTGTTATATCTTTCCTAATCCATACTTACCTTTCAGCTGGCACGCTGCAAGCTCACCGCTCGCAAGATGAATGGTCCCAGGGGAGTGCCGCGTCACCAGCTGGCGCCACGTGACGAGAAGGAGGCTTCCGGTAGCTGCCATCCCCGCCGCAGTCGCAAGGAGCTGAAAGGGGAAATTAAGGAGCTTAAGAAGGAGGTGAAGCTTATGACGGAGGACTTGTGGGTGGCCCGTTGTAACCACTACAGGGACGTGAGGATGAACAACGAGCTGCACCGTGAGGTTGATCGTCTGACTCAGGAGAGGGATGAGGCCTTGGCACGTGAGGACGTGGCCCGTACCAGGGTCGACGAGCTGGAGGACTATGTGGAGCACGTTGAGTGGTACAATGGAGCCCTGCATGAGGAGATCCATAAGCTCAATGACCAGCTCAATCCTATCCTTGTTCCATGTGAGGAAGACCCTGAGGATGGTTTGGTTGTGGGACCTGAGGAGGAGGCATCTGAGGAGGAGGCACCTAAGGACGACATTGAGGAGGCCGTTGATCCCATGGAAGATGTAATCGTGGAGGATGACGACAAGGAGGACGTGATCGTGATCGACGACGACTAGACTAGTCTTAGGACTAGGAATGTCAGCCTATCGTTATCCTTTGTGTTGTAATGTTGGTGCCAAGAACATTAGCTTGGGTTTGGGAACTTTGATTAAGTCCTAGTCGTGTCTTTTAAGCATCGTTTAAGTGTTGTAATGTTAAGTTTGAACCGCTACTATGCTTCGTTAAGTAATATTAGTTCTATATTCGGTTTGCAATTAAACAGATGCTTGTCAATACTCGTTCGACCGGTGCTGGTACCTCTGAGGATGGAGCTTCTCCCAACCCACCGCCTATTTCACCAACCTTAGCCGATGCTATTGCAGCCTTGGCTAATGCCGCCAATGCGATACCGCAACATAGGAACAACCGTGGTGGGCGTCGTGGCCGCCACGATGATGATGAGACAACATACGTGGACTTTACAGATACCCGTCCACCTGTGTTCACCAAGGCCGATGAGCCACTGGAAGCTAATGATTGGCTCCGCACCGTGGAGCAAAAGTTTAGTCTGATTCACTGCACTGAGCATCAGAAGCCCCTGTTCGTAGCACCGCAACTTCGAGGCCCTGCCAGCGCTTGGTATGCAAATCTCCTGGTAGCTCAGCCCGATGGTCACCAACTGAACTGGGCAGAATTCCGTGAAGCCTTCCGTGCTCATTACATCACTGCGGGTGTGATCAAAATGAAGCTTAATTAGTTCCTGACACTGTAGCAAAAAGATTCCACAGTCATGCAGTATGTTGGTCAATTTAACCATCTGTCCCAATATGACCCTGAGCACACCAACACTGACCAGAAAAAGAAGGACTGCTTCATCAGGGGTCTGAACTACAAGATTCAGTGATGCCTGTCCAATAACCTCCACTGCACCTATCACAAGGCTGTTAACATAGCCATTGCCTTTGAAGAGAGTGACCGTAAACACCAAGAGGAAAAGAAGAAGAAGAAGTCCGTGTCTTCTGGCGGCCAGAAGCGTTAGAAACTCATTTACCACCCTACTCAACACTCTCGTCCACCCTATCCTCAGCAGCAGGTTGTTGTTCGTACTACTGCTACCTCCCTCACCTCCAACCAGCAAAACACCACTCAGCCGAATACCCCTGGCGTTCGTGTCACCACCCCTCAAGTCAACTACAATCACCCGTGCTACAACTGTGGTAAGATGGGCCACTGGGCCCGTGACTGCTCATATTCGAAGCAGTACAATCAAAATGCGCAGAAGGATCATGGTCACCAGCAGCAGCAGGCTCAGCAACGTGGTTATTAGCAGCATGCTCAGAAAGGAAAGGTGGCTAAGAAAGCAGGCCATGTCTACTACACCCAAGTTGATCAGATCCCAAGGGTGAACCCGTCATGATGGGTAGGTTCCCTGTCGCAAGTCACCCTACTATTATGCTTTTTGATTCTAGTGCATCTCATTCATTCATCAATCGCACATTTGTCGTCAAGCATGAGATACCGATTGGGGAAATAAAGGAAAATTTCCTAATACATTCGCCCGGGGGGCGTATAAATACTTAGGAGGTAGTGCAACGAGTACCTATAGAACTGGGTGGGCATATATTCCCTATCACCATGATAGTACTCAAAGATCAGGACATAGATGTGATATTAGGCATGAATTGGATGTATCAGCACAAGGCCCTCATTGATGTGCTGATAGAACCATCAGGGTAAACTTGCCTAATAATTCAACCCAACTCCTCATTCAACTTCCAATACCTCAAAGAGCAGTGGTTAGGATATGTGCAACCACAGTCAAAGAAGTGCAGGATATCCCAGTAGTCTGTGAATTTGCAGATGTGTTCCCCGATGATTTGCCTGGTTTGCCACCTGATTGTGATGTGGAGTTTGCTATTAAGTTGAACCCTGGAACAGCACCTATATCCCGTAGAACCTATAGGATGCCTCCCAAAGAACTGGCAGAGCTGAAAGTTCAGTTGTAAGATTTGCTGGATAAGGGTTTTATTAGGTCTAGCTCATCACCATGGGGTTGCCCTGCTATCTTTGTGAAAAAGACAGACAAGTCCCTTTGACTCTGTGTCGATTACCATCCACTCAACGAGGTCACCATTAAAAACAAATACCCTTTACCTCGTATTGACCTACTCTTTGAGTAACTAGCTGGAGCCAAAGTGTTTTCTAAAATTGACCTTAGGTCTGGCTACCACCAAATAAAGATCCGTCCTGAAGACATTCCAAAAATAGCCTTCACCACCAGATACGGCCTATACAAGTACCTAGTCATGTCCTTTGGCCTAACCAATGCACCTGCTTATTTCATGTACCTAATGAACTCCGTCTTCATGCCAAAGCTCAATAAATTTGTGGTCGTGTTCATTGACGACATCCTTGTTTACTCCAAAACCACTGAAGAACATGCCAACCACCTCCGTGTTGTCTTGTCTAGCTTGAGAGAACATCAGCTTTATGCCAAGTTTAGCAAGTGTGAGTTTTGGTTGGACAGAGTGCCGTTTCTTGGGCATATTTTGTCGGCTGAAGGCATATCCGTTGATCTGAGTAAGGTGGAGGAAATCTTGAATCGGAAGCCACCAACCACGGTACATCAAGTCCGCAGTTTCATGGGAATGGCGGGGTATTACCGCTGCTTTATTCTGGATTTTTCTAGAATAGCCAAGCCTATTACCGGGTTGTTGAAGAATCAGGTCAAGTTTGTCTAGTCACCTAAGTGTGAGAAAGCTATTCAGACTTTGAAGAGATTGTTGACCACAGCACTAGTCTTAGCTCAGCCCAACATTGAAAAGCCATTTTATGTGTACTGCGATGCATCTGGCATTGGTCTTGGTTGTGTCCTGATGCAAGAGGGTCGAGTTATTACTTATGCTTCGCGACAGCTCAAGCGTCATGAAGAGAATTACCCCACCCATGACTTGGAGTTGGCAGCTGTAGTACATGCCTTGAAGATCTGGCATTATTATCTGCTAGGTAGTACTTGTAATGTCTACACTGACCACAAGAGCTTGAAGTACATCTTTACCCAAGAAGAGTTGAACATGAGACAAAGTAGATGGCTTGAGTTGATAAAGTATTATGATATAGAAGTACATTACCATCCGGGTAAAGCTAATGTGGTTGCTGATGCACTCAGTCGAAAAGTTCACTGCAACTGTTTGACCGTAAAGCCATATGACCTATCTTTATGCTATGAGTTGGAAAAGTTAGGCACAGAAATAGTTCCACAGGACAGTCTAGCCAACATTAGCATTGAGACACCTATC
The DNA here is from genome assembly GCA_038502445.1 of Eremochloa ophiuroides. NCBI lineage: Eukaryota > Viridiplantae > Streptophyta > Magnoliopsida > Poales > Poaceae > Eremochloa > Eremochloa ophiuroides. Next base: position 38,656,156 of record JAHLJS010000007.1, on the reverse strand, counting down.
CGGGAGCAAATCATTGCTGCTCAAAAGGGAAGCAAAGGAATCAAGCACATCAAGGAGAAAATACAAGCTGGAAAGGTGGATTGTTTTACAATTGATGATGAAGGTGTGGTATGGTTCAAGAATCAGCTTGTAGTCCCAAAAGTTTCTGAGTTACGTCGCATGGTCCTCAATGAAGTACATTTGACAAGATTCTCTATTCATCCAGGAAGCAACAAGATGTATCAGGACTTGAGACAGAAATTCTGGTGGACTAAGATGAAGACAGAAATTGCTCGGTATGTTGCCAGGTGTGATACGTGTCAAAAGGTGAAAGCGGTGCATATGTAGCCTGGGGGAGAACTGTAACCATTACCTGTACCTGCGTGGAAGTGGGACGACATCAGCATGGATTTTATCGTGGGTTTACCCAGGACAACTAGAGGCTTTGAGTCAATCTGGGTTATTGTGGACCGCCTCACAAAGCAAGCTCATTTCCTACTAGTCAAGAAGGATTACAGGGCACCGACATACGCAAAGCTTTATATAGAAAACCTGATGAAGCTACATGGAGTGCCGAAGACCATTGTCTCCGACCGAGGTACCCAATTTGTCTCCAATTTTTGGAAGGCATTTCACAAGTCGTTAGGGATGAAACTTTTGCATAGCACAGCATACCATCCGTAGACTGATGGACAGACTGAAAGAGTCAACAAAGTACTTGAGGACATGTTGAGGGCTTGTGCACTCAATTATACCAACACGTGGGACGAGTGTTTAGCTTTGGCAGAGTTCTCATACAACAACAGCTATCAAGAAAGCATCAAGATGGCTCCGTTTGAAGCAGTCTACGATCGTAGGTGTCGTATTCCGTTGAATTGGTCTGAACCAGGAGAAAGATGGTTATATAGAGTTGATTTGGTCAATGAAGCCAAAGAAAAGGTTCGACTGATACAGGAGAATTTGAAGGTGGCACAGTCACGTCAGAAAAGTTATGCTGACCAAAGGCGCCGTCCGCTAGCATTCAAAGTTGGAGACTATGTCTACCTGAAGGTGTCACCAATGAAAGGGGTCAACCGATTCGGAGTCAAAGGCAAGTTAGCTCCGCGATATATTGGACCATTTCTGATTATAGAACATGTGGGAAAAGTAGCTTACAAGCTGCAATTGCCGGAGCACCCCTCCGAAGTGCACAACGTGTTCCACGTGTCACAATTGAAGAAATGTCTGCGAGTGCCTGACTAAGTCATTGATGTTGAAGGCGTGGAACTCGAACCGGATTTGACTTGCTCCGAGTATCCGATTCGAGTCTTGGATCGAAAGGATCGCATTACCCGAAGAACTACAACCAGGTGGTACAAGATCCAATGGAGCCAGCATTCCGAAGATGAAGCCACATGGGAATCGAAAGACTATCTCGCAGAAAATTTTCCGAAATTTTTTGCTACCCTGTAGATGTAAGGTTTCGAGATGTGTAATGTATAAACTCACTACTCGTTTAGTGATCAAGGTTGAATTAGGTTTAATTTACACATTTTCTTTTCCATTACTTTGTTTCAAGTCTTAGTCATATGTCAAATCTCGGGACGAGATTTCTTTTAGGGAGGAAGGCTGTAATACCTCTGGTATTATATTTAATTAATCTGCCATGTCATCATATTTAATTTAATTGCCAGCATATGATTGTGCTTAGGGTTTCTAGAGTGACTTGATTGTGTTTGTGAATGATGGTGCAATTGAACCCTTGATTGGAAATTAAAAATTAAATCAAAAAGAAAAATCAATTTAAGTCCTAATTTGGCACCAAAAACGTAATTCAAAAACTATAAGGAATATAATGAAAGTGTCTTAATAAAAGTTGTAGATCTTTTAAAATGGAACAACTTTTATTTTTGGCGATTTTGAAGTTACGCACTGGAAATTTAAAACATCAATTCAAAAATTATCATGAACCTGACCAAACCTCCTTAATAGAAGTTGTAGAACTCAACAAGTAAAACAAATTTCATTTTTACAAATTTTCAAGTTCTGTGGAAAAGTTTGGAGAATTTCAGTCAATTGCAAATCAAATTCAAATTCAACTTTTACCCCCTTTTCAATAAATTAAAATCCTGGCCGAATTTGAATTTGGTGTCAAAAGCAAAAATGTTCTACACTAAATTGTCTACAATTTTCATTTTTGGAGCATCATCAGATTCCAAATGGATAGACCATAATTTGAAAATCTAGCTTTTGACCAAGGGGAGAATCTACAGTATGGGGGCCCCTACAGGGTTACTGGCTGGCCGTGCTAGGCGTGCGCGCGATCTGCACCGGCCACCGTCCGGCTTGGCCAGGCCCGGGACACTGGCGTGTGGCCACTGGGGGCCCTGGCCATGCTCGACCTTATCCATCCCTCGCTAGTCTTTTTAAACGATGAGCACCCGGCCATTTCCCATCTTCCCACCTCCATTGTCGCCGGCGACCACCCCACTATCTCCGGTCAAATTGGCAACCACCGAGTCACCACAATCCAATTCACCGTGCAGCCAGCTCCCTAGCTCCCTTGCGCACCGTTTGCCACACCTCGGGAGAGTTGGGGTGTTCCGTGTGCGTCTGAACGCTGTCACCGTTCTCGGAGCCGGTCGGAGCGCCGCCGCGCGTCGGGTCGTCGAGGCTAGCTCTCTGGGGTGATGCTCTTTCTTTCTTTTTATGCGTTTTGGGATTATGATGTTCCACTGGTGCTCATGCGCTAGTTGGTTTATCGTTTGATGGTCTAGGGTTGTCGGGATGGGGGCCTCCACGCCGGAGCGCTCTGTTGCGGTCGCTGCCGCCGTCACACTCGTCACTTCACGTCAGCCCTGCCTCGACTTGTTACCGGTCTAGGGCCGTGGTGAGCTCCTGAGCTTCACCACCCTATTTATTGAGCCTTTACCGCATCACACGGGTCGGTGCATCGTCGCCGCGCCGCCGCATCCGCCATGGGCGGGCTTGTGCTCGTCGTAGGCGAGTAGGGTTCGGGGTAGATGCACTAGGTGTCCAAGGTTGCCGGGTAGGCCTCTGCATCTTCGCCGTCGTCGAGAACCCGCCGGCGGCGAGCCGTCGCTTCACGAGCGCGCGCGGGAGGCGCGTCACGGCGGGAGGAAGAAGAAGGGGGAGTGCGGGGAGGCTGACGGGCGGGGCTCGGTTTTCAGTAGGAGCGTGGGAGAGAGAGGACGTGCGGGCATGCTCGCGGGCCGTGTTGGGCCAGTCCGCGGCTATTGAGCCGCCTCGGGCGAGTTTCATTTTCTATTTTCCCAAAGGAATTATGAATAGCTTTTCTATTTTTATTTGTTTGAATAGTGCTACACTTTAATCTTTTTTATAAATTAATTTACTGTAGGAAAAATCATTAAAATATTTATGTTTGCTCCCTGTAAGATGTAGTATTTGATAAAAAATATTAAACGTATGGTTTGAGTACTTTCTATGGGAATCAAAAATCAGTAAATTAATTGAAAAGTACAACTTCGATGAATTTTAATTAATTCCCTGTTGATCCAAAAATCATGAAAATTTATTTGGTACTATTTTAGGTCAAGAGCTAATTGTTGGTAAGGTTTGGCATCAAATGGAAATAGTTTAATTATTTATTAATTAAATGCTTGATTAATTTCTTAATAAAATAAATAAAAAGCTTAATCATTTAAGGTTGGTGTGAATTTTGGATTGATTGTGGCCTTAGGTCAAACACCCTTATGACCTAGGGTAGACTTTTAGAAACAATTACTTTGAATAGGTTGTAGATGGTAATAGTGTTCAAAGGTTGTTTTATTCATTATTTTATGTACCATTTTATCGTATCGCATTCATGCATTCATTATTGCATACGTGTAGGGACCGAGAATCAGGAGATAAAAGCTGAAGTGACTGCTGAGGAGACTGCTCCTGAAATTGTGCATGGCTTCGACATCTGTGGCACCGACCCAGACCCTACTGTTTACGCAATCCAAGGCAAGCCCAGGTGCATTTGCCCCTCCTTGTATTTAAAAATGTTTTATCACTTGAGTTCATCTACTGCATTAAGTTAATAGGAGTTGAGTGATAACCTATTGATGCATTACCTTTCCTTGACCACTTACTATACCCTGAGAACCTGAATTATTTAAAGTATTGAAAAATGCCTAGTCACGCTTAATTACTAGCTTTGCAAAAATGCTATTTTCAACTATGATGATATGCAAAGAATGAATCAATGAAAGGGAAGGGTATTGTCTTCGTCGTTGGCAATGTACTTGGCCAGTCCATTGTCATCAACGGGGATGGGTTTTCCGGGTGGTGGTCATATGTTTGGGTTAGAGTCCCAACTTATCGTCGCCAACGGAAAAGGGATGTGAAAACCGGGTGGTTACCAGTGTATTTGGGTTAGAGTCCCAATGCATAGTATCCAACGGAAAGTATTAGGGAGCGTTCATTGTCGGCCTGCTGTGATCGAGACTTTGCAACTAGCCACATACTACGGGAAGCCCTATCTCCGGTGGCTCTATTGCTTGAACCGATAACCACGCACTAGGACTGGAGAGGTGGCGAGAGTAGCTTGTACCCTCGTGGCCGGCGTGCCTGGAGACGAGATGGGTACTGTGCTCTCGGGTGGCGCAGGACCGGTTCAGAGATAGAAAAGCCGTGGTAGACAGGGTTGGTATATGCAAGTTTAGGTGCTACATATGCAGTGTGGTTAGGGATCCCCAGCTGGGTACTAATCGATTTGAATCGTCGTTTCTCCTCGTTTATGGAGATTTGATCCTCACACCTACATCAAAAAGTGGTTTGGAAGTAGGATGTTTTTTAGAATGAACAAGTAATTGGACTTGAAGGATATATGTGAAAGAATTGTGAACTATTGGTATTGATTATTAATAATGTTGAGTAAAATACTGAAAGCAGGATTAGTAATGTTTTTTCCGCAAAATACTTTGACTCTTGGTAAAGCCTTACTTTGACTCCCCTTAGCCTGCATTTCTGAGTCTCATTCCTTTTTCTTAGTCAGGAAAATCTTGCGGAGTACCCCCGTACTCAGGGTTTGCTAACCCCATTGCAGGTAGTTAGCAGCCGGAGTTCTGTCTTGCCCCTTGCTTTGTGACCATCATCCAGGATAGCGAGGAAGAGACCATCTATCTTATTATGTTATGTTGTTGTTCTACTGCTACTGCTACTATTTTAACTATCGTCTATAATAACTGCACTTAAATTCTATTTGGACAACCGGTTTGTAATCTAAGTACTATTTAATCTTTCGCACTTTTACTCTTATGTATTTTATTATGAAATGTTGTAATTCTGTAATGGCTTTGCAATGGGATCCTGTCAAAGAAACGGGTGCTGATGTAACCCGACAGGGCCTTCTAGATCATTTGGGACACGGGCCCGGCTGTCAGAGGTCGTTAGTGACAATGACAGGTGCCTATAGGCCATAGGATTTAGGCGGTTGTATTACAACACCACAACATACCACCACCACCATACATACCACAGCATCCACAGCAGTTCCCACGGACATATCCACCAGCATACCCACCACAATATCCTCCTCACTATCCGCCACCATATCCGCCACATCCACCTCAATAAGACAATCATAAAAGTGCAAGCTTGGGGGAGAGTCTCTCCCGCACCAAGGTAAGTATTCTATCTAAGCATTGTGCATTATTTTATTCCTTCTTTACTTAAAAAAATCAAAAATTATAAGAATGCCAAAAATATTTCCCATGTTTATTATTACTTTTTTCATGTTATATATGTCATGCATGTTTACTTTCCTCATGGAAATGATGAATAGTTGCTCTGTTAATTTTTCTTTAATGCCTAGTCTACAACTTAGTATTTCTTTGAGTATGGATTACTTGGCTCATTTAAAATCATCATGGACCTGAAAATTTTGTGGGTTGCAAGTGCTAGAACTAAGTCTAAGTTGTTGTGAGATATGATATGGTAAGACAAGAGCTGCTATAATATTATTCTAAGCATGCATGATTACTGGAGATTTATTTCTTAGAAAAATCAAAATTCTATTGTTCCTCAATGGTGATAAATTTCTACCACAGCCTGATATGCTATACATGTTTAAAACCTTCTAAATAAGCTATTTGCTTTGTAGTGAGTTTTGTAAAGTCTTGTTGACCCTTATTGAGAGATTTATCATGCTCTCAAGATCAAGATCACGTACACACCACATATTTATGTTACTTCTACACTAGAAGTACGGAATCACATGCCTTTCATTTTCAACAAATAAATGCTCCATGAGCTAAAGTCATAAAATATCTCTCTTAGTTGATATAGTAGAAGCGACAGAAGGCTATGCAAAATGAATGAAAAAGAAAAAATGGACACAAGAAAGTCCATAGAAAAGAAAAAGAAATGAGCAGGTCTAAGCTCATGAATAAAAGAAAAGAAAAATGATAGTCATGTCTCAAAAATTTTATTAGAGAGAGAGACACTTTCAAATAGAGGAGCATTATAGTCCACTATTTTCCACACACTAGCACATCTTGATCTAAGGGCATGACACTTCCCTCTATGGATCCAAGCTTTGACTCTACAATATATGCAAAGTAAGTATGCTACATTCTTTTCATTCCTACCTTGAGCTCCACATAAGCCATTTTAGAAGTAGGATGACAAGAGAGGGCAATATTTACTTTATGCCTTGGTAACGAATCATACACCATTTGAGCAACATGAGAGAACCATATGAGGAACATTAAGTTTTCTTTTGCAAAACATTGCTAAAACCTTCGGTATGAAACTTGCAAAGAATAAGAAAATTAGTGCTCAAGTCAAACTGTTCTGTCTCTCAACCACCTAAGGCAAAGGAAAGGCCATAAGCCCCATAGAGAACTAAGGTAATATGGGTGAGTTTTTATAGCCAAATTTTTCATTTAAAAGAGAAGTATTTTGTTGTACACTTAGTACTAGGAAAACATGAACATTGTAGCAACTCCTGATCCACCGAGGCTAAGTTTAATTATTTGCTCGGGACTAGCAAAGGTTAAGCTTGGGGGATCTTGTTGACGGTGGATATACCATAAAAATCTACACTCAAACACCGTCAACATGCTTCGGATTCAATGAAGGATAAGCATAACCTGCACATATTTTGTCCAATAACTAGTTCCAATTGTACTCTTAGCTTGTGAATGCAGGGAACATCAAATAGAGTAGAAATGAGCACTTGGAGCCCAATTGAGTGGGTCGGCCAAACCACATATTTGGGAACCAAGTCATCACACTTCAACACTTGACTCAAGGAAGCACGTAGAAGAGAGTGGAGCACCTGAAGGGCCCACATAGGGGTCGGCCGACCCACATGTGGGGCCCCCAGGGCTCTGCTGACATGGCATGATCCATGTGACTCTCCATCCAGCTCAATTCCACCTTTCGATCAAAGTTGTGTTTCCAATCAACGGTGAAAGATCAAAGCACGTGGATCAAGACGTGAACCGACAAGACCAAGAAGAAACCAGTACATAGCCACACTCTATGACCAGTGGGGACCACAGTGCTGGGCCCACCTTGCCATAGGTGGGTCGGCCGACCCACTCTTGGTGGGCCCAGGCCACCGTCATGCTTCACCGACTTCCTACATGTTTCACACTTGCTGGTTTAATCACTGACGTCCATCTAAGGTGGTTTCAAGGTCGGTTCATCCAAGGGCCAAGGTGGAAAGGCACATGGATCGCTAATATGCCACCCCTCCATCTCCTATAAATAGAGGCTGCTTCCACCCTCTCAAGACATGATTCAATCAAGATACAAGTGAAGATTAGTGTAGTTCCACCTCTAGTAGTAGTGTAGTCTAGTTGGGAGTTAGAGTTGAGGCGAGCTGCGCTCGGGGTCTCCGGAGTCGTCTGCTGGAGAGTCTGGTATAGCTCTTCTATCTTTCTCTTTTTGTATGACTTATTCACTTTAATATAATATTCCTGCTTTACTTTACTAAGCATTTACTTAGTGCAATATTATTCTTGCAATAGTATTGTTGTGTTCCATCTTATCTCTTAGTTGTTACTTACTAGATTATGATCTTGTAACCAACTCTTGTTTGCTGTTCATCGCCTGTCATAGGGTGCTCTAGTTGCCTTGATCACAGCTAGAGTAGTAAGAATTAGTGTAAGCGTGGTGCCTAGACTAGATCTTACCTTTGAATGCCGCTTGTCTCATGGATTGTTTGTGGGTGCTAGCAGGTGGTGACAGCCCTGTCTAGTCTTAGTATCCCTCAACATGTTTTAGTCAAGTTCTTAAAAGGTAGGCTCCCATAAGAGCATAGCCGCTTCGGGTAGAGGTTATATCCTCTACTGTCTCAGACTATCCCTGGCAACACAGGTAGTAAGGTAGCAATCCTAGTAGTTTCATCTGTTTGGTAAGGTTAGATCGCAGGAGTAGAGTTTGAATGACAAGAACTTTTCTCACTCGTTGTCCTCCCACCTAGCTATACTACACTAGTTATCTTTTAGTATTTCATTTGTTATCCTTGAATCATCACCTTCCTATCATATTTCGATTACTCCCTCTGCACTAGTGCTAAGTTGAGATAGATTTAAGGATCTCTTTCTATTAACATTTCTAGCACCGCTTTCCCTTGGGTAAAATAAATAACGATAGCTTGGAATACTCTCGGGTGAAGTGCTACATCAGTATATTCTGTGCACTTGCGGAATTATCCAATAGACATAAGAAATACCCCCATCACTTCTGGCGCCGTTATCAGAGATATCCTAACACCCTGTCTCTTGTGATTGCGCTAAGAAGTGTCAACACTCCTACCATGAAAATCTCCTTGAAGAAGGGTGAGCAGCTATAGCCTTTGCAGTATGAATTTTCTGGTGGATCGAATTGCTATCATCCCACATGATTCCCAGCGCGAACCATCTACTGACTACAGTGGGGCAATGAAAGAAAAGGTGCATTGCAATCTCCTCTACCCTTTCCTGACAACGCACACAATTGTAACCTTCCTCGAGGAATTTCTTTCTTCTTCTTAAAATATTTCTAGTGTTGAGTGTATCATTCAATAGAAGCCATGTAAAGAATTTGATCTTGGGCACACATTTAGAGTTCCAAATCCAAGTAATCACTCTTTTTGGTTCTATAGACCTGAACTGGTATTGATAGAATTTGCTTGAAGAGTATACTCGATGCCCCAAATGAAAGTCCATTCATCATTCTGGTTTGGCACCACTGGAGGCATACCTATAAGCATTCCTTGTAAGATCAAAAATTCATTGTAAGCTTGTCTGGACATTGGAATTCGGAAATGCTCAATGAGATTTCCCACGCTTCTAAGCCTCTAGAGAGAGATACGTGGGTCTTTTGCAAAGTTTAAAAGGTTGGGGGAAAGAATTTGATTGAACAGAACCATTGATGAGGTCTTCCTAAAAACCAACAGTGTCACCTTTGTTAGGAAAGCAAACCGCAATTCCTCTATATTGAGTGTGAAGTCTCAATATGTCTTTCCACCAGAATGATCCCTTCTCTCTTGCTAGATGAGGTACACTCCCGGTAGTACCTTTGCCAGATGAGCTTGACCCACTGCACATCATCCTTTCTATAGAATTTATCTAATTGCTTCAACAACAAAGCATCATTTTGCAGACTCAGATTAATAACTCCCAAGCCCCCTTTACTTTTGGGTCTTCTAACTAGCTTCCAAGCTGCTAGATTATAGCCTTTTTTTTCTAAAATCACTTCCCCTCCAAAGCCAGTTTCTTCGGTGCCTGTCAATAACCTCAATTACAGCAACTGGAAGTTTGAGCGAGCACATAAACTATGTTGGAAAGGGAGGAGATGACCGAGGTCACTAATTGCAGTCTTCCAGCATATGAGAGGAATTGCGAGGTGGCTGATAGTCTCCTTTCAATTCAACAGATCAAGGGAGCAAAATCTTTGACATGTGGCTTGGTTAGCCCAAGCGGCGGTCCAAGATAGGTGAACGGGAAGTCACCCACTATGCATCCAAAAGCATTCACCAAAGAGGTGGCTCTGGAGAGATCCATGTTAATTGGATCTAGGCAAGATTTATGATAATGTACTTTTAGCCCGCTTGTTGGATAGACTTTATGCAGAATATCTTTTAGTACCAATAATTGAGACTCTTTGCCTTGCATGATGATCACTGTGTCATTGGTGTATTGTACAATTGGAAAAGGAGAGTCCAGGAGCTGGGGGAAAGGAGGGTGGAGATTTCCCTCACGATATTCATAATTCACCACACACTGCAGAAGATCAGCAGCCACAACAAACAAGAGAGGAGAGGGGGTCTCCCTGCCTGACCCCTCTTTTACACTTGAATTCCTTGCCTGAAATGCCATTTAAAAGGACTGCAGAAGTGCCTGTGCTTAGAATTTCTTTCATCCAGTTTAGCCATCTAGGAGGGAATCCTTTAGCCCTTAACATTTCCAATATAATATCATGTTCCACTAAGTCAAAAGCTTTCTCAAAGTCTAGTTTAAAGATAGCAATTCCCCTTTTCGATTGATGACACTGGTGTAGATACTCGAAGGCCCAACCTAAACAGTCTTGGATAGTCTTACCCTTAATGAATCCATACTAGTTCTCATGAATAACTTTTAAGGCTTTACTCTGGAGCCTATTTGCAAGCAGTTTAGTAATAACCTTAATAGAGGAGTTCAAGAGGGAGATTGGCCTGAAATCACTCACATTTTCAGGGTTATCCTTTTCAGGTACAAGAGTGATGAGGGAGGAGTTGATACTCTTGAGGTCACTCTATGATGGTAGAAATCATAGCAAAGCCTATAAATATCATTGCTAATAATCGGCTAGGCTTTCTTGAAAAATAGACTATTGAAACCATCTGGGCCTGGAGCCTTATCATTGGGGAGAGCAAGAGTTACCTCATCAATTTCATCATTGCTAAAAGGCATACATAGAGAGTCAAGATCATTATGCATTTGTACAAGAATTTGCATGTTGAACTGCATGGAGATTCCTATCAAGTTGCCTAGCCTTCTTTTAAACTCATGATAGAAGAGGGCACTTTTTTCCCCATGATCAGTGACCATCCTCCCACTATCATCCATAATCTGAGAGATGACATTCTTCTAGTACCTCTCAGTGGCTCTTGCATGGAAAAATTTAGTGTTTTCATCTCCAAACTTCATGACTCTTTGGGTATATCTTTGCTTCCAATAGGCATTCTGCATAGCAAGGAGTCTTCTTATGTATGCTTTGATGATATCTCTGAATTTAAATTGCGGATAAAGATTTCTTGATTCTTCTAGTTTATCAAAGAATTCGATGGTCATGTTGCAGTTGGCAATTAGCTTGGAAAGGTTTGATAATCCTTTGCCCATAATTTAACAACCCTTCTAAGGAGCTTAAATTTAGAACTGACTAGATGAGCGCTATTGCTTTGTCTCACAGGGGTAATCCAAGTATTGCTAACTTGTTCCATACAATCCGGATGGCTTAGCCAAAAATTTTCAAATCTGAAAATATTGGCTTTGGGTATCTTGGTACCAATTTGCACTTTGCAAGGAAGGTGATCAGAGGTAATCTTGGCCAGGGGAAGAACCAGAGAGTTTCGAAATTGGTTTGTCCAAGCCACTGATGTGAAGAACCAGTCAATTTGCTTGAGGAGAGGAGAATCTTGCATGTTACTCAAGGTATAACTTCTACCTTTGATGGGTAGTTCTGTAACACCCCGGAATTCACAGGCACCCCGGGTTGCCACTAAACAACATCAACAACAGCCGCACATAACCAATGAGGATTTTGGCGACATTTCTTTTAAGTATAAATCAACGCGGAAGCAAAACATATATATTAAGAAAAGGAACCAAACTAGCATTAGAGAACACTAATGAACATTCTAACACAAATATAGGGTACTCCAATGGTAGAATTTAATAACCACTGTTTGAACAATTACTTCTAAGTCGCTTGAAAATAGGCTAATTATTTATTAAAACATGAAGACTCGAAAAGGAGTGTGTGATGTGCAATTAATCCCCTTCCCTTCCAAGTAAGCATCAAATACCTATATTGAGTAAAACAAGGGTGAGATGAAACATCTCAGCAAGCGAACTTGTTTTGATAAGTTATTTAGACCACAAGTTGAATTTAACAACATTTTAACATGGAGTCTCCAATTGGCATGATATCAAATTAAAATCATAAACTTCCAATTTGTGACATAGCCAAATGACAAAGAACTTCATAATAACATGGACAAAATTTCCTTCAATAATTTACTTCAACGAATGCATATGAATGCAATGCAAATGTCTCATACCTGCACACCCAACAAGGTGTGGAGCTGCATCCCATGATGTGTACCGGTACAGTCATGACCATAGGTCAAGACATAACTTCCAATGCCAATGAATGATGGAATGCACTTGGCATGCTGAAATAAAATTAATATAACACCAAAGATACTTTAGCTTCATGGTTGTGGGCTAGCCACAAATAACAATATGAAATAATAACATCACCATTAGAGGGATGTCATTCTTATAGGTGTAGGTGATGAAAATAACAAGACAAAACGGTAGCAAACCACCGCTACAATCACTTGCCTCTTTACCGAAGGAGATCGAAAGCACTAGTGACGTTCCGAAGTGCTACCACCTGATCACAAGCAATACTCAGTACAATCACAACATACAAGTAAGAATAAAAAATAAAAACGCACTAGAGCACCCCAACCCCAACATTCAGGCATCTACCGTTTGCACTACCCATCAAGATAGCAGCACTGACTCTTCTCTTTTTCGTAGACTTCAGACTACATATACACAAATTTCCAAAATTTAGAGGAAATACACATCCCTATGATTAATCGAACACTCCCCACAATTTTCTAATTGCAAAAGAAAGCCTTAAAATAATATTAAATATTGTTAACAGCCGCAACACTCTTTCAGGGCAGATTCCTTTTATTTTCATAACTATTTTCATGTAGTAGCAATTCATATGCTTCAGTACAGTAGAAATATCTACATCAAATTTCCTACAACTTTTGTATTCATCACAAAAATAACATTCGGCATCCTACTATTCTTAATTGAGGACACAAGATAACTGTGCTATTTCCTGCCCATTTAACGCTATGGAAACAGCCGGACGTAAAATTCCTAGGTCCCTGTTCCATCGGCTAATCCCAGGTTCACGTAGCATTTGGAGAGATAAATAAAATTGCTTCTCAAATCACCATATCGATTTATCTGGATTTAGATATTTTGCATCTTAAATAAAAGAAAAAAAAATCTGATTCGTAACACGCTAGGCAAAAAGAACTACAACTCGTTCCCTGACCAGTGTACGGGATTTCCAGGTGATTATTCTAATCGTCAGCCTAAAGTGGCACAGATGCAGGACGCCAAGCCTTTTTTATTCATACCTAATAGGATCCGTTAGTGCTCTGCTTCCTGCCGACGCTGTTGCCCAGGCTTGCCTCCAATGCGGCATCGAGGATTCTGCACTCCACTCCAAGAACGATCGATGGACTTGAGGGCAGAAGCAACATCAGGGAAAGGAATATAGACACAAACTAAGATACTTTCTCACCGATGGATTAGCCCCAACTACGTTGTGAGCCTCACGCACAGCGGCGGCGGCAGATGGACTCCTCGTGAGCGATCCGGAAAGAACGATGACGGCACTAGCGTCCCTGGCTGCTCGTTTCTTTTTTTTTCTTTGACTTTCTCTTCTCTAGGTTGGACACTAATTAGGCTTTTGGTTTTCTCCCACTCTAAGCCCATTAGACCCAAGAACTAATTAATTATGTTTTTTTCATGGATATTACAAGTTCAATGAGCCCAAGATGACCGATGATACTATTGAAGATGATTGTATCATTGAAATTGTCCCCAGGTTTATTTCTGTTTTCAGCGGACCGATAGAATTTGAAATCCCTCATGAGTAAACAAAGCTCTTCATCGTCAATTTCTAGATTATAAAGCCAACTAACAAAACTCGTCTCTAGCAGGCTGCCTACAAGGGCCATAAACTACGACAAGATTCCAGCTTTCCAGATTATGCACTGAGGATATTGACAAAGAAATGGCATAAGGCTGCTTGTCTAAAGTGATGGCAGAGAGGCAGTTTGAAGCCCAGTAGACTAAGATGCCCCTAGAAGCCCCATCCGAGGGGCAGAAATCAAATTTATCAAACTTTTTAGGAGCAAACTTCCTAATAAAAGATATATCAATAGAAGCTCACTTCGTTTCCTGTAGACAGAACATATTAGCATCACTCTCCTCAATTTTGCTTCTAATTGAGTCCCATTTATCTTTATCATTTAAACCACACACATTCCAGCACAGTATATTCCAAGCATGATTAACCATTGCAAAAGTATATAAGGGGGGAAAGGTAATGGGATGGGGGTCCCGATCTTCCGTCAGTTCAATAATAACTATCGATTTGGTCGGAGAGTGACACACCGATCCGGCTTCAGATCACAAAGACCCGATTCCTGCAACCTTAGCACCATGTCTCCTCTGGTTATCAACCGTGTCACAATCCGGTTGACCTCACCGAGAAGGCTAATCCCTGTTGCGAACCAAAGACACAAGCAAGAATAAGATAAAATGCAACACAATTGAAATGACAATTGCAGATGAATGATTAAGCACTCAGAGTTGGGGTCTTGCAAACCGATAACGGCGACTGTTCAATGATAGATTGATCTAAAACAAAACTAAAGCCCTAACGCAGGTGGCGGCTACTTAATATATAGCCTAACGGGCGTCCAAGGATCCCTACTTGCGTCCTCAAGGAGTCCCGACACGTTACAAGACCCAAACGGCCCAAAAGATGGCGACGCAGCGCCCTAACAGATTCTGGATGTCAACTTGTTTTGAAGATTCCCATTGATTCCAAAGGTGTTTTGTGTGGGACCACTTCTATTAGCTTCCTTATGAAATTATCTTTCTAACCATATATGTTTCGTCGAAAACAGAGTCCGTATGCGACCTGCACGTCCGTTTTACTATCTACTGCTCCTGGAGCCCGAGATGGACTCAGAACTTGACTTGGATTGGGCCTCCAACTTGGCTTGGACGTCCTTGCTTGCCCCATAAGGTGGTGGCCAAGGAGGAAGACGTCCTTGGGCATCTCTTAGGTGCTCTTCATCTTTTTGGGGCGTGCTCCAACTTGGGCCAGGATCCCAAGTGTAAATAATAAGCCCGCGATGTCATCGTTGCACCGGACAGAAATAGCAACAGAATGACTTGATGATTTGGTGACCTTTCAGATGTGATATTGAGTTGGGACCTGATCCATTTGAAATGATATCGAATAATTTTTCCAACATGTGCTCATTGACCTCAATCGCACTCCGGATGGATGAGTTATGGCCTTTCCAATAAAGCACTGTCGGATCACCGACAAACTGAAACTTGGTCTTTGATGAACTCGTATTCTGTGGCACATTATCTTTAAGAAAATAATGACATATACATGTAGAACCAAGTTAATTATATCAAAAATTATTATACAAATGTAGGAACCAGCTCACTCTATAATCAATGATCGTATCCAAAGGGTTCATGTCCTTATCATCCTCCCCTTCTTGACACCATACCGTCCTCGGTTTGAGTTTAATTGGAGGACAGGTCGTAGGTTGTAGCCAACATTGCTCCCCTTCTTAAAATTTAACCTGTTTCTTTGAAACAAAACTTGGAGATCTTGACAAAACATGTTTATATCTATTGCAGCCCTCTAGTTGATCAAATTGTTGCACAACAAAAGGAGATTTCATATTTGAGCAATTATAGACACGATGTACCATATACTCTTATTTACAATTATATTTACCAATAAAGTGATATGTACATGTGGATAACAAAAGCAATTCAACATAATTCAATTTCTCCTCTAAACTACTCAGAGCACATAGAGTATCAAACTCGATATAACCCAAAGTATTTAAAGAGGACAACAATTTCAGCTCGTCATGTGCAGTCGCAATGGGAAATAATTGTTTATTTTCAGCACAAGTATTTTCTTCCCAAACAGAAGTATCAATCTCATTCAATAGTTGTGGCACATGTATAATAGAAGCACTATCACTCAAATCTTCTTTATCAAAAGCACTATGAGAACAATTATTTTGTGACAAAGGAAATTCAGATTTAGTGTCCACTAAATGTTACTCTATTATAACATGAGTGGTGGACAAATTCAGCGCATCATCACCAATTTCAGCAATATCAGATTTTGTAGGAAGCATAAAAGAATTTTGCAAATTAATTACTTGGTGATTTTTAGATTTAATATCAATATCTTCAATCTCACTAGGAGTACTCTCTCTATCTTGTTATATAATTTCAGCATGGATCATACTTTACCAAACTCCTAAGTTGGTGTGGATGGTGGCGGTGAAGATGTTGCAGTGGCATCAAAAGACATTATCGTTGTCTTGAAATTCACAATTGCTTGTTCCACCCTTGCTATTATCTGGGTTGTGAGGTTGTCGTCAATGTTGCTTTGGTTATTTTGTTGACATCCCTGCAATTCTTTTTCTGCAAGCATAGCAAGCTGGAACAAATGGTTGACAGTGTAAAATTCTTTATAACAGTGTCCTGGATCTCACGTCTCAAACCACCATAAAAGCTAATAATTTCATCCTCTTTGTTCTCTATTATCTCACAACATGTTCTACACCTTTGAAACACTGCATAATATTCTTGCACAGACATATTACTTTGCTCTAAGCTCTGTAATTTATTATGCATATCACGTTTATACGAAGGAGGAATAAAACGATTACGCATGATAATCTTAAGTTCTTCCCAAGCACTAGGTAAAGTATCCTCTGAAACTAGTCCATACCACGAAATAAATACAAAGTCCCTAAACTCACTAGTAGCATGTCTAACTCTATGTTTCTCAGGAACTAGGTGGGAATTAAATTTTTGTTCTACAGCCATCTCCCAATTCAAATATTTTTCTCCATCATAAAATCCTACAAAGGATGGTATGGTAAATTTACCTCTCTTACCTTGACGATCATAGTCTATATGTGAATGTGATGGATGATTGTTCTTCATACGGTCCATCTTTGCAAACTTATGGTCCATAATTTCCTGCAATTCACACTTAAACAGAAAACTTGTTGTTTGATATTGTTAGAAATCAAAATAAATTCCTATCAACTATTTTATAGGTCAGTGGAATCAAACCCTCGCACTGTCTTACTAAGTTCTTACAAGGATCTTACCAACGCAAAGCAGTAGATGGTTCAACCCGCGGCTGGTTCATGATACCTATGAGGGCGTGGTATCAAGATTGCAAGGATCTTTTTCTGTACTGATCTGAAGTTTATATTTGGAGCTTAGGAAGCACAATATGGTAGTAAGGAATAGCAATAATTTAATTTAGAAATTGCAAGATTGAAAAGTAGTCCCAATCTAGTCTATGTCGCCAGCCTAAACTTGTCCTGAACCTAGTTTAAGCAAGGAACAATACAATTCAGCACATGGACTCAAAGGATGCAAGCACTTCTGATTTTTTTTTATTTTTCACTCTTCTTTCTATTGTTTTTTTCTTTCCCTCTTCTTTTTTTGGTGCAGCTCTTCTTTTCCTTTTTGTTTTGCACCTTCTGCCTTTTTTTTTTAATCAGAAAGTGCCGCAAAAAGTACAATTAACAAAAATTGCCACGAGAAAAATACTAGACAAACTCGGCTTCACTGATTGCGTTGATCTCTCGGTGGCACACAAACAGAGAAATTTAACTCTTGCATTTGGATTGACGCGTGAAGATGCAAGAGTTAACTAGGAAAACTATGCATGAAAGTTGTGGTGCACAGGCTATACAATCCGAACCAACAGCACGTGAGAAAAAGGAAGAGTCCTAGCTTTGCACAATAAAGTATATAAATAGGATGCAACTTAAATAACACCCGATCACAAAAAGATTGGCCTACAGAACCTGCCAAAAGAACTTTAGTGCACACGTGCAGGCAAATTAGATGGCTTTTACTCAAGGATGTAGAGATTATATATTCCTAAACAAGATTTCCGTATATAGCTCACGTCTTGTATCTTCCTGCCTGGACTTCCTTGTTAACTAAGATCACGAAATCAAACGAACCAGACCTAGACTCATCTAAACGCGACAACACAATGACAAAACAAGGGACGACCGTTCAATAATACAAACTGAAGTTAAAAAATTGCAATGGCACAACGGGTGATGGGATGGGGAAGAACAACGACGAACACAAATATTTTTGTAGGGTAATTTTCTGGATTTATAGGACGAAGGCAAAAACTCTAAATTAGGGTAGATGCGAACTTGACGGTATACCTGAAGCTTTGATACCACTTAATGGGATGGGGGTCTCGATCTTCCGTCAGTTCAATGATAACTATCGATTTGGCCGGAGAGCGACACACCGATCCGGCTTCAGATCACAAAGACCTGATTCCTGCAACCTTAGCACCACGTCTCCTCTGGTTATTGTTGGTATAAATTAACTGCACTCTATTAAATATTATTATTATCAAAGTATCCACAAGCGCACAGATGGAATACCGATGTAGCACTTCACCAGGCAATTCCGGTTTTAATATCGAAACCAAAGAAACAGTAGGTGATACTGACTAAGTTCATTAATTCTTAACCCAATAACACAATCAATCCAGAAAATATCAAGAATAAGGAAATAGGTAGTGACTATCTAGGTCCAACAACCGGTACGCCTTGAATAATATCGTTCTAACTGGGCAGTGACCTGAATAAGAGCAGAAATCAGAGTTCTCTCCTACCAAGCACTTATACACCTATCGATCCTATCAACGGGAAGTGGACTACAGAGGAATCAACGTAGTTATCACCTACGCGAACTACCACTATCCGGCTAATCAGGGGACATTCACAAGTAATTATAGCCTAGACACCACGTTGTTGATGGTCGTTAAGTACCAAAAATAATCGTCAGCTATAGCATGATTTGACACAAAATGAATCACAAAGCATAGTTATAGGTTTTGATTCTAACGAGTTCCACGAGTTTTGGTGTTCTCACTTCTATTGTAGGAATATGCAATTTTCTATCAATAAAAGTATCTCAAATAAGGAATTTGACTATACCATTGCGACGGACTCGTTGAGACGATCGAAATGGACCTATCATTTGCTATATTCTGAGTTTAGAATCAAAATCTGCGGCAACACATGCACCATTGGACTACAGGAGGTCCAAGAAGACAACACAACGAAAATGGGCCCGAACCGCCACATTTGGGCGCCGGCGAGCGCCAGGGTGGGGCCGGATGGCCCCACCCCTAGTGTTTTGGCTGTGCCCTTCCAGAAGCTTCCTCCACCGCCTACGAGGAGTCATCTCGACCCCACGTTAAGTCGGTTTGATCAAACGGCACGTATTCATCCCACTAGGCTATAAATAAAGGGGCAGACCCCCTCCCTGGAGGCACCATCCTAGCTTGAGAGGCATCCTTCGAATGGATCAAACTCTCAGAGCTAGCTATCAAGTAGTTCTCTAGGATCAAGTCATGTAGATAATAGTGAGATGGAGAGTGAGGGAAGAGTTTGGAGGAGGCGCCGGCCTGTCGGTGCTCCCTCTATGGCTTGTACTTTAGCGGATTCAAGTTCTTCATGAGTTTGTCTTCGAGATTTCTATGGTAATTATCTTTCTGATCTAAGTTTACTTTGTCTATGCTGTTTATCTGGTTTGTGACTCTTTAGAGTACTTTATTCTTATCCTAAGAGGAGTAGAGTATTGATCGTAGTGTAAGCGTGGTGCTTAGGCTAGGGTTGATCATGAATGCCCCATGATCTTCTGGATCGGTGGTAGATCGCAGGTGTGACAGGCCTGTTGATTCCTTTGTAGTCCACCTCCCATTGATAGGACTTGTAGAACGTGGTTAATGGAGTAGAAAATTTATATCTTTATAGGTGAGGTTTCTGTACTCAAACTACTCTAATTAATGTCCTGAAGTTGAGCAGTAGATGACATAGTTTACCCAAAATTAGAAGAAGAGAACCATTGTTATCCTCTCTATACTCCTATTATCGTCAACCTTGATTGTTACTCGCGACCACAATAAACCTTAAGTTAGTGTTTATATTAATATAGTATCTACCTTCTTACTTTCACCACTTTGTTACCAACCCTAGTTGAGTTAGGACGTAGTTAGTCTCACACGTTTCCCTGTGGATACGATATTTAAAACCTCAGGGTAGAGTGCTACGACGGTATTATATCTGTGCCCTTGCGGACAATTATATTTTTTTGTGTGCATTTAATTTATAGCAACACACGTCTACACTACAAACTACTACTTCAATCTAGGAGCTACCAATATCAAAGCACTCAATATAAGTTGCAAACTTAAGAACGAATAAGGACAAATGCTTACTTGAATCAGAATGTTGAATACAAAAGTACCTCAGAACGCAGCTCCGGGCGAGGGAGCTGAATCCAGACGAATACAGCTACGAAGAAGCTCCGATAGGCCGGGGCTCCTCCGAATCTCTACTCATCTACTCTATCTCTCTAATCTATTTCTTGATTGCTAGCCTAGATCTAATGGATATCTATCTAATGCTTCAGGCTCTTTAGCTCTTGATCTGGCTTCCTCCAGTGGGGTCTGGCCCTCTATTTATAGCCCGGTGGGATGAATGCGTGCCGTATGATCAAACCGACTTAACCAAGGGCCGAGATGACTCCTCAAAGGCGGTAGAAGAAGACTCCAGAAGACGGCGCGTGAAACCCTAGGGGGTGCCGCTCGGCCCCCCTTGGGAACGGCCGGCCCCACCACCTGCCAGGTGGGGCCCCGGTTGCTTCGAGTGCCTTCTAGACGCTTCTACCTTGCCGATGACGTTTGTTGCCTTCGCGATCAAGTTTCGTGATTATTAAGCACTTTAATCCCTCTTTTAAGCTTTTATGGATAATCCTCTAGAAAAAATACAATTAACCAAAATTCGTGGAAATTATTAGTAATAACCCTATTCTACTAGAAGAAGAATCTCTCGAAACATCATGGGATCGCTTCAATGATCTCCTTACTATTTGTCCAGACCTTGCCATTCCAGACCTAGTGCTTCTTCAACATTTTTACCTAAGTCTTAGTAAGGATGATAAGAAATCCCTTGATATATGTGCTAGCGGGGGTTTCCTTCGTTTATCTGCTAGTAAAGCAAGGTCCATACTTGATAAAATCAGTGGAAGGACTCTTTGCCCTAACATTCATAATGAACTCCCCGAGAAAGAGAAGGAATCATCTTCTGACCAAAAAGAGGAAGTTTCGATAGGTAAATCACACATTTTCGAATCCCAAAACTTAGCTATCAGTCCCAAGCCATCCATACTCCAAAATTCTACAAGGGAAGAAGAAATTCAACCCTTGAAAAATCCTTTTAAGATAAAGGATGACCTTTGCGATATTGGAAAAAGTTTAGACTTCCAGCCTCATAAGAGACCTTCTAGTGAATACAAATCAAATTCGTTTCAGAAGAAATCTCTTAGGAAGCGTCCTTATTGGAAAACACCCAAGGATGGAATAAATAGCGATGCCATAGAAGGAGAGCCAAACCATTTTGATCCCATTCCTATATTCTCCCTTCTATACTCATGTTAGAAGACTCATCTCAACCCATCTTTAAACCCATCTTTGACCCCAAAGAATCACCTGACACTCGTTCTCCTAAGTCTCATGATGACCCTAGAGATCCACTAAGACACCCAGACCATAGGAATCATGGACTTGAGGATGACCAAGAAAGGCTACGACAATGGCTGGAATGCATAGAATGGATGGACAAGGAAGAAACCTTAATACTAGAATCCAACCCTGACCTAACCCATCCAAGTTTAGAGGAGACCTTTGAGGAGACCAACGTGAGTGTCACCAATCTATGGGAAGTCTTGGACAATAAAATGCCTAATAGACATGGAATAAATGAGAAAATGTTTACGCCCATAGACACTCATAAAGAAACACCCTTGGGGCTTAAAGAGGTAGATAACATTAATGAGCATGCAAGCTACTTCATAGACATCTCGTTGAATCCATCCTCATATGAGGAATTTCTAGGATTAATTGGTCTCTATAACATTGTCACACATGAGATCTTCAACCCCCTCAATCTACCTATTCATCAAATTATTGAGAGGGTGGTTGTGGATGCATATGTTTATCATAAATATTATAGATCTCCTTGTAATCTTGAAATATGTGCACAAAGGCTGATGTTCTAGAGAAAACCACTTCATGAACTCAAAGGATAATAATTATAAGGTTTCTCTAGAACAACTTTGTGTCCTAAAATAACCACTCTTGAAAGATAGCATGAACTTGCATCTTTTGCTATAATGCCCTTGTGAATTGAGCATTGAGTTATAATTATGAAAATATTTCCTCGGGTATTTTTGTCACTAACCATTCTAGGCTTGAAGTAAAAGAATGACATCACCAGGTATGTCCAACTAGGCATCATGCAACATTGAATTATATTCATCCAAACTTAAATTTGCTTGTAAAATTCAAGCTTGGGGGAATGGGCTTCTTTGAAAATCTTATATTGCTAATATTGATTGTCTCTACCTTGTCAATCCATGTTCAAATTGTTAATCAATGATCATGCTCTTTCATCTCTGTTTGCATAACTCTCTATAAACTTTCATGTTACCTTTGTTCGCTATAGTATACTTAAGGTTTGGGGAAATTTCATACACTTCAACTATTTTTTGGAATCATAATTAGACAAGGTGTTTAGTTTGATTTCCAAACCAAGAGGTGCGATCATTTTACTTTCAAAGGCTTTTTGAATTAAGCGTGGTGCTTAGGTTAAAATGCCTTCCTAAGTCAAATTGGACGTGGTGTCTAGGTTGATTTTTGAGCCACTCGTATGCTGTAGTAGACATTGGATATTTTGTTGGACTAACCCATGTAGGAAACTTTCAAATTAATCTGGGTAAGTCATGAGATGAATTCAAATTAGAGACGAAACAGGGCACAAGACGAATTTCACCAACTTTGCAGAAGAAGACACAACTCATTCATCATGGATGGAAGAACTGTAAATATCAATGATTCATTCACGTTATCTTTTGTTGCAAGTTACTTTTTGCCTTAAGCCATGCCTGGATAGAACATGATCTATGATAAAATAATCTCAACACTATATTTTTCATTAGCATAGGTGGAACATGACAAAATTCTGGACAAACAACTTCTATTTCAAAATTGTATATCCCTTCGGGTATGTGTTGTCCACTAATCTGTTAGAGGCATAAGAATGAGTGAAGTGAAAAGAGTGAGAAGATTAAAAGAAGCAAAAAGATGGCAAAAGGAATAAGAAAGGAATGCAAAGAAGGAGAAACGATGCTTAGGAACAAACTCAAGATACAAGGAAGGAAAAGACCACCGTCATCTTAAGGTAGGTAGTCATTATTTTCCTGTTGATCTTGGTATGCACATAAATAAAAACACAAACATGTTAGAGATATAACTTTAATTGATTAACTTGAAAAACTCAACATGATTTGCTCTTTAAGATTGTTCATAGCACCATTCTTTTGATCTCAGTCTTAACCAAATGAGCTAAAACATTATATATCTTATCTTTGGAAGATGATAATCATACTCATGTGAAAATTGATATATTATGTAGAGATAGACAAACCTTCCATTGGTTGAGCAATTTATTTCTTTTCTGCCATGTGAACTTAAATGCAATATTCAATGCTTAATCCTCTGATCTTACCACTCATGTTATAAGTAAACAAATTATGCAACACCAACTTCGTCTTGTTCAATGTGCCTAAGGCTAGAGAAAAAAATAAACAACGAGATAGATTTGGTTCTGTTGGTGTTTGCCCACCAGCAGAGCCTATGCACTTGATCTCTACCTTGGTTTTGCAAGTAGGACACATTTTGAGCAAAGTTTGTTAATCCCATGCTGCCAACTCCTACTATTAATGCTCTAGTTCAACCTGCTGGCCAAGCAAAGGTCAAAAGTGACATCAACATCACAAGAGGTGCAACCATCAAGACCCCCATCTCTAAAACAGAGAGATACACATGAAGAAAAAGTCCTGTCGGTAGACTTTAAATTCTGCACCCTTGCCATAAGGTAATGATAGTAGTTATCTAATTAATTAGTATTCCTGTTTAAATTAGTAATTTTACTTTAGCATATTCATCTTTATGCATATCAATAAAAAAAGAAAAATCTTTATTGCCTTATTTACTGCATCATAAAACATTAAAGCCCCATGTGAATAAACTTATAGAATATTAACTATGGTGGCATAAAAAATAATAAATAAAAATAAAATTAAAAAAATGATAATAGCATCTGTATTTACTTTCTTGCATTATGAAAATCCTAAGCCCATGAGAATAAATATTTTCTGTGGTGGCATAAAAATATAGCATACATATCTGATTGCTACATAAGAAAATTAGAAAATCTTAAAAAAAAAAGAGAATCCTACTAGAACCTATCAATTTAAGAATAACTCAAAAGAATAATCAATTACTTATTGGCTGACCGCTAACCCCTTATCACATTCGAGCCTCGAGTTTTCGTTTTCTTGTTGGAGTATAATTATGCAGGATAACACTATGTCTGAGGAGTGAATCCATCAGCGGCGCCCACCAGACTGCTGCTGGTAAGCCCACTCTAAAGATCATCAACATCAAGTATTGCAAACATCTAGCGTGGGGGAGGAGCATCCCCTAGTTATCAGGTAATTATACCTAGGTGATTATCGAGTCTATTTTATATAGTCATAAACTGCAAAAATATATGGGCACATGAAGGTCCATGTCTTTAGAGTCTTTTGTGAGTCCATTAGATAATAGATATAAAAAGATGAATAACAAATCAAAATCAAATAAAAATACTTAGTTATGTATTAAGGTATAATCTAAGAGTGTGTCTATAATCTATCTAGTTTCGAGTCAACTAAAAACTGGAGAACATTAAAATTTTGTCTTGGAGATGATGAATAGTTGCTCTGCCGTAATTGTTGGCGCTTCTTAGCGACAGCAGAAAAGTTCGCAAACGCACGGAAGTACCGTCGTAGCACTTCACCCGGAAGTATTCAGGGTATCGTATTTTCCCAAAGGAACGGCTTATGTTAGAGGTCTCTTAGCTAGTTGACCTTAAAAAAGATAGGAGGGATAACTTGGGTGGAGAGGATACACTAAGTCAAGAAACTCTAAGTGAAGATGGCTTTCCCACTACTTGCCTGCTTCGGGCCCACTGACGCACCTGGTCTCCCAAGCGGTACCAGCATCAGCGCTATTCCGCGGCCGAACGTGGGGGGATGCTGGTACAAGTGGACAGGGCTATCACCACCTGCCACCTACCCCTCTGCCCGTGGGCGCGCGCAACAAATGAAGGTAGACTCCAACTTAGACACCACGTCTACGAAGGCGACTACTACTCTAGCGATGGCCAGGAACTTCCGTCTTTATCAGGAGTCCTCTAACTAGAGCACCCGTCTCAAGGACGAGCGACGATCCCACAAACAAGTAGGTTTATAAAAGTAACTCACTTAATGGATAAAAACTAGAATGTATCACAAACCTCTTCAAGTAGCAAGATGGTTGTAGAGGTACAAGTTGGATGTGAGAGCCGACAGGTCCGGCACTTCGTCCACCCGAGGGTAGAACTGTTTCGACCCCACTCTCACTTCTCAAGCTTCTATCTCTCTCTCTAACCCTATACTAGCCTAGCTAGAAGCTAAACTAATGGAAAATTATGGCACACCCTTCTTCTTCTCTATTGTATCAATTTGTGTTCATGGAGGGAGTGGGGGCATCATTTTATAGCTTTATAGGGCGGTTCCGGCATAGCTAAGTTTGGAAGGAGGTGAAACCGCCTTTGGGATACCGCCTAGAGCACCGCCTCCGAAGACTGGGTCCGGGAGGACCCACCAGGGGGCGGCCGCACCCGGGGGCGGTCGGTCCCCTGGCTGGCCCCACTGGCCACCGCCTTCAGGTGGTCGGTTTGTTGTTGGGCCTGGACTTGCCCTGTGGTTATGAATGGGTTCAGTTCGGTGTTTGAGGTGGGCTTTCTTCTTTGTCCTTGCTTGGCGCCCTTTCTAAATATGCTTTCTGGTAGTGCGCTTTTCTTATATATTTTGTGCATTTCCATGTGTCAAACCTGCAAGTCACATATATAACAAAACTCATGGAAAGGTTAGATAAAAACCCTACCTTCTGTTTATTTTAGTATTAAAATGATGATGGAATTTAGTTACTAAGGACCGCCAACAACTCCCCCACACTTGGTCCTTTGCTCGTCCTTGAGTAAAGTGCTAAGGATCAAAAAGGGTTCATCTTCCTTATTCAAAAAGTTCTGCATACAGGTTATTCCAAGCTTCACCTGGATTTATGAACTTCAAGGTGTCTACCAGATTATCTTAGGTAATTGGAAAATGGAATAGCCTAGATTCAAATCCTCTTATTCTGTCCTTGCGTAGAAACTTGGGTTTTTGCATGTTTGTGAAAACATAAAAATAGCTCATGCTCCTTGAATGATTCTCTCAAATCGCTCATGTATGTGAGTGGTTCCTTACCAAGGCATGAATAGGTAATACCTTCACATGGTCATCCTGCATCTAAAAAGGCTTATATGGAGTTTTAGGTAGGAATGAAAATGATGAGGCACACTTACCCTGCATATGTTGTTGAGTCAAACCCCAGACCATACCGGAGGGAGTGCGTCATACTCCTAGATCAGAATGTGCATGTGTGTGGAGAATATGAAGGTGAAAACCTAATTCTAAATCTTTTTGATACTCTATGCACCATGATTCTCTTTTTTGAGAAAGACAAGATATGGGCTATAGGATCTCCATCACTATTATTATTATTATTATTATTATTATTATTATTATGAAAAATTGAATAGCCTGGATTCAAATCCTCTTATTCTATCCTTGCGTAGAAACTTGGGTTTTTGCAAGTTTTTGAAAACATAAAAATAGCTCTTTCTCGTTGAATGATTCTCTCAAATCGCTCATGTATGTGAGTGGTTCCTTACCAAGGCACGAAAAGGTAATACCTTCACATGGTCATCCTACCTCTAAAAAGGCTTATATAGAGTTTTAGGTAGGAATGAAAATGATGAGGCACACTTACCCTGCATATGTTGTTGAGTCAAACCCCAGACCATAGCGGAGGAAGTGCGTCATACTCCTAGATCAGAATGTGCATGTGTGTGGAGAATATGAAGGTGAAAACCTAATTCTAAATCTTTTTGATATTCTATGCATCATGATTCTCTTTTTTGAGAAAGACAAGATATGGGCTATAGGATCTCCATCACTATTATTATTATTATTATTATTATTATTATTATTATTATTATTATTTTTATTTTTTTATTTTTTAACGGGTATTTGGAATTTTCTTTCCCGTTTATGTTCTAATGCCCCTTGGCATCCCTCTTCTCTCTTTTTTTTGGCATAGTCTCATATCTTTTATTGGCGTATGACATATTTTGAGATATCATGATGGATGAGTAAAGTTTTGCATCAAGAATGCGTGTTTCTTAGGATGAAAACAACACTTTTTATTTGGTGGAGAAAACCGCGCAACTCCTAATGTAAGAGTTGGCATATTTTTGGTGGATGGATGGATGCATGTTTTGCGCAACTCTCAGGGTGAGAACTGTCTTTTGGTGGGTGCATGTGAATTCTAATCTTGGGAGCATGAAACATCTCTCAACAGCGGTCACAAAATTTGACCAAACTCAACACAAAGTAAGTGGCATATGTGGAAGGTTTCATCATAAAGAATTACATATGCCTTGGTAGGTATTTGTTAATCATTCAAGGAGTATGCTATTGAATTTTTTAAAATAAATCCCAAGTACTTTGCAAGAATGAATAAGCATCATGTCATCCTACTATATCTCACCCGTCAATTACTTAGATAAAAAGGGGTCCCTAAATGGTGTTCATAAATCTGTAGGAATATTAGCAGAGAATAAAGAGTATGCAAACATTTTGAATGTTGGAAGACATGTTTTGAGGGAGTATGAAGGAGTCATCATTTTAAATTTTATCTTAAAAACTTTTTAGTGAGATAGAGGAGAAATTTGCACAAACCGAATTCTGAGTTTTTTTCTTTTGTGCAGTTTTAATTGGAGAGTCCTCCCCCACACTTGTTTTCTTTCCTGTCTTGATTAGTCACAATATAGAGAAAACATGTGTGCAATATATATATATATAAAGATAAAAGACTTCTATTCCACTGATAAATCAAATAGACACATTACATTGAAAGGGGACATGATTGGAAAATAAAAGATCATGAAGAGGAAAAATGTGTGCCTAATTATTTGTGTAGCAGGAGCGTTCTAAAGATATTTAGAGAACGTGCTCAACTCCTACTACCTTAGCGATCCTGCGCAGCTGGTCTCCATAGCCGCGGCGCATCTCATCTAATTCATCCCTAAGACCTTTTACGCTGAGATGAGCCTCGGCTATGCGAGTTTGTGCCTTAACAACATTCAGGCGCGTGCTTTTGATGCTAGCATTGAGCGAGGCGATGGTAGGCCCCTTGGGAGGCTTCTCATCCTCACTATCGCTAAAGAAACCTTTAGGCTGCCCCCTAATTACTTTTCTTACAAACTTGTGCTTGGCGCCTGAAGGTTCGGCAGAGGGTGCCGGATTGCTAGAGGGAGCTTCACCCTTGCGAAAAAGACCCTTGGCGTACCCTCCATCGGGTTTGCGTACTCCCCTAATGGTATAAGAGCGACTATCCTTAGCGGGAGATGACAGGGAAGGTAAACTGGAGGTAGAGGGCATCAAGGCAGCACGTTTGCTAAGCCTGCTACTATTAGGAGTCTTCCTCTTGAGGCCTAAAGCGCCGGTAGTTGGTCGGGCAGCAGTACTCTTCTTCTTGGCACCTCCTTCGGTGCACGGGAGCGTGCCGTGGACTTCAAGCTTGATATGTTGCTGAAGTTATCGCTAGGAGGTGATAGAAAGGCTAGTGGCTTCTCTATTATGGCACGAGCTCCATCTCTCACAAAGGAATTCTCTTGATAGGGTGCTATGTCTAGGTTGGCTATGGAACCAGGAGCTTGGATCAGCGAAAGAGCATAGCTAGACATGGTCAAAACTTGTAGGTGGGAGAGCTTAGCAACCTTTGCAAGAGGGAGAGGAGAATGGTTTGGTGTGAAGAGAGGAGAGGCCTTTGTGATGATTATATAGGTTCTACTGTGGTCTTTGTTGAGGAAACAAACTGATCGTAACCATGGACGCGATGCTGGAGCGATCAGAGGGAGGTACGAAAAATATTGGCTCTGATTGAGCTAGCTAGGGGTGCGGCCAGTCCCGGGGGCGATCAGTCCCCTAGGTCCGCCTGCCAGCCTCTGTCTTTTTCCCACGTATCTTGCTGATTGAGTATATCTCTATCGCGGTTACGATCAAGTTTGATGCGCAGCGGATCAGTGTGATGGTGTATGTGATAAGGTGTGATATTTTAAAAATAATGCTCAAGATTACACTATCATGCATTTATAAGAGAATATACCTATGATCAAGAAGATTTATGTATACACAAGGAAAGAGCATAAGAATTTTTAGATACATCATAAATGCAACACCAATGTTTTATAAAATAGCAAAATGTAAATGTAATAGATATGTTTGTTTTATTTGTTATATATGTATTTTTTTATAAGTTTTTAGTAAACTCTTTAAAAGATATTATATTTATTTCATCAATAAAATTAGGTTTAGGTTCAAGGAATACTTTGAGACGTTGACCGTTTACCTTATGGATGTTTCTGTCATCGTCTTCTATTGTGATTGCTCCATGTGATGATACGTTGATGATGGTATAAGGTCCGTCCCATTTACTTCTGAGCTTATCTTTCCCGAACAATTTGACTCTTGAATTGAAGAGCAAAACTTTATCGCCTAATTTGAATTCTTTGTGCTGGATTCTTCGATCATGCTATCTCTTTGTTCTTTCTTTGTAGAGTTTGGCACTATGATAGGCTTTTTCTCGCCATTCTTCTAGTTCTGCGACTTATTTCTGCCTATGCTTACTAGCTGTCTTGAGATCCATATTTCAGGTTTTTGTTGCCCAGTGAGCTCTATGTTCAAGCTCAACAGGCAAATGGCAACTTTTTCCATAGACTAACTGATATGGTGACATCCCGATGGGGGTCTTGTAAGCTGTCCTGTATGCCCAGAGTGCATCAGGTAGCTTATCTTTCCATCCCTTTCCCGTCTCGTTTACCGTTTTCTGAAGGATGTTTCTGATTTGTTTATTTGAAGTTTCGGCTTGTCCACTGGTTTGGGGATGATAAGGAGTAGCTACGTTGTGCTTGGCTCCCAGTTCTCGCAGTAATGCTCTGAAAGTCTTGTCTATGAAGTGTGAGCCCCCGTCGCTTATCACCATCCTTGGTGTTCCAAAGCGAGGGAAGATCACTTCATGAAACTTCTTTCTTGCATGTTTTGCATCTGCTGCTCGGCAGGGTAGCGCTTCGACCCATTTTGATACGTAGTCTACTGCCGCTAGGATGTACTCATAGTCTCCCGACTTCTGGAATGGTCCCATGAAGTCAATGCCCCAGATATCAAAGACTTCAATTTGGAGGTTGAAATGAAGGGGCATGGCATTGCGGGAGCTGATGTTGCCTTGCAGCTGACATTGTCGACACCTTTGGATGAATTCTTTGGTGTCGTTATACATTGTTGGCCAATAGAATCCGCATTGCCAAATTGTGGCTTGTGTGCGGAAAACTCCATAATGGCCCCCGTATGGTGTTGCATGACACCTCTCAATGATTTGTGCACCCTCGGCAGTAAGCACGCATCTTCTCAACAGTCCATCGGCACAAACCCGGTACAGGTAGGGTTCATCCCATAAGTGGCGTCTGCTTTGATATTCTAGCTTTTTTCTGGATTCGCCCGGGGGTAAGTACCCTGAAACCATGTAATTCACGATGTTTGCATACCACGGGTTTGTGTCGGTGACCATGAGGAGCATGTCGTCGCGTAAGAAGTCATTGATCTCCTGTTCCTGCATGTTAGTAACTTGCATACACGAAAGATGGTCGGCTACAGTATTTTCTACTCCTTTTTTATCTTTTATTTCAATATCAAATTCTTGTAATAACAAGATCTAGCGGATCAAACGAGGTTTAGCATCTTTCTTGGTGAGCAGATATTTTAAAGCGGCATGATCAGTATAAATAATTATCTTTGCTCCCACCAAATAAGATCTAAATTTATCGATAGCAAAAACTACTGCGAGGAGTTCTTTCTCGGTTGTGGCATAGTTAAGCTGAGGTCCTGTTAGAGTCTTGCTAGCGTAAACGATCGCGTGATGCTTCTTATCTTTGGTTTGGCCAAGGACTGCACCAACAGCATAGTCACTAGCATCACACATGATTTCGATGGTTAGTGCCCAATCCGGAGGTTGGATGATGGGCGCCGAGATGAGTGCTTTCTTGATGGTTTCAAAGGTTTTCAAACACTCATCCGTGAAGTCAAAAGGTACATCTTTTGCTAACAGGTTAGTCAAGGGTCTAGCGATCTGTGCAAAATCCTTGATGAAACGCCTGCAGAACCCAGCATGGCCTAGAAAGCTACGGATCCCTTTGATGTTCACAGGGGGAGGTAGTTGCTCAATAACTTCTATCTTTGCTTTATCTACTTCTATCCCCCTTTCGAACATTAAATGTCCGAGGACAATGCCTTCGCGGACCATGAAGTGGCACTTTTCCCAGTTAAGCACCAGGTCCTTCTCTTGGCATCTTTGCAAAACTTTGTCCAAATTCTCAAGGCAATGATCAAAAGTTTTTCCATAGACTGAAAAATCATCCATGAAAACTTCTATGATCTCCTCAATCATTTCTGAAAAGATGGACATCATGCAATGTTGGAACGAAGCGGGTGCATTACATAGCCCAAACGACATTCTTGTATACGCATACGTTCCATACGGACATGTAAAGGTTGTTTTGCTTTGATCGTCAGGATGGATGGAAATTTGGTGATAACCAGAATACCCTTCAAGGAAGCAAAAGAAAGAATGTTTCGCCAATCGCTCCAACATCTCATCAATGAAGGGCAATGGGAAGTGATCCTTTCGTGTTGCCGCATTGAGTTTTTTGTAGTCAATGCACATCCTCCATCCTGTGACGGTACGTTGTGGGATGAGCTCGTTCTTGGCGTTCTCAACTACTGTCATTCCTCCTTTCTTGGGAACCACTTGGACGGGGCTAACCCAGTCACTGTGTGGTACGGGATAAATGATCCCGGCGTGAAGAAGTTTGAGGACTTCCTTCTTCACAACTTCCCGCATCGCATTATTGAGCCTACGCTGCAGTTCGCGTGATGGTGTGCTCGTAGGGTCAATAGGGGTACGATGGGTACAGAGCGTTGGGCTAATCCCTTGAGATCTTGCAATGAGTACCCAAAGACCGATCTATGTTTTTCTAAAACGGCAATAAGTCTAGCCATCTCCTCATCTGAAAGCTTGTCACTAATGATGACGGGAGTGCTTTTGTTGCTATTTAGAAAAATGTAACGTAGTCCTTCAGGCAGGGTTTTTAGCTCAACGGGAGGTGGAGTCGGCACTTCCGCTTTGGGAAGGTCAAAGGTTTCTCCTACGTCATCCTCTTCTTCTATGAAGAAGTTGGCCTCTTTTTCTAAGGATGACTCAGGAGGTTCAAAAGGTGAAGCCGACATAACCTCCTCGGGTAGGATAGGCCAGGGGAGAGGGTCTGCCATCGAGTTTTTAGCTCGATAAAAAGGAATGGAATAATCATTCCTCCCTAGCTTAACATTCAATTCCCCTATTCTTGTTGCATTGGAGAGAAATTTCTCCAGGGGATGCCCGATTAGCACGCTAAAGTCTATGTCGTCAAAGATGTGAAAATCTAAAGTTAAGACAACGTCATCGTGCTGAATTTTGACGTTGTGAACCAACCCTTGTCCTAGCTGAGAAGTACGCGAGCTATTTCTCATGGACAGGGTCATAGGAGCAAAATGTCTATCATTCAGATGAGTGTGTGCAAAAGTCGTGGACATTAGATTTGCTCCTACCGTGGGGTTGTACAACATCTCCACCCAATCATCCTGTATTTTGCAACGGATGGTTCACGAAGGGGAGCGAATATGAATTACTTCAGATGAAGACTCCCTTTCGTTTGTCCATTCGTCACTCATGATAGCCGTCAATTCCCTAATGGATTCCTTTAAAGAATCGAGGCAAGGTTTTGGAGTGACAGGGACATGGGTGCTTCTTCTGTATGCATACTTCGAGACATTCCCATAATCATCGAAGAATTCGTTGTCGAAGTATGGAAGATCTGAAGGTTGGAGACCTTCCTTCGGACCTTCTGGTTCGGGTGAGGGTGTCTCTATAGGTAACGTTGGTTCGGCCTCGGCCGAAGAGAATTCCTCGTGACACAGCTCTAGCTCTACTCAGAGGGGTTCTAATTAAGGAGTGTTCTCTAGAATGCAATCTAAAAGAGCCTCTCCTTTGGCTGTGGTTTTGTGTGTGAACGACCCCCCTGTGGCTATGTCAAGTTGTCGAGCAGATTCCTTGCTAAGTCCTAACCAAAAATGCTGCAAGAGCATGTGGTTGGGAATAGACAAGTCTGGGCCAGATTTTGTTAAAATCATAAATCTTTCCCAGGCTGCACCTATGGATTCCTTCTCATGTTGTTGGAAGTTGAGAATCTCTTGATGTAGGGCAGCGATTCGGGATATAGGGAAGAATGCTACACAAAACTTATTTCGCAATTCTTCCCAATCACCAGCTACCTTCCCTACGTTGAGGGCGTACCATTGTTTCGCTCTCTCATTAAGAGAGAAAGGAAACAATTTCCACCGCATTGTTTCATGTGACATGCCAACAATGGTTAGACATGCACAGAGCTGCTCAAACTCCCTTAGGTAGTGATATGGGTTTTCGAAATCTAATCCTGAGAAGGTTTGTTCCCGAACCATAGCTATAAAAGCTGGGCGGAGTTCATAACTTGAAGCTGTGAATGGCTTCGCGGATTGTGGAGGTTCAACGAACTCGCCCTTAGGAGTAGAAAGTTTGGAGATGGTGGGTTGCTCCATTGGATCAAAAGAGGTCAAAGAAAAGAAAGGTAAAAATAAAGGATACACGGGCAACTAGGTTCGGAGACTAAAAATGACAACCGTTCCCCGGCAACGGCGCCAGAAATGCTTGTTGGCGCTTCTTAGCGACAGCAGAAAAGTCCGCAAGTGCATAGAAGTACCGTCATAGCACTTTACCTGGAAGTATTCAGGGTATCGTATTTTCCCAAAGGAACGGCTTATGTTAGATGTCCGTTAGCTAGTTGACCCTAGAAAAGGTAGGAGGGATAACTTGGGTGGAGAGGATACACTAAGTCAAGAAACACTAAGTGAAGATGACTTTCCCACTACTTGCCTGCTTTGGGCCCACTGATGCACCTAGTCTGCCAAGCGATACCAGTATCAGTGCTATTCCGTGGCCGAACGTGGGGGGATGCTGGTACGAGTGGACAGGGCGGTCACCACTTGCCACCTACCCCTCTGCCCATGGGCGCGCGCAACAAACGAAGGTAGACTCCAACTTAGACACCACGTCTACGAAGGCGACTACTACTCTAGCGATGGCCAGGAGCTTCCATCTTATCAGGAGTCCTCTAACTAGAGCACCCGTCTCAAGGACGAGCAACGATCCCACAAACAAGTAGATTTATAAAAGTAACTCACTTAATGGATCAAAACTAGAATGTATCACAAACCTCTTACTTCAAGTAGCAAGATGGTTGTAGAGGTACAAGTTGGATGTGCGAGCCGATAAGTCAGGCACTTCGTCCACCCGAGGGTAGAACTGCTTCGACCCCGCTCTCACTTCTCAAGCTTCTATCTCTCTCTCTCTAACCCTATACTAGCCTAGCTAGAAGCTAAACTAATGGAAAATTGTGGCACTCCCTTCTTCTTCTCTATTGTATCAAGTTGTGTTCATGGAGGGAGTGGGGGTATCATTTTATAGCTTCATAAGGCGGTTCCGGCGTAGCTAAGTTTGGAAGGAGGTGAAACCGCCTTTGGAATACCACCTAGAGCACCGCCTCCGAAGACTGGGCCTGGGAGGCCCCACTAGGGGGGCAGCCGCACCCGGGGGCAGTCGGTCCCCTGGCTGGCCCCACTGGCCACCACCTTCGGGTGGTCAGTTTGTTGTTGGGCCTGGACCTCCCCTGTGGTTACGAATGGGTCTAGTTCGGTGTTTGAGGTGGGCTTTCTCCTTTGTCCTTGCTTGGCGCCTTTTCTGAATATGCTTTCCGGTAGTGCGCTTTTCTTGTATATTTTGTGCATTTCCACGTGTCAGACCTGCAAGTCACATATACAACAAAACTCGTGGAAAGGTTAGATAAAAACCCTACCTTCTGTTTATTTTAGTATTAAAATGATGATGGAATTTACTTACTAAGGACCGCCAACAGTAATTCCTTTCAAGTGTCTAGTTTTCAACCTCAAATTCTCCCGAGTTTTGGATATTACTACTTTGATATAAGAATTTACTCTGAACTTGAAACTCGTGGAGGCATATGCTTGAGCTAAGTCTAGATGATTGGTTGATACGATACATGAAGGTTTGAGCTGCTATTTATCTTATTCCTAGCAATACTAAGTTCTGGAGATTTATTTTGAAAATTTAAAAATCCTACAGGATGAGCTGTTGTATGACAAAGTGTGAGTTCCTACCAAAGCCAAAGATGATACATTTAAAGATAGGAAAACCTTTACACATTTATGCTACTTGCTTTGCATTGAGTTTACTCAACCTTTGTAATGAGGACATGCCTAGCATTCACTCATCTTCAAATGAAACTCCACTTGATATAGCTCGTCCAATTACAAGAAGTAGAGCTAAACAGTTGGAGAAGGAAATTCATTCTCAAGTGCTAACCTTATGTTTAATAATCAGTTTATGTTCAATGAGCCTATGCTTTTGAGTTCTTGTTCCAATATCCTTAGGAATGATGGAGTGTATGAACCAACATGGGATGAAGATGGATTCAAGCCTCTGGACATCTGAACCAAGAAGCTATGGTGTGCATGAATAAAATGGTGGTTCATCACCTTTGCATGGGAATGCAACCAGAAGCTAGATGACTGACACGTGGTACGAATTCTGAGCATCACTGCCAACATAATACAAGGAGTTCTATAAGTGGATGGAAGCGTCTTCAAGTCTACATTCCAGCCCATCAAACAGCTCATTATTTGGACTTCACAATAAAGAGTTATGCTCATTTTAGTAACTGCTGCCAGAAGCTGAAAAGACACGCGAACCAGCCACGAAATCCACTAGTGCATGCGCATGCTGCCACGAAATCTTGAGAGGCTTGCAACACTTGTTCTTTCGATTCCTGAGGGAGTTGTAGAACGCTGAACTGCGGTTCACCCAGTTCGTGCCTTCACGTCTATAGGGCGTGATTGCGTGGGCTGTTTCGTCGGTACGTGGAAGGGTGATTGTCTCGGTAGTTCGTCGCGTGGACAGCCTCACGGTGCATTGCCTCTTCACTAGGTCACGCGGTGACAATTTATCAAGTTCACAGATCCTACGAGAAGATCGGGCCACAACAACTTGCTACACGTGCTGCATAGCCGTGTGCATATCATCTGGTACCAAAGCCTGCGTTTCCTCAGTAGGATTATTCTTGTTTTCGGTAGGATAGAGTTTATATACCTACTGTCCAATCATAGCCAAAAAGAAAACCTACAGCCATTCATATGTGTTCCTGATTTGTAGTTTGTATTATCGAGTTTTAATCCTTTGAGAACTTGCCTAGTTGTTGAATTTTTTTTCCTTTATCTATATTGTTCTATCTTTCATCCTTGATCTGATCGGCCTAACTACTGCATACATAAAACAAAAATAAACACCCACCCGTCCCACCCTTTGTGTGCTGCACCGTCCCACCCTTTGTGTGCTGCACACGTTTCATCTCTATATTGTTGTTCTTTGTTGAGCCGCCCCTAGTTCTAGTTGTGCTGAATTAATCAAAAAAAAGAACACAACAAAAAAAGAAGAAAGATATATGAGAGTCGCATCAAGGTCTGAAACCAACGTGTTTCTGTTATAAAAAAAGAAGCGTTGTGATCAGCACGCCAAAAGGGGTTCAGCAGCATATCGATTGTTTCAATTCTCTCCTTTCTCCCATCTTATTTCTTTCTTTGCATCTTTCTTTATATTCAGCAACTTAGACTTGTGTTTTCGGATTATTATTCGGTTTTGCATCACTGCATTTCAGTGCACTCCACTTACATATTAACCCCACCAAGCTCCACTTAAAGTACCGTGAGTTGTTGCACCGTCGTCACTGTTACAATCACTCTTCCCTACAGATTGCAGCCCCGGTTCTTGCTCTTTTCAGGGAGAGAAAGAACTTGTTTTGTAAGTGGTGAGGGAGTGATTCCACATATATTTTGTCCTATTACTTTCTCCCTTTGTTACTAATATGGCAGGAAACGAAGATTCTTCTTCTCACACTGTTTCTGCTCAAGGAATTCAGGAAGTACGTGCACAAATGCAACAATTGATGCAAGGGATGCAAGCGCTTCAACGATCAATACAGCAGCAACGTGGGGAGCCTCCACCTCATGATGATGAACATTTTGAGGTTGATGATTCTTTTGCAGATGGCGGTAGCGGTGGCCGTGGCCGTGGTGGTGGACGCGGTCGTGTTGGTGGTGTTCCTCGGAGACCAAATTTTGTTGGGCGTGCACGCCGTGTTCCTGTTAGAGGTGTTGCAGCATCAGATGTTGATAGTCATTCCACTGATAGTGCTTATGCTGCTCATGGTGATGATAATTTTGGCCGTTTTGACAATAATGGTGCCAATCACTTTGGTAGACATGGTGGTTGCCGTGATCATCGTCACCGTCATCCTGCACTTCGTCACCATGATGATGGTTTGAGCAAAGTTAAAGTGTCTATTCCCCCTTTCAGCGGACAGGAGAATGCTGATGCTTATTTTGAATGGGAGACCAAGGTGGAACAAATATTTGATTTGTATGAATACCCTGCTGAAAAGAAGGCAAAGCTTGCAGCCATTGAGTTTAAAGGCTATGCCATAACTTGGTGGAATCAGGTCCGTACAGAATATCAGAGAGTTGGGCATGTTCGTATAACTTCGGAAGACATGAAGAGGGAAATGCGACTTCATTTTGTTCCTGCATATTACTCTCGTGATCTACATTTGAAGCTGAAACGTCTTGTGCAAGGTACTCGTACTGTTGATGAATATTTTCAAGAATTGGAAATGTGTTTACTTCGTACAGGGATAACTGAAGATGAGGAATCCACAATGGCTCGGTTTCTGGTTGGCCTCAATAAACCCATTGCTGATAAAGTGGATATGACAAACTACACATGTCTCACCAAGTTGGTTCATTTTGCAAAGAGGGCTGAAAGGCAAATTGCTACGTCTTACAAATGCAATGCTTCATGGCGTCATTCCCAACAGCAAGGGGATGTCACGCCTCAATTCCAACAGCAAGAAGCTGCAATGCCCAAATCCTCATCTCGTGGAGCAGATAGATCTATTCCAACTTCTTCCAAACAATTGGATGTGAAAGGTAAAGCTGTGAATTCAGGTCAGCCCACTTCTTCTACTGTAGCCACCCAACGCAAGACAAGCAAGATTGAGTGTTTTAAGTGTGGTGGTCATGGGCATAAGCAAGCTGAATGTCCCAATCGTCGTACTATTATTGCACTTGCTGATGGTTCTTATGATTCACAAAGTGAAGAGAAGGACGAGTTTAACAATGTATTTGCAGATCTTATTCTTGACACTTGTGAGTATTCAGCAGAGGATGGTACATTTGAGCTAGGCCTAAATTGTTTAGCCATTCAACCTATTCTAACTTTTGCTCACAATGACATTTTACAAGATGTTGTTTCTCCATCTTCCGACGAGATTACTAGTGATGATTTTGATGAGTTGCTTGCTGATTTTCCTGATTTGAAGCCTTCTATAATGAACACAAAATCTCCTTCTTTGGTGGTGAGGCGAGTTCTTTCCACTCAATTTGTTGCTGCTGAACAAGGACAACGCCATAATTTGTTTCAATCCCGATGCAAAGTGAAAGGACAAGTGTGCCGTTTCATCATAGATGGTGGGAGCTGCAATAATATTGTTAGTGCTTTGCTTGTTGAGAAGCTTGGTTTGCAGCCACGTCGCCATCCACATCCATACCATATGCAATGGTTGAATAATTCTGGGACAGTTAAGGTTTCAGCCATGATTCGTTTGTCATTTTCCATTGGTGATTATTATGGAGAGGTGGATTGTGATATTGTCCCCATGCAAGCATGCCATTTGCTGCTTGGTCGGCCCTGGCAATTTGATGTGGACTCGGTGCATTTTGGACGGTCTAACAAACACACTTTCATTCACAATGACAAGAAGGTGGTTCTTGTTCCATTATCTCCAGAGGAGATACATGCTTCAGATATGGCTCGCAAGAAAAGAGAGGAATCTGACAAAAGAAAATTGAGTGAGATCCCCAACACAAGTAAGGGAGAGAGTTCTAACCCATCCAGCCACATAAAGCCTCATGCCAATCCTAAACAGCCACGCCACACTAAGTGTCTCTTTGTGAGAAAGAGTGATATGAGAGAATTGAGAAACACCACAACACCATTCTTTGTGCTCTTGCACAAGGAGGTCCTACTTTCAACTAACGATTTACCGTCATCGCTGCCTAGTGTTGTTGTTGATCTCTTACAGGACTTAGAAGATGTTTTTCCCGATGATATACCAGCTGGACTTCCTCCACTCCATGGAATAATCAAATTGATTTGGTACTAAGTGCTTCTCTTCCAAATCATCCAGCCTATCGCACCAATCCCGCAGAGACAAAGGAAATTCAGCGACAGGTAAAAGAGCTTTTGGACAAAGGGTATGTTCGTGAATCCTTATCACCATGTGCTGTTCCCGTTCTTTTAGTTCCAAAGAAAGATGGCTCTTGGCGCATGTGTGTTGATTGTCGTGCTATCAATGCTATAACTGTTTGATATCGCCATCCCATTCCACGACTTGATGACATGTTAGATGAATTGAGTGGTTCCATCATTTTCACCAAGATTGAATTGCGTAGTGGCTATCATCAAATCCGCATGAAACTTGGTGATGAATGGAAAACAGCGTTTAAAACTAAAATTGGTCTCTATGAATGGCTTGTGATGCCATTTGGCTTGACAAATGCTCCTTCAACTTTTATGCGCTTAATGAATCATGTTTTATGAGCTTTCATTGGCAAGTTTGTAGTTGTTTATTTTGATGATATTCTGATCTATAGCAAATCATTTGATGAACATCTTGATCATATCCGTCAAGTACTTGCTGTTTTGAGGGAAGAGAAATTGTATGGCAACATTGCTAAGTGCACCTTTTGCACAGACCGTGTTGTTTTTCTTGGCTTTGTTGTTTCCGCAGATGGTATTCAGGTTGATGAAGAGAAGGTTAAAGCAATAAAGGATTGGCCTACACCGGTAAATGTGAGCCAAGTTCGAAGCTTTCATGGTCTTGCAAGTTTCTATAGGCATTTTGTCAAAGATTTCAGCACTCTCGCTGTGCCCCTTAACAATCTCACAAAGAAGGATGTTCCATTCAAGTGGGGACATGACGAAGACCAAGCATTTCATACACTGAAAACAAAACTTTGTGAAGCACCGCTGCTACAACTTCCTAATTTTGGTAAGACATTTGAGATCAAATGTGATGCAAGTGGTATTGGCATAGGAGGTGTACTGCTACAAGAAGGTAAACCTGTTGCTACTTTTCTGAAAAGCTTAATGGTCCACATCTGAATTACTCGGTTTATGACAAAGAGCTTTATGCCTTAGTTCGCGTTTTGGAAGTTTGGCAACATTACTTGTTACCTAAAGAATTTGTAATCCATTCTGATCATGAAGCTTTAAAATATCTTAAAAGCCAAGGCAAGCTGAACCGTCGACATGCTAAATGGATTGAATTCATTGAAACATTTCCCTATATTATCAAACATAAGCGTGGTAAAGATAACATTGTTGCGGATGCCTTGTCTAGAAGATGTGCATTGATTACACAACTAGATACAAAAGTGCTTAGTTTGGAATCCATTAAAACACTTTATGCTGTTGATGCTGATTTTAACGAACCTTTCTCTCGTTGCATTGATGGAAAAGGTTGGGATAAATATTATGTGCATGATGGCTTCTTGTTTCAGACTAACAAAATATGCATTCCAGCTTGTTCGATTCGTCAAGTTCTTTTGCAGGAAGCACATGCAGGTGGACTAGCTGGTCATTTTGGTGTCAAAAAGACATTGGACATGCTCTCTGATCATTTCTTTTGGCCACATATGCGACGTGATGTCCAGCGGCACATTGGGTGCTGCATCGTTTGCTTGAAAGCTAAGTCCCACCTCAATCCCCATGGTTTATATACTCCATTACCTATTCCACATGTACCTTGGGAAGATATATCTATGGACTTTGTTCTGGGGTTACCTCGGTCTCAGAGGGGGAGGGATTCTATTTTTGTTGTTGTAGATCGCTTTTCTAAAATGGCACATTTTATCCCATGTCATAAGAGCGATGATGCTTCACACGTTGCTGATTTGTTTTTCAGGGAGATCGTTCGTTTACATGCAGTTCCAAAGACTATTGTTTCGGACCGGGATACAAAATTTCTCAGCTATTTTTGGAAGACATTGTGGGCTAAGCTTGGCACAAAGTTATTATTTTCAGCCACTTGTCATCCACAAACGGATGGGCAAACAGAAGTTGTCAACCGTACCTTGTCAACCATGTTGCGTGCTGTGTTGAAAAAGAATTTGAAGCACTAGGAAGACAGCCTTCCACATGTTGAATTTGCTTATAACAGGGCAGTCCATTCTACAACAAACTCTTGTCCATTTGAAATTGTTTATGGGTTTAAACCGCATACTCCCATGGATCTTTTTCCTCTACCATTACAGGAACAAGTTAACATGGATGCTACGAAAAGATCAGACTTTATCAAGCGGTTACATGTGGAGACAAGAAAGAATATTGAGAGGAAATCAGCACAATATGCAAAGCAAGCAAACAAAGGTAAGAAGAAGGTTACATTCCAGCCAGGAGATCTTGTATGGTTGCATCTACGCAAGGATCGTTTTCCCCAACAGCGTAAGAGTAAGTTATCTCCTAGGGGTGATGGTCCATTCAAGGTTCTCCAACAGATAAATGATAATGCTTACAAACTTGAACTGCCACCTGAATATTCCAATGTGAGTACAACATTCAATGTCAAAGACTTGCTTCCATTTCCTAGCGAGCCTAAGTCGAGGACGACTCCTTCTCAAGAGGGGAGGCTAATGAGGACATGCCTAGCATTCACTCATCTTCAAATGAAACTCCACTTGATATAGCTGGTCCAATTACAAGAAGTAGAGCTAAACAATTGGAGAAGGAAATTCATTCTCAGGTGAACGCTAATCTTATGTTTAATAATAAGTTTATGTTGAATGAGCCTATGCTTTTGAGTTCTTGTTCCAATGTCCTTAGGAATGATGGAGTGTATGAAGCAACATGGGATGAAGATGGATTCAAGCCTCCGAACATCTGAACCAAGAAGCCTATGGTGTGCATGAATAAAATGGTGGTTCATCACCTTTGCATGGGAATGCAACCAGAAGCTAGATGACTGACACATGGTACAAATTCCAAGCTTCACTGCTGACAGAATACAAGGAGTTAGACGTTGTTCTATAAGTGGATGGAAGCGTCTTCAAGTCTACATTCCAGCCCATCAAACGGCTCATTATTTGGACTTCACAATAAAGAGTTATGCTCATTTTAGTAACTGCTGCCAGAAGCTGAAAAGACGCGCGAACCAGCAACGAAATCCACTAGTGCATGCGCATGCTGCCATGTACTCAAAGCTGAACGCCCCTATCTCTATATATATCTTGTACTAGACAATGAAAGGGCATATATTTTTTTGATTGGCTAAATTCAGAATACACAAACTCGTGGAGTTTTGTTTATGCGTGAGTCTTGAGAGGCTTGCAACACTTGTTCTTTCGATTCCTAAGGGAGTTGTAGAACGCCGAACTGCGGTTCACCCAGTTCGTGCCTTCACGTCTATAGGGCGTGATTGTGTGGGCTGTTTCGTCGGTACGTGGAAGGGT
The DNA here is from genome assembly GCA_038502445.1 of Eremochloa ophiuroides. Classification (NCBI taxonomy): domain Eukaryota; kingdom Viridiplantae; phylum Streptophyta; class Magnoliopsida; order Poales; family Poaceae; genus Eremochloa; species Eremochloa ophiuroides. The sequence continues at coordinate 38,613,026 of JAHLJS010000007.1, read as the reverse complement.
GATTGTTGTAACACCCTAGTGTTAGTTACTATTTTCACACTTGCATTTGCATGCCATCAAGCATTTATCATGTCATATCATGCATCATCATCATTTGATTGGAGTTAAATTCAAATATATGTTATATGTGTGCTTATATGCCTAGAGTGTGCATGATAGGGTAGCATGCAAATGTGATGATTGTTTACTATTCTAAATGCTTTATACATGTTTGGGATAACATTTGGAACAATGTTCATGTTGGTGAAATCCCCAAAATACCCCTTTAGCTCATGGTTGACTAGAAAACCCTTATAAAGCTATTTTGTTTGACCAAACAAGAAGGGTAATTTAGAGACTTTGCATGTTAGTGCACCCTTAATCAAAGTTGTGTAGAATTTTATAAGCAACAAACTTTATTTTTGGGTCAACTCCTGAAAATGGGTGGAAGGTGGTCAAAAAGTTGAATTAGTGCAGATTTGGAGCTGTTTTGAGGTTTCAAAATTTTCTCCAAGTCTAAACTGCATTTCAGTTTCATTGTACCCTGTTCAACAATCTGTATCTCTCTATCCATGCCGATCTAGCTCGAGTAGTCCTAATATAGATTGGAGTACTCGTGTAGTTCTTCCATCTCTATTAGTGAAGTTTTCTCTGAAACGGTTTGGATCACGAGCTAGAGATCGATCAAAAGTCGAGTTTCAGTCTGTCTCTGGGACTGAATCAGGCCGATTCAAATCGGCATTCAGCCGAACAGCTGGCACGGCCGCAGGCAAACGGCGCCAAGTGGCGACCGTACGCCGGCGTCGGGCCACGCCTGCCTGCCGTCGCCCTGCAAGTGCAAAAGGGGCACTCCATCCGGTCCCCCAGCGCGCTCCTCTCACTCTCCCCCGCTCTCTCGTCTCTCTGCTCGCTCTTTTCTTCTCCGCCGTCGCCATTGTCCGCCGCGCCGTCGCCTCGGTGAAATCCGCCGCCACCACGCCGTCTCCGACCACTCCATCTCCGCACAAGCTTCGCCTTGCTCCACTCTATCTCCTCGACCCGTTGCTAGCCTCAGCCGAGCTAAGGTATAGCGTTTTTGACCTCTCCGCCGCCGTGAACTCGTCGGAGCGCCGTTAGGGTCTAGGGAGTGCGGAACGTGGGTTGGTTTCGTCGGTGAAGGCCGGAATCGGCCGGCGCATGCTCGCCGGACCGCCGCCGTCCGCCATGGTCGGCATTGAGCGTGCTCCAGTGACGGTTAGGTGTCGGAACTGGGTGCATCGAGTTCGCCTCGTTGCCACGAGTCGGTAGATCGTCTCGGTGCCGCCGGAGACCTCGCCGTCGGCGAGCTCTCGCCGGTCAGCGCCGGCGGCTCTGTCTCTCTCTCTGACGCGTGGGACCCGTTTGACCGGGGAGCCCCACCGGTCAGTCACTCTGGGACGCCTTGGGTGCACTGAGCCGGGTGTTTGTAGCATTTTGAATCGAGTTTATTTTAAGGGATTAATGAAATTGATTTTCAGAAAATGTGTAAAATCTTCCAAAATTCATATGTGGAGCTAGGAATGTCCCAATGAGGTGAAACCAATTTTGTTGGGTTTGTATTTTTGTGCTCTATGTATGAAAAATATAACATGTGCTTTTTGGATAAATTTTCTGTGCAGTTATATTTAATTTGTTAATTGCTTGTAAACTTGATAAATGCATAAGTAATTATAGGAATGTGCTAAAAATATGATTCCACTTGCATTAATCTTGTTTAGGGAATTAGAATCTAGGAAAAATATGCTTGCTGGTGTTGCACTGTTATTTATATGATGTCATGTACAATGTGCCTTTTATGCTTTAATCTTGCAAAAATCACCATGCTTAATGTGTTGAGGATATGGTCATGAATATTTTCCTGAACCATGTTATGATGTGAAGAAGCTAATAAAAATGAGAAATCTGTTGTTTGATACTTTTCACTGTGTTAAGTATTCTCCATTGCTTAAAAGGCTGGTTGTTTGTTATTTTTGTGTAGACTGTTATACTTGTCCAAATGACTTGAAATTTTAGCAGTAGGCTAATCTGGAAATGCTTTATCTACTGTAATTTTTCTAGATTTTTTTGGGCACAGTAAACAGTAGGTCCAGTTATAAGTTAGGGTTTGTTTAATTGCTTTTAAGTAAGTATTAGTTCGTTAAAATGTGTTTTCATGCCGTTTGTGGTGGTCCAGCATTGCCACTATGTTGAACACTATGAATCTGATCCTAACTTGAGCTTAGAGCAGCAAGGGTGCTATTCTTGTTTATGTGTTGCTCATGCTTGTTAGCTCAAAATGATTAATAGCTAGTTGAGTTGATGTAAGTTTAATGGTTAGTGCAGGTTGTAGACCTCTTACGAAAGACGAGAAATTGTTCTATGCCTTCCTTAAGAAGGGTGAGTATGAGTTGGTTGTCTAGAGAAGAAATATGCACGTACTCAGTAAATGAGTGTGGATTGTTAAACTGATTGCATCTCATGGTTTAAGTTGTGCATCTCTACCTTGCATTACATCTGCATTCTCAGTTCTCATATATGCATATCATGAATACAGGATCGACGGGAGGAGTGACGCTGTTGCAGTTCGATCCATCGGAGGAAGGAGTTCGGAGATTGAGGTGTCGGAGGTTCCCGAAGGCCAGGAGGAGGAGGCTGAACTTCCTGAGTGCTCTGACCACCAGCCATCTATTTCGTGAAAGGCAAGCCCCGGAGCATCCCTAAGCCTCCACCTATTCTTTTTATAAATGCACTGGTCTTTATTAAATCGTATGATTATGCACTTAAGTATAGGAGTTGATATGATACCGTTGCTGCATTTATACTTTGTCCACTTATACTTGATCCTGAAGTTATTACTAGACAAGGGATGGGTTCGATCTTATGCTTAGCCATGCTTAGACCGGTAGAAGTCGAGGGATTTCCTGTCCTTCGCGAGCATAGGTGGTTACTAATGATGATGTTGGGGATGGATTCCACATGATGGACTATATGTGCCACCATGCCACAGTGTCTAATGAGAGAATCAAAGCTAGGTAGCAGGGAGCCGCATGACATGGTGAAGGTCATGCCGTCTTCGGTGCTGCTTGCGGCCGACTAGGACTGAGGCCACCAGACATCAGTTGAGATTGAAGGACGTCGTCACATAGCTGGTCCGATAAGTCGTTCTGACCGCGAAGCCGAGTATTTCTTTCTGAGTCGGGAATTGGGGCTAATAAGGTAGACATATTCTGGAGGTAGGAAGTATGTGCAGAGACACCATCTTACCAAGGGCAGGTCAAGGACCTGAGGCTTCCTGGAAGTGGGTTCGTCTCTGAGAATATGGGCCCCCCAAACCCACGATACATATTACGTCTCAGAAAGATTTAACGGTGACCCAAAAAGCCAGTGGCTCGGCTGACAGGGTTTGTGATTGGCATATTTGCCAGCTGGTACAATCGATTCGAATCGCCATCTCTCCTGGTTAGTGAGAAACTGAACTGATCTTCTGGTGAGGTAAAGGCTAATAACTTGAACATAATGATTATGGTGAGATGAGGTTGATATCTGTGGATATCGGAAATCAGATGGTTTTATTGATTGCTATAATATTCAGTGATTGCTTAGTGTAGTGGCAAATCTTAGTTTAAATAGCTCAACTGAAATCAAAGCTGAATCCCATTTAAATGTTTAAATTGAGGAACTACTGTAGTAATACTTTTTATGCAAATTGTTGCTATCCTCTGAGCTCCACCGAATAAGCCTGCATATCCTTGAGAGCCTTTTTATTTACTCCCTGTTGGGTAAGTCTAGCTGAGTACAATCGAGTACTCAGGGTTTTATTCCCATTGTTGCAGATGGTGTAGTCTACTATGCTTACTGCAAGAACTGCTTCACCCCTGCGGGCGAAGAAGACTAGACCTGAGGGCAGGGTCATTATCTATCCGTAGTCGTTGTAAGAATGCTGTGACGTGGTCAGGTGTTGGTACTCGTATTTGAACTCTGTGGTGTAAAACTATGTTTACTTCCGCTACTACTGTATTTGTGTAAAACACTATGTTGTACTCTGATGTTTAAATTCGGTTGCGAACTTATGTATCATGTGATCGGTTGTTGCTGAATGAATGATCCTTGGGGTAGGAAAATGTTTGAAATCCTTCGAAGATTTCTGTACTACCGGGTTTATATTGGCTCAAGTGCGACTTGGTTGCTATTAAAAATGCGATCGTTGTACTTGTGCTCGTATAAATTGGTCGGTTCTGTGACAATTGTCTCGGTAGTTCGTCGCGTGGACAGCCTCGCGGTGCATTGCCTCTTCACCAGGTCACGCAGTGACAATTTATCAAGTTCGCAGATCCTACGAGAAGATCGGGCCATAACAACTTGCTATATGCGCTGCATAGCCGTGTGCATATCACTTTGTTGTATACCTTATGAGAGCCTTGTCATGCTTTTAAAATCAAGATCACTTACACACTCCACCCACATATGCATTACTCCTACTCTGGGAGTAAGCGCAGTCATTTTCCACTTTCATCCAGATCCACCTTAAAAATATTTTTCTCCTACACGGGGAGTAAACACCCATAAAAAATATATACCATATAGGACAGCCCCTGTTTAATTGCTCTAAGTTCTTATCATTATCTCTCAAACCAATATTGTATTCAAAGGATGCATGTGGCTATGCAAAAATATTTGAAAAAAGGGAGTAAAAGGTGGACAAGTGTCCCAGCAATTAAAACAATAGGTACTTAGATACCCGCCTCCCTAGTAAAAAAAGAAAAGAATAAAAATAGCCTATGTTTTCCCGTGGAAGTTCTAAGTTCCAAGAGAAAGATCTATTTCTAAAGAGCAAAAGTAGAATTAGGATTAGCCACCTTATATACACCCATCCACCATATTCCATACACACGCACATCTTGGTTTGATTGTATGACTTGACTCTCTGTGGATCCATTGTTTGACTTTACAATATATGAATTGCAAGTATGCTCATCCTTGTTATTGCCACTCCTATAAGCTCCACTATAATCCTTAGTTTTAGGAAGCCATAACATCATTAATGCCTCAGTGAGATCCATAAATACCACATATTAAGAGACTTGAGGGTGTCATACAATTAAGCTCTGAGTTTTATTTCGAAACTTGCAAAACTCCGGAATATTGGTATTGTGAAGAATTTGAGACATAGTGCTTGACTTGATTGTTCTATCTTTCAATTGCTCAAGACTTATGCGAAAGCTGTAAAGCCCCGTAGTTAAAGGTAAAATGAGTGAGTTCGAGAGTTAAAGCAGTTTTGTCTAATCTGGGGGAGAATTTCTGTTTGAAAGCATGTGTACTTGGAAGACATAAAAGCATTGTAGCAACTCATGATCTAAGTTTATTAGCAATTAGGCTTTGCTCAGGGACTGGCAAAGGGTAAGCTTGGGGGTATTGTTGACGGTCGTTAAGTACTAAAAATAACTGTCAACTATAGCATGATTTGACACAAAATGAATCACAAAGCATAGTTATAGGTTTTGATTCTAACAAGTTCCATGAGTTTTGGTGTTCTCACTTGTATAGGAATATGCAATTTTTCATCAATAAAAGTATCTCAAATAAGGAATTTGACTACACCATTGAACTACAGGTGGTCCAAGAAGACAACACAACGGAAATGGGCCCGAACTGCCACATTTGGGCACCGGCCGGTGCCAGGGCGGGGCTGGACGGTCCTACCCCTAGGGTTTTGGCTACGCCCTTCCAGAAGCTTCCTCCACCGCCTGAGGAGTCATCTCGACCCCACGTTAAGTCGGTTTGATCAAACGGCGCTTATTCATCCATCGGGCTATAAATAAAGCGGCAAAGCCCCTCCTTGGAGGCACCATCCTGGCTTGAGAGGCGTCCCTCGAATGGATCAAACTCTCAGAGCTAGCTATCAAGTAGTTCTCTAGGATCTAGTCATGTAGATAATAGTGAGATGGAGAGTGAGGGAAGAGTTTGGAAGAGGCGCCGGCCTGTCGGTACTCCCTCTACGGCTTGTACTTCAGCAGATTCAAGTTCTTCATGAGTTTGTCTTCGAGATTTCTTTGGTAATTATCTTTCTGATCTAAGTTTACTTTGTCTATGCTGTTTATCTGGTTTGTGACTCTTTAGAGTACTTTATTCCTATCCTAGGAGGAGTAGAGTATTGATCGTAGTGTAAGCGCGGTGCTTAGGTTAGGGTTGATCATGAATGCCCCCTGATCTTCCAGATCTATGGTAGATCGCAGGTGTGACAGGCCTATTGATTCCTTTGTAGTCCACCTGCCATTGATTGGACTTGTAAGACGTGGTTAATGGAGTAGAAAATTTATATCTTTATAGGTGAAGTTTCTGTACTCAAACTACTCTAGTTAATGTCCTGAAGTTGAGCAGTAGACGACATAGTTTACCCCAAATTAGAAGAAGAGAACCATAGTTATCCTCTCTATACTCCTATTATCATCAACCTTGATTGTTACTCGCAACCACAATAAACCTTAAGTTAGTGTTTATATTAACATAGTCTCTGCCTTCTTACTTTCACCACTTTGTTACCACCCCTAGTTGAGTTAGTACATAGTTAGTCTCACTTGTTTCCCTGTGGATACGATATTTAAAATGTCCGCGTAAAGTGCTACAACGTTATTATATCTGTACGCTTGCGGATAATTATATTTTCTTGTGTGCATTTAATTTATACCAACACACGTCTACATCTCAAACTACAACTTCAATCTACGAGCTACCAAGATCAAAACACTCAATATGAGTTGTAAACTTAAGAATGAATAAGAACAAATGCTTACTTGAATTAGAATGTTGAATACAAAAGTACCTCAGAACGCAGCTCCGGGCGAGGGAGCTGAATCCAGACGAATACACCTACGAAGAAGCTCCGACAGGGCGAGACTCCTCCGAATCTCTACTCATCTACTCTATCTCTCTAATCTATTTCTTGATTGGTAGCCTAGATCTAATGGATATTTATCTAATGCTTCAGCCTCTTTAGCTCTTGAGCTGGCCTCCTCCAGGGGGGTCTGGTCTTCTATTTATAGCCCGGTGGGATGAATGCGTGCCGTAGGATCAAACCAACTTAGCCAAGGGCCGAGATGACTCCTCAAAGGCGGTGGAAGAACACTCCAGAAGGCGGCGCGTGAAACCCTAGGGAGGCGCCGCCCGACCCGCCTTGGGGCCGGCCGGCCCCACCACCTGCTAGGTGGGGCCCCGGTTGCTTTGGGTGCCTTCTAGACACTTCTACCTTGCCGATGACGTTTGTTGCCTTCGCGATCAAGTGTCGTGATAATTAAGCACTTTAATCCCTCGTTTAAGCTTTTTCTGGATAATCCCCTGGAAAATATACAATTCACCAAAACTCGTGGAAATTATTAGTAATAACCCTATTCTACTAGATATTCATGTGTAATGTAGGGGTAATTGATATTAAAAATTAGACGTTAACAAGTGTCAACAATTACCCCCACACTTAGGGTTTTACTCGTCCCGAGAAAAGGTTGGTTTTAAGATATAAAAGTTGAGAGAGAATGGAACATTTAAAACATAACTTGAGAATATATTACATAAACTAGTCTAGTCATACATGTACTGCGGAATTCAAAGTGTCTACCATAAATCTTTGAGTAGTTGGAGAACAGAACAGCTTGAAAGAGATCACTCTCTTCCTTTAGTTAAGTCAATTGGAGGGTAAGTTAATTTTGCAAATAAAACTTAGCTTTACCTTCTCCTTTTGTAGTACTCTCGAATCACTAATATAGCTGGTATTTTTGTATCCTTACCGAGGCATTAATGATATTGCCTTCTTTATCCTATTTCTAAAAAGCTTATGTGGATCTCAGGTAGGTACAAATGTGAAAGCATACTTGTATTGCATTTATTGTAATGTCAAACAATGAATCCACAGAGAAATGAGTCATATAATCGAATCAAGCTTTATTTGGTAGATTACCTTGCTCCTTGAGAAAATAAATCTCTCTTTAAACAATTGAGTTTATCCAGAGAGTATGAGCTATCTTCGTTCTTTCTTCTTCTTCTCTTTTTTTTCAAGGGAGGCGAGCATCTAAGTACCCATTGTTTTAATTTTTTCGGACACTTGTCCATTTTTTGTACTTCCTTTTTCTTTTGCATAGCTCATACCTCTTTTGAATTTAGTAGCTGAGAGATCTTAATGAAACATAAAGCAATTATTTGGTGGCTATCCTATATGATCATCTTTGGTGTTTTCTCCCAGTGTAGGAGAGAAAGATTTTCAATGGAATAATTTGCTATCACTCCGAATTAGAGTAATGCTTATGTGGAAGTGGCACTTAATTCGAAAATATGATAAAATTTCTTCCACGGGTTACAAAGGTTGACCAAACTCAACACAAAGACAAATTCTATATGTAGCAAGTTTCTATTGTCTATATATGGATCTGGTAGGACATTATCTTTACCACAAAGGAGAAGTACAACTAATTTTTTTTGAAATAAGATCTCCAAAGACAAAACATCAGGGATTGAGTTCTTATTATTCTACTATCTCGTGTTCCATAACAACTTAAGCAATCATGGGGTCCCTATAAATAGTTTTCAACAGTGACATGACCCTTAGAATAGTGTTATATAATTTATTCTTAAGTCATGAATTAAACAGTCTTTTCCTCTCATAAAAATGATTTAATAGGTGAATTTTAATTCAGATCGAAATGGAAATTGAAACATATGCAATTATACTGTATTGGGCTCAAACCTGACCGTAGCTGAGGCGTGGATGCAGAGGAGGTAGGGAGGCGCCGGGCGGCCTAGGTAGGGCGCCAGGCGGCATGCCTCTGTGGCCCCTCGGGGCCCACTTCGGTGCGCGTGGTCCTGGTTCGATTGTTTTCTGAACTACGTGATTTTCCCAAGCGAATTGATTTCTGTGGTCACGATGTGCCTTCCCCACACTTGTTTTCCTGTATACTTTTCTGCGCAACATGTGAAGACAACATGCGTACCAAAAATAGAGAGTAGAGTAGATAAAGAAATACTAAAACATTAATAAGATTAAGGCACTTTATTCATTAGCAATAATAGATAACTTTGACAACTGACTGAGCTAACGACTGCCCTAGCTCATTAGGCTTTGTCCTAATATATAACCAAGCAAACTCAATAATATAATCAAACCTAACACACTTGTGCCTTATTACATAGTCAACTATGGCAACTTAAGGACGCCCTTTCTTTGCGAGATCCCTGATCTCTTTCTTAAGCTCCTCAATCTCTTCTTTAAGCTTATCTTTATCGCGTTTGAGATTGCGGATTAACTTGGATTTCTATCTGCTTAGTCATGTCACTCATAATCTTAGTCCTCAATTCCTCAGTCTTCTCTATACCCTAAATGGAGTTAGAGAGGGCCTCAATCTTCTCACTGAGGATTGGTAAAGAGAGCAGGGACTGTTTAGGGCCTTTCTCAAGTGCTAATGCTGATGCAGCCCTCTATCTCTTGGGCGGAGGTGGTACGAAATCGGTGTAGCGGACTTGGCCTGGACATGCATGAACTCCATTGATGGCAGGGCGAGCAGTGGTGTATTTTGCACATACCAGTGTTCTGTTCTTGTCGATCTTGACCGATAGGAGTCGTTCATTATCCCTAGGTGGAAGAAGCGGGGTGCCTCGGGGAATAGCGATTTGCTTTCCCTTGGTACCGTCTTCTAGCAGTAGCCTTGCGGGTGGTGATGGTAGAGCAGGCTGAGCTTGCGCGATGTAGACTTGCTCGTATTGCTGCGGTACCGTAGCGATGTGCTTCGGTGGCACAATGGTGACAGGCTTCAGTTGTGCGAGGACGATAGCCTACGAGTCGTCGCTTGGGATCTTGTCGAAATCAGCGTCGATGACCGCTTTGTTTGCCATTGCTGCTAGATCTCAACTAGAGAGTTTCTTTGGAGGAGGGAGATGCGGCTATTGATGGAATGCAATTGAGGGCGGTATAGGTGCGTATTTATATGGGTTTTCAGGAGACAGGATAAGGTCAAAATCTAGGCTCTACAGGATTCGTACGAAAGAATATCCGCACGCGTCGGGATTCTACGTGAAAGTATTTAGGAAGGATGTAGAAAGAAAAGGAAACGAGAAATGGGACAAGAGGGGACAGGGGGCGCCGCCCGGCCCCACTAGGGCGCCGGTTGGCCCCACAAGGTGGCCTCTCGGGGTGGCCGCGCTCGTGATGCCTCTAAACTCTAATTACTTCCTGTTGGTTGCGATGCGCGATAATTTTTCATAATAGACGATGACGGCACTAAAAAGTTGGTAATTGGACAAAGTCCAGCCCGTCAACAACTTCTGAATTAAATGGACTCTAAAATGTCGGTGACCATTTACCTTGAATAATGTACCTTCGTGTGATTATTGAGTTACCGCTCCATGTGGCGATGCGTTCACAACCGTAAATGGTCCTTCCCATTTGCTTCATAGCTTTCCAAGCCCGAATAATTTAAACCTGGAATTAAAAAGTAGTACCTTATCTCCTGGTGCAAACTCCTTCTTGATCCTCTTGTCATGCCATCTTTTTGTTCTTTCTATGTAAATCTTTAAATTGTGATATCAATTCTTCTAATTCTGATAATTGCATCTTTCTCTTTTCTCCAGCGGCTTCGAAGTCCAAATTCCAATGGCCCAGTGAGCCTTATACTCTAATTCCACTAGTAAATGACAGGTCTTACCATACACTAACTGATAAGGTGACATGCCCAAGGGTGTCTTGTAGGCAGTCCGATATTCCTAAAGTGCTTCGGGTAAGCAATCCTTCCATGCAGTACCCATCTCATTTACTATTTTCTGTAGTTCTTGATCTATTTGTTGATGTTTTTGCCTGGCCACTTGTCTGAGGATGGTATGAAGTAGCAACATTATGACGGATTCCATGAGCTTGTAAGTATCGGTGAAACTTCTTATCAGTGAAGTGTGTTCCTCTGTCACTAATGACCATCCTTGGTGTCCCAAACCTTGGAAATATAATTTCTTCGAACATCTTCTTTGAATGTTTGGAATCAGCATTCATACATGGCATAGCATCTACCCACTTGGATACATAGTCAACTGCCACCAGAATGTATTCATAGTTTCTTGAATTCATAAATGGTCCCATGTAATCAATTCCCCAGACATCAAAGAGCTCGATCTAGAGATTGTTGGTGAGTGGCATAGCATCTCTTGCATTGATATTTCCGTGCCTCTAACATGATCCACGTCTCCAGATAAAATCTTTGGTGTCTTCATACATAGTTGGACAAAAGAACCCACTCTTAGCATGAGTGCGGAATGCCCCATAATGATCTCCATATGGTGATGCATGATATTCCTGAGTGATCTGCATGCCTTCTTCTACTGGTACACATCTTCTAAGTAACCCATCCGAGCAAACTCTGAAAAGGTATTGTGGATCCCATATGTGGAGTCGACTTTCATAAATGAGCTTCTTTTTATTTTCTCCTGGTGGCACATAACCTGCAACCATAAAGTTGACAATATTCGCGTACCAAGGGTCTGACTTGGTCACTTTAAACAACATGTCGTCTCTTAATGAGTCATTAATAGGTAGTTCGTGAGGTTTCTCAAAGTGTATTCTAGACAAGTGATCAGCAGCTGGATTTTCTATTCCTTTTCTATCTTTAATTTCTAAGTCAAATTCTTGAAGTAACAGAATCCATCTTATCAAACGTGGTTTAGCATCTTTCTTAGTGAGCAAATATTTTAAGGCAGCATGATCAGAATAGACAATTACTTTTGCTCATACTAAATAAGATCTGAATTTATCAATAGCAAAAAATAACAGCCAGGAGCTCTTTTTCAGTTGTTGCATAATTTAGTTGTGCTCCTGTCATAATTTTACTAGCATAAGCAATTGCATGATGCTTCTTATTCTTTGTTTGTCCTAATACTGCCCCTACAGCATAATCACTAGCATCACACATAATTTCAAAAGGTAAAGACCAATCAGGGGGTTGAATGATTGATGCTGATGTAAATGCTTCTTTAAAAATATTAAAAGATTTTAAACATGCATCATCAAATTCAAAAGGAACATCCTTAGCTAATAAGTTAGTCAGTGGTCTAGCAATATGTGAAAAATCTTTTATAAATCTACAATAAAAACCACAATGACCAAGAAAACTTCGGATTCCTTTTATATTAACAGGTGGAGGTAGTTATTCAATTACTTCAATTTTGCCTTGTCTACCTCTATACCTCTTTTAGACACTGGATGTTCTAGCACTATTCCTTCTCTAACCATGAAATGATATTTTTCCCAATTAAGGACTAAGTGCTTTTCTTCACATCTTTGCAAAACCTAATTATCTAGATTTTCTAGACAATCATCAAAAGTTTTTCCATAAACTAAAAAATCATCCATAAAATCTTTCATGATTTCTTCTATCATTTCAGAAAATATAGACATCATACATCTTTGAAAAGAAGCAGGTGCATTACATAATCCAAAAGACATTCTACGATAAGCATAAGTTCCATAAGGACATGTAAAAGTGGTTTTGCTTTGATCATCAGGGTGGATAGGAATTTGGTGATATCCAGAATAACCATCAAGGAAAAAAAAAGAATTATTTGCTAAACGCTCTAACACCTCATCAATGAAGGGTAGCGGAAAATGATCTTTCTTTTTTGCTTTATTAATTTTTCTATAATCTATGCACATTCACCATCCAGTGTCAGTTCTCTGGGGTATTAATTCATTTTTATCATTTTGAGCTACAGTCATTCCACCCTTTTTAGGTACAACTTGAACAGGGCTTACCCACTCACTATGTGGCACAGGATAAATAATCCCAGCATGCAAAAGTTTTAAGACCTCTTTCTTAACAACTTCCCTCATCGCATTTTGAAGCCTACGCTGGGGCTCTTTAGAAGGTGCAATTTCTGGATTGGTTGGAATGCGATGGGTGCATAAAACAGGACTAATCCCCTTAAGGTCTTGGAGTAAATAATCAAAAGCAGCACGATGTTTTTCTAAAACAGTTATTAATTTAAGAGATTCTTCATCAGAAAGTTTATCACTTATAATCACAGGGAAATTTTGATCATTATTCAGAAAAACATATTTAAGACTAGAAGGTAGTTGTTTAAGCTCAATAGAAGGCTTAGGTGGTTCTAGTAATTCATCCAGAAGTTCAGGATCAACAGGATCCTCCTCCTCTTCATTAATGAAGAACTGAGTATCATCTTCTATATTAGGTTCAATAAATTCTTCAAATGACACAGGCTTAACCTCTTCTATTAGATCTAACTCAGGAAGTGGCTCTGCCTTATCTTTTAGTGCATGTGTTATAGGCACATAGAGATTAAATCCTTTCCCAAATTTAATATCTAAATTGCCCATACAACCTTCTCGCAAAAGTTTTCCTATTGGTAATCCAATCATTACATCAAAATCTCAAACATTAAAGATATAAAAATTCAGCAAAATTCGGAATTCATTAATCACAATAATAAGAGCACATAAAACTCTTGAACTAGGAATAATATGTCCTGAACGACTTTTCAATAATTTGTTCGTAGAAATTAATGGCATATCTTTTAAGAATTTTTCAGCAAATGTAAGAGATATGATATTGACACCTACTATTGGGTTATAAAAGGCATCAAAAGGATATGCATCAATTTGACATTTAACAGTAATGGCAGGAGAATTTAAATAAATTATATCATTTGAAAGTTCAGATTCTATCAACCTAAGGAACTTTAAATTAGCAGGATATGAAACATTAAAATTTTTAAAATTCATAGATTCTTGAGGTTTTATAATTTTATGATAACATAAGGTATTTCCATAATCATCAAAAAGTTCATCCTCAAATTTAAGCATGAAATTAGAAATTGGAGTTATCTCCTTCTTATTAGATAGTTCAGGTTCTAAAGGTTGAGATGAATCAGACAAAAGTTTAGATGTGAGTGACAAAAATTCATCTTCTAACAACTTTTCTTTTTCTTCAGGGAGATCATTGAATGGTTTTACCATGTGTAGCAGTAATATGCATAAATGCTCCACCCACGGCCAAATTAAGGTATTCTTTATTTTTATCATTAAGGCCTAAAAAATGTTGCAAAAGCATAGGTTCAGGCAAAGCAAGATTAGGTTCAGAATTTATAAATCCATCAAAGGGTTCCCAAGCCTTACCTAATGATTCATTATCTAATTGTTTGAATCCTATAATTTCAAAACAATGTTTAGCGAATTTTTTGATAGGGAAAAATTTAAGACAAAAATTAGCACGCAATACTTCCCAGTCTCCTTGACTACTCCCAACATGGCGATTATACCATCTCTTTGCTTTTCCCGTTAATGAAAACGAAAAGAGTTTCCATCTTAAAGTTTCATCTGCCATGCCCTTAATATGCAGACATGCACATGTCTGCTCAAAATCAGTTAAATGAGAATAGGGTTTTCGCTAGAACTATGAGAAAAAATATGTTCCTGAACTAACTTAATTAATCACGGGCGTAGCTCATAGCCAGATCATGTAATAGGTTTAGATGATTCTTTTGGCTGGAGATACGATCCCGATGGTGCTCTGTATTGATAAAAAAGTTAGGATATGCGTTCCATATTTAAAAACATAAAAGATAAAAGATAAAAGTATAATACAAGATTAAGATAAACTAAAGTCAAAATCAGCAAACCGTTCCCCGGCAATGGCGCCAGAAATGCTTGTTGGTATAAATTAACTGCACTCTATTAAATATTATTATTATCAAAGTATCCGCAAGCGCCCAGATGGAATACCGATGTAGCACTTCACCAGACAATCTCGTTTTTAATATCGAACCCAAAGGAACAGTAGGTGATACTGACTAAGTTCACTGATTCTTAACCCAATAACACAATCAATCCAGAGAATATCAAGAATAAGAAAATAGCTAGTGACTATCTAGTTCCAACAACCGGTAAGGTTTGAATAATATCGTTCTATCTGGGCAATGATTTGAATAAGAGCAGAAATCAGAGTTCTCTCCTACCAAGCACTTATACACCTATCGATCCTATCAATGGGAAGTGGACTACAGAGGAATCAACGTAGCTATCACCTATGCAAACTACTACTTCAATCTAGGAGCTACCAAGATGAAAGCACTCAATATGAGTTGCAAACTTAAAAACGAATAAGAACAAATGCTTATTTGAATCAAAATGTTGAATACAAAAGTACCTCAGAACCCAGCTCCGGGCGAGGGAGCTAAATCCAGACGAATACAGCTACGAAGAAGCTCCGACAGGCCAGAACTCCTCCGAATCTCTACTCATCTACTTTATCTCTCTAATCTCTTTCTTGATTGCTAGCTTAGATCTAATGGATATCTATCTAATGATCCAGGCTCTTCAGCTCTTGACCTGGCCTCCTCCAGGGGGGTCTAGCCCTCTATTTATAGCTCGGTGGAATGATTGCGTGCCGTAGGATCAAACCGACTTAACCAAGGACCGACATGACTCTTCAAAGACGGTAGAAGAAGACTCCATAAGATGGCGTGCGAAACCCTAGGGGCCACCGCCCAGCCCCCTTGGGGCCGGCCGGCCCCATCACCTGCCAGGTGGGGCCCCGGTTGCTTCGGGTGCCTTTTAGACACTTCTACCTTGCCGATGATGTTTGTTGCCTTCGCGATCAAGTTTCGTGATAATTAGGCACTTTAATCCCTCTTTTAAGCTTTTCTGGATAATCCCCTGGAAAATATACAATTCACCAAAACTCGTGGAAATTATTAGTAATAACCATATTCTACTATATATTCATGTGTAATGTAGGAATAATTGATAATAAAAATTAGACGTTAACAAGTGTCAACAGTTATGAACCGTGTCACAATCCGGTTGACCTAACTGAGAAAGCTAATCCCTGCTATGAATTGAAGACACAAGCAAGAACGATATAAAACGCAACTCAATTGAAGTGACAATTGTAGATGAACGATTAAGCACTCAGAGTTGGGATCTTGCAAACCGATAACGGCGACTGTTCAATGACAGATAGATCTAAAACAAAACCTAAGCCCTAACATAGGCAGTGGCTACTAAATATATAGCCTAAGGGGCGTCCAAGGACCCCTACTCGCGTCCTCAAGGAGTCCCGACACGTTACAAGGCCCAAACGGCCCAAAAGATGGCAACGCAGCGCCCTAGCAGATTTTGGAGGTCAACCTGTTTCGACGATTACTATTGATTCTGATAGTGTGTTGATGTGGGACTACTTCTGTTAGATTCCTTATGAAATTATCTTTGAAACCATATGTGATTCATCGAAAACGGAGTCCGTATGCAACCTGGGCGCCCGTTTTACTATCTATTGCTCCAGGAGCCCGAGATGGACTCGAACTTGACTTGGATTGAGCCTCCAACTTGGCTTGGACGTCCTTGCTTGCCCCTTAAGGTAGTGGCCAAGGAGGAAGACATCCTTGGGCATCTCTTAGGTGCTCTCTATCTTCTTGGGGCGTGCTCCAACTTGGGCCGGGATCCCAAGTGTAAATAATAAGCCTGTGATGTCATCGTTGCACCCGATAGAAATAGCGACATAATTACTTGTCAGGTGTGATATTGAGTTGGGACCTGATGCATTTGAAAGCATATCAAATAATCTTTCCAACAAGAGCTCATTGACCTCAATCGCCCTCCGGATGGATGAGTTATGGCCTTTCCAATGAAGCACTGTCGGGTCACCGACAAACTGAAACTTGGTCTCTGATCAACTCGCATTCCGTGGCACATTAACTATTAGCAAATAATGACATGTACATGTGGAACCAAGTGAAGTATACCAAAAATCATTATGCAAATATAGGAACGAGCGCACCCTATAATCAATGATCGTATCCAAAGGGTTCATGTCCTCATCACTTAATGGGATGGGGCCCCGATCTTCTGTCAGTTCAATAATAACTATCGATTTAGTCGGAGAGCGACACACCGATCCGGCTTCAGATCACGAAGACCCGATTCCTACAACATTAGCACCACGTCTCCTCTGGTTATCAACTGTGTCACAATCCGGTTGACCTCACCGAGAAGGCTATTCCCTGCTATGAATCGAAGACACAAGCAAGAACAAGATAAAACGTAACTTAATTGAAGTGACAATTGCAGATGAATGATTAAGCACTCGGAATTGGGGTCTTGCATACCGATAACGGCAGCTATTCAACGATAGATTGATCTAAAACAAAACCCAAGCCCTAACATAGGTGGAAGCTACTAAATGTATAGCCTAAGGGGCGTCCAAGGACCCCTACTCGTGTCCTCAAGGTGTCCCGACACGTTGCAAGGCCCAAACGACCCAAAAGATGGCAACGCAGCGCCCTAGCGGATTCTGGATGTCAAATTCTTTCGATGCTTCCCATTGATTCCCAAGGTGTTTTGATGTGGGACCACATCTACTAGCTTCCTTATGAAATTATCTTTCCAACCATATGTGGTTTGTCAAAAACGAAGTCCGTATGCGACCTGGGCGTCTATTTTACTATCTACTGCTCCTGGAGCCCGAGATGGACTCGAACTTGACTTGCATTGGGCCTCTAACTTGGCTTGGACGTCCTTGCTTGCCCCTTAAGGTGGTGGCCAAGGAGGAAGACGTCTTTTGGCATCTCTTAGGTGCTCCCCATTTTCTTGGGGCGTGCTCCAACTTGGTTAGGGATCCCATGTATAAATAATAATCCCGTGATGTCATCGTTGCACCCGATAAAAATAGCGACAGAATGACTTGATGATTTGGTGACCTTTGAGATGTGATGTTGAGTTGGGACCTGATCCATTTGAAAGTATATCAAATAATCTTTCCAACAAGAGCTCATTGACATCAATTACCCTCCGGATGGATGAGTTATGGACTTTCCAATGAAGCACTGTTGGGTCACCGACAAACTGAAACTTGGTCTTTGATGAACTCGCATTCCGTGGCACATTAACTATTAGCAAATAATGACATGTACATGTGGAACCTTGTGAATTATACCAAAAAACCGTTATACAAATATAGGAACGAGCTCACCCTATAATCAATGATCGTATCCAAAGGGTTCTTGTCCTCATCACTTATTGGGATGGGGCCCCGATCTTCCGTCAGTTCAATAATAACTATCGATTTGGTCGGAGAGCGACACACCGATCCGGCTTCGGACCACGGAGACCCGATTCCTGCAACCTTAGCACCACGTCTCCTCTGGTTATCAACTGTGTCACAATCCGGTTGGCCTCACCGATAAGGCTAATCCCTGCTGCGAATCGAAGACACAAGCAAGAACAAAATGCAACCCAATTGAAGTGACAATTGCAGATGAATGATTAAGCACTCGGAGTTGGGGGTCTTGCAAACCGATAACGGCGACTGTTCAACGACAGATTGATATAAAACAAAACCCAAGCCCTAACGTAGGCAGAGGCTACTAAATATATGGCCTAAGGGGCATCCAAGGACCCCTACTTGCGTCCTCAAGGTGTCCCGACACGTTGCAAGGCCCAAACGACCCAAAAGATGGCGACGTAGCGCCCTAGCAGATTCGGGATGTCAATTTGTTTCAACGATTCCCATTGATTCCCAAGGTGTTTTCATGTGGGACCACATCTATTAGCTTCCTTATGAAATTATCTTTCCAGCCATATGTGGTTCGTCAAAAACGGAGTCCGTATGCGACCTGGGCGTCTATTTTACTATCTACTGCTCCTGGAGCCCGAGATGGACTCGAACTTGACTTGGATTGAGCCTCTATCTTGTCATGGACGTCCTTGCTTGCCCCTTAAGGTGGCGGCCAAGGAGGAAGACGTCCTTTGGCATCTCTTAGGTGCTCTCCATTTTCTTGGGGCGTGCTCCAACTTGGTTCGGGATCCCAAGTATAAATAATAATCCCGTGATGTCATCGTTGCACCCGACAAAAATAGCGACAGAATGACTTGATGATTTGGCGACCTTTCAGATATGATATTGAGTTGGGACCTGATCCATTTGAAAGCATATCAAATAATCTCTCCAACAAGAGCTCATTGACCTCAATTGCCCTCCGGATGGACGAGTTATGGCCTTTCCAATGAAGCACTGTCGGGTCACCGACAAAATGAAACTTGGTCTCTAATGAACTCGCATTCCGTGGCACATTAACCATTAGCAAATAATGACACGTACATGTGGAACCATGTGAATTACACCAAAAATCATTATGCAAATATAGGAACGAGCGCACCCTATAATCAATGATCGTATCCAAAGGGTTCATGTCCTCATCACTTAATGGAATGGGGCCCCGATCTTCTGTCAGTTCAATAATAACTATCGATTTGGTCGGACAGCGACGCACCGATCCAGCTTCAGATCACGAAGATCCGATTCCTGCAACCTTAGCATCACGTCTCCTCTGGTTATCAACCGTGTCACAATCCAGTTCACCTCACCGAGAAGGCTATTCCCTGCTACGAATCGAAGACACAAGCAAGAACAAGATAAAACGTAACTCAATTGAAGTGACAATTGCAGATGAATGATTAAGCACTCGGAATTGGGGTCTTGCATACCGATAACGGCGACTATTCAACGACAGATTGATCTAAAACAAAATCCAAGCCCTAACGTAGACGGCGGCTGCTAAATATATAGCCTAAGGGGCGTCCAAGGACGCCTACTCGCGTCCTCAAGGTGTCCCGACACCTTGCAAGGCCCAAACGACCCAAAAGATGGCGACACAGCGCCCTAGCAGATTCTGGATGTCAAATTCTTTCAATTATTCCTGTTGATTCCCAAGGTATTTTAATGTGGGACCACATCTACTAGCTTCCTTATGAAATTATCTTTCCAACCATATGTGGTTCGTCCAAAACGGAGTCCGTATGCGACCTGGGCGTCTATTTTACTATCTACTGCTCCTGGAGCCCGAGATGGACTCGGTCTTGACTTGGATTGGGCTTCTAACTTGGCTTGAACGTCCTTGCTTGCCCCTTAAGGTGGTGGCAAAGGAGGAAGACGTCCTTTGGCATCTCTTAGGTGCTCTCCATTTTCTTGGGGCGTGCTCCAACTTGGTTCGGGATCCCAAGTATAAATAATAATCCCGTGATGTCATCGTTGCACCCGATAAAAATAGCGACAGAATGACTTGATGATTTGGTGACCTTTGAGATGTGATGTTGAGTTGGGACCTGATCCATTTATAAGCATATGAAATAATCTTTCCAACAAGAGCTCATTGACCTCAATTGCCCTCCGGATGGATGAGTTATGGCCTTTCCAATGAAGCACAGTCGGGTCACCGACAAACTGAAACTTGGTCTTTGATGAACTCGCATTCCGTGGGACATTAACTATTAGCAAATAATGACATGTACATGTGGAACCAAATGAATCATATTAAAAATTATTATACAAATATAGGAACGAGCGCACCTATAATCAATGATCGTATCCAAAGGGTTCATGTCCTCATCACTTAATTGGATGGGGCCCTGATCCTCTGTAAGTTCAATAATAACTATCGATTTGGTCAGAGAGCGACACACCGATCCAGCTTTAGATCACGAAGAACCGATTCCTGCATCCCTAGCACCACGTCTCCTCTGGTTATCAACCGTGTCACAATCCGGTTGCCCTCACCGGGAAGGCTAATCCCTGCTACGAATCGAAGACACAAGAAAGAACAAGATAAAACGTAACTCAATTGAAGCGACAATTGCAGATGAATGATTAAGCACTCGGAGTTGGGGTCTTGCATACCGATAACGGCGACTATTCGACGATAGATTGATCTAAAACAAAACCCAAGCCCTAACGTAGGCGGCTGCAACTAAATATATAGCCTAAGGGGCGTCGAAGGACCCCTACTCGCGACCTCATGGTGTCCCGACATGTTGCAAGGCCCAAACGACCCAAAAGATGGCGACGCAGCGCCCTAGCAGATTCTGGATGTCAAATTCTTTTGATGATTCCCGTTGATTCCAAAGGTGTTTTGATGTGGGACCACATCTATTAGCTTCCTTATGAAATTATCTTTCCAACCATATGTGGTTCGTCAAAAACGGAGTCCGTATGCGACCTGGGCGTCCATTTTACTATCTACTGCTCCTGGTGCCCCAGATGGACTCGAACTTGACTTGGATTAGGCCTCTAACTTGGCTTGGACGTCCTTGCTTGCCCCTTAAGGTGGTGGCCAAGGAGTAAGACGTCCTTTGGCATCTCTTAGGTGCTCTCCATTTTCTTGGGGCGTGCTCCAACTTGGTTCGGGGTCCCAAGTATAAATAATAATCCCGTGATGTCATCGTTGCACCTGACAAAAATAGCGATAGAATGACTTGATGATTTGGTGACCTTTTAGATGTGATATTGAGTTGGGACCTGATCCATTTGAAAGCATATCAAATAATCTTTCCAACAAGAGCTCATTGACCTCAATCACCCTCCGGATGGATGAGTTATGGCCTTTCCAATAAAGCACTATCGGGTCACCGACAAACTGAAACTTGGTCTTTGATGAACTCGCATTCCGTGGCACATTAACTGTTAGCAAATAATGACATGTACATGTGGAACTAAGTGAATTATACCAAAAATCATTATACAAATAATGGAACGAGCGCACCCTATAATCAATGATCGTATACAAAGGGTTCATGTCCTCATCACTTAATGGGATGGGGGCCCCGATCTTCCATCAGTTCGGTAATAACTATCGATTTGGTCGGAGAGCGACACACTGATCCGGCTTCAGATCACGAAGACCCGATTCCTGCAACCTTTGCTTCATGTCTCCTCTGGTTATCAACTGTGTCACAATCCGGTTGACCTCACCGAGAAGGCTAATCCCTGCCGTGAATCGAAGACAAAAGCAAGAACAAGACAAAACGTAACTCAATTCAAGTGACAATTGCAGATTAATTATTAAGCACTCGGAGTTGGGGTCTAGCATACCAATAACGGCGACTGTTCAACGACAGATTGATCTAAAACAAAACCCAAGCCCTAACGTAGGCGGCGGCTACTAAATATATGGCCTAAGGGGCATCCAAGTACCCCTACTTCGCGTCCTCAAGGAGTCCCGACACTTTACAAGGCCCAAACGGCCCAAACGATGGTGACACAGCGCCCTAAGCAGATTCTGGATGTCAAATTGTTTCGATGATTACTGTTGATTATGAAGGTGTGTTGATGTGAGACCACTTCTATTAGCTTCCTTATGAAATTATCTTTCCAACCATATGTTGTACGTCGAAAACGGAGTCCGTATGCTCCCTGTGTGACCGTTTTACTATCTACTGCTCCTGGAGCCCGAGATGGACTCGAACTTGACTTGGATTGGGCCTCCAACTTGGCTTGCACGTCCTTGGTTGCCCCTTAAGGTGGTGGCCAAGGAGGAAGACGTCCTTGGGCATCTCTCAGGTGCTCTCCATCTTCTTGGGGCGTGCTCCAACTTGGGCCAGGATCCCAAGTGTAAATAATAAGCCCGTG
The DNA here is from genome assembly GCA_038502445.1 of Eremochloa ophiuroides. NCBI lineage: Eukaryota > Viridiplantae > Streptophyta > Magnoliopsida > Poales > Poaceae > Eremochloa > Eremochloa ophiuroides. The sequence goes on along the minus strand of JAHLJS010000007.1, from coordinate 38,590,614 downwards.
ATGTCGTCGTTGCACAAGACAGAAATAGCGACAGAATGACTTGGTGATTTGGTGACCTTTCAGATGTGATATTGAGTTGGGACCTGATCTATTTGGAAGCATATCAAATAATCTTTACAACAAGAGCACATTGACCTGAATCGCCCTCCGGATGGATGAGTTATGGCCTTTCCAATGAAGAACTGTCGGGTCACCGACAAACCGAAACTTGGTCTGTGATGAACTCGCATTCTGTGGCACATTATCTATTAGAAAATAATGACATGTACATGTGGAACCAAGTGAATTATACCAAAAATCATTATACAAATGTAGGAACGAGCTCACCCTATAATCAATGATCATATCCAACAGGTTCATGTCCTCATCAATTAATGGGATGGGTGCCCCGATCTTCCGTCAGTTCAATGATGACTATCGATTTGGTCGGAGAGCGACACACCGATCTGGCTTCAGATCACAAAGACCCGATTCCTGCAACCTTAGCATCATGTCTCCTCTGGTTATCAACTGTGTCACAATCTGGTTGACCTCACCGAGAAGACTAATCCCTACGGCAAATCGAAGACACAAGCAAGAACAAGACAAAACGCAACTCAATTGAAGTGACAATTGGAGATGAATGATTAAGCACTCAGAGTTGGGGTCTTGCAAACTGATAAAGGATACTGTTCAATGATAGATTGATCTAAAACAAAACCCAAGCCCTAACGTAGGTGGTAGCTACTAAATATATAGCCTAAGGGGCGTCCAAGGATCCCTACTCGTGTCTTCAAGGAGTCCCAACACATAACAAGGCCCAAACGGCACAAAAGATGGCGACGCAGCGCCCTAGCAGATTCTGGAAGTCAACTTGTTTCGATGATTACCATGCATTGATGTGGGACCACTTCTATTAGTTTCCTTATGAAATTAGCTTTCCAACCATATGTGGTTCGTCGAAAACAGAGTCCGTATACGACCTGGGCGTCCGACTTTCTACTGCTCCTGGAACCCGAGATGGACTCGAACTTGACTTGGATTGGGCCTCCAACTTGGCTTCCACGTCCTTGCTTGCCCCTTAAGGTGGTGGCCAAGGAGGAAGACGTCCTTGGGCATCTCTTAGTTGCTCTCGATCTTCTTGGGGCGTGCTCCAACTTGGGCCGGGATCCCAAGTGTAAATAATAAGCCCGTGATGTCACCGTTGCACCCGACAAAAATAGCGACAGAATGACTTGATGATTTGGCGACCTTTAAGATGTGATATTGAGTTGGGACCAGATCCATTTGAAAGCAGATCAAATAATCTTTCCAACAATAGCTCATTGATCTGAAGCGCCCTCCGTATGGATGAGTTATGGCCTTTCCAATGAAGCACTGTCGGGTGACCGACAAACTGAAACTTGGTCTTTGATAAACTCACATTCCCTAGCACATTATCTATTAGCAAATACTGACATGTACATGTGGAACCAAGTGAATTATACCAAAAATCATAATATAAATGTAGGAACAAGCTCACCCTATACTCAATGATCGTATCCAAAGGGTTCATGTCCTCATCACTTAATGGGATGGGGGCCCCAATCTTCCGTCAGTTCAATGATAACTATCGATTTGGTCGGAGAGCGACACACCGATATGGCTTCAGATCACGAAGACCTGATTCCTGCAACCTTAGCACCACGTCTCCTCTGGTTATCAACCGTGTCACAATCCGGTCAACCTCGCCGAGAAGGCTACTCCCTGCAGCGAATCGAAGACACAAGGAAGAACAGGGTAAAAAGCAACTCAATTGAAGTGACAATTGCAGATGAATGATTAAGCACTCGGAGTTGGGGTCATGCATACCGATAACGGTGTCTGTTCAACGACAGATTGATCTAAAACAAAACCCAAGCCCTAACGTAGGCGGCGGCTACTAAATATATAGCCTAAGGGGCGTCCAAGGACCCCTACTCACGTCCTCAAGGAGTCCAGACACGTTACAAGGCCCAAACGGCCCAAAAGATGGCGACGCAGCGCCCTAGCAGATTCTCGACGTCAAATTGTTTCGACCATTACCATTGATTCCGAAGGTGTATTGATGTGGGACCACTTCTATCAGCTTCCTTATGAAATTATCTTTCGAACCATATGTGGTTCATCAAAAACGGAGTACGTATGCAACCTGGGCGTCCGTTTTACTATATACTGCTCCTAAAGCTCGAGATGGACTCGAATTTGACTCGGATTGGGCCTCCAACTTGGCTTGCAGTCCTTGCTTGCCCCTTAAGGTGGTGGCCAAGGAGGAAGACGTCCTTGGGCATCTCTTAGGTGCTTTCCATCTTCTTGGGGCGTGGTCCGACTTGGGCCGGGATCCCAAGTGTAAATAATAAGCCCGTGATGTCGCCGTTGCACCTGACAAAAATAGCGACAGAATGACTTGATGATTTGGCGACCTTTAAGATGTGATATTGAGTTGGGACCAGATCCGTTTGAAAGCATATCACATAATCTTTCGAACAAGAGCTCATTGATCTCAAGCGCCCTCCGGATGGATGAGTTATGGCCTTTCCAATGAACCACTGTTGGGTCACCGACAAACTGAAACTTGGTCTTTGATGAACTCGCATTCCGTGGCACATTATCTATTAGCAAATGAAGATATGTACATGTGGAACCAACTAAATTATACCAAAAATCATAATACAAATGTAGGAACGAGCTCACCCTATAATCAATGATCGTATCCAAAGGGTTCATGTCCTCATCACTTAATGGGATGGGGGCCCCGATCTTCCGTCAGTTGAATGATAACAATCGATTTTGTCGGAGAGCGACACACCTATCCGGCTTCAGATCACGAAGACCCGATTCCTGCAACTTTAGCACCACATCTGCTCTGGTTATCAACCGTGTCACAATCCAGTTGACCTCGCCGAGAAGGCTAATCCCTGCTACGAATCGAAGACACAAGGAAGAACAAGGTAAAATGCAACTCAATTGAAGTGACAATTGCAGATGAATGATTAAGCACTCGGAGTTGGGGTCTTGCATACCGATAACGGCGACTGTTCAATGACAGATTGATCTAAAACAAAACCCAAGACCTAACGTAGACAGCAGCTACTAAATATATAGCCTAAGGAGCGTCCAAGGACCCCTACTCACGTCCTCGAGGAGTCCCGACACGTTACAAGGCCCAAACGGCCCAAAAGATGGCGACGCAGCGCCCTAGCAGATTCTGGATGTTAACTTGTTTCGACGATTACCGTTGATTCCGAAGGTGTATTGTTGTGGGACGACTTCTATCAGCTTCCTTATGAAATTATCTTTCCAACTATATGTGGTTTGTCAAAAACGGAGTCTGTATGCGACCTGGGCATCCGTTTTACTATCTACTGCTCCTAGAGCCCGAGATGGACTCGAACTTGACTCGGATTGGGCCTCCAACTTGGCTTGCACGTCCTTGCTTGCCCCTTAAGGTGGTGGCCAAGGAGGAAGACGTCCTTGCGCATCTCTTAGGTGCTCTCCATCTTCTTGCGGTGTGCTCCAACTTGGGCCGGGATCCCAAGTGTAAATAATAAGCCCGTGATGTCGTCGTCGCACCCGACAAAAATAGCGACATAATGAGTTGATGATTTGGCCACCTTTCAGATGTGATATTGAAGGAACCTGATCCATTTGAAAGAATATCAAATAATCTTTCCAACAAGAGCTCATTGACCTCAATCGCCCGCCGGATGGATGAGTTATGGCCTTTCCAATGAAGCATTGTCGGGCCACCGACAAACTGAAACTTGGTCTTTGATGAACTCGCATTCCGTGGCACATTATCTATTAGCAAATAATGACATGTATATATGGAACCAATTGAATTATACCAAAAATCATTATAAAAGTGTAGGAACGAGCTCACCCTATAATCAATGATCATAGCCAAAGGGTTCATGTCCTCATCACTTAATGGGATAGGGGTCCCGATCTTTCGTTAGTTCAATGATAACTATCGATTTGGTCAGAGAGCGACACACCGATCCGGCTTCAGATCATAAAGACCCGACTCCTGCAACCTTAGCACCACGTATCCTCTGGTTATCAACCGTGTCACAATCCGGTTGACCTCACCGAGAAGGATAATACTTGCTGTGAATCGAAGACACAAGCAAGAACAAGATAAAGCGCAACTGAATTGAAGTGACAATTGCAGATGAATGATTAAGCACTCGGAGGTGGGGTCTTGCAAACCGATAACGGCGACTGTTCAACGACAGATTGATCTAAAACAAAATCCAAGTCCTAACGTAGGTGGCAGCTACTAAATATATAGGCTAAGGGGCGTCCAAGGACCCCTACTCGCGTCCTCAAGGAGTCCCGACGCGTTACAAGGCCGTAACACCCCAAATTTTGCTAATTTTGAAATAGAGCTAAACTGATTTGATTTTGTATTTTTGTGTTCATGAAAACATAGGGAAAATTAAAAAAAATTTATTAAGTTAAAATTCAACTAGAGTTTAGCAACATGTTTGTTGCATTCATGCCGTTTGCATGATTTTATTGACATGAAAAATATATTTATTTAAAATTTGATTAGGGCTTCGTTCCATTTTCTCCAATTATGACATAAATAAAATGTTAAAACTTTTGTTGTAAAAAGACCCCGAAGCTTTATTTTGGAAAGCTCAGAAATTATTCTAAAACATTTTACAAACTTTATCGTTGAACTAGATTTGTAAAAATAAATAAAAAGAAAATAAAAAGAAAAAAAAGGAAAATCCTCTCAACTCCCCGTTTTTTTCCTCCCCTCCCGGCCCAGCAGGCCGAGCAGCCCACAGCTGCGCCTGCCTCTCTCTCACACCTTCCCTGTCTTCTCTATCGGTCACCGACAGGTGGGGCCCACCTGTCTTCACCTTCTTCTCCCCATCAGCAGCAACGAGCAGCAACAGACTGCTCCGCCCTTCCCGCGGGCGCCCTCATCCGTCCTTCCGCCGCTGTCCTATAAAAAGGACTCGCCCGATCCGCAGCTGCGCACGCCACCACCATTCTATCCCTTCCCAGGCCTTCCCTCCCTCTCCAGTACCGTGCCCGCCACTGAGCCGCCATAGCTATCGTGGGCAGAGTCGCCCCGTCGCCGGTCGGGCATCACCAAGGAGTCTTCGTGCGATTTACAAGCACCAAGAGCACCGCAGGACCTCATCGCCATTGTTCCAGCCATTCCTGTGCGCCCCCTCACTCTCCTGATCCCTCACAGCAGCTCGCCACCGCCTTTACCGTAAGAAGCTCGAGCTCGCGATTCTCCGCGCACACCGCACCATTCTCCTCACCGTGTTCTCCTCTGGAACCACAGTGAAGCGCCGCATCCGCTCGGGCACTCTTCATCGTCAATCCGTGGCTGCAGGAGCACCTCCTAGACGAGCTGCCGCCTACCGTCCGCCTCCACCGTCAACAGTCATCTCGAAGCCCTTCTCCGTCCAATTCAAGTCCATGGTGAGATTCCCCATGCCATCTTGTGCCTTCCGGTGCCTTTAATTTTGCATTTTCCTTGGCCATAGTGCCTTAGCCGCGTGCACCGACGAGCTTGCACCACTGCCCATGGCGGCCACCGGGCAGAACCCTTTTCCTGGCCACGCGTAAGCCCTAGACGAGTTCGCGATCGCCTCCTCTTTCTTCCGGAGGTCTTGGTTCGTCGAACTGTGGCCCCTAGCACCCACGCCGGGAGCTCTGGCGAGCTCCTCGCCGGCTGCCATGGTGTCCACCATGCAGGTGCCTCTGTTGGCAGACAGCAGCACCCACCTTCTATCATTCTTTCAATCAGAACCGTCCGATCAATGATCAACGACCAAAAATAGAACATACCCCTTCGATGGCAAACTTGATAAAGAGCACCTCAGCTTCTTCAAAATTAACCCGCCATCCCTTAGCGCACTTCAGACAATGCGGTTTCTTGTTTTGAAAACATATTTCATTTGGACAATTGATTTAATTTGAAAATTAATTCGAATTGAATAATTACAGGATTGCCACTACATTATTTTGCCCATAAAATCTTCTTTTCAACTCCGAATTGACCCATTCAAATTGCGTTGGGTTCGTATTTTCGAACTCTACGTATAATTACCTTTGTGCAGTAAGTTTGACACTTTTAAAATTTTGAGTTAATAATATATTAATTATTTTTGTTTAGTAAATCTTGGGAAAATCATAACTTTCGTATTTTAAATTCGTTTTTCGTGAACATTATATTGATGCGATCGTAGAGATGAGTACAAAGGTTTTATGAACATTTCAAAACTGTTTGAAGAGTTTAAACTAAAATATTATTTTATTAATCCATAAAGCCACTGTTTTTCCTGTATATAAAATTAGTTCAACCTTGGTCTTTTATTAATAACTATAATTGATCTTTATTTTGTTTTCTTGATATAATATGATTTTAATATAAATAATATTCTCTGAAAAGTTATTATAATGTATTTATATATAAAAATTTTATAGTTTTCTTTTGTTTCTTTTATAAAAGCAAATCCTCCGGTAGTTGTATCTTTTCAACCGTAATTCCGATTAGCGTGATCTTCGCGTCTATGTGCTCGTTGCAATACGTAAATTCGTTTTCTAAACCTTTTTAACTTCTATTTTCATTGATTGGTGTATTGTTCTAATAGAATATTATACTTGTATGTGATGCATGAATGTATTGGATGCTATGTGGTGCATTATGATTATGTCCAGTCGGTGAGATTTACGTAGTGATCAAAAAGCAATTCATTGAAGGTTTTGGATCAGAGAAAATGATCTCAAGTCTAAGGCAAGTATAGCATGGGATCTTCCTTGTTGTCCTATTCATCGAATAATTAAATACATATGCATGTGTCTATCTTGTTAACCATAGATGCTACCTAGTATTGTTATATTGTTCCTTGTCACCTATGGGTTTATGCATTGGGTAGTTGATGCTAGCGCACTATTGGAATTATGATCATGTAAACTTGATTAATTGAATATGCAATAAGATTAAAAGATGCCTTTTTAGCAACATGGAACTAGGGGATTGGAGCATAGTTTTTGTGATGCTCTAAATCCTTCACCCTGGGTAATCATCCGTCAGCAAAAGCTGGGACTTACAGTACAACTATGAGGGCTACATGGCTCTGGTTTTAGTCAAGTATGGGCACTTTTTCTAACTTGTTAGAGGTTACTGAAAGGCGTGATGGAGCCTGACGACTCGGGTGTAGTGTGGCTTCTGTCCGAGTGTGTATAACCTGCGTGACCTTGTGCCACGACGAAGAAGGGCCCTACATTTGCTTGCCGGGTTCCTAACGGCCCTAACTTGTTTGACGGAGTACTTTGAAAGACTTCATAGTGAAACCTTGCTCGCTCACCTTGGTAGTGTTATGGGGCTAGCTACCCCGAGCAAATGGGAATCACGGCTCATATTGAAAGTGCACAACCTCTGTAGAGTGTAAAACTGGTATACTAGCCGCGCTCATGGTCACGAGTGGCCCGGAAAACTCATGGAATAGTTATCTTTTGGGGTGATGTTTACTTGTTGCTAATCTATTTATTGTTGCAATTTATTAATTATGTTTACTTTGATCATGAATTATGGGCTTATTCAACTTGTTGCTATCCAATTGCATAAAAGATGCTTAATTAAAAGCAAACCGCTGTAAACCCGTGTCTATCCTGTTTGAGCCTCATAAACCCCATGTTATATTTGCTGAGTTCGACATGGACTCACTCTTGCTATTCCCCCCACACCTCAGGAGAAGTTTAGGCTTGTGGTCAACCAGTTAGTTGTGTCCCTGTGGAGTTGGCGTCTACACGCGAAGATCGGAGTGTCTTTCCACTGTTTGCTTCTTAAGGTTATATTATAATTATATTACGTTATGTATTTAAGCATTGTCTTTTGATATTACCTTGAATTTGTCGGCTTATGTGTGTGACTGATCCTTGGACGCACATAAGATTGTGCAATCAATTTTATTTCCTAAGGTGCTTTGATGTGGGACCACCTTTATAAGCTTCCTTATGAAATTATCTTTCCAACCATATGTGATTCATCGAAAATGGAGTCCGTACGCGACCTGGGCTTCCATTTTACTATCTACTGCTCCTGGAGACCGAGATGGACTCGAACTTGACTTGGATTGGGCCTCCAACTTGGCTTGGATGTCCTTGCTTGCCCCTTAAGGTGGTGGCCAAGCAGGAAGACGTCCTTTGGCATCTCTTAGGTGCTCTCTATCTTCTTGGGGTGTGCTCCAACTTGGGCCGGGATCCCAAGTGTAAATAATAAGCCCATGATGTCGTCATTGCACCCGCAGAAATAGCGATAGAATGACTTGACGACTTGCTGACCTTTCAGATTTGATACTGAGTTGGGACCTGACCCATTTGAAAGCATATCAAATAATCTTTCCAACAAGAGCTCATTGACCTCAATCTCCCTCCGAATGGATGAGTTATGGCCTTTCCAACGAAGCACTGTCGGGTCACCGACAAACTGAAACTTGGTCTTTGATGAACTTGCATTCCGTGGCACATTATCTATTAGCAAATAATGACATGTACATATGGAACCAAGTAAATTATACCAAAAATCATTATACAAATGTAGGAACGAGCTCACCCTATAATCAGTGATCGTATCCAAAGTGTTCATGTCCTCATCACTTAATGGGATGGGGGCCCTGATCTTTCCTCAGTTCAATGATAACTATCGATTTGGTCGGAGAGCGACACACCGATCCGGCTTCAGATAACGAAGACCCGACTCCTGCAACCTTAGCACCACGTCTTCTCTGGTTATCAACTGTGTCACAATTCGGTTGACCTCACCGAGAAGGCTAATCCCTGCTGCGAATCTAGGACACAAGCATGAACAAGATAAAACGCAACTCAATTGAAGTGACAATTGCAGATGAATGATTAAGCACTCGGACTTGGGGTCTTGCAAACCGATAGCGGTGACTATTCAACGACAGATTGATCTAAAACAAAACCTAAGCCCTAACGTAGGTGTTGGCTACTAAAGATATAGCCTAAGGGGCGTCCAAGGACCCCTACTCGCATCCTCAAGGGGTCCCGACACGTTACAAGGCCCAAACGACCCAAAAGATGGCGACGCAGCGCCCAAGCAGATTCTGGATGTCAACTTGTTTCATTGATTCCCATTGATTCTGAAGGTGTTTTGATGTCGAACAACTTCTATTAGCTTCCTTATGAAATTATCTTTTCAACCATATGTGGTTCGTCAAAAACGGAGTCCGTATGTGACTTGGGCGTCCATTTTATTATCTACTGCTCTTGGAGCCCGAGATGGACTCGAACTTGACTTGGATTGGGCCTCCAACTTGGCTTGCACGTCCTTGCTTGCCTCTTAAGGTGGTGGCCAAGGAGGAAGATGTCCTTTGGCATCTCTTAGGTGCTCTCCATTTTCTTGGGGCGTGCTCCAACTTGGGCCGGGATCCCAAGTGTAAATAATAAGCCCGTGATGTCGTCGTTGCAACCGACAAAAATAGCGACATAATGACTTGATGATTTGGCAACCTTTCAGATGTGATATTGAGGGGACCTGATCCATTTGAAAGCATATCAAATAATATTTCCAACAAGAGCTCATTGACCTCAATCGCCCTCCAGATGGATGAGTTATGGCCTTTCCAATCAAGCATTGTCAGGCCACCGACAAACTGAAACTTGGTCTTTGATGAACTCGTATTCCGTGGCACATTATCTATTAGCAAATAATGACATGTACATGTGGAACCAAGTGAATTATACTAAAAATCATTCTTAAAGTGTAGGAACGAGCTCACTCTATAATCAATGATCATATCCAAAGGGTTCATGTCCTCATCACTTAATGGAATGGGGGTCCCAATCTTCCGTCAGTTCAATGATAATTATCGATTTGGTCGGAGAGCGACACACCGATCCGGCTTCAGATCATAAAGACCCGATTCCTACAACCTCAGCACCACGTATCCTCTGGTTATCAACCGTGTCACAATCCGGTTGATCAAACCGCGAAGGATAATCCTTGCTGCGAATCGAAGACACAAGCAAGAACAAGATAAAGCGCAACTCAATTGAAGTGACAATTGCAGATGAATGATTAAGCACTCGGAGATGGGGTCTTGCAAACCGATAATGGCGACTGCTCAACGACAGATTGATCTAAAACAAAACCCAAGCCCTAACGTAGGCGACGGCTACTAAATATATAGCCTAAGGAGCGTTCAAGGACCGCTACTCGCGTCCTCAAGGGGTCCCGACACGTTACAAGGCCCAAAGGACCCATAAGATGGCGACGCAACGCCCTAGCCGATTCTGGACGTCAACTTGTTTCGACGATTCCCGTTGATTCCTAAGGTGCTTTGATGTGGGACCACCTCTATAAGCTTCCTTGTGAAATTATCTTTCCAACCAAATGTGTTTCGTTGAAAATGGAGTCCGTATGCGACCTGAGCGTCGATTTTACTATCTACTCCTCCAGGAGCCCGAGATGGACTCGAACTTGACTTGGATTGCGCCTCCAACTTGGCTTGGATGTCCTTGCTTGCCCCTTAAGGTGGTGGCCAAGGAGGAAGACGTCCTTTGGCATCTCTTAGATGCTCTCCATCTTCTTGGGGCGTGCTCCAACTTGGGCCGGTTTCCCAAGTGTAAATAATAAGCCCGTGATGTCATCGTTGCACCCAGAGAAATAGTGACAGAATGACGTGATGATTTGGTGACCTTTCAGATGCGATATTGAGTTGGGACCTGATCCATTTGAAAGCATATCAGATAATCTTTCCAACAAGAGCACATTGACCACAATCACCCTCCGGATGGATGAGTTATGGCCTTTCCAATGAAGCACTGTCGGGTCACCGACAAACAGAAACTTGGTCTTTGATGAACTCGCATTCCGTGGCACATTATCAATTAGCAAATAATGACAGGTAGATGTGGAACCAAGTGAATTATACCAAAAATCATTATACAAATGTAGGAACAAGCTCACCCTATAATCAATGATCGTGTCCAAAGTGTTCATGTCCTCATCACTTAATGGGATGGGGGTCCCAATCTTCCGTCAGTTCAATGATTACTATCGATTTGGTCGGAGAGCGACACACCGATCCAGCTTCAGATCATAAAGACCCGATTCCTGCAACCTTATCACCACCTATGCTCTGGTTATCAAACGTGTCACAATCCGGTTGATCTCATCGCGAAGGATAATCCTTGCTGCGAATCGAAGACACAAGCAAGAACAAGATAAAGCGCAACTCAATTGAAGTGACAATTGCAGATGAATGATTAAGCACTCGGAGATGGGGTCTTGCAAACCGATGATGGCGACTGTTCAACGACAGATTGATCTAAAACAAAACCCAAGCCCCAACGTAGGCGGCGGCTACTAAATTGTAACAGAGCCGTCTAAATCACGTGGCCCACAGGTACCTGTCATCGCCACTAATGACATCTGACAGCCGGGCCCGTGTTCCAAATGACCTAAGCAGCTCTGCCGGGCTACATAAGCACCCGTTATCTCTGACAGGATCCCATTGCGAAGCCATTACAGGATTACAACATTTCATAACAAAATACATCAGAGTAAAAGTGTGGAAGATTAAATAGTACTTAATATTACAAACCGGTGTTCAAATAGAATTTAGGTGCAGTTATTACAGACCATAATCAAAGAGGTAGCAGTAGCGGCAATAGTACCACAAGATAGATAGATAGTACACGAACGCTGCCCACGGGTTCAACTTTATTCCTCCTCACCCTCCTGGATGATAGTGACACAGCACGGAGCAAGACAGACTTCAGGCTCCTGCTGACTACCTGCAACGGGGTTAACAAACTCTAAGTACATGGGTACTCCGCAAGACTTACCCGACAAAGGTGTAAAATTAGACTCAGGAATGCAGGCTGAGGGGGAGTCAAGGTAAGGCTTTAGTAAGAGTTCAAGGGTTTTGCGAAAAAGCATTACTAGTTCTATTTCATTATTTTATTTCCATAATATTATTAATCATAACCATATTTCAAGTACTTTTCAATATCCATCATCATTCTTTTGATATATCTTTATTCCTTTCAAAAACATCCTAGTTCCAAACCACTATTCGCTGAATGGTCGAAGGATCAAGTCTCCATAACCGAGGAGCAACGACGATTCGAATCGATTAATACCCAGCTGGGGATCCCTATCCACACTGCATATGTAGCACTTAAGCTTGCATATGCCAACCCCGCCTACCACGGCTTTTCATACCCTGGAACCAGTCCTGCGCCACCCGAGAGCACAGTACTCCTCTAGTCTCCAGGCACGCCGGCCACGAGGGTACACGCTACTCTCGCCATCTCTCCACTCCCAGTGCATGGTTGTTGGTCCAGCAGTAGAGCCACCGGAGTCAGAGGCTTCCCGTAGTATGTGGCTAGTTGCAAAGTCTTGATCTAGCAGGCCTACAACGAACGGTCCCTAAACCTTTTTCCGACGGCGACAGTGCATTGGGACTCTAACCCAAATACCCCTGTCCCTTCGGTTTTCAAATCCTGTTTCCATCGGTGACAATTGTTAGGATTCTAATCCAATGCCACGATCACCGAGTAGGAAAACCCTTCCTCGTTGATGACAATGAACTAGCTAGGAACACTGCCAACCAACAAGGACATAACCTGTCCCATTAAGTGATTCTTTTGCTTTATATATCATCACAAATTAAAATAGCATTTTTGCAAAACTAACATTAAGCATGACTAAGCATTTTTTTCAATACTTTTAATAAATCAGGTTCTCAGGTATAGACAGGTATTCAAGGATGGTAATGCATCAATTGGTTATCACTCAACTCCTATTAACCTAATGCAATAAATTAACTCTAGTGATAAATAATTTTTAAAACAACAAGGAGGGGCAAATGCATCGGGGCTAGCCTTGGATGCCGTAGAGTGTGGGGTCTGGGTCAGTGCCACAAATATCAAAGCCCTGCACAATCTCCTGAGCAGCGTCCTCAGATGCACCCTCAGATTTTATCTCCGGATTCTCGGTCACTACACGTTTGCAATAATGAATGTATGAATGCGATGCGCATGAAATGATAGATAAAATTCAATAATACATAACACATCTCCAATCACAACTCTACCATAGGCTAACTAGGATTATCCTAATTCACCATGCCCTAGGTCATAATGGTGTTTGACCTAGCATCTCAATAAATCCAAAAATCACACCATTCAATAATTATTTCATTTTCTATTTCTTTTATTAATCATTTAAACCAACATATAATTTAATAAATATTTAAACTATTTCCATTTGATGCCAAATTTCACCAACAGAGAGCTCTAGGCCTAAAATAGTACCACATAAATTTTTATGATTTTTGGACTTACAGGGAATTTATTAAAAATCATCAAATTTCCATTTATCAATTAATGTGCTGATTTTTAGTTGATATAGAAAGTACTCAAAACACATTTTTAATAATTTTATCAAATAATACATATTCCAGAGAGTACAAGTAAATATTTTGACAATTATTCATGTAGTAAATTAATCTACACAAAAATATGAAATAACAGCACTATTCCTGGAAATATAAATGGAAAAGCCCTTTTTAATTTCTCGGGAAAATTGCAAAACGATTCCAGCCCGAGCGGCCCGCTAAGCCGGCTAGCGGCCCAGCACGGCCCAAGCTCGCCCGCGCGCTCCCACAAGCCTCCCCACCAGGAAGCTGACAGGCTGGGCCCAGCCGTCAGCTCCCTCTCCCTTCTCTCACCGGGACGCTGACAGGCGGGGCCAACATGTCAGCTCCTTCTCCCACCTTCAACTGATCGCTTGCGCACGCGTGCACGCGGCGGCCCGGCATGTTCCTCGCCGCCGGCGAGACGAGAGGCGAAGCCGAGGGTACCGGCGGACTCCAGACTTCCCCGCGAACCTAACTAGCTACGACACGACCACGACCAAGGCTCGGAACCCACACAGACACGACCGTGGCGGCTCGGCGGCGGCGGCGAACACGTCGCCGGCGAGCACAAGGCGAAAATGATAGGTAATTAGGGTGCAAAAGGACCAGGGTGTCACCACGAAGCTAGTGGACGGGTCGGTTTGCGGAGAGGTGGCGCGGTGGAGACGGATTGACGACGACGGCGAGTGCGATGGCTCAGCCTCGATGTCGAGCTCCTGTTCCGACGACCCTAGAATAGGAAAAGGGTAGCCACCGCGCGCATTAACAGCCCAGGGACTAATACGATTCGAAACGGACGGATTCGAGGCACATAGCTCACCCAAACGAGCTGTGTCCAGCACGGCGGCGAGCGGCGGTGCTCAGGCGGACACCCGAAGACGAAGACGCTCACCGCACGACACACAGAGGACCATGGCTCACGCTAAGGGCACCAATTGATGCACAATGAGCTCAGGTACCTATCTGGGAGATGGAGAGTGTGGAGATGGATGGAACACGGCCAATTTGGCCTAGAACCGAAGGGGACTCACCGGCGACCGAGCGGGGAAAAATGGGAGAAAGGGGGACGATTGTCGCCTTTAAGGGCTCGGGAAGATGGGGATAAGGTCGGGGACGCCCGGGGCCCCCTCCTCGACCGATCGACAGCACCATGGCGCGTCCACGTCGGCCGGACGATGGCAGCACGCGGCGCGGCACGCTTGGTACGGGCCGAGGAAGATGAACAGGGGGGATCCTCCTAGCTACAGTGCGGGTTTCAATAGGTCAAATGCTATTCTTTCCAATTGATGATCCTACAGCTCGATTCAGTAGATGGGGTAAAAATAAAAGTTGTGCAAAATTTCCTGAAGAATAATTTTGCTTATGATACCAAGTCCAAATTCGGTCAAATTTTCAAACTACAGAAAAGGGGTAAAAGTAGGGTTTGAATTTCAAACTGAAATTTTAAAATTACTTTTGATTTTTCTCAACAGCTAGAAAAATGATCAAAATAAAAGTTATTCCTCTCAGTGAGCTTTACAACTTTTATTAAGGAAGTTTTCTCAGATTCTCAATATTTTTGAAATTGAAGTTTCAAATTTAAATTTCAACATACTAATTTGAGTTAAATTTGAATTTATGTAATATAACATCAAAATCTCCAAACATAAAAGTTGTTCTATTTTAAAAACCCTACAACTTTTATTAAGACACTTTCATCAGATTCATTGTATATTTTGAATTAGGGTTTGAGGTCAATTCTAGGGCTTAATTTGATTTCTTATTTAATTTTTATTTTGCCTTTTTAATTAAATGCTTAATTACACAATCCACAACACATGAAATCAAAGCACTCTAGTGACCCTAAGCACAATCATATGTAGATGCTTAAATTTAAACATGATGACTTGGCATTATTAATTAAACGTAATACCCGGGGTGTTACAGCCTTCCCCCCTAAAAGAAATCTCGTCCCGAGATTTGATACAAGATAAAACAAGACTCAACAAAGTAATGGAAAAAAATGTCTCGAGCTAGCTAAACCTACCTGATTACAAACTAACTAGGGTACTTTACGTGCTACATCATCAGACAATTACATCTACAGGGTAGCAAAGAACTCGGGGAACTTCTCGACAAGATAGTCTTCAGATTTCCATGTGGCTTCTTCTTCGGAATGCTCACTTCACTGGATCTTGTACCATCTGGTTGTTGTCCTTTGCGTGACACGATCCTTTCTATCCAGAACCCGAATTGGATATTCGGCGTAAGTCAAATCCGGCTCTAACTCTACTCCTTCAACATCGACAACTTGGTCAGGCACTTGCAGACATTTCTTGAGTTGTGACATATGGAATACATTATGCACGGCTGAGAGATGATCAGGCAACTATAGTTTGTAAGCCACCTTTCCATAACGTCCCAAAACTTGGAATGGTCTGATGTAACGAGGGGCTAATTTCCCTTTGACCCCAAAACGACTGACACATTTCATTGGTGATACATTCAGATAAACATAATCTCCCACTTTGAATGCCAAAGGTCGACGCCTTTTATCGGCATAACTTTTCTATCGAGACTGTGCTACTTTCAGATTCTCTTGGATTTGCCTAACCTTTTCTTTGGCTTCATCGACCAAATCCACGCCATAAAACCATCTTTCTCCAGGTTCAGACCAATTCAATGAGGTACGGCACCTATGACCGTAGACTGCCTCAAATGGAGCCATCTTGATACTTTCTTGGTAACTGTTGTTGTACGAGAACTCTGCCAATGCCAGACATTCATCCCACTTGTTAGGGTAATTGAGTGCACAAGCCCTCAACATATCTTCCAGTACTTGATTGACTCTTTCCGTCTGCCTGTCAGTCTGTGGGGTGATATGCGGTGCTATGTAGAAGTTTCATTCCCAATGACTTGTGAAAAGACTTCCAAAAGTTTGAGATGAACTCTGTACCTCTATCAGAAACAATAGTCTTGGGTACCCCATGAAGCTTCATAACATTCTTGATGTATAGGTTAGCATAGGTAGAGGCAGGATAAAAGGTCTTGACTGGCATAAAATGAGCATGTTTAGTGAGACGATCCGCAATAACCCAGATGGAGTCGAAACCTCTTGTGGTCTTGGGTAAACTGGTGATGAAGTCCATACTAATATCTTCCCACTTCCAAACAGGAACAGGCAATGGCTGCAGCTCTTCCCCAGGCTTCATGTGAACGGCCTTAACTTTCTGACAAGTGTCACATCTCGCGACATACCGAGCAATCTCTATCTTCATCTTCGTCCACCAGAACTTTTGCCTCAAATCCTGATACATCTTGTTGCTACCAGGATGGATAGAAAACCTTGTCAAATGCGCTTCGTCAAGGATCTTTTGCCTCAGCTCTGGAACCTTTGGAACTGCCAAACGATCCTTGAACCATATGACACCATCTTCATCAATCCTGAAGCACTCAGCCTTGCCCGTTTGGACTTTCTCCTTAATGTGCTTGATTCCTTTACTTTCCCTCTGAGCAACAATAACCTCATCTCGGATGGGTGTTTCAATAGTAATATTGGCCAGGCTGCCCTGTGGAACTATCTCTATTCCTAATTTTTACAACTCATAGCACAAGGATAAATCATATGGCTTGACTGTCAAATAATTGCAGTGCACCTTCCGACTGAGTGCATCGGTGACCACATTCGCCTTGCCTGCATGATAGCACTTCAATATCATAATCTTTGATTAGCTCGAGCCATCTTCGCTGTCTCATGTTCAATTCTTCTTGAGTAAAGATGTATTTCAGGCTCTTGTGATCTGTATATACATTGCAGGTACTGCCCAACAAATAATGACGCCATATTTTTAAGGTATGCACCACAGCTGCTAACTCCAGGTCATGGGTAGGGTAGTTCTCTTCATGTCGCTTGAGCTGACGTGAAGCATAAGCAATGACTCTACCTTCTTGCATCAAGACACATCCCAATCCCGTGCCAGATGCGTCACAGTACACAACAAAATGGCTTTTCAATGTCTGGTTGAGCTAGTACTGGTGCAGTGGTCAACAACTTTTTCAGAGTTTGAAATGCCTTCTCACATTCTGGTGACCAGACAAATTTAACTTGATTTTTCAACAAGTTGGTAATGGGCTTGGCTATTCTTGAGAAGTCCGGAATAAAACGACGGTAATACCCCGCCATTCCCATGAAACTGCGGACTTGATGAACTGTGGTTGGTGGCTTCCAATTCAAGATTTCTTCTACCTTGCTCGGGTCCACGGATACACCTTCAGCTGACAAAATATGACCGAGAAAAGGAACTCGATCTAGCCAAAACTCACATTTGCTAAACTTGGCATATAGCTGGTGTTATCTCAAACGGGTTAGAACAATACGAAGGTGGTTGGCATGTTCATCAGGGGTTTTGGAATAAACAAGGATGTCATCGATGAACACGACCACAAATTTATCGAGTTCGGGCATGAAGACTGAGTTCATTAGGTACACGAAATTGGTAGGTGCATTGGTTAGGCCAAAAGACATGACCAGATACTCATAAAGGCCGTATCTGGTGGTGAATGCTGTTTTGGTGATGTCTTCGGGACGGATCTTTATTTGGTGATAACCAGACCTAAGGTTAATTTTGGAAAAGAACTTGGCTCCAGCTAACTAGTCAAAGAGTAGGTCAATGCGAGGTAAAGGATATTTATTCTTGATGGTGACCTCATTGAGTGGGCGATAATCGACACAGAGTCTGAGTGACTTGTCCTTCTTTTTCACAAAGATAGCAGCACAACCCCAGGGAGATGAACTAGGTCTCATGAAACCCTTATCAAGCAGATCTTGCAGTTGAACTTTAAGCTCAGCTAATTTTTTGGGAGGCATCCTATAGGCTCTACGGGATATAGGTGCAGTTCTCGGCTTCAACTCAATAGCAAACTCCACGTCACGGTCAGGTGGCAGACCAGGTAGATCATCAGGAAATACATCTAGAAATTCACAGACTACCAGAATATTTTGGATTTCTTGGACTGAGGTGGCACACAGTCTCTGCACAGACTTTTTAATCATTCTCACGGGTATTGGTTGCTGGATAAGAAGCTGAGATTGACTACCAGGTATACTGACTTTTATGGTCCTATTCAGCACATCGATCAAAGCCTTGTGCTGATACATCCAATTCATACCTAATATGACATCTATGTCCTGATCCTTGAGTACTATCATGGTGGTTGGGAATATATGCCCGCCCAACTCGATAGGTACTCGCTGCACTACCTCCTTAGTATTTATACGCCCCCGGACAAATGTATAAGGAAGTTTTCTTTATTTCCCCAATTGGAATCTCATGCTTGACAACAAATGTACGATTGATGAATGAATGTGATGCACCAGAATCAAAAAGTGTAATAGCAGGGTGACTAGCGATAGGAAACCTACCCATCATGACGGGCTCTCCTGCAGGGATGTCATCCACATGAGTATAATAGACATGTCCTGCTTTCTTCATAATTTTGCCCTTCTGAGCCTGGTGCTGCTGGCCACGGTGCTGATTTTGATGCTGCTGCTGCTGCTGCTATCCAGGACCTCTCTGGACATTTTGATTGTATTGCTTAGGGTATGGGCAATTGCGGGCCCAATTCCCCATCTTGCCACAATTGTAGCAGGAATGATTGTAGGTGGTCTGAGGTGTATTGATACGAATGCCTGGGCATTCGGCTGGGTAGTGTTCTGTTGGTTTGAGGTATGGGAGGTAGCCGCGGTGCGTACCACGACTTGCTGCTGGGGGTAAGCTGGACGGTTGTGGTGAGTAGGCTGATAGATGATCTTCTGACGTTTTTGACCGCCAGAAAAGCCTGACTTCTTTTTCTTCTTTTCATCCTGATGCTAATGATCACTTTTAATGAGGACATGCCTAGCATTCACTCATCTTTAAATGAAACTCCACTTGATATAGCTGGTCCAATTACAAGAAGTAGAGCTAAACAATTGGAGAAGGAAATTCATTCTCAGGTGAACGCTAACCTTATGTTTAATAATCAGTTTATGTTGAATGAGCCTATGCTTTTGAGTTCTTGTTCCAATGTCCTTAGGAATGATGGAGTGTATGAACCAACATGGGATGAAGATGGATTCAAGCCTCTGTACATCTGAACCAAGAAGCCTATGGTGTGCATGAATAAAATGGTGGTTCATCACCTTTGCATGGGAATGCAACCAGAAGCTAGACGACTGACACATGGTACGAATTCCAAGCATCACTGCCGACAGAACACAAGGAGTTCTATAAGTGGATGGAAGCATCATCAAGTCTACATTCCAGCCCATCAAACGGCTCATTATTTGGACTTCACAATAAAGAGTTATGCTCATTTTAGTAACTGCTGCCAGAAGCTGAAAAAACGCTTGAACCAGCCACGAAATCCACTAGTGCATGTGCATGCTGCCATGTACTCAAAGCTGAACGCCCCTATCTCTATATATATCTTGTACTAGACAATGAAAGGGCAGATATTTTTGATTGGCTAAATTCAGAATACACAAACTCGTGGAGTTTTGTTTATGCGTGAGTCTTGAGAGGCTTGCAATACTTGTTCTTTCGATTCCTGAGGGAGTTGTAGAACGCCGAACTGCGGTTCACCCAGTTCGTGCCTTCACGTCTATATGGCGTGATTGCATGGTCTGTTTCGTCGGTACGTGGAAGGGTGATTGTCTCGGTAGTTCGTCACGTGGACAGCCTCGCGGTGCATTGCCTCTTCACTAGGTCACGCAGCGACAATTTATCAAGTTCGCAGATCCTACGAGAAGATCAGGCCACAACAACTTGCTACACGTGCTGCATAGCCGTGTGCATATCATCTGGTACCAAAGCCTCCGTTTCCTCAGTAGGATTATTCTTGTTTTCGGTAGGATAGAGTTTATATACCTACTGTCCAATCATAGCCAAAAAGAAAGCCTACCGCCATTCATATGTGCTCCTAATTTGTAGTTTGTATTATTGAGTTTTAATCCTTTGAGAACTTGTATAGTTGTTGAATTTTTTCCCTTTATCCATATTATTCTATCTTTCATCCTTGATCTGATCGGCCTTAGTACTGCATACATAAAACAAAAACAAACACCCACCTGTCCCACCCTTTGTGTGCTGCACCGTCCCACCCTTTGTGTGCTGCACACGTTTCATCTCTATATTGTTGTTCTTTGATGAGCCGCCCCTAGTTCTAGTTGTACTGAATTGATCAAAAAAGAACACAACAAAAAAAGAAGAAAGATATATGAGTGTCGCACCAAGGTCTGAAACCAACGTGTTTCTGTTATAAAAAAAGAAGCGTTGTGATCAGCACGCCAAAAGGGGTTCATCACATATCGATTGTTTCAATTCTCTCCTTTCTCCCATCTTCTTTCTTTCTTTGCATCTTTCTTTATATTCAGCAACTTAGACTTGTGTTTTCGGATTATTATTCGGTTTTGCATCACTGCATTTCAGTGCACTCCACTTACATATTAACCCCACCAAGCTCCACTTAAAGCACCGTGAGTTGTTGCACCGTCATCGCTGTTACAATCACTCTTCCCTATAGATTGCAGCACCGGTTCTTGCTCTTTTAAGGGATAGAAAGAACTTGTTTTGTAAGTGGTGAGGGAGTGATTTCACATATATTTTTTCCTATTACTTTCTGCCTTTGTTACTAACATGGCAGGAAACGAAGATTCTTCTTCTCACACTGTTTCTGCTCAAGAAATTCAGGAAGTACATGCACATATGCAACAATTGATGCAGGGGACGCAAGCGCTTCAACGATCAATATAGCAGCAATGTGGGGAGCCTCGACCTCATGATGATGAACATTTTGAGGTTGATGATTCTTCTACAGATGGCGGTAGTGGTGGCCGTGGCCGTGGTGGTGGACGTGGTCGTATTGGTGGTGTTCCTCGGAGACCAAATTTTGTTGGGTGTGCACGCCGTGTTCCTGTTAGAGGTGCTGCAGCATCAGATGTTGATAATGGTTCCACTGATAGTGCTTATGCTGCTCATGGTGATGATAATTTTGGCCAGACAATAATGGTGCCAATCACTTTGGTAGACATGGTGGTTACCGTGATCATCGTCACCGTCATCCTGCACTTCGTCACCATGATGATGGTTTGAGCAAAGTTAAAGTGTCTATTCCCCCTTTCAGTGGACAGGAGAATGCTGATGCTTATTTTGAATGGGAGACCAAGGTGGAACAAATATTTGATTTGTATGAATACCCTGCTGAAAAGAAGGCAAAGCTTGCAGCCATTGAGTTTAAAGGCTATGCCATAACTTGGTGGAATCAGGTCCGTACTGAATATCAGAGAGTTGGGCATGTTCGTATAACTTGGGAAGACATGAAGAGGGAAATGCGACGTTGTTTTGTTCCTGCATATTACTCTCGTGATCTACATTTGAAGCAAAAACGTCTTGTGCAAGGTACTCGTACCGTTGATGAATATTTTCAAGAATTGGAAATGTGTTTACTTCGTACAGGGATAACTGAAGATGAGGAATCCACAATGGCTCAGTTTCTGGTTGGCCTCAATAAACCCATTGCTGATGAAGTGGATATGACAAACTACACATGTCACACCGAGTTGGTTCATTTTGCAAAGAGGGCTGAAAGGCAAATTGCTACTTCTTACAAATACAATACTTCATGGCATCATTCCCAACAGCAAGGGGATGTCATGCCTCAATTCTAACAGCAAGAAGCTACAATGCCCAAATCCTCATCTCGTGGAGCACATAGATCTATTCCAACTTCTTCCAAACAATTGGATGTGAAAGGTAAAGCTATGAGTTCAGGTCAGCCCACTTCTTCTACTGCAGCCACCCAACGCAAGACAAGCAAGATTGAGTGTTTTAAGTGTGGTGGTTATGGGCATAAGCAAGCTGAATGTCCCAATCGTGGTACTATTATTGCACTTGCTGATGGTTCTTATGATTCACAAAGCGAAGAGGAGGACGAGTTTAACAATGTATTTGCAGATCTTAATCTTGACACTTGTGAGTATTCAGTAGAGGATCGTACATTTGAGCTAGGCCTAAATTGTTTAGCCATTCAACCTATTCCAACTTTTGCTCACAATGACATTTTACAAGATGTTGTTTGTCCATCTTCCGACGAGATTACTAGTGATGATTTTGATGAGTTGCTTGCTGATTTTCCTGATTTGAAGCCTTCTATAATGAACACAAAATCTCCTTCTTTGGTGGTGAGGCGAGTTCTTTCCACTCAATTTGTTGCTGCTGAACAAGGACAACGCCATAATTTGTTTCAATTCCAATGCAAAGTGAAAGGACAAGTGTGCCGTTTCATCATAGATGGTGGGAGCTGCAATAATATTGTTAGTGCTTTGCTTGTTGAGAAGCTTGGTTTGCAGCCACGTCGCCATCCACATCCATACCATATGCAATAGTTGAATAATTCTAGGACAGTTAAGGTTTCAGCCATGATTCGTTTGTCATTTTCCATTGGTGATTATCATGGAGAGGTGGATTGTGATATTGTCGCCATGCAAGCATGCCATTTGCTGCTTGGTCGGCCCTGGCAATTTGATGTGGACTCGGTGCATTTTGGATGGTCTAACAAACACACTTTCATTCACAATGACAAGAAGGTGGTTCTTGTTCCATTATCTCCAGAGGAGATACATGCTTCAGATATGGCTCACAAAAAAAGAGAGGAATCTGACAAAAAAAAATTAAGTGAGATCCCCAACACAAGTAAGGGAGAGAGTTCTAACCCATCCAGCCACATAAAGCCTCATTCCAATCCTGAACAGCCACACCACACTAGGTGTCTCTTTGTGAGCAAGAGTGATATGAGAGAAGTGAGAAACACCATAGCCCCATTCTTTGTGCTCTTGCACAAGGAGGTCCTACTTTCAACTAACGATTTACCTTCATCGCTGCCTAGTGTTGTTCTTGATCTCTTACAGGACTCCGAAGATGTTTTCCCGATGAGATACCAGCTGGACTTCCTCCTCTTCGTGGAATTGAGCATCAAATTGATTTGGTGCCAGGTGCTTCTCTTCCAAATCGTCCAGCCTACCGCACCAATCCCGCAGAGACAAAGGAAATTTAGCGATAGGTAAAAGAGCTTTTGGACAAAGGGTATGTTCATGAATCCTTATCACCATGTGCTGTTCCCGTTCTTTTAGTTCCAAAGAAAGATGGCTCTTGGCGCATGTGTGTTGATTGTCGTGCTATCAATGCTATAACTGCTCGATATCGCCATCCCATTCCACGACTTGATGGCATGTTAGATGAATTGAGTGGTTCCATCATTTTCACCAAGATTGATTTGCGTAGTGGCTATCATCAAATCCGCATGAAACTTGGTGATCAATGAAAAACAGCGTTTAAAACTAAAATTGGTCTCTATGAATGGCTTGTGATGCCATTTGGCTTGACAAATGCTCCTTCAACTTTTATGCGCTTAATGAATCATGTTTTATGAGCTTTCATTGGCAAGTTTGTAGTTGTTTATTTTGATGATATTCTGATCTATAGCAAATCATTTGATGAACATCTTGATCATATCCGTCAAGTACTTGCTGTTTGAGAGAAGAGAAATTGTATGGCAACATTGCTAAGTGCACCTTTTGCACAGACCGTGTTGTTTTCCTTGGCTTTGTTGTTTCCGCAGATGGTATTCAGGTTGATGAAGAGAAGGTTAAAGCAATAAAGGATTGGCCTACACCGGTAAATGTGAGTCAAGTTCGAAGCTTTCATGGTCTTGCAAGTTTCTATAGGCATTTTGTCAAAGATTTCAGCACCCTCGCTGTACCCCTTAACAATCTCACAAAGAAGGATGTTCCATTCAAGTGGGGACATGACGAAGACCAAGAATTTCATACGCTGAAAACAAAGCTTTGTGAAGCACCGCTGCTACAACTTCCTGATTTTGGTAAGACATTTGAGATCGAATGTGATGCAAGTGATATTGGCATAGGAGGTGTACTGCTACAAGAAGGTAAACCTGTTGCCTACTTTCTGAAAAGCTAAATGGTCCACATCTGAATTACTCGGTTTATGACAAAGAGCTTTATGCCTTAGTTCTCATTTTGGAAGTTTGGCAACATTACTTGTTACCTAAAGAATTTGTAATCCATTCTGATCATGAAGCTTTGAAATATCTTAAAAGCCAAGGCAAGCTGAACCGTCGACATGCTAAATGGATTGAGTTCATTGAAACATTTCCCTATATTGTCAAACATAAGTGTGGTAAAGATAACATTGTTGCGGATGCCTTGTCTAGAAGATGTGCATTGATTACACAACTATATACAAAAGTGCTTGGTTTGGAATCCATTAAAACACTTTATGCTGTTGATGCTGATTTTAACGAACCTTTCTCTCGTTGCATTGATGGAAAAGGTTGGGATAAATATTATGTGCATGATGGCTTCTTGTTTCGGACTAACAAAATATGCATTCCAGCTTGTTCGATTCGTCAAGTTCTTTTGCAGGAAGCACATGCAGGTGGACTAACTGGTCATTTTGGTGTCAAAAGACATTGGACATGCTCTCTGATCATTTCTTTTGGCCACATATGCGATGTGATGTCTAGCGGCACGTTGGGTGCTGCATCGTTTGCTTGAAAGCTAAGTCCCACCTCAATCCCCATGGTTTATATACTCCATTACCTATTCCACATGTTGAATTTGCTTATAACAGGGCATTCCATTCTACAACAAACTCTTGTCCATTTGAAATTGTTTATGGGTTTAAACCGCATACTCCCATGGATCTTTTGCCTCTACCATTACAGGAACAAGTTAACATGGATGCTACAAAAAGATCGGACTTTATCAAGCGGTTACATGCAGAGACAAGAAAGAATATTGAGAAGAAATCAGCACAATATGCAAAGCAAGCAAACAAAGGTAAGAAGAAGGTTACATTCCAGCCAGGAGATCTTATATGGTTGCATCTACGCAAGGATCATTTTCCCCAACAGCGTAAGAGTAAGTTATCTCCTAGGGGTGATGGTCCGTTCAAGGTTCTCCAACACATAAATGATAATGCTTACAAACTTGAGTTGCCACCTGAATATTCCAATGTGAGTACAACATTCAATGTCAAAGACTTGCTTCCATTTCCTAGCGAGCCTGAGTCGAGGACGACTCCTTCTCAAGAGGGGGAGGCTAATGAGGACATGCCTAGCATTCACTCATCTTCAAATAAAACTCCACTTGATATAGCTGGTCCAATTACAAGAAGTGGAGCTAAACAATTGCAGAAGGAAATTCATTCTCAGGTGAACGCTAACCTTATGTTTAATAATCAGTTTATGTTGAATGAGCCTATGCTTTTGAGTTCTTGTTCCAATGTCCTTAGGAATGATGGAGTGTATGAACCAACATGGGATGAAGATGAATTCAAGCCTCTGGACATCTGAACCAAGAAGCTATGGTGTGCATGAATAAAATGGTGGTTCATCACCTTTGCATGGGAATGCAACCAGAAGCTAGATGACTGACACGTGGTACAAATTCTGAGCATCACTGCCAACATAATACAAGGAGTTCTATAAGTGGATGGAAGCATCTTCAAGTCTACATTCCAGCCCATCAAACGGCTCATTATTTGGACTTCACAATAAAGAGTTATGCTCATTTTAGTAACTGCTGCCAGAAGCTGAAAAGACGCACGAACCAGCCACGAAATCCACTAGTGCATGCGCATGCTGCCATGTACTCAAAGCTGAACGCCCCTATCTCTATATATATCTTGTACTAGACAATAAAAGGGCAGATATTTTTGATTGGCTAAATTCAGAATACACAAACTCGTGGAGTTTTGTTTATGCGTGAGTCTTGAGAGGCTTGCAACACTTGTTCTTTCGATTCCTGAAGGAGTTGTAGAACGCCGAACTGCGGTTCACGTAGTTCGTGCCTTCACGTCTATAGGGTGTGATTACGTGGGCTATTTCGTCGGTACGTGGAAGGGTGATTGTCTCGATACTTCGTCGCGTGGACAGCCTCGCGGTGCATTGCCTCTTCACCAGGTCACGCAGCGTCCATTTATCAAGTTCATAGATCCTACGAGAAGATCGGGCCACAACAACTTGCTACACGTGCTGCATAGCCGTGTGCATATCAACTTTCTTCATAAGCAATGGCGCTGTTGACGGCTTCGTGATATGAGAAATTAAGGTTGTTGGATAAGCTGCGCTGGATCTTGATGTTTAGGCCCCTGACAAAGCAATCTTTCTTCTTTTGGTCGGTGTTGGTATGTTCAGGAGCATATTGGGCTAGATGGTTGAACTAGTTCACATATTGCATAACAGAAGATTCCTTCTGCTACAGAGCTAAGAACTGATCCAGCTTCATCTTTATTACACCTGCAGGGATGTAATGTGCTCGGAAGGCTTCGCGAAACTCTGCCCAAGTAAGCTGATGTCCCTAGGGCTGTGCAGACAACAGGTTGGCATACCAGGCACTGGTAGGACCACGCAGCTGCTGAGCCACGAACAGTGGCTTTTGGATATCTGTGCAGCGGATCAAGCTGAACTTTTGCTCCATAGTGCAGAGCCAATCATCGGCCTTTGTGAACACTGGGGGACATGTTTCAATAAAATCCACATAGGTAGCTTCCTCATCTTCACGGCAGCCTCGACGCCCGCCATGGTTCTCCCGGTTTTGGGCCATAGCATTGGCTGCATTAGCAAGGGCTGTGATGGCATCAGCTAAGGTTGGTGGAATGGGTGGCGGGTACGAAGCAACTCCTTCATCGGAAGTACCGGCACCAGTCGAGCGGGTGTTGACCATCTATTTTTAGGACAACCAACTTAGGACTTACATTGCATAATTAAAACATGGTAGCATTACAACTTCAAACATTAAACATAACAAAGTTCAACACACTCGGACATAACAAGTTCCACCCCAGACTAAGGTTCTTGACACGACGATTACAACACTTGGATAGCAGAAGACTAAAGTCACTAGTCCTAAGACTAGCCTAGTCGATGACGACAATCTCCTCCTCGTCGTCCTCCTCAACGACCACGTCCTCCATTGCGTCAACTGCCTCAAAGTAACCATCCTCAGTAGCCTCACTGTCATACTCCTCCTCATCTGGTCCCACGACAACACCTTCCTCAGACTCATCCTCACGTGGAACTAGAATCGGATTAAGCTGATCATTCAGCCTATGCACCTCCTCGTGCAGCATACCATTGTTCCACTCAAGGTTCTCCACATACCCCTCCAGCCCCTCGACCCTCTCACGGGCCATGCCCTCACGCTCCAAAGCCTAGTCCCTCTGCTGTGTCAGGTGATCGATCTCCCGACGTAGATCCCGGTTGGTCCTCACATCCCGATAGTGGTCAGCCCGGGCCACGCGGAAGTCCTCTCGCATGAGACTCATCTCCCTGTGCAGCTCCTTGATCTCCTTCTTCAATTCTTTATGACTACGGCGGGGAGGGCGGCTGCCAGACGCCTCCTCACCGTCGCGCGGTGCCAACTGGTGGCGCGGAACTCCACAGGGACCAGTCATCTTGCGTGCAATCAACTTACAACGTGCCAGCTGGAAAGATAAGTTTGAATTAGTGAGGACATAATAGGCTAGCAAGAATAGGTGTGATAGATCCTAACCCATATACCCATTTTTAAGGAGGAAGTTATTAACATGTGTGATTATCATGATGCATGCACGTACTTACGAATTTTAAATCTTGCAATATAAATCAAAGCATAAATAATTTGAACATAGTGCTAATATTAATAATGTTGTTCCACCTACTACCATAACCATAATAAGAAATGATAAATTACAGAACAAGATAAGAACTACCGAGTAAGATAAGAATGTAAGCAATTTGGACTCAAAATAATAGTTTAAGTTTTTATGATCCAAAACATTTTGAAGTTTTCGAAAAGTAACCCGCAATGATTTAGCAATGGAACGCTCTGATACCAGTTATAACAGAACTGTCTAAATCATGTGGCCCACAGGCACCTGTCATCGCCACTAATGACATCTGACAGCCGGGCCCGTGTTCCAAATGACCTAGGCAGCTCTGCCGGGCTACATAAGCACCCGTTATCTTCAGGCTCCTGCTGACTACCTGCAACGGGTACTCCGCAAGACTTACCCGACAAAGGTGTAAAATTAGACTCAGGAATGCAGGCTGAGGGGGAGTCAAGGTAAGGATTTAGCAAGAGTTCAAGGGTTTTGCGGAAAAGCATTACTAGTCCTATTTCATTATTTTATTTCTATAATATTATTAATCATAACCATATTTAAAGTACTTTTCAATATCCATCATCATTCTTTCCATATATCTTTATTCCTTTCAAAAACATCCTAGTTTCGAACCACTGTTCGCTGAATGGTCGAAGGATCAAGTTTCCATAACCTAGGAGCAACGACGATTCGAATCGATTAATACACAGCTGGGTATCTCTATCCACACTGCATATGTAGCACTTAAGCTTGCATATGCCAACCCTGCCTACCACGGCTTTTCATACCCTAGAACCGGTCCTGCGCCACCCGAGAGCACAGTACTCCTCTAATCTCCAGGCACGCCGGCCACGAGGGTACACGCTACTCTCGTCATCTCTCCACTCCCAGTGTGTGGTTGTCGGTTCCAGCAGTAGAGCCACCGGAGTCAGAGGCTTCCTGTAGTATGTGGCTAGTTGCAAAGTCTCGATACAGCAGGCCTACAACGAGCAGTCCCTAAACCTTTTTCCGACGGCGATAGTGCATTGGGACTCTAACCCAAATACCCCTGTCCCTTCGGTTTTCAAATCTCGTTTCCGTCGGTGACAATTGTTGGGACTTTAACCCAATGCCACGATCACCGAGCAGGAAAACCCTTCCTCGTTGATGACAATGAACTAGCTAGGAACACTGCCAACCAACAAGGACATAACCTGTCCCATTAAGTGATTCTTTTGCTTTATATGTCATCACAAATTAAAATAGCATTTTTGCAAAACTAACATTAAGCATGACTAAGCATTTTTTCAATACTTTTAATAAATTAGGTTCTCAGGTATTGACAGGTACTCAAGGATGGTAATGCATCAATTGGTTATCACTCAACTCCTATTAACCTAATGCAATAAATTAACTCTAGTGATAAATAATTTTTAAAACAACAAGGAGGGGCAAATGCACCGGGGCTTGCCTTGGATGCTGTAGAGTGTCAGGTCTGGGTCAGTGCCACAAATATCAAAGCCCTGCATAATTTCCTGAGCAGCCTCCTCAGATGCACCCTCAGATTTTATCTCGGATTCTTGGTCACTACACGTTTGCAATAATGAATGTATGAATGCGATGCGCATGAAATGATAGATAAAATTCAATAATACATAACACATCTCCAATCACAACTCTACCATAGGCTAACCAGGATTATCCTAATTCACCATGCCCTAGGTCATAATGGTGTTTGACCTAGCATCTCAATCAATCCAAAAATCACACCATTCAATAATTATTTCATTTCCTATTCCTTTTATTAATCATTTAAACCAACATATAATTTAATAAATATTAAACTATTTCCATTTGATGCCAAATTTCACCAACAGATAGCTCTATGCCTAAACCAGTACCACATAAATTTTTATGATTTCTGCACTTACAGGGAATTTATTAAAAATCATCAAATTTTCATTTATCAATTAATGTGCTGATTTTTAATTGATACAGAAAGTACTCAAAACACATTTTTAATATTTTTATAAAATAATACATATTCCAGAGAGTACACATAAATATTTTCACAATTATTCATGCAGTAAAATAATCTACACAAAAATATGAAATAACAACACTATTCCTGGAAATATAAATGGAAAAGCCCTTTTTAATTTCTCGGGAAAATTGCAAAACGATTCCAGCCCGAGCGGCCCCCTATGCCGGCTAGCGGCCCAGCATGGCCCAGGCTCGCTCGCGCGCTCCTACACGCCTCCCCACCGGGACGCTGACAGGCTGGGCCCAGCCGTTAGCTCCCTCTCCCTCCTCTCACCGGGACGCTGACAGGCGGGGCCGGCCTATCAGCTCCTTCTCCCACCTTCAACCGATCGCTTGCGCACGCGTGCACGCGGCGGCCTGGCATGTTCCTCGCCGCCGGCGAGACGAGAGGCGCAGCCGAGGGTACCGGCGGACTCTAGACTTCCCCGCGAACCAACTATCTACGACACAACCACGACCAAGGCTCGGAACCCACACACACGACCGTGGCGGCTCGGCAACGGCGGCGAACACGTCGCCGGCGAGCACAAGGCGAAAACGATAGGTAATTACAATGCAAAAGGACCAGGGTCTCACCACGAAGATAGTGGACGGGTCGGTTTGCGGAGAGGTGGCGCGGTGGAGACGGATTGACGATGACGGCGAGTGCGACGGCTCGGCCTCGATGTCGAGCTCTTGTTCCGACGACCCTAGAATAGGAAAAGGGTAGCCACCGCACGCATTAACAACCTAGGAACTAATATGATTCGAAACGGACGGATTCGAGGCACATAGCTCACCCAAACGAGCTGTGTCCAGCACGGCGGCGAGCGGCGGTGCTCCGGCGGACACCCGAAGACGAAGACGCTCACCGCAAGACACACGGAGGACCACGGCTCATGCTAAGGGCACCAATTGATGCGCAATGAGCTCGGCTACCTATCTGGGAGATGGAGAGTCTGGAGATGGACGGAACACGGCCAATTTGGCCTGGAACCGAAGGGGACTCACCGGCGACCGAGCGGGGAAACATGGGAGAAAGGGGGACGCTCGTCGCCTTTAAGGGCTCGGGAAGATGGGGATAAAGTCGGGGACGCCCGGGGCCCCCTCCTCGACCGATCGACAGCACCACGGCGCGTCCACATCGGCCAGACGACGGTAGCGCACGGCGCGGCGCGCTTGGTACGGGCCGAGGAAGATGAACAGGGGGGACCCCCCTAGCTACAGTGCGGGTTTCAATAGGTCAAATGCTATTCTTTCCAATTGATGATCCTACAGCTCGATTCAGTAGATGGGGTAAAAATAAAAGTTGTGCAAAATTTCCTGAAGAACAATTTTGCTTTTGACACCAAGTCCAAATTCGGTCAAATTTTCAAACTACAGAAAAAGGGGTAAAAGTAGGGTTTGAATTTCAAACTGAAATTTTAAAATTACTTTTGATTTTTCTCAACAACTAGAAAAATGGTCAAAATAAAAGTTATTCCTCTCAGTGATCTTTACAACTTTTATTAAGGAAGTTTTATTAGATTCTCAATATTTTTGAAATTATAGTTTCAAATTTAAATTTCAACATACTAATTTGAGTTAAATTTGAATTTCTGTAATATAACATCAAAATCTCCAAAAATAAAAGTTGTTCTATTTTAAAAACCCTACAACTTTCATTAAGACACTTTTATTAGATTCATTGTAGATTTTGAATTAGGGTTTGAGGTCAATTCTAGGGCTTAATTTGATTTCTTATTTAATTTTTATTTTGCCTTTTTAATTAAATGCTTAATTACACAATCCACAACACATGAAATCAAAGCACTCTAGTGACCCTAAGCACAATCATATGCTGATGCTTAAATTTAAACATGATCACATGGCATTATGAATTAACCGTAATACCCGGGGTATTACATAAATATATAGCCTAAGGGGCGTCCAAGGACCCCTGCTTGCGTCCTCAAGGTGTCCCGACACGTTACAAGGCCCAAACAACCCAAAAGATGGCGACGCAATGCCCTAGCAGATTCTGGATGTCAACTTGTTTCGACGATTCCCGTTGATTCCTAAGGTGTTTTGATGTGGGACCACCTCTATAAGCTTCCTTATGAAATTATCTTACCAACCAAATGTGGTTCGTCGAAAATGGAGTTCGTATGTGACCTGGGCGTCCATTTTACTATCTACTGCTCCTGGAGCCCGAGATGGACTCGAACTTTACTTGGATTGCGCCTCCAACTTAGCTTGATGTCCTTGCTTGCCACTTAAGGTGGTGGCCAAGGAGGAAGACATCCTTTGGCATCTCTTAGGTGCTCTCCATTTTCTTGGGGCGTGCTCCAACATGGGCCGGGATGCCAAGTGGAAATAATAAGCCCGTGATGTCGTCGTTGCACCCGCAGAAATAGTGACAGAATGACTTGATGATTTGGCGACCTTTCAGATGTGATATTGAGTTGGGACCTGATCCATTTGAAAGCATATCAAATAATCTTTCCAACAAGAGCTCATTGACCTCAATCGCCCTCCAGATGGATGAGTTTTGGCCTTTCAAATGAAGCACTATCGGGTCACCGACAAACTGAAACTTGGTCTTTGATGAACTTGCATTCCGTGGCACATTATCAATTAGCAAATAATGACATGTACATGTGGAACCAAGTAAATTATACCAAAAATCATTATACAAATGTAGGAATGAGCTCACCCTATAATCAATGATCGTATCCAAAGTGTTCATGTCCTCATCACTTAATGGGATGGTGGCCCGATCTTCCGTTAGTTCAATGATAACTATCGATTTGGTCGGAGAGTGACACACCGATCCGGCTTCAGATCACGAAGACCCGATTCCTGCAACCTTAGCACCACGTCTCCCCTGGTTATCAACCATGTCATAATCCGGTTGACCTCGCCGAGAAGGCTAATCCATGCTGTGAATCAAAGACACAAGCAAGAACAAGATAAAACACAACTCAATTGAAGTGACAATTGCAGATGAATGATTAAGAACTCGGAGTTGGGGTCTTGCAAACTGATAACGATGACTGTTCAATGACAGATTGATCTAAAACAAAACCCAAGCCCTAACGTAGGTGGCGGCTACTAAATATATTGCCTAAGGGGTGTCCAAGGACCCCTACTCGCATCCTCAAGGAGTCCCGACATGTTACAAGGCCAAAACGACCCAAAAGATGGCGACGCACCGCCCTAGCAGATTCTGGACGTCAAATTATTTCAACAATTCCCATTGATTCTGAAGATGTTTTGATACGGTACCACCTCTATTAGCTTCCTTATGAAATTATCTTTCCAACCATATGTGGCTCGTTGAAAACGGAGTCCGTATGCGACCCAAATCGGAGGTCAGACAACAAGGTTACGCTTTCCGGAGATTGGAGAATGGGCCGCAGGAGCAGTCTCGGGTAAAATGAGCACCCAGGATGCATCCAGACTCGGAATCAGGCAAATGACCAGGCATTGGAAAGCTAACTGAGAGGTGTACACACTCACCAAAGATGAGCCAATTTGGCTCAAGTTGTAGGGTGCCCACCCTGTCCTTGCCATGTTCCACGTCAGCAATCCGTGGGAGATGCCAAATCAAGTTTGTCCTCCATCGATCCATGGTCAGTGCATGATCTACGGTCCGGTGGCCCAGTCATGTGGGGCTACTGACCCTCCATAGTGGATTCGGTGTCCAAACCGACCAGGACCAAGTCGGTTCAACTTCTACCGACCTCCAGGAGTGTATCTGAGGCATTAACTCAAAACAAGGGGGGCGGCCGCCCTACATCACACGGCGCCCGCCGCCCTACTCAAGCCAGTTCACTTCCCCATGTGACACAATTACGCCCACTGTTGATCCCATGGCAGTTGGAGGTCGGTTTGATCCAACGAAGGCCGATGGATATCACGCGGATCGATGACGTGGCGATGGAGTAGCCCCTACTCCACCTCTCACTATAAATAGGACCCTCTACCTTACTTGTAAAGAACAATCACTAGATACACACTCTCCACATGAGAGTCATAGCCTTAGAGTTCTCCTAGTGAGGAGTATGTCACACCTAATTTTAAGGATAAAATGGGATGCATAATCTTATGTGCGCCCAGAGATCAGTCACACACATAAGCCAACAAATTACATAAATTGTATCATAACCAATGTTTAATACATAGCGAATAATATCAAAGTCATTACACAGCGGAAAATAAAGATAACTCTCGCGGTAGCTCCATAGCACAGGGACGTCGACTGGTGAAGCACAAGTCTAGTAGTCCTCTGGGTAGTCTTCATCACTATCACCATCTGTTACCCATCCGGGATTTTTAACCGAGTATTGAAAAATAAACAAGCGTAAGTACATGTCGTACTCAACAAGACTAGCATGGGTTAATGAGGCTCAAAAGGTTGACACGGTTTTAACAGCAGGTTGCTTTTAATTAATCATCTTTTATGCAGTTGGATAGCAACAAGTTAACATGCCCATTCTCATGATCATAGTAAACATAATTAATGAGTAGCAATAAATAGATTTAGCAATAAGTAAGCATCACCCCAAAAGAATAACTACTCCGTAAGACGTCCAAAGCCGCTCTTGACCGTGAGCTCAGCTAGTATACCAGTTTTACACTCTGCAGAGGTTGTGCACTTTCACTATGAGCCGTGATTCCCATCTGCTCGGGTTAATTACTCCCATAACACTACCAAGGTGAGAGAGCAGGGTTTCACTATGAAGCCTTTCAAAGGTTCGTCTAACATGTTAGGGCCGCGAGGTTTTCTCAGCAAGCAGATGTAGAGCCCCCTTCCATATGGCACAAGGTCACGCAGGTTATACACATATGGACAGAGGCCACACTATACCCGAGTCGTCTAAGCCCCTCTTGCGCCTTTTGGTAACCTCTAACAAGCTAGAAAAGGTCCTCATACTGAGCTAAAACCAGAGCCATATAGCCCTCATAGTTGCACTGTAAGTCCCGGTGTCATACTTACAGATCATTATCAAAGGTGAAGGATTTTGAGCATCACGAAACTATGCTCGAATCCTCTAGCTCCATGTTGCTAAAAAGGCATCTTATAATCATATTGCATAATCAATTAATCAGTTTACATGATCATGATATCCATAACGCACTAGCATCAATTACCATATGCATAATCACATAGGTTGCAAGGAATAGGATAACAAAACTAGGAAGTAACTATGGTTAACAAGGAAGACACATGCAAATGAAGTTATTTATTTAGTGGATAGGACAACAAGGATGATCCATGCTAATACTTGCCTTGATCAGCAAACTCCTAGTGATCCGGGTTGTCGCAGTATTGATCTTGATCACCCACGTAAAGCTCACCGTCTATACTCGATCCATCATAACAACACACACGCATACAGGGGCAATCATGCATACAAACAAGAGTTTTCATTAGAACAGTACACAAACAGAGAAAAAATAAATTAAAAATGTTATAAAACAAATCTACACGTTGCTACGATCACATTGATATAAAGTTTGCGCAAATCGGATTTAAAACGAGGAAGATATGAATTTTACAAGATTTATAATAGAATAATAATAGATTAAATATAATCTCGAATTTTCAAAGTCGAAATTATATGAAACAGTGGTACCATCAGATAGATTCTGAAATTACGAATCTAGCGCAATTTGAATCGTTCAAATCGGATCTAAGACAAGTAAATTATGATCAAATGAAGTTTAGTGGCAAATCTATAAATAATAGAAAACACATTTTCTAAATACCGGGAGAAAATACGTTTTCTAAATTGAAAAGCGCAAATCACAGAATACGCTAAGGGATCGCGGGTTTAGCATTAAAAACTGTAGGGGGTTATTCGCAACAACGCCGGCCGAATCGGTATGGGCTGCTCTTCAGCCGTCCGATTCAAAATCGGCGGATCAGATTAACAGAGAGGAGGGGTGGCGGTGCTCTCGGCCGGAAAATAGAGGCCGACGGCGGCGTCATGGCCAGAGGGCCGCCGGAGAAGGAGAACTCGTCCTTCGGTGCATGAAATAGGTCGGGAAGGGTACCCATAGATCGGGAAGAGCATCGCAAGCTCACCTAGGGTGATGGGAAGGTCGGAAATCGACTCGGAGATAGCTCGCGGCGTGATCCGGCGGATAGTGGATCTCTGCAACGGCGGCGGAGGCGGTCAGTGCAGAAATCGAAGGGGGAAAGTGCTCGGGAACTTCACAAGATCATAGCGAAGCTCCTCAAAGGCTTACTGAGAGGAAATTGGTGGCGAATCGAGTTAATTGCTCGCGGCGGCGGCTGCTCGGTTCTCGCGGGAGCTCGGCAATGGCGGCGAGAAGAGGCGGCTAGGGTTAGGTGACGGCTACGGGGGGGTGTAGCGTTGCTTAAATACTCCCGAGGTGTGGCGACAATCTCGGAGATTGAAACAAACTCGGCGAGCGGAGAAATCGGCTTCGGCCGTTTCTTCTCTGCTTCGGACTCTCGGCGCGGCGACGAACTCGGCTTCGGCCGTTTTCTTTCTTGCCCGCGTTGGACTCTCGGCGAGCAGCAGAGGGAAACAGGGGAGGGCTGTTCTGTGGGTCCATAGGTCGGTAGCACCGAGCGCTGGGGTCGGGCTGGCAGTCACGGCAGAGGGACGCTTCGCGCGCGTTCGGCCGCGGTGGATGAACACGGCAGCGGCGTCTCTGTTCGCGCGGTGGGGGAGATGGAGAAGGAAGGGCTGACCCGTGGGTCCCACTCGTCAGTCAGATGGGGTAAGGGGAAAGGAAGGGAGCAGGTCGGCCGAGCTGTCCTCGGGCCATCCGACCTGGATCTGCTGGGGCCAGGGAGTGGAAAACAGGCCAAGCAGCTGCTCGGGCCAGAAAGGAGATGGGAAGGGCTCTGCCCTATTTCCTTTCCATTTTCCAAAAGGATTTTCAAATTGGGTTTTGAAATATTTGAGAAGTTCAAATAATCTACAACAGTACAAAGAAGAAATGCTCCAGCATGAATGCATCATACATGTGTATGACCTAGGTTTGATTTTATATTTGAGAAAAATTATTATTTCCCTATATTGGTATGATCAACTAATTGCATAATTAAATAAATTCCCACTATTTAAAAGAATGCAATTTTTTGGGTGTTACAATTCTACCCCCCTTAAAAA
Organism: Eremochloa ophiuroides; assembly: GCA_038502445.1. Lineage (NCBI taxonomy): Eukaryota > Viridiplantae > Streptophyta > Magnoliopsida > Poales > Poaceae > Eremochloa > Eremochloa ophiuroides. Next base: position 38,553,375 of record JAHLJS010000007.1, on the reverse strand, counting down.
TAATCTCGTCCTCAAGATTCAGTTGGTGCTTACTCAAACAACTCCGGGTACTTCTCTCTGAGATCTTCCTCTCTTTCCCAAGTAGCTTCTTCCTCAGAGTACCTATGCCACTGCACCTTGCACATCTTTATAACTCGACTTCTTGTAACTCTTTCTGCGGTTTCCAAAATTTTCACTGGATGTTCCTCATAGGTGAGACCCTTCTTGAAAACTATTTCCTCGACAGGAACCTGCTCTTCCGGTACTCTCAAACACTTTCTCAACTGAGATATGTGGAACACATCATGCACACCGGACAAACTTTCCGGAAGTTCTAGCTGATATGCCACTTCTCCACGTCTCTCTAGGATCTTGAAAGGACCAATATACCTTGGTGCCAATTTTCCTTTGCTGTTGAACCTTTTCACACTTCTCATCGGGGACACTTTAAGATATACATAGTCTCCTACATTAAAAGCTAGTTCTCTTCTCCGTGTATCCGCATAGCTTTTCTGTCTAGATTGTGCTATTCTCAAGTTCTCTCTTATTGTCTGGACTTGCTCCTCTGCGTCTCTCAACACATCCGGTCCAAACACTTGACTTTCTCCAGTTTGATTCCAAAACAAGGGTGTCCTGCACTTGCGTCCATACAATGCTTCGAAGGGTGCCATCTTGAGACTTTTCTGGTAACTATTATTATAAGAGAACTCCGCATACGGCAGACTCTTATCCCAACTCGTTCCATACTATAAAGCACAAGCTCTCAACATATCTTCCAAAATCTGATTAATCCGTTCAGTTTGACTGTCAGTCTGAGGATGATATGCAGAACTGAAATTCAGCTTAGTACCTAGAGACTCATGTATCTTTTGCCAGAAATGTGAGATGAATTGAGTGCCCCTATCAGACACAATTTTCTTTGGAACTCCATGCAGACACACTATTCTCTCCATATACAACTCTGCTAGTTTAGGACCTCCATAAGTGGTCTTGACTAGAAGGAAATGAGCTACTTTAGTCAGTCGATCCACAATTACCCAGATTGAATCATAACCTCTCTGAGTACGTGGCAATCCAACTATGAAGTCCATACCGACTTCTTCCCACTTCCACTCAGGTATCTTTAGTGGTTGTAGCAATCCTGCAGGTCTCTGGTGTTCAGCTTTAACTCTCTGACAGGTGTCACATATAGCCACATATTCTACTACATCACGCTTCAGTCCAACCCACCAATATTTTTCCTTCAGATCCAAATACATCTTGGTACTTCCTGGGTGTATAGAACATGCTGACTCATGAGCTTCACGTAGTATAGCGTCTCGGATGGATTTCACTTCAGGTACATAGAGTCTCTTCCCAAACCATAAGGTTCCATTCTCATCTAGCCTGAATCCGGGTGATTTTCCAACCACAATGTTCTCTGCTATTTCTTTGAGCTTCTCATCTTCCAACTAAGCCTTTCGTATCTCTTGCTCTAGTGTGGGTTCAACTTCCATCTCAACAGGATTGATCACAATTCCCAAGTTGAGACGCTCCATCTCTGCACACAACTCTGCGGGTATAGTGGTTGCTCGAATCTCATTAGCATAACTCTTTCTACTAAGAGCGTCTGCTACAACATTTGCTTTGCCAGGATGATAGTGCACTTCCAAATCATAATCCTTTATCAATTCCAACCAATGACGTTGCCTCAAATTCAACTCTGACTGGGTGAAGATATACCTCAAGCTCTTATGATCTGTATAGATGTCACACTTATGACCAATCAGATAATGCCTCCATAACTTCAGAGCGTGCACCACAGCTGCTAGCTCCAAGTCATGAGTAGGGTAATTTAACTCATGCTTCCTCAGCTGTCTCGATGCATATGCTACGACTCTTCCTTCTTGCATGAGAACACAACCAAGACCTAGGCGGGAAGCATCACAATAGATAGAGAACTTCTTACTCAGATCCGGCAAAACCAACACTGGGGCTGTTGTCAATCTCTTCTTCAATTCTTCAAAACTAGCTTGGCACTTCTCAGACCACACAAACTTGGCATTCTTCTCTAGCAAGGAAGTCATTGGCTTCACAAGCTTGGAGAATCCTTCAATGAACCTTCAGTAGTAACCAGCTAAACCAAGAAAACTACGAATGGCAGTCACATCAGTTGGTGGCTTCCAATTCAACACGTCTGCCACCTTGCTTGGGTCTACAGAAATTCCACCATTGGACACAATATGTCCTAGAAAAGCAACTTCTTTCAACCAGAACTCGCACTTACTTCGCTTAGCATACAGCTTGTTTTCTCTGAGCTTCTGCAAAACCAATGTCAGATGTTCGGCATGCTCTTCTTCATTCTTGGAGTAGATCAAGATATCATCAATGAACACCACAATAAATTTATCCAAAAATTCCATGAATACCTTGTTCATCACATACATGAAGTAGGCAGGTGCATTAGTCAAACCAAAGGACATTACCGTATACTCATACAATCCATACCGAGTAGTGAATGCAGTCTTAGGTATGTCAGAGTCACGAATCTTCAACTGATGATAACCTGAACGGAGATCAATCTTGGAAAACACACAAGCACCTCTCAACTGATCGAATAAGTCATCAATTCTAGGCAATGGATACTTGTTCTTAATGGTGACCTCATTCAGTGATCGATAATCAACACACATCCTTTGACTACCATCTTTCTTATCAACAAAAATAACCGGGGCTCCCCAAGGTGAAGAACTAGGACGAATGAAACCTTTTTCTGACAGTTCTTTGATTTGTTTCTTAAGTTCTTCTAATTCTTTAACCCCCATTCTATATGGACGTTTAGCTATAGGTGCAGTACCAGGTAACAACTCAATGACAAATTCAATATCACGGTCAGGCGGCATACCTGGTAACTCATCTGGAAACACATCTTCAAACTCATCCACCACTGAGTTATCCGGCTGCACTTCTTCTCTGAGCTGATGTACTGTGGCTTGTTGTTGCACTTGCAGAGCAACCTCAACTCGGACCTCATCTCCCTTTAGTGTAGTGACAGTTACAACCTTCTCCTTAGACCCTATGTTCGTGTTGTATTTCTTCATCCAATCCATACCCAGGATAAGATCAATTCCGGCAGTATTTAGCACAGTAGGGGTTATCTCGAATTCTACCTCCCTTAATGAGACAGTAATCGGGAGACACTGAAGAGTAGCTTGCATAACACCACCCGGAGAAGAAACCATAATAGGATGTTTCATGACACTAAGGGGAATACCATGCTTTCTAACAAATGTGTGCGAAATGAAAGTATGCGAAGCACCAGAGTCAAAAAGAACTGTAGCGGGGATGGAGTCGATATTGAACGTACCCATCATGACCTCTGGAGTCTCCTGTGCCGTATCAACCGACACATGGTTCACCTTCCCAGTGCGAGGTGGCACTCTCTGCTGGTTGTTCTGCTTCTGGGAGGCTTGGGGATTCTGCTTCTCAGGACAATTGTAGGACAAATGTCCTTCTTTGCCACAGCGGAAACACTTGTTGGGGGCACCATTCTTCACTGGGATGTTGTTGGGAGCAGTCAGTTGTGGCGCCTGATTGCCACCTTGCTGCTGGTACTGGGAACGCTGCTGGTTCTGGGAACGTTGTTGATTCTGGAAATTGTTCTTGAATCCAGACTGTCCCTGGAAACGTTGTTGCTGCTGAGGCTGCTGCTGGTTGTTACGGAAGCGGCTGTTGCTTCCAGACGACTGCCCTTGAAACTTCCTCTTCTTCTTCTTCTCATCTATCTCACGGCGCTTGCTCTCGATGATCAAAGCTTTGTCCACCAACTGTTGGAAGTTGGCAAAAGTGTGGGAAAGCAACTGGTACTGGAGATGATCATTCAGTCCTTCCAAGAAGAGCTCTTGCTTCTTGGCATCATCTTCAACCTCTTTTGGAGCATACCGCGACAATTGGAAGAACTTGTCATGGTACTCGGCAACTAGCATTCCTCCCTGCTTCAGAGAAAGAAACTCCTTCTTCTTCAGCTTCATCAACCCTGCAGGCACATGATGATTGCGGAACCCCTCATGGAATTGCCGCCAAGAGATGGGGTCAGCACGTCCAAAACGGAAAGACTCCCACCAGTCCAGAGCAGCTCCCTGCAACTGCCCAGATGCATAGAGAACCTTCTCGGCGTCGTTGCATTGGGCGATCTCCAGCTGCCTTTCTATTGCACGCAGCCAATCATCAGCTTGGAGAGGATCACTGGAATGATCGAAGGTGGGCGGGCGTCCCTTCAAGAATTCGCTTCTCTTGTCACGGGGTGGTGGAGGTAGATTCCCGTTGCCATTGCTTCGCTGCAGCAGTTGAATGTTCTGGGCCATCTGCTGCATCAGCTGTGTTTGCATCATCATCAGTTGCTCCATATTAGGCTGTGGCGGAGGTGGTGGTGGATTAGCATTTTCTTCAGAGGTACCATCACCCCTTGGGTTCCTCCTGTTGTGAGCCATCTGCTGTTCAAATCATTGAAGTGAGGTTTAGAATTCTTTTCCATTGAAATAACACTTAAAAGACTAGAACAGGAAATTCTGGGCGCGATCCAACAATGGCAGAGTAGAAAAACAGTCATATCTGGAGTTCCCGAAGTCAAACAGAGACATGCTATACATGGTTGAAAAGCGTGAGAAAAACTCTACAACTTTTATTCAGACCATCTCTCCAGATTCTGTCGTTAAGTTTATCAAAAATAGATTTGATTCGAAACTATTTCCGAGTAACAGACAGCGCAGAAACTTTGACTTGTGACATTTGTTTCTCCCAAACCGTAACTGATATTGAGATGATTCTTGCGGCCAAAGAGAACTACAGAAGTCTAGTTTTTCACAAAAATTTCTCATGATTTTTGGTCGTATATAACTAAATAGGAAAAATAACTAAGGCAGAGAGGTCAGAGAAACAGCCTTGCTGGAAACTGAGATAATCAACCCAAACTATTATGCATTAATTCAAACCTATATAAAGAGATTTGCGGACATGCCCACAATCTCAGCACTCATTACAAACTCCAAATCAAGCATTGTTCATAACGAAAAGCAATCTAGCACAAAAGTTCACAAGACACGAACTAGACTCGACTTGACTCAACTTGCGCTACTAGCGTCTTTTGCTACTAACTGGGGGTAACTCCTCTAGGGGTCGATGTCGGTGCGGGTGTGAGCATCTCCATGGTCTCCTCGGTTCCTTGGCAGCGATTTAGCTGGACACCTTGGTGATGGCGGAGGGGGTCCAACACCGAGTTGCCTGTTCAACCCATCCACTGCCCGGCTGAGCTTGTAGTTAGCTTCAGTCTTGGTGTTCAGATCATCCAGTGTCTGGTCCAGAAAAGTGTTGGTCTGAGCCAAGCATTCCAAGGCAGCGTGGAGTCGGGCGTTCACTTCTCCAAGTGGACCGGCGATACTGCAGTTAGCTTGGCCACTCTGTTGGCGGGGAAGGTAGCGGTGCATCTCCCACTTGATGATGTCCCAATTCTCATGGCGGTGCACCATAAGAGCTTGTCGTGCGGCATCCTTGATGGCGGTAGCTTTGGAGAGTCGAATGGAGACAGCATAGTGAATATTCTTCACCTGGCTTCCCTCCTTGATGTACACCCTCGTCTCATAGTAGGCGGCGTAGTCAGGGTGCTTCCAGTACTCCGTCTTGTACAGCACCGAGGCGTTGGGGTAGAAGCGGTGCACCAAGTCGAGAAGCAGCGGGTGGTAGTAGTCATCACCATGATGATCATAGTGAATCATTCCCACCCAGGGTTTTCCACCTTGGTCTCCATCATCATCGCCATCGTCTTCGGGGTCGTCGGAGTCATCCGAGTTGCCTCCATCATCTCTGTCGTCAGGGTCGCCAGCACAATCCTGGTCACCCCGCGTCTCCACCTTCTCAGGTTCATCTTTCTGAGGGCCCTCCATAGGTACGTCTTCAGAGCTGTCGTCCAAGGGCTCTTCACTGGGCTCCTCTGCGGGCACCTCCTGCTAGGACTCCTCCACTGGTACGTCTTCCACGGGTACATCTGGTCGGGAAACACGTCCGCCAGAGATGAAGCGCTGCAGGTACCTCTTAGGTGGCATGACACGCTTGCGAGCAGTGCGCTTAAGGTTGGCCATCTACAAGAATTAAGATTAGGTCAAAATTTTGCAATGGACAAGGGTAGGATATCAGCAAAAACTTGTAGCAAATTAATATAACAAGTAAAAAGAGATAATAAAGCTAAGGGCTATCCGGTGCTAACTAGGCTTGCATCCTACAGTCAACACGGCTCTGATACCAATTTGTCACACCCAATTTTAAGGATAAAATGGGATGCATAATCTTATGTGCGCCCAGAGATCAGTCACACACATAAGCCAACAAATTACATAAATTGTATCACAACCAATGTTTAATACATAGCGAATAATATCAAAGTCATTACACAGCGGAAAATAAAGATAACTCTCACGGTAGCTCCATAGCACAAGGACGTCGACTGGTGAAGCATAAGTCTAGTAGTCCTCTGGGTAGTCTTCATCACTATCACCATCTGTTACCCATCCGGGATTTTTAACCGAGTATTGAAAAATAAACAAGCATAAGTACATGTCGTACTCAACAAGACTAGCATGGGTTAATGAGGCTCAAAAGGTTGACACGGTTTTAACAGCAGGTTGTTTTTAATTAATCATCTTTTATGCAGTTGGATAGAAACAAGTTAACATGCCCATTCTCATGATCATAGTAAACATAATTAATGAGTAGCAATAAATAGATTTAGCAATAAGTAAGCATCACCCCAAAAGAATAACTACTCCGTAAGACGTCCAAGGCCGCTCTTGACCGTGAGCTCGGCTAGTATACCAGTTTTACACTCTGCAGAGGTTGTGCACTTTCACTATGAGCCGTGATTCCCATCTGCTCGGGTTAATTACTCCCATAACACTACCAAGGTGAGAGAGCAGGGTTTCACTATGAAGCCTTTCAAAGGTTCGTCTAACATGTTAGGGCCGCGAGGTTTCCTCGGCAAGCAGATGTAGAGCCCCCTTCCATATGGCACAAGGTCACGCAGGTTATACACATATGGACTGAGGCCGCACTATACCCGAGTCATCTAAGCCCCTCTTGCGCCTTTCGGTAACCTCTAACAAGCTAGAAAAGGTCCTCATACTGAGCTAAAACCAGAGCCATATAGCCCTCATAGTTGCACTGTAAGTCCTGGTGTCATACTTACAGATCATTATCAAAGGTGAAGGATTTTGAGCATCACGAAACTATGCTCGAATCCTCTAGCTCCATGTTGCTAAAAAGGCATCTTATAATCATATTGCATAATCAATTAATCAGTTTACATGATCATGATATCCATAATGCACTAGCATCAATTACCATATGCATAATCCCATAGGTTGCAAGGAACAGGATAACAAAACTAGGAAGTAACTATGGTTAACAAGAAAGACACATGCAAATGCAGTTTTTTTATTTAGTGGATAGGACAACAAGGATGATCCATGCTAATACTTGCCTTGATCAGCAAACTCCTGGTGATCCGGGTTGTCGCAGTATTGATCTTGATCACCCACGTAAAGCTCACCGTCTATACTCGATCCATCATAACAACACACACGCATACAGGGGCAATCATGCATACAAACAAGAGTTTTCATTAGAACAGTACACCAACAGAGAGAAAATAAATTAAAAAGGTTATAAAACAAATCTACACGTTGTTACGATCACATTGATATAAAGTTTGCGCAAATCGGATTTAAAACGAGGAAGATATGAATTTTACAAGATTTATAATAGAATAATAATAGATTAAATATAATCTCGAATTTTCAAAGTCAAAATTATATGAAATAGTGGTACCATCAGATAGATTCTGAAATTACGAATCTAGCGCAATTTGAATCGTTCAAATCGGATCTAAGACAAGTAAATTATGATCAAATGAAGTTTAGTGGCAAATCTATAAATAATAGAAAACACATTTTCTAAATACCGGGAGAAAATACGTTTTCTAAATTGAAAAGCGCAAATCACAGAATACGCTAAGGGATCGCGGGTTTAGCATTAAAAACTGTAGGGGGTTATTCGCAACAACGCCGGCCGAATCGGTATGGGCTGCTCTTCAGCCGTCCGATTCAAAATCGGCGGATCAGATTAACAGAGAGGCGGGGTGGCGGTGCTCTCGGCCGGAAAACAGAGGCCGACGGCGGCGTCATGGCCAGAGGGCTGCCGGAGAAGGAGAACTCGTCCTTCGGTGCATGAAATAGGTCGGGAAGGGTACCCATAGATCGGGAAGAGCATCGCAAGCTCACCTAGGGTGATGGGAAGGTCGGAAATCGACTCGGAGATAGCTTGCGGCATGATCCGGCGGACAGTGGATCTCTGCAACGGCGGCGGAGGCGGTCAGTGCACAAATCGAAGGGGGAAAGTGCTCGGGAACTTCACAAGATCACAGCAAAGCTCCTCAAAGGCTTACCGAGAGGAAATTGGTGGCGAATCGAGCTAATTGCTCGCGGCGGCGGCTGCTCGGTTCTCGCGGGAGCTCGGCAATGGCGGCGAGAAGAGGCGGCTAGGGTTAGGTGATGGCTACGGGGGGTGTAACGTTGCTTAAATACTCCCGAGGTGTGGCGACAATCTCGGAGATGGAAACAAACTCGGCGAGCGGAGAAATCGGCTTCGGCCGTTTCTTCTCTGCTTCGGACTCTCGGCGCGGCGACGAACTCGGCTTCGGCCGTTTTCTTTCTTGCCCGCGTCGGACTCTCGGCGAGCAGCAGAGGGAAACAGGGGAGGGCTGTTCTGTGGGTCCACAGGTCGGTAGCACCGAGCGCTGGGGTCGGGCTGGCAGTCACGGCAGAGGGACGCTTCGCGCGCGTTCGGCCGCGGTGGATGAACACGGCAGCGGCGTCTCTGTTCGCGCGGCGGGGGAGGTGGAGAAGGAAGGGCTGACCCGTGGGTCCCACTCGTCAGTCAGATGGGGTAAGGGGAAAGGAAGGGAGCAGGTCGGCCGAGCTGTCCTCGGGCCATCCGACCTGGATCTGTTGGGGCCAGGGAGTGGAAAACAGGCCAAGCTGCTGCTCGGGCCAGAAAGGAGAGGGGAAGGGCTCTGCCCTATTTCCTTTCCATTTTCCAAAAGGATTTTCAAATTGGGTTTTGAAATATTTGAGAAGTTCAAATAATCTACAACAGTACAAAGAAGAAATGCTCCAGCATGAATGCATCATACATGTGTATGACCTAGGTTTGATTTTATATTTGAGAAAAATTATTATTTCCCTATATTGGTAGGATCAACTAATTGCATAATTAAATAAATTCCCACTATTTAAAAGAATGCAATTTTTCGGGTGTTACAGAGTAGAAGAGAGGGATTAAGTGAGGAGAAGCTGGAGGAGGAGATGGGCCTGTCAGCGACCTCTCCACTTGTGGCTCAGAGGATGAAGCTCTTCTTCGAGTAAAGTCTTCTTCAGTGTGGTAACTTTATTCTTTCGCATTACTTAAGTATTACTTTGTTGCTTTACTATTGTTCACCGTCTGGTTAGGGTGCTCTAGTTAGTGATATCCGATTAGAGTAGTAAGTTTATAGATTATGCGAGGTGCTTAGGATATATCTTACCTTGAATGCGGCTAGGCCCACGGATAGTAGTGGTAGGTCTTAGGTGGTGACAGCCCTAAGATCCTCTGGATTCCACCACGTTCGGCCTGTTTTTATCAACGTAGTGCTTTTAGAGTGTGAGTGACCCCAATAATTTGGGAACAAGCACTGTCCCGTAGTGGCAATTAAAGTCTTCCTTATTTTTGCCTTAGATAAAGAAACCACACTGATCCTCTCTACCCTGTTTATCTCCTATCATTGGATATACTTAGTTCTTGACTAGTTTACTTCATGTTCCCTGTGGAAATTCGATACCTAGGACTACTCCTTGGTGAAAACTACCTTGACATCCGTAAGCTTGCGGATTTCCCTGGGTGCTATATCTAGTGTCAACAAGTTTTCTGGCACCGTTGCCGGGGATATCTTTAGCCTTGGTGATTGCGTTAGGAATTGTCAACAAGTTTTCTGGCGCCGTTGCCGGGGAACAGTAGCTATTCTAGTTTAGAACCCAGTCATCCAAGTATCTTTTACTCTGTTCTCAAAAAAAATGTTTTACCCATTACCTATCATACCATTTATCCTGATCCATCCTTTATGGAAGGATTATCTATCTTCCGATTCGCTACTTCCAAGAGTGCGCGATTGGAACCACCTTCATCATCTCAACCTATTCTTACCGATGGGTATGAGCTGCGGCCTAGTTTCATAACTGTGTTACGAGAAAATACTTTCTCAGGAAATGAGAAAGAAAACCCATATACTCATCTTCGGGAGTTCGAGCAATTGTGTTCATGCCTTCACATTTCTGGTATGTCACATGAAACCCTTAAGTGGAAGCTATTTCCGTTGTCTTTGACGGGAGAAGCCAAATTGTGGTATACTCAAACTGTAGATAGTGTAAATGGAGAGTGGGAAGTTCTTCAATCCACGTTTTGTTTGACCTTCTTCCCTATCACCCGAGTAACTAAACTCCGAGTCGAGGTGATCAGTTTCCGTCAACAGAAAAGAGAAACTTTAGGTGCTGCATGGGCCCGCTTGATAGACCTTTCCACATCTGGCCCTGATCTTGCTATACCTGATCCTGTACTTTTGCAACACTTCTATATAGGTCTTAGTAAGAAATCTACACAATTCCTTGATATTGCTTCTGGCGGAGCCTTCTTACGGCTTTCCGATAGTGAGGGGAGAGCTATCCTTGATAGGATCCTAGAAAACTGTCCCAACACCGATGTGCACGATGACTCTCCTAAAGAAAAGGACATTCCAACCCCCGTAACAGAAAAAGAAGTTTTGACAGCTAAATCCTTACCAATTCCATCATCCATACTTTTAGCTACCACCCTAATTCTTGAACCTTTCGTTGAGACCAAGGGAAGAAGAAATTCATCCCTTAGAGTTTCCGTTAAGACTTGAGGATGATCTCTCTTTTGATGACGAAGACACCTTCAATCACCCCATCCAAAAAGGATCTCTAGCATCCTTCACCTCAAATCATTATCTTCCCTATTCATCAGAAGATTTGGTGGTACAAGAATCCCCCAAACAAATATCATCTTCCACCTCTAATTTTGATCCCCCATATGACCATCCTTACTTCCTTATTAATAATTTGAACCAAGGAGGCAATCCAAACCTTTTGGTTGACATGGAAGGGAAGCAAAAATCATTAGAGGTAGGGATCCCCATTCTAATGGAGGATGAGGATGAAGATCCAACCTTAGAATGTCCTAGCCGAGAGATGACGGGCAATTATGTCCTCGAGGGATCAACATTGGAATTTACAACTGAAGATCAGGTGGATGAGCATGAAAGATATATTTCAAGGGAGCCACTTGACCCATGCTTGCCTGAGAAATCTTTGGAGTCATTCTTTCCTAGCACTTATGAGCGTTGCAACCCTCTTATGTTCCTTCTTAATGAAACTTACAAAAGAATGGTTGCGGATGCTTTTGACTATCATAAGTATTCCAAGGCTCGTAGTTCAACTGCAAGTGTCGAGCTTATGACTTAAAACAAAGCACTACCGGGAGATAACCCGTTTATTTATTGTTCATCATAGTTTGCTTAGCCTTAATCATCATGTTTCCATTTTCAATTTGCATCTTTTGTCGATAGGTTGCATGCTTACATTTCAATAAAAAGTGCTTATAGAAGCACTATGCATTTAGAATAGGTTTATTTCAAAAACAAAAAGAAAGAGCTTGCATCTTAAATAAATAAAGAATCGAATGGGACTTATCCACAAGAAGACGTCCAACTCCGTGAAAAGGGCAAGTGTGGGGGAATACCTCCCCCACTTAGGTATGAAATTATCACATCACTCTTTACTACATGCATCCATTCCTGTCTATTTTGCATGAAATTGAAATTACACTGTATAGACAAGATTTGGTAATTTTGAGAGAACATATAAACAAAGTTTTAATGCAAAAAGAAGTGATGTTCATCTTGCCTTATATACATGCCTTAACATGGTATTTTAAGTTTGTTGGAAATAATGAATAATTGCTCTGCTTAACAAGCCTATACTCTTGTAAAAATAGAGGTAGTAGATAAACAATGATTTTATGATATGGGAACAAGAGCAGCTTGTGGACTTGTATCCTTTGGGTATGCTTGTCACTAATCCTACAGGATGAAAAAAAGAAGAAGAATGAAGGATCAAAATAACAAAGTGGCAATAATCTGAGCAAGACATCATTCAACAATGAAGTACATTTTGAGGGATGTCCTAACATCCACACTAGGTTTTTGATGTCAAGTGACATAAAAGTCCTAGTGTGGGGGATGTTGCATCATTGTCTCCACCACTTTTCAAGACTTCGCCACTATGGCACGCTGGTTTGCACTCCCTCTACTCACTCTTGCTTTATATTTATAATGTTTAATGTGTTGAAAGCTTTACATATTAAAGATCAAACTTAAAAAAAGAGAGAGATAGAACCTTGCCAACTTATGAACATGACTTGCCAACTTATGAACATGACTTTAAAAGATTGGCTGACATAAACTTTATTCCAAGTTCATATACTTGCTACTTGTGGACATATCTAGGAAAAACATCTCAACTAAATTATCGTGAAGTGAGATATAATAGACTAAAAGAATCATATCTTACCACGAAAGCTCTTGGAAGTTTTTGTTTCATAAAACATCAAAACAATTAGCCTTATTTCTCCTCAATGGTGTTATTTCCTACCAAAGCCAAATATCATGCTACATGATGAAAACTTTCCACTTATGCTACTTGTTTTTGTATTGAGTTTTGTCAAACTTTGTTGACCTGTGTTGAGAATTTTATCATGCACTTAAGATCAAGGTCACGTACACTCCACCAAATATATGCTATACTTTTACACTAGAAGCAAGCAAAAACATACTTTCTATTTCCACCAAATAAATACTTCACATTTGTTAACATGATCTTTCTCCATCATTCTTTAAGAGAGGCATTGTCTAGTATTGAAAAAAAAGAGAAAAAGTATTGAAAAAAAGAGAGGACAAAATGTCCCATGAAAAAAAATTGTGAGGACACAATTTCGGTCCATAAAAAAATAATAAAAAAACTAGCCATGCTCTCAAATAAAGGATGGAGAAGGAATCATTGCTATGGAGTAATGACCACCATTCCACATTCACACACATACACATCTTGATCTGAGTGTATAATATTTTTCTCCATAGATCCATTATTTGACTTAGCAATATATGTATTTCAAGTATACTTTACTTTTATCCTACCTAAAACTCCACATAAGCCTGTTAGCAGTAGAAGAACAAAGGCAACAAAAAAAAAGATGCCATGGTGTGGCGGCATAAACCCCCGGTACCACAAGACAAGACATGCGCCGCACTATCAAAGCTGGCCCGGCGCAGAAGACAAAGACATGCGGCGCAAGGCACCGCACTGCACAGTTATTGTACCAATTTGGATACATTACTTGTAACCTTGTCCCTTCGGTGTATATAAGGAGGGATAGGGATCACACTTAAGATCAGACCAACTCAACCCACAACTCACATCATAGCAATACAATCCAGCAACACACAGGACGTAGGGTATTACGCCTCACGGCGGCCTGAACCTGTATAAATCTTGTGTCTCGCGCTCTCTGTGCAACGTTTGTTCGTCTCAGGCGTACCTTCACCGATCATCGACCAGCTTAGGTATACCCCTTAGTAGACTATCGATGATATCTCGTCGACAGTTGGCGCGCCAGGTAGGAGCTGTGCTTCTAGATCCCATGGCGAACAAGATGGATATTTTTTCGTCGTCGTCGATCATGGCAACGACATTCGGCGTCAGCGAACCAGATCTAAATTTTTCACGGCAACTCGGCGGATCGCAAACCTCGTCAACCACGGCGCACATCTGAGCAGCACGTGCGCCGCCAGGTCAAGGTGCCACTACCCTGGATCAATCCGTCGGTCACCAGTGGCCCAGGCGTTTCCACCGGCGCTCATCTATTATCGATCGAGTTTTGATCCAATCATGGTCTCAAAGCGTTGCATGTGCTTGTGTCTCCACGAAGCATGCAAACACCCTCGGTTGCAACATGCAAGTACATCGCCGATGGACCCGTGCTTTAACGCACACGAAGGCTACTTACGACTTCAATGATCAGCAATCAACCAAATAAATTTACGACCAAATCTACACCACCATGCAAAGCTAAGTCCTGTTTTGTATTATGATTAAATATTCTAAAATATATGTACATATATATCCATATATGTATATACAAGATTTGTTTACTGATTTTCTCTGATAATTGATGAAAGCTTCGTGATTCATCGTCAACTTCCGGTGGCGACTTGCCATCATCAATCACCGAACCGGACTCACCGAGCCGCTAAGCCAGCCATCGCCATGTCAAGTGACTTCTCGACACGCCGACCACTCCATTTGACGTCAATCAATATTTTTAATATTCTTCTACATATTCTTCGACCTCTATATATCTCCAGAAATTATTTACATGGTTCTTTGCCGCCGACCACTCTATAAGCCCCGACAAAAGCTCAGGCAACTTGCCGACAATTTCTCCATAAGCCTTGACCACGCTCGGGCACTCAGAAGATTTTCTCCGCCGACGAAATACTAAGTATGTCTCCGTTTTCTTGTCTTAAGGGTTGCTTAACGTACCTTGGTAGCATACGCCTTAATCCTTGAAACCTGTCTACGCCCTATAAGCCGTAAACTCAAATGATCATGTTAAGAAACCTCTGAACCACACACCGAGTCAGGTGCTTAAACGTAACAGGACAACTATCAGGGGAAATTACGTGACCTGACAAGAGCAAGAAACGGACAATCTTATCATGCATTCTACAATATTAGGATCCACTCTAAAATCTATATCATATACTACCCATTGTACACACTTATTTTGCAGGAACTCTTCGCCGAACTCTCGTCGCTCCTCGTCGACTTCGCGCTGCTCGGACACCGCCTCCGACCACGCTGGGGACTCGTCGCCGCTTCTTGCCGTCCTCGCGCTGCTCGGACATCGTCTCCGACCATACTAGGGACTTGTCGCCGCTCCTCGCCATCCTCGCGCTGCTCGGACATCGTCTCCGACCACGCTGGGGACTCGTCGCCGCTCCTCCCCGTCCTCGCGCTGCTCGGACATCGTCTCCGACCACGCTGGGGACTCGTCATCGCTCCTCGCCGTCCTCGCGCTGCTCGGACACCGCCTCCGACCACGCTGAAGACTCGTCACCGATCATCGCCGTCCTCATCATCGCTCCTCGTCGTCACTGACCACATCGAGGACTCATCGCCGAGCTGTCAAGTCACTCCATGCTGTCTGGATCAGGGTACTGATCTTGGGAAGCACATCGGGGGTCTTGATATGCACCTCGCCGTGCTCGGGGACTTCGTCATCACTTCACATGACAACAATTTCTAGAATTTTTGGCCCTAACACTACTTGACTATGTCACCTACTATCTGGCTTGGAGACTAAGTGGATACACTTTACCTAACGGTAAAGGAATTGGTTCTGGCGAAAAAAGTGGATAAACTTCACCAAAGGGAAGCTCTTTTTCAAATTTTTTTTGAGCTCCTTATATCCATCTGATCAGGCAACTCCGAAGATTTGCACCTCCCGATAAATGCAAGGCGCTCGGAGACTAGCTGTGGGGGCATAAACCCCCAATATCACAAGACAAGACATGGGCCACACCATCAATCTTGGCCCGGCCCAGAAGACAAAAACGTGCGACGCATGGCACCGCACTGCACAGTTATTGTATCAACTTGGATACTTTACTTATAACCTTGTCCCTTCGGTATATATACGGAGGGGCAGGGATTACCCTTGTGATCAGACCAACTCAACCCACAACTCACATTATAGCTATATAATCCAGCAACACATAGGACGTAGGGTATTATGCCTCACGGCGGCCTGAACCTGTATAAATCTTGTGTCTCGTGCTCTCTGTGCAACGTTTGTTCGTCTCAGGCGCACCTTCACCGATCATCTACCACCTTGGGTATACCCCTCGGTGGACTATCGACGATATCTCATCGACACTTGGTGAATATATATATATACCACTGAGTGATTTGAGAGTCCTATTTGAGGAGAAGTATGAGCTATGCTTTTAATTTCAAAAATCATAAAAAAACTCCAAGTGTACTTTATGTGAATAGTGATGACTTGGTGTCATGCTGTTCCACTTTTCAACCACTCAAGGTGACATGGTAGCCACTTCAAAATCCACAGGTATGAGTATGACTTGGAATATCTTTTATGTTTGCATCCTATCCTCATAAGTCTTGCTTTACATCAAAGTTCCATTTGAATCTTTCTGCGTTGCTCGGGACGAGCAAAGGTTTAGTGTGGGGGTGTTTGTTGACGGTCCTTAACACCCCATTTTATACCGTCAACAGTGTCTAATTTGGTCATAAATATGATGCAAACCATAGTCATAGGTTTTTATTTCTAACCATTTCCACAAGTTGTGATGGCTATGTGAGTGTAGGTGCAAAGTAAGTACAAAATGGTGATATATAAGGAGAAAAGGCTTCATCCATGCTTCTTGTGACAACACCAAGTCAAAGAGTTTGAAATGGAGTGTTGGTTCACCCAAATCGGAGATCGGACGAGAAGGTTACGCTTTCCGAAGATTGGAGAACCGGCCGCAGGAGCAGTCCCGGGTAAAATGAGCACTCAGGATGCATCCGGACTCAGAATTAGGCAAACGACCAGGCGTTGAAAAGCTAACTGAGAGGCCTACAAACTCACCGAAGATGAGCCAATTTGGCCCAAGTTTCAGGGTGCCCACCCAGTCCATAGGGCGCCCGCCCTGTCCCTGCCACATTCCACGTCAGCAATCCGTTGGAGATGTCAAATCAAGTTTGTCCTCTGGTTATCCAGGGTCGGTGCAAGATCTATGGTCTGATGGCCCTATCATGTGGGGCTACCGACCCTCCACTGTGGATTCGGTGTCCAAACCGACCGGGACCAAGTCGGTTCAACTTCTACCGACCTCCAGGAGTGCATCTGAGGCGTTAACTCAAAACAAGGGGGCAGCCGCCCTACATCACACGGCGCCTGCAGCCCTACTCAAGCTGGTTCACTCCCCCATGTGACACAATTACCCCCACCATTGATCCCATGGCGGTTGGAGGTCGGTTTGATCCAACGAAGGCCGATGGACATCATGCGGATTGATGACGTGGTGATGGAGTAGCCCCTACTCCACCTCTCACTATAAATAGGACCCTCTACCTCACTTGTAAAAAACAATCACTAGATACACACTCTCCACATGAGAGTGGTAGCCTTAGAGCTCTCCTAGTGAGGAGTGGAAGGGAGGGATTAAGTGAGGAGAAGCTGGATGAGGAGCTGGGCCTGTCGGTGACCTCTCCACTTGTAGCTTAGAGGATGAAGCTCTTCTTCAAGTAAAGTCTTCTTCAGTGTGGTAACTTTATTCTTTTGCATTACTTAAGTATTACTTTATTGCTTTACTATTGTTCACCATCTGGTTAGGGTGCTCTAGTTAGTGATATCCGATTAGAGTAGCAAGTTTATAGATTAAGTGAGGTGCTTAGGCTATATCTTACCTGTGAATGAGGCTAGGCCCACGGATAGTAGTGGTAGGTCTTAGGTGGTGACAGCCCTAAGATCCTCTGGATTCCACCACGTTCGGCCTAGTTTTATCAGCATAGGGCTTTTAGAGTGTGAGTGACCCGAATAATTTGGGAACAAGCACTATCCCGTAGTTGCAATTAAAGTCTTCCTTAGTTTTACCTTAGATAAAGAAACCACATTGATCCTCTCTACCCTATTTATCTCCTATCTTTGGATATACTTAGTTCTTAACTAGTTTACTTCACGTTCCCTATGGAAATTCGATACCTAGCATACTCCTTGGTGAAAACTACCTTGACATCCGTACGCTTGCGGATTTCCCTGGGTGCTATATCCAGTGTCAACAAGTTTTCTAGCGCCATTGCCGGGGATATCATTAGCCTTGGTGATTGCGTTAGGAATTGTCAATAGATGGGGGCCCCGATCTTCTGTCAGTTCAATGATAACTATCGATTTGGTTGGAGAGCGACACACCGATCCGGCTTCAGATCACGAAGACCCGATTCCTGCAACCTTCGCACCATGTCTCCTCTAGTTATCAACCGTGTCACAATCCGGTTGACCTCGCCGAGAAGGCTAATCCCTGCTGCGAATCGAAGACAAAGCAAGAACGAGATAAAACGCAACTCAATTGAAGTGACAATTGCAGATGAATGATTAAGCACTCGGAGTTGGGGTCTTGCAAACCGATAACGGCGGCTGTTCAACGACAGATTGATCTAAAATAAAACCCAAGCCCTAACGTAGGAGGCGGCTACTAAATATATAGCCTAAGGGGCGTCCAAGGACCCCCTACTCGCGTCCTCAAGGAGTCCCGACACGTTACAAGGCCCAAACGACCCAAAAGATGGCAACATAGCGCCCTAGCAGATTCTGGACATCAACTTGTTTCGACCATTCCTGTTGATTCCGAAGTTGTTTTGATGTGGGACTAGATTTATTAGCTTCCTTATGAAATTATCTTTCCAACCATACGTGGTTCGTCAAAAACAGAGTCCGTACCTGGGCGTCTATTTTACTATCTACTGTCCTGGAGCCCGAGATGGACTCGAGCTTGACTTGGATCGGGCCTCCAACTTTGCTTGCACGTCCTTCCTTGCCCCTTGAGGTGGTGGCCAAGGAGGAAGACATCCTTGGGCATCTCTTAGGTGCTCTCCATCTTCTTGGGGCGTGCTCCAACTTGGGCCGGGATCCTAAGTGTAAATAATAAGCCCATGATGTCGTCGTTGCACCCGATAGAAAGCGACCTTTCATATGTGATATTGAGTTGGGACCTGATCCGTTTGAAAGCATATCAAATAGTATTTCGAACAAGAGCTCATTGACCCCAATCGCACTCCGGATGGATGAGTTATGGCTTTTCCAATGAAGCACTGTTGGGTCACCGACAAAATGAAACTTGGTCTTTGATGAATTCACATTCCGTGGCACATTATCTATAAGCAAATATTGACTTGTACATGTTGAACCAAGTGAATTATACAAAAAATCATTATACAAATATAGGAACGATCTCACCCTATAATCAATGATCGTATCCAAAGGGTTCATGTCCTCGTCAAGAGGAGTAGTTTGGGGTACAACCACCACAACTTAAAGTATCATAGCTAGACAACAGACAATAGACCACCAATTTACACCATAAGGAAACAAAAACAAAAGCTTCAGCATAGGGAGACATCATTGGATTAATCTTCTTCGTCAGTCATCAGCTTGGAGTCGTCCAGCTCGCCAGCAGGGACACCACAGAAAGACCTTCCAAACTCAATCAAGGTAGATGCACTGATTGACCCAATCTCCTAGTCTTCCATGTCTTCTTCCAGATTTTTGCAGACAATAGCATTTTTTAGACCTTCCACTGTCGAGATTGACACAGATTTCTTAGATGCACCCCTCTTTCTTCTTGGCTCATTATCAAGCTGGTAATGCTCAAGGGCACTACCTTTTTTAAACCCAGAGCATCTCCTGACCTCATCATCCACCAAAGGGGGTTTCACTCTAGTCTTCCTTTTCTTTTCAGTTGTAGGGGTGCATTCTGCACTAGCCTCAACCATCAAGCTATCAGATTCACAAGGAGTATCTTCCACGTACACTCTGAGAGGCCACCCAAGTGATCAACAACACTACCACAGAATCTTTTTGGATGTAGATTGCTAAGGATCTGTTGAGCAGCAAAACTATGTCATAGAGCACTAAGGCTTGATTGGCAGCTGAAGGCACATTGTTGCCAAGCAATTCTAGTCTAGGCCTTCTCGAACTGGTGGAGGTAGAAGCCTCTGAATTGTTTCCCCAGGTAGGGTTATCAATACTTAGAAGCCAAGTATCAGGGACAAGAGGATCAGGAATAAAATTCTAGCTTCTCGTAGGCATAGGGCTCTTCATGGGCAGAGTGACTTGAATTTCTTGGGCTTTCTAGGCCAACTCTTGCAGTAACATTTCAACAGAAGGGGCTGGGCCAAACACTTGATGCAGCCCAAGCCTGTTTGCTAGCTCCCTTATAAGATAGTCATTGTCGAAGTGCTAGATACCGGGCCTGGAGAAGTGCTTATCAGGCCTGGAAACAACCAAGGATCTCTGGGCAGAAGCCCGATCAGCTGGGAGGGTTAACTCTAGCGTGACAGGAGGGCCTTGAGCACGAAAAAACGCATTTGTGTCACTACTCACAGAGTGACTATCTTGGGGCACCTTCGGATGTTGCATTCCCCCATTGGCAACAGCTTGTTCAACCACCATGTTGGCAAGATTATTGACAGCAGCAAGCTCATTGTCCTCTACCATCTCACCATCTTGCTGAACCAAAGGTGCTCAGCCCATGTTATTCACCTGGGGATCTTGGTGAGGTGGCATTTCCCATCCATGATTTACATTCTCCTGGTGTACATGATTGAGGTCACCTACATCTTCAAAGAATCCTAGGAAGGGATTAGCCGGGTTGACATTCTCATTCAGAAAGTGACCATTCAATGGGTGGGGGTTGCCATTTGGAGGGAGATGATTCTCATCTGCCGCCCACACATCATTTTGTTGAATGTTTAGAACAAAAACAGGCACAGACAAAGAGGATCCACTGTCTCCGACAGAACTACCTTCACAAATAAGCAGGCTTCTTGGCACCCTACTGATCAAGGTGACCTTGCAGCGAAGGAGGATTCTGGACCTATAGCGGGTGTTGTTTGTCCAAGTGACAACTAAACTAAAATGACCAACTGCCTATGAAATGATATCCCTTGTCTAAAAATCCAGAGGGAAAGCCAAGAACATAATCCAGCAAGTTCTTGTAAAAGGGCAATTTCTCAAATTAATCCCTCTATCATGTTCTTTAACCACGATTTCTCTTACGGCATCTAACTGATGAGGCCTGAGATTAACCATAGTTTGCCTAGCTATTAGAGAATGGAACTAAATTAAACAGAGCCCCAGTGGTGACAGGCAACTTGATAGCACTCTAACATGATGCTCAGCCTCAAAATAATCTACTACTTCATCCATAGTGTCATACGGGTGGTTCCGATGAGGCGGCGGATGAACAGTAACAATAGCGAAATCCTCATGGCGAAGAGAGGGGTTACCACTGATGATGATCCTCCCACGAGTAGGGCGCACCCAATATTCTACCTCCATTCTGACCGGCACAAAAGGAGGAGGGTCAACAGCAAATTTCGCCATTGGTTCTTCAAAGTGATCGTCGCTCGCAATGGAGTCAGTTGTCGGTGTAGTGGAACTATCAGAGATGGTTGTACTGTGGAGCGGAGTCTCAGTGGTGGAGGAGCGAAAATGGCGAGTGGGGTTTTCTCCCTCAATCAGGCGATTTGGGGAAGAAACACTGTTTGGAACCATCCCTTCAACTTCTAAGTGTGCTGGTTGGGGAGCCGAGACGGCCTTTTCCGCAGCTATTGGCTTCTTGGGCCGCCAGAAAATATTGGGCCAACTCTTCGTGCAATAGGATGAGGATTTATGCCCAAATTTAAAACATGCCGCACAGCAGACCATTGATTTGCAATAAAACCTCTTGTAATTAGTGCTAAAGCAACGGGTGCATTTTCCGAGGCGACGAGCACAATTAATCACTTCAGTAACCAATGTCGAGTTACTCCACTGTTTAAAATTTGAATTTTGAAAATTCAGCAGAAACATATCTCGGTGATGAGAGGGAGTGACCGGATCATCTTTATGCATCAGATCAAGAGTTTGCTTCTTGACCGGATCATCATTATGCATCAGTTCAAGAGTTTGCTTCTTGAGAATACCAGTAATCTGCTTGGGTTGGGGCCCATCTGAACAATCCAAACTCAAATCAAAGAACCAATCTTGATGAAAGATTTAATCTCTGAAGGCCTAGACTTAGCAACTGGAGAACCAAGAACAATCTTTTCAGCAAAACAAAACTTTTTAGATGACGATTTCACAGCCTCTCCCTTTTGTATTTTTATGAGAACTGTAGTCCATAATCTGGCTTCTTCTGGTTCCCAGAGACGTTTTTCACGCTCCCATCGTGGAGCACCATTACTCCAAAGATGAAAATAAACATCAAAAGATCTCCCAATGAAACGCCGAAGTTTGTAAATTTCAAAACTCACTGCCATGCAGGAGACTGTGAATCTAAAATGGTTGTTCCTCTGAAAAGAGACTTGGAAATCCGAAGCTACACCTCCAAGACAGGATTGCAGGGCCAAAGCAACAGAGTCTTCTGTGAGCCTAAAGAGATGGCGTCTGAAAGTAGCTAGAAGAAAGAATCTATTGCCAAACTTGTTACGACCATGAATCTTCCTTCCAAAACGATTGAACACCTCATATTCGAATCTCTTGCCAATTTCAAAGTCCATCAGAGACACCATAGACCCTTCCATGAGAATCGCAGAGAGACTAGAAACACTTTCCAGCAATAAAACAGCAACTCTTTCCAACAAACAACCAGACGGAAAACCAGGAGAGACGAACCAGGGGAAGACAAGGACGAGGCAGAGGGATGGAGAAGACGAGAACTTAGCTTGCGGATCGCCATGGTCCTGAGCAAGGAGGAAAGGCCACAGAGAGACCCCTCGGCGGAGGAGTGGGAAGGGAAGGGGAGGGAAGGCACATTATACTCTTTCGATGTGACTTCCAATAGATAGTTAATGCCCTAAAATAGTACCACATTAAATTTCATGATTTTTAGATGATCTTAGAATTTGTTAAAATTATCCAAGGTTGCATTTATTAATTTAAAGACAGATTTTTAGCTACTGCAGGAAGTGCTCAAATTGATTATTTAATATTTTTATTAAATTCTAGACACTGCATAGAGGATACACAATTATTTTCATAATTTCTTACACAACAGATTAATTCCTACAAATATAACAAGATAGAGCACTATTCATTATATTAGAAAATAGGAAATACATTTTAAATCCCCGAGGAAATTGAAAAAAAAACAAAACGGCCTCAGTCAGCCCACAAGGGGCTGACCGGCCCGGCCTGCACGCGCTCTCCCTCTCTCTCTGGCCTCTCCCCGAGCCACTGGGCCGGCCCAATTGGCCCAGTAAGGCCCAACTCGGCCACCTCCCTCCCTTCTCCTTCCTCGCACATGGGGAAGAACTCACGCGCGTGCGCCCGCGCCGGCCGGCTGCGAAGCTCACCGACGGCGACCTGAACGACACGACCAAGCGCACTCCGATGATCCCCTAGACCTAGCGAACACCACAAGGTACCTAGCCTAGGAGGTACACGCCTCCGACGAGCTCGAGCTCGCCCATGGCGGACACGATGGCGCGGCTAGCCCATTTCACCCTCCACATTATGGTAGAGTTTAAAAGATCGGCCCAGGAAGGATTTGTGGCTCACCGAGACTTCAGGACGGCAACCGGAGGACAGGGGTGGTGCGGAGAGGTGAGCGTGACGACGACGACGACGTCCGCGGCGGCATTCACCGGTGGTAACCGTCACATTGAAAGCCCATGTTTGGTTTTGGGTAATTGATGAAAACTAGTTTACTAATGTTTGCTCTAAGTGTTTCATGAGATTAATTAGCAAACAACAAGATGGAGCGAAGGACCGTGTCGGTGTAGGCCACAAGTGAAGGGTATTGACAGCATCCATGCAAAGGTATAACCAATAGGAGCTCTTTTCCTTTTGGTGATCAAGACTCTATAGAAAGAGTGATCACATTTAGGATAGATAGCCGTACTATCAAGAGGGGAGAAACCGTTTGTGAAATGCGGTTATCAAAGTAACACTAGGTGTTCATATTCATTGCATATACATGTAGATGCTAGTGCCACTAACAAAACACATTGAAAACTCTTTGAAAAATGCTAACATACGTGCACTAAAGTGAGAGACACTTTGGAGTGTTAACCATTCTAGCGCTTTTTTGTGTTTTCACTTAGTTGAAAAGTGCACCGGAAACGTGCCGAAGCTTTCCGGTGGCTAACTCTTTGAGAAAGTGCAAAAATGTGTGCACCGGATGCTGGGTGCGTCCGGTGGGGTAGCACCGGACGCGTCCGGTGAGAACCCTGTGCTCTCGGGTCGGTTTGGTGAAGCTTTCAACGGACGCGCGAATTTCTTCACCGGACGCGCTGTGAACACTGTTCCAGTGTCCGGTGCCTATGAAGTGGCGAGCAGCAGAGAGCCGTTGGAGCAGCGGACGCCGAGGAGCGTTCGGTAACCCTGCACCGGACGCGTCCGGTGAGCATTTGAGCTCTCTGGATGCTCTCTGCATGGACACCGGACACTAGCGTCGGAGCGTCCGGTGTGACGGCTCCGCGTCCGGTGTGAGCACGCGCGACGGACGAATTCAAATGACTAGTACACGTGTCGCTGGGTGATACACTGGACGCTGCACCGGACGCATCCGGTGTGAACTTACTGTGCGTCCGGTGCCCCCGAAATCTGTGAGTTATGTTTGGATTTTGAGTGGAGGCTGTAAGTAGTGGAGTGGCCGGCTTGTGCTCTTACTCTTGCACATTTTCATTGACTCTACAAGCTAGTGAGCCTATCCACTCCTCTCTCACACATTCCACTTGATTGAGATCATCATTTGGTGAGATTGAAGAGCATCAAGTGCATTGCATGAGTGTGTTCATCTAGAGGCACTTGGTGAGTGGATTTCACAGCGGATTCTCTTGTTACTCTTGGAGTTTGCTGACTAACAGGCGGCTTGGAGCTGCGAGGATCGTTGAGGGGAGTTGGTGATTGTCTCAGTGTTGGTATAAATTAAATGCACACAAGAAAATATGATTATCCGCAAGCGTACAGATATAATACCGTCGTAGCACTTTACCCGGAGGTTTTAAATATCGTATCCACAGGGAAACGTGTGAGACTAACTACGTACTAACTCAACTAGGGGTGGTAACAAAGTGGTGAAAATAAAAATGCAGAGACTATATTAATATAAACACTAACTTAAGGTTTATTGTGGTCGCGAGTAACAATCAAGGTTAATGATAATAGGAGTATAGAGAGGATAACTATGGTTCTCTTCTTCTAATTTTGGGTAAACTATGTCGTCTACTGCTCAACATTAGGACATTAACTAGAGTAGTTTGAGTACAGAAACCTCACCTATAAAAATATAAATTTTCTACTTCATTAACCACGTCCTACAAGTCCTATCAATGGGAGGTGAACTACAAAGGAATCAATAGGCCTATCACACCTGCGATCTACCATCGATCCGGAAGATCAGGGGGCATTCACGATCAACCCAAGCCTAAGCACCACGTTTACACTACGGTCAATACTCTACTCATCCTAGGATAGCAATAAAGTACTCTAAAGTGTTGCAAACCAGATAAACAGCATAGACAAAGTAAACTTAGATCAGAAAGATAATTACCAAAGATATCTCGAAGACAAACTCATGAAGAACTTGAATCCACTAAAGTACAAGCCATAGAGGGAGCACCGACAGGCCGGCGCCTCCTCCAAACTCTTCCTTCACTCTTCATCTCACTATTATCTACATGACTAGATCCTAGAGAACTACTTGATAGCTAGCTCTGAGAGTTTGATCCATTCGAGGGATGCCTCTCAAGCCAGGATGGTCCTCCAGGGAGGGGGTTTGCCCCATTATTTATAGCCCGATGGGATTAATACGCGCTGTTTGATCAAACCGACTTAACATGGGGTCGAGATGACTCCTCATAGGTGGTGGCGGAAGCTTCTAGAAGGGCGTAGCCAAAACACTAGGGGCTGGCACCGGCCAGCGCCAAAATGTGGTGGTTCGGGCCCATTTTCGTTGTGTTGTCTTCTTGGGCCTCCTGTAGTCTAATGGTGCATGTGTTGCCGCAGATTTTGATTCCGAACTCTGAATATAGCAAATGATAGGTCTATTTCGATCGTCTCGATGAGCCCATTGCAATGGTGCAGTCAAATTCCTTATTTGAGATACTTTTATTGATGGAAAATTGTATATTCCTACAATACAAGTGAGAACACCAAAACTCATGGAACTTGTTAGAATCAAAACCTATAACTATGCTTTGTGATTCATTTTGTGTCAAATCATGCTATAGTTGACGGTCATTTTTGGTACTTAACGACCGTCAACAATACCCCCAAGCTTACCCTTTGCTAGTCCCAGAGCAAAGCCTAATTGCTAATAAACTAGATCAGGAGTTTCTACAATGCTTTCATGTTTTCCAAGTACACATGGTTTCAAACAGAAATTCTCCTCTGAATTAGACAAAACTGCTCTAACTCTCGAACTCACCCATTTTACCTTTAACTACGGGGCTTTACAGCTTTCTCATAAGTCTTGAGAAATTGAAAGACAGAACAATCAAGTCAAGCACTACGTCTCAAATTCTTCACAGTACCAATATTTCGGAGTTTTGCAAGTTTTCAAAATAAAACTCAGAGCTTAATTGTATGACACCCTCAAGTCTCTTAATATGTGGTATTTATGGATCTCACTGAGGCATTAATGATGTTATGCCTTCCTAAACTATGGATATAGTGAAGCTCATAGGAGTGGCAATAACAAGGATGAGCATACTTGCAATTCATATATTGTGAAGTCAAACAATGGATCCACAGAGAGTCAAGTCATACAATCAAGCCAAAATGTGCATGTGTATGGAATATGGTGGATGGGTGCATATAAGGTGGCTAATCCTAATTCTACTTTTGCTCTTTAGAAATAGATCTCTCTCTTGGAACTTAGAACTTTTCGGGAAAACATGGGCTAGCTTTATTCTTTTCTTCTCTTTTTTTCTTTTTTTTAGGGAGGCGGGCATCTAAGTACCCATTGTTTTAATTGCTAGGACACTTGTTCATCTTTTACTCCCTTTTTTTTCTTCAATACTTTTGCATAGCCACATGCATCCTTTGAATATAAATAATTGGAGAGATAATGATAAGAACTTAGAGCAATTAAACAAGGCCTGTCCTATAGGGTATATTTTTGGATGTTTACTCCCAGTGTAGGAGAAAAATATTTTTTTAAGGTGGATCTGGATGGATGTGGAAAATGATTGCGCTTACTCCCAGAGTAGGAGTAATGCATATGTGGATGGAGTGTGTAAGTGATCTTGATTTTAAAAGTATGACAAGGCTCTCATAAGGTATACAACAAAGGTTGATTGAACTCAATGCATAAATGTGCAAAGGTTTTCCTATCTCTAAATGTATCATCTTTGGCTTTGGTAGGAACTCACACTTTTTCATACAAGAGCTCATCATGTAGGATTTTTAAATTCTCAAAATAAATCTCCAGAACTTAGTATTGCTAGGAATAAGATAAATAGCAGCTCAAACCTTCATGTATCATATCAACCAATCACCTAGACTTAGCTCAAGCATATGCCTCCACAAGTTTCAGGTTCAGAGTAAATTCTCAAATCAAAGCAGTAATATCCAAAACTCGGAAGAATTCGAGGTTGAAAACTAGACACTTGAAAGGAATTACGGCAGAGCAACTATTCATCATCTCCAAGACAAAATTTTAATGTTCTCCAGTTTTAGTTGACTCTAAACTAGACTAACTATAGACACACTCTAAGACTACTCTAATATATAACTAAGTTTTTATTTAGTTTTGATTTGTTATTCATCTTTTTCTTTTAACTAATGGACTCACAAAAGACTCTACAGACATGGACCTTCATGTGCCCACATATTATTGGCATTTTTTTAAATTTTCCTATGATACTATTGTGAACCTTCATGTGCTCACATACTTTTGGGATTTTATGACTATATAAAATAGACTCGACAATCGCATAGGTATAATTACCTGATAACTAGGGGATGCCCCCAAGCTAGATATTTGCAATAGTTGGTCTTGATAACCTTCAGAGTAAGCTTGTCAGCAACGGTCCTACTGGGCTCCACTGATGGACTCACTCCTCCGTCATAGTGTCATTCCTGCATAATTATACTCCAACAAGAAAACCAAAACTCGAGGCTCGAATTTAATAAGAGGTTAGCGGTCAGCCAATAAGCAATTGATTATTCTCTGAGTTGATTTTAATTGACAGATTTTAGCAGGATTCTTTTTTAGGATTTTCTAATTTTCTTATGCAGCAATCAAATATGTATGCATAATATATATATATATTTTATTTTTATGCCGCCACGGAGAATATTTATTCTCATGGGGCTTAGGATTTTTTTATAATGCAAGAATAAAGTTTTATTTTCTTTTCTATGCCACCACAGTAAATATTCCTACAGGGTTACCATAAGCTTATTCACATGGGGCTTTAACACTTTATGATGCAGTAAACAAGGCAATAAAGATTTTTATTTTATTTTTACTATAAAGATGAATATGCTAAAGTGAAATCACTAATGTAAACAGGAATACTAATTAATTAGATAACTACTATCATTACCTTATGGCAAGGGTGCAGAATTTAAAGTCTACCGACAAGACTTTTTCTTCCATTCTTGTGTATCTCTCTGTTTTAGAGATGGGGGTCTTGATGGTTGCACCCCTTGTGATGCTGATGGCACTTTTGATCTTTGCTTGGCTAGCAGGTTGAAGTAGAGCATTAATAGTAGGAGCTGGCAGCATCTTGCTCAATGTGCATGTTCACAAAACTTTCACTTATAGAATTTTGGGGATTAACAAACTTTGCT
The DNA here is from genome assembly GCA_038502445.1 of Eremochloa ophiuroides. Classification (NCBI taxonomy): domain Eukaryota; kingdom Viridiplantae; phylum Streptophyta; class Magnoliopsida; order Poales; family Poaceae; genus Eremochloa; species Eremochloa ophiuroides. The sequence goes on along the minus strand of JAHLJS010000007.1, from coordinate 38,524,638 downwards.
CGAAGTGCGTCCTACTTGCAAAACCAAGGTAGATATCAAGTGCATAGGCTCTGCTGGTGGAAAACACCAACAGAACCAAATCTATCTCTTTGTTTATTTTTTCTCTAGCCTTAGGCACATTGAACAAGACGAAGTTGGTGTTGCATAATTTATTTACTTATAACATGAGTGGTAAGAACAGAGGATTAAGCATTGAATATTGCATTTAAGTTCACATGGCAGAAATGAAATAAATTGCTCAACCAATGGAAGGTTTGTCTATCTCTACATAATATATCAATTTTCACATGAGTATGACTATCATCTTCCAAAGATAAGATATATAATGTTTTAGCTCATTTGGTTAAGACTGAGATAAAGAGAATGGTGCTATGAACAATCTTAAAGAGCAAATCATGTTGAGTTATTCAAGTTAATCAATTAAAGTTGTATCTCTAACATGTTTGTGTCTTCATTTATGTGCATACCAAGATCAAGAGGGAAATAATGGCTACTTACCTTAAGATGATGGTGGTCCTTTCCTTCCTTGTATCTTGAGTTTGTTCCTGAGCATCTTGTCTCCTTTATTTCTTATTCTCTTTGCCATCTTTTGCTTCTTTGATCTTATGACACCTTGTCACTCCATTTATTATTATGCCTACAACAGATTAGTGGACAGCACATACCCGAAGGGATGTACAACTTTGGAACATAGGTTGTTTGTCCAGAATTTTATCATGTTCCATTTATGCTACTAAGAAGATAGGGTTGATATTATGTTAGCATAGATCATGTTCTATACCGGCATGACTTGAGTCCAAGTAACTTGCAGCAGAAGATAAAATGAATGAATCATTAATACTCACAGTTCTTCCATCCATAATGAATGAGCTATGTCTTCCTCTGCAAAGTTATTGAAGTTCAGCATGTGCCATATGTCTCATCTCTGATTTGAATTTATCTCGTGACTTACCCAAATTAAATTGGAAGTTTTCTGCAAGGGTTGGTCCAACAAAATATCCAATGCCTACTACAGCATACGAGCGATTCAAAAATCAACCTAGACACCACGTCCAATTTGACTTAGGAAGGCATTTTAACCTAAGCACCACGCTTAATTCAAAAAGCCTTTGAAAGTAAAATCATCATACCACTTGGTTAGGAAATCAAACTAAACACCTTGTCTAATTATGATTTCAGATAACAATTTAAACTAAGCACCATGCCTAATTTAGAAGGTGCATGAAATTTCTCCAAACCTTAAGTATACTATAGCGAACAAAGGTAACATGAAAATTTATAGAGAGTTATGCAAACAAAGATGAAAAGAGCATGTTCATTGATTAACAATTTGAACATGGATTGACAAGGTAGAGACAACCAATATTAGCAACATAAGATTTTCTAAATAAGCCCATTCCCCCAAGCTTGAATTTTGCAAGGCAAAGTTAAGTTTGGATGATTAATGTTGCATGATGATTGGTTGGACATACCTAATGATGTCATCGTTCTACTTCAAGTCTGGAATGGTTAGTGACAAAAATACCCGAGGGAATATTTTTATAATTATAATTCGATGCTCAATTCTCAAGGGTATTACATCAAAAGGTACAAGCTCACGTTATTTTTTAAGAGTGGTTATTTTAGGACACAAAGTCGTTCTTGGGAGACCTTCTAATTATTACACTTTTAGTTCGAGAGATGGTTTCTCCTAGGACATAGTCTCTGTGCTCCTATCTCAAGATTACAACGAGATCTATAATATTTATGATAAACATATACATCTACAACACCCTTTCAATAAATTTGTGAACAGGTAGAATGAGGGGGTTGAAGATTTCGTGTGTGATAATGTTAGAGAGACCAATTGATCCAGGAGATTTCTCATATGAGCATGGATTCGATGAGGTGTTAATGAAATAATTCCCATGCTCATCGATATGATCTCCCTTTTCAAACTCCAAGGGTGTTTCTTCATGGATGTCTATAGGCAAAAACATTTTCTCATTTATTCCATGTCTATTAGGCATTTTATTGTCCACGACTTCCCATGGATCGATGACACTCATGTTGGTCTCCTCAAAGGTCTAATCTAAACTTGGACGAGTTAGGTCAGGGTTGGATTCTACATGCCTCGGATTCAAGGAAGAATAAGCATATCATGAACATATTTTATCAATAACTAGTTCCACTTGTACTCTTAGCTTGTGAATGCAGGGAAGATCAAAACAGGACAAAATGCTAGCAGTTGGAGCTCACATCTGTGGTTCGGCCGACCCACATATGGAGGCACCAGATCATCACACTTCAAAAAATGACACAAGAAAGCAGATAGAAGAGAGTGGAGCACCTGGAGGGCCCACATGGCACAATCCGTGTGACACTCCACCCAGCTCATTTCCACCTTTGGATCAAAGGTGTGTTTCCATTCAGCGGTGGAAGATCAAGTTACATGGATCAAGGCGTGAACCGACGAATTGTGGGGATCAAGTACACAACCATGCTCTATGACTAGTGGGGACAACACCTGGCTAGGCCCACCTATCATAGGGGGTCGGCCGACCCCCTGGTGCCCAGCCAGGTCGGTTGGCCTCCACCGCCTTCCTGCATGCACCCCACGTGCTGGATTCACCAATGCCGTCCATTCTAAGGCGGTTCAAGGTCGGTTCATCCAAGGGCCAAGATGGAAAGGCACACGGATCGCTGACATGGCGCCCCCCATTCTCCCCTATAAATAGCGGCTGCCATCACCCTCTTCAAGACACACAAGATACACAAGAGACAAGAGAAGCTAGAGTTTCACTCTTTAGTAGTAGTATTAGTCTAGTGTGGGAGTTAGAGTCGAGTCAAGCTACGCTCGGGGTCTCTGGAGTCATCTGCTAGAGAGTCTGGTATAGCTCTTGTACCTTTCCTTCTGTAAGACTTTACTTTTATCAATATATTATCTTTACTTTATTTTACTAAGTGCTTTACTATTCATTATAGTATTGTTGTGTTTTGTCTTACCTTTTAGTTGAGTTATACTAGATAGTGATCCTGTAACCAGCTCATGTGTGTAGTTCATTGCCTGTCATAGGGTGCTTTAGCTGTTTGGTACCTAGCTAGAGTAGTGAGAATTAGTGTAAGCGTGGTGCTTAGGCTAGATCTTACCCTTGAATGCCGCTTGCCGCACGGAGTGTTAGTCGGTGCTAGCAGGCGGTGACAGCCCTGTCTAGTCTTAGTATCCCTCCATGTGTTTTAGGCAAGTTCTTAAAAGGTAGGCTCTGTTGACGGTAGTTATACCATGTTTTTACCCCATCAAAACCATCAACAAGACATTCTTTCTGGAAGGAAACCATCAAACACATAGTGACTTAGGTACAAATAACTTGGTTCCACATGTACTTGTCATTATTTGGTTGCAGGCAATCAGAACAGGTACTTTTCAGTGTCCGAAAGCTCTATATGAAGGTTGGGCGACCAACCAAGTATGGCCAAATGACAAACCAACTTCACAATCATTAATATCATAGCTTCTGGAGACGATGTGCAAAAGATGGGCACAATGAGTGGTTCAGCCGAACCATCCATGGGCAAGTTAGCACCACCATTGTGCTTAGAATTGCATGAGGAAGCCACCTGCAGAAGATGGACCTTTGGTTCCACCAAAGGTGGTTCGGCCGAACCACATATGGTGACACCAGGCCATGACATTTCAGCACATGAGTCATATCAGCATACACAAGGAAGATCAGGGCAAATGGAGCACATGCATGGTTCGGCCGAACCATGCATGGGGCTCACAGGACTCTGGTGATGTGGCACGATCCGTGTGACACTCCATCTAGCTCAATTCCACCTTTGGATCAATGTTGTGTTTCCAATCAACGGTGGAAGATCAAAGCACATGGATCAAGGCGTGAACCGACAAGAACAAGGCGAAACCAGTACATAGCCACACTCTATGACTAGTGGGGACCACAGTGGTGGGCCCACCTTACCATAGGTGGTTCTGCCGAACCCACCATGGTGGGACCCAACCTGCCACTTCATCCTACCGACTTCAGCATCACTCTAGAAGACTGGGGTTGGGCCCACCTGTCATTGAGTGGTTCGGCCGAACCACCCCTGGTGGGCCCAGGCCACTGCCATACTCCACTGACCTCCTGCATGCTTCCCACATGCTAGATTTACTACTGCCATCCATCTTGAGGTGATATTGAGGCGGTGGATCCAAGGGTGGACATGGAGAAGCACGCGGATCGCTGACGTGGCACTACCCTTCATCCCCCTATAAATACCCCCCATAGGCCTTCACTCTAGGGCATGATTCATAGAAGAAACCACTATGTAGTAGCTTTAGCTCTGCTATAGTGCAGTGCTAGTTGGGAGAGAGTAAGGGAAGTCTTCAGGAGAAAGCCCCGGGCCTGTCAGGAATCTTCTCCAAGGAGTACCTCAGCGGATGTGAATCTTCAAGTAAGTTTTACATCTGAGTCCTTCTAGTATTTGATATTCTGGTATTGGTATTTTAAGTATATACTTGCTTTACTTGCACATTGCTTTACTTAGTGAAGTGCTCTAGTCCCTTGCAAGGATTAGAGTAGTAAGTGTAGTGTAGATGTGGTGTCTAGGCTATATCTTATCAGTGTGGGCCGTTTGTCGCACGGATTGTTTGTGGGTGCCAGCAAGTGGTGACAGCCTTGTCTGGTCTTAGTATCCCACCACATGTGTAAGACAAGTTATTAAAACGGCAGGGCATCAATACAATAGCATAGCCGTCTCGGGAGGAGTTATATCTCCTCCTATTTTGCCTATCGCCTCTTGTAAAGGGAGGAGGTGGTAAACCTCTTTATACTTAGAACACCAAGACTAGATATCTTTGCTACATAAGAACCTCTCTACCCAATTATCATAGATCCTTTGTCTCATCGCTGGACAGTCTTGAACCTAGTTAGAACACTTCACATTCCCCATGGAAAATACGATACCTGGAATACTCCCGGTGAAGGCTACATTGACTACCGTACGCTTGCGGTATATCCGTTTGCCACTTCTGGTGTCAACAAGCTCCCATAAGAGAGTAGGCGCTTCGGGTAGAGTTTATATCCTCTATTGTTTCGCACTACCCCCTACACACCGGAAGTAAGGTAGCTGTCTTAGTGTAATTCATCCATTTGATAAGATAGTTCACAAGAGTAAAGTAAGAGTCATAGAAGCCTTATACTCACTCGTTGTCCTCCCACCTAGCTATACTCTACTAGTTATCCTTAGTTATCCTAAACCTTGTCGTGTCTTTGTGTCATTACCCTTTTCTCTATTTATCAATTTACCCCCTATCACTAGTTGATACTGAGTAGCTATAGACTTAAGGATCTCTCTTTTATTAATTATTCCTAGAAACAGCTTTCCCTTGGGGTAAAATAAATAACGATACATTGGAATACTCTCGGGTGAAGTGCTACAGCGGTATATTCTGTGCGCTTGTAGAATTATCCAATAGACATAAGAAATACCCTCAGGGCACTTCTGGCGCCGTTATCAGAGATAGCCTAATACCCTATCTCTGGTGGTTGCGCTAAGAAGTGTCAACAAGCATTTCTAACGCCGTTGCCAGGGAAAGCATCAGTCTAGGAATATTAATAAAAATTGAATCCGGAGTCTACTATCAATTTAGTTATCAATTAGTGTTAGGGGCTTACCCCTGTCTGTGTTTCTCGTTATTGTGAAGTTAGACAGTACATGAGCGGTTTCCAATTGCCGTCAAATTTTATTAAAGATCCTGAGCAATTGTTGAGGAGAACTAGACGCCATCAAGTTCTACCTCAAAGGTTCATCTCAAACCTGAATCCGTTCGAGGAAAGCGGCTCTGAACTATCAATCAAGGAAGCTATGGCCCAAAAGACCATCTCTGAGTTCTCTGCACCGTCGGCTGACAACATCACCACCGGTCCGCAGCTTAACTTGGGGGATGCTAACTTTGAGCTCAAGCCAGCACTTATCAACATGATGCAAGCCAACCCGTTCTGTGGGAAGCCGCATGAAGATGCTAATGCCCATCTCCAGCACTTCTTGGAGGTGTGTGGTACCTTCACTATCAAGAATGTCTCGGCAGACGCCATCCGTCTTCGCTTATTCCCATTCTCATTGCTTGGGAAGGAGAAGCAATGGTTCTATGCCAACAAGAATGAAGTTACCACTTGGGAGAAGTGTGCAAATGCATTTCTCAAGAAATTCTTCCCGATGGGCAAAACCAGCGCTCTTCGGGGGAAGATCTCAAGCTTCCAACAGCAAGCTGATAAGATGATTCTTGAAATATGGCAACGTCTCCAGGAGTACATTCGTGCTTGTCCTCATCATGGGATTGAAGAATGGCTCCTAATCTAAGGTTTCTACCATGGGCTGACTGGATTAGCCCGTAGTCACCTTGATGCTGCCGCTGGAGGAGCATTCCTGCAACACAATGTCAAGGATGCTAAAGACCTCATTGAAAAGATGGTTATCAATCAAGGATGGAATGAGGAACTTCTCCAGCCCAAGAAAAGGGGTATGCACACCGTTCATGAGGTGAACATACTCTCAGCAAAAATGGACCTCTTGATGAAAAAGATTGAGGAAGGTTCCAAAAAGGAACAAGAGGCCATTCGAACCACTGCCACCGCATGAGCAATCGAAGCTGATCCATGGTGCGAGGTATGTGGTGGAGAAGATCACTCGGGCAACAACTGTCCCGAGATGAAGGAGGAAGTGAGCTTCATCATCATCATCATCAACAACAACAACAATAACAACAATGGATATCGACCCAGCAACATGGTAACCAACCTTCTCTTAAAGATCTTGTCTTAGGCCAATCTAAAATCAATGATAGCATAAATAAGAAAATAATGGCTAATGATAAGGTTCTTGAAAATCTTAGTGAGAAAATGGATAGCTTTAACACTGCTATGAAAAATCAATTGAGCTTTAATAAAATGCTAGAAACACAATTAGCTCAAATAGCAGCAGATGTCCCATCCTTCGAACAAGGTAAGATCCCAGGGAAACCTGAGGAACCAATTGAGGGTGTCAAGTTCATTTCCACGAGGTTTGGTAAGCCTCCGGTCAGGCAAAACCCGGGTTGCCTTCTTGACCCGCCATTCATGGCCAAGAAGAGTGACCCTGGCCATCCTACCATCACCTGTGAGATCGGGCCGCACACCTTCAACAACGCCTTCTATGACCTTGGATTTGGAGTCAACATCATGTCCAAGGTAATGTATGAAAATTTGCTAGGGGCACCTTTGTACCCCACATTTGTCAAATTGCAGATGGCCGATCAATCCATTCGGTGCTCCGAGGGATTGGCAAGGGACATCCTTGTCAAAGTTCAAGACGAATACATCCCCGTCGACTTCATCATTCTCGATATGGGGGGCCGATGATGAAGTCCCCGTCATCCTGGGAAGGCCATTAATTCCTCAACACCGTGAACGCCATCATCTACGTGGGATCTGGCCAAGTCCAATTCCAACTCTCAGGTAAGAGAATCAAATGTCCTTTTAATGGTTATAAATCGATGCAACAGGCATGAAAGAACCTTTAGGAAAAGAAGCCTCTATATGCACCCTACCGAAAGGATCAACCGCTGAAGGCCAAAAAGGCCAAACTGGTAAGTAAAGCTAAGGCAGTAAACAAGACCAACTCTGCTGAGTCACAAGCATCAACCAAGAAGGAATGGCGAAAGAAAGAGGTGCGATCAGCACAATCCCCATCTCCGGGATCGATCGAAGCACCCGAAGAATGAACCCAAAAAGGAGAGGTCCTGCTCTACGGACCTAAAACATAGAGCCCTTCCTAGTAAGGTAAATCAGTATTTATCTCATATTTAATTCCTGCATTTTCTTCTTTGCATTTCATATTTAAATTTTGCAATATTTTATTTCGACAAAATAAAGAACTTAGATAAACAAAACTTGAAAAGAACTGTAGTGCTCACGCCTGAGGCGGTGGGACCACCCATGGTGGGATCGGCCGACCCCACCAAGGGGCCCACCCACCTCTGGTGGTGTTGGCCTGGTGTGTAATACATCTCCTGAATTTTGAACACTAGCTCATTTTGAATTTGGTCGACCACCTTTTGTCATGACCACTTTCACATGCTCCAATGAGAATCCAACATCCACCACCATCCAAATTCTGAAAAGTGGACACTTTGGCATGCATTAGTGCTCCCATGGTCCATGGGAATCACTTTAAAGTATGTCCCCACTTTTATCATACACCTTTCTCTTTCACAAAACACTAGACAAGGAAATCTCTGAAAACTTCTCCACTTTTGGTCCACCACTAATATTTACTTTACTAGATAAAGTGAAACACTGTTTAAAGCTAAAAAGAGGACCAAACATGGGTCGGCTGACCCATGTTTAAAGTCCTATCTACAAAATTGTGTTTGAATTCAAATAGATTCCCTGTCCAAAGGTGAAAGCAGCTTTGACACTGTGCAGGTGGGGTCGGCCAACCTGGCCCTTGTGGCCTGGTCACCAGCCCTTCTCCCCCTATAAATACCCATGCATTGTGTGCTCATTTCCACACCCAAACCAGCTGAATCATCTCGAGCACACAATCTGTCTTCTCTTCTCTAGTTGAGCAAGTTCTTTTCTCAAGTTTAGTTGTAGTTAGCCACCCAAAAATATTGTAGTAGTAGAAGCTTGTCTTACTCTTATCTTTGCTCTCAACAACTTGTTTGTGGAGTACTCCTGCCCACAAGAGCGGTTTGTGGAGGTATCCATACCCCACAAGGACTACTAACATTGGGACAACTAACTGTTTACACCAAAATTTGGTAAATTTGCCCCAGAAAGGAAAGAGCTGGCCGATGGTATAGAAACAAAGAAATACACAAAATTTTGGGCTGGGAGCCGATAGCCGATACCAGAGGAAGATAGCCGATTTTGGAAGCAGACTCCGTCCAGCGGAAGGAAGAAAATAGCCGATTGCACGGTGAATCGGTTATCGGGTCAAGATGACAGGAGGCGCGCAGCGTCGGTATTAATGATGTCATCCAGAGTCTGTGCCGCCAGGATGCAATCACGATCGGAGTCCGTTATGGAAAGGGAAGGTGGGACTCCAAATTACATTAGATATAGGATAGTTTGTTAGTTTCCTTATCTATTGATGAGTTGTAATTCGATTAGGACTCTAGCTACGCTCAGGGTATAGATATAAGCCCTCAGCCATTGTAAAATAAACAACAACATCAATACAACACAACTTTCGGCTCCGGCCAAACAAACCCTAGAGTCAGTCGAGTCCGGCGAGTTACTTCATCCAGGCTGGGCGTCATCCGGTGGACGCAGGCTTGCTTGTAAGTATCGTCAACCCCCTGTTAAACTATGTCTTTTTAGCGTCATCCGGTGGACGTGGAAGCATGGCGGACCAGGGTCCTTGCTAAGCTCTGTTTCTTTGGCGTCATCCGGTGGACGTGGGAAGCACAGTGAGTCAAGGATGATTCACGCTGGTTTACCCGATCAATCTATGTTAACCGTCATCCGGTGGACGAGATGCAGATTAGGACGGTTTTCACGTGCGGATTAGTTATCGATTCATGTTTGTTTGCTTGATTGATCTATTAGTTAACGTCATCCGGTGGACAGGCTATAGATTACGATAGTTTGCATGCATGGATTAGTTATCGGCTCTAGTTAAATTTGGCAGTTTTAGCTAGATTCATTAACTTACCGATGTTGCTTATGTTTATTGTTTATTATTTAAAGCAATCATCAATTTGCTCGTCTTGATCCATATACGTCGGCTTATATCTGATAGATCTATATGTTCAACGAATTATGTTTGCCATTCGTTTTATATTGACAAGATAGAATGTTTTGCACCAGCCGGTTGTATTTTGGATCTAGATTAGATACGGGTCGCACTCAAGTAATAAAATAAACATTGTCTAGATTCAAGGGTTAACGGATCTAAGTTGCAACTTCATCATGACTGCCTCGATCCTCTTGATCTCCAATGTTGTAAGATTGTGATTTAGATCTATTAGCCGGAGAGTTGAAACATTGTTTACTTTATAGGCTTGTATGTTGCCCGTATACACTGGATCGGCTAATGTAGCCGATTTCATCTTATCTTACATTGAGACATCTTATGATCATGTTAGCTTGCTGTGACTACATCTTTTATAGTATACTTCTGTCTAATGCAAGTATATGTCATTGAATTCATGTCTGAATCGGTTAACTTGAGTTATAATGCATGTTTCGCTACAATCGGTTCATAACATGACGGAATCGGCTTTCTAGTCGATCTCCCATTACATCGGCTGTTCGAGCCATACAGTTGGAACTACCTGGACATACCGGTTAGTTCCGCCCCGTGATTACTGATTACTATCTTTTTCCTTGTCAATTGCAGGTCAAATTGACTGGCACGCTTGGTGTTACTGACACTCTCAGACCGGGTCCGAAGCTAGCTGGATCTGCGAGAGCTTCACTGCCTCAAGGATCGTTTCCGGCTTCGCTGGTGTGTTGGCCTTAGGGAACCACTTTTTGCGCCAACACACTTTTTGGCACGCTCGGTGGGACATTTCATTGAAGACCATGGCAAAAGGAAAGGCTGCGGCGGACGGCCCCTCCAGGGATGACGGTGTCCTCAGGGTCAGGGTCGAAGACTTCAGTGAGGAGGACGCGACAGTGCTGAACAAGATTGTTAAAGAATTCGCTGATGCCTGCCTGCTTTCATTCAGCAAGCAGCGTGATGGCTCGGTAGTGAAGAAGAATGCATTCCCTAGATGGATCATGGACGGCCATTCTGATAAATCTGAAGAGGAGTGCAAGGCCGACCTCAAGTAGATGCTGGAAGAAGCGACCTGGGAGGCCGCCTATTCAGCAGTCGGCCATCACCATAAATCATTCCTGCAGGCATTCTATAACATCATGAAGACTGTTCTCAAACGGCAGGATTGGGAGTCTCTGGGTCCGGTTTACTTCAACATACCCGCAGAAGACGCAGATCCAAAAGCAGCGGCAGGGACCTCCAATTCCCCACCGCAACAGCCGAGCCAGCCAAAAACGCCAGGGCAAGGTGCCACTGCGGCCGGTTCAGCTCAAAAAATAGCAGCTTCTCCCAGATTATACAAAGATCATACTCCGGAGGAGCTCGCCGCTTTCATGCAGGCCACTAGACAGTCGGTGAACTCGATGAACTCATCAGCAGTGAACCTGACAGCTGGAAATACGCCGGCGGCAGATGTGGCCAACCCAACTCCTGGATACCATGAGGGGATCACATATCAAGATCTTCAGGCAGCGCCGCATCCGGGGTACGCCCAGACACCCAACAATCAGCTGCTGGAGCAGATGAGTGCGATGCTCCGTGATACGTTCGGTTTACAGCCAAAGACCGGGACTGGAATCAAGTACAGGCGCCCTTACCCCGAGTGGTACGACCGGGTGAGATTGCCGCCCAGGTATCGCTTATCCGACTTCTCCAAGTTCAGTGGGCAGGACAACATCACCACCATGGAGCACATCAGCCGTTACCTGACCCAGCTCGGCGAAGCTTCGTATGAGGTAGCTCACAGGGTCCGGTTCTTTCCTCTATCACTGACAGGGCCGGCGTTTAGCTGGTTTGCATCTATGGAGCCTGGCTCGATTCAAGGCTGGGAAGATCTGGAGACTAAATTCCATAATTACTTCTTCTCCGGCACTGGGGAGAAAGACATCACAGATCTCACCAACATGCGCCAAAAGCCGAATGAACTTGGATCGGCTTTCATCAAGCGGTTCAGGGAGACCAGGAACATGTGTTACTCTTTGAACCTGAACGACAAGCAGCTCGCCAAGATAGTGGTCAGTGGGTTGCTCCCACACGTCCAAGAGAAGCTGGTGGGCACCAACTTCAACAGCATCAGCGAGGTGATGCAGAGGGTGGCCGCATTAGAACAGCAGGCCTAGAGTTTCAAGAAGGATTCAAAATACAAGCAGGCCTACGTCTGTGATTCCGACTCAGAGGATGGAGAGAATGAAGAAGTGGCTGCTGTTGAGCTTAAATGGGGAACAAAGCCCATGGCCGTACCGAAGGGTTGGAGCGCGGAAGATCAATACGACTTTGACACGCGCAAGCTGGACAAACTCTTCGACCTATTAGTCAGTGCAGGCCACATCACCTTTCCAGCTGATTACGTCAAGCCATCTCCTGAAGATTTGCCGGAAAAACCGTTCTGCCAGTACCACGGCCTCACCTCACACTCTACAAACAATTGCCGCAATTTCAAAGCAGCAATCCAGAATGCTATTAGGCGCGGTTTGTTGAAATTTGAGGCTCCTCCCAAGGGAAAGATGAAGATCGACAAATTCCCATTCCCGAAAGGGCAGAACATGGTCCAAATCGCGAATCCTCTGACTAAAGTAAAGGTATTAACCTCCGAACGGGGCAGGAAGAATTCCTCAGTTGATACCGATGCAAAAATCACAGCTGAGGAGCTGGCGCTGATCAAAGGAAGGAGGGAACAGAATCAGAGGCAGCCGGAGCAGGGAGAATCCAGTGGCACCAAGAGCAGGAGGCCCACACACCAGCACCTTCTGAACAAGTGGCGGCGACAGAAAGAGAAAGATCATCAGAGGCGGCTGCAGCGCGAAGAAGAGGAGTACTGCGAGTGGCTCCGCGAAGAAGAAGAGGCGCGCTATCATGAAGAAATGACCCGCCACTGGGGAGGTGAGGAGGATCATTGCCATTGCCCATTCTTCCGACATTGTTGGAATGAAGGCATGAGACTGCCAACGCTGCGCAACTGCCCAGAATGCAGCGATCAGTACCGAGAGTACAGGCAGTCCCAGGTCAACCGCCGGTCTGTACATCAGAGGCTGGGGAGCCCCCACAGCCCGCGGGATCGGCGTGAAAAAAGGGACTCGCACGATCGGCTTGATGAAGCGGTAGTTGAACGCCGACAGCCGGTTTGGCAAGAGAATCAGTGGTGCCCAGGGGATCTAACTAGGAGCCAAAGGCGCCGGGTGCAGTGGCTCAAACAGAGAGCTCCAAGCTGAGGGACATACCAAATAGGTATGGCGCGAGAAGCCTCCACAGAATAATGGAAAGGCTGTAGCCGATGCACAGATGGTGTTCGTGCTGCCTGCAGAGTTCAGAGCCAAGAAGTATGATACCGAGTCTGACTCAGACGATTCGGGATCAGAAGACGGAGTGGCCAAGTTAGTGCTCGCACAGCAAGCAACTTTTGATAAGCCAGCCAAGAATCGACATTTGAAGGCCCTCTATCTCAAAGGTTATGTCGACGGCATGCCCATGACGAAGATGTTGGTGGACGGTGGTGCCACTGTCAATCTCATGCCCTACACTACATTCCGCAAGTTAGGCAAGGGTCCCGATGATCTAATAGAAACTGATCTAATGCTCAAGGATTTCGGGGACAATTCTTGCAACACTCGGGGGGCAGTCAACGTCGAGCTAACAGTGGGGAAGAAGACACTGCTTACCACCTTTTTCGTGATTGACAGTAAAGGTGCCTACAGCTTACTACTCGGACGTGACTGGATTCATGCCAACTGCTGCGTGCCATCGACCATGCATCAGTGTCTCATTCAGTGGCATGGCAATGAGGTCGAAGTGATCCCGGCCGACGACTCGGTCAGCGTGGCGACGGCAGATGCCACATACTGGGAAGCTGGGGATCATGACTGTTTCTCTGGCAAGACTTGGGAAGGAGGCTCCATCAAGGTCAGTGATGAGAGTCAACAGCCGATCAGGGCAATCGGCTCTGAGTCTTTTTATTAAATGGAGAATCCGATCGACGGCACAGAGGGTAAGTTGGGGCAAGGATTCACGTCGGCCGACAAGCTCGAAGAAGTGGATGTTGGACCCGGCGACAGACCAAGGCCGACGTTTATTGCCGCCAATTTAGACCCAGAGTTCAGGCAGGAGCTGGTTCAATTATTGGAAGAGTACAAAGATCGTATCGCCTAGTGGAATGCTCTCCGGGTAATGCTTATATCGTTGAAGACTTGGAAGGGCAGAGACTCGCCGGGCCATCAACGGGAAGCATCTGAAGAAATATTACCCTAGCATCCCAGTTGGGGGATAATAGCCGATTCATGTGAATTTGGCTCTAATAGCCGATGCCGTGCAAGCGGGTCGCCTTCAAAAAAAAAAATGGCCGACGTCGTAGTAACGAGTCGTCCTTAGCACAAAAATGAAATACCCTCGATGGGGCGTAACAGCCGATGCGATAAGCGTCGCCTTTAGAGCAAAAATGAAATATATACAGTCTTGCAAATTGGATTGTTTCGGGCATAACGAGTTCAGAAGTATCATATACATCAAAATGCCTAATACAGTCTAGTTTGGATTATTGACGCCATCCCGGAGGGAGACGAAGCGCAGCCATCAATGGTCGCACACCGATCGGCTTTTTGGGTCAGGCTGTTTAGCCGATCCTATTGTGAGTACCCACAAGCCGATTCGTAGTGAATCTAGCTGAGGGGTTAATTCTAAGGAAAAGCAGAACGAAGCCGATGCTAAGAAGCAGGCCCGAAAGCCGATTCGTATGTAGAACGGATCAGGCTGAGTAATCGATTCTAAGGTACAATGCAAGCCTGAGAGCCGATTCGCATGCAGCAAAAAGTCGTTAACATCTTTATCGGCCTAGAATGAAGGGACGTACATACAGATGCGAAGAAATAATGGCGAATAAGACCTTTGAGAAGGACACACACGACGTCTCAAGATCCTACATCAGCTATGTCTTGGTGGCTTGGACTCGCCGCATGCACATGTTGCACGACATCAAGCGATCCATCACGAAGACGGACAAAACGAGTGACTTTCATTGGCTTCTACATCTTCAACGATGGTATGCACAACTCTACTCTCATAGTTTCGAAGTTTATAGTTGGAAATATTTAAAGGCAAAACTTTGAGATCTTAAGGGTAATTCCACTCTACAAACATGTGATATAAGTGTTTTAGTTTATCCATTGTTGAAATGATTAATAGATGCTCTGTTTCATGTCTCACCCGTGTCTAGTTTATAATTTTGATTTCTTTAAGGTTTGAGTTTCTTGGTCTGATACTTGTCTTGAAGTCTTGAGAACCTGTGGGTTGCGTAAAGTTTGAACTTTGTCTAAAAGTGGCTGTACAATGTGAATGGAAATGGAATTTACTATGATGTTATTCTAAGAGATACTTGAAATCCGGAGTGTTTTTAGGGAATGATTAATAAAGATTAATTGATTTCATATTGAGCCTTGTCAAATTATTGTGACCACTAGTGAGATTATAGTCATGTTTCTAAGATCAAGATTCACGTACACATTATAAATTAATAAAATTCCTTGATGAGCCATGAACATTCTCTCTTTGATTAAGATAATATATGAGGCTATTCTATAAACTCAGAAATAAAAACGACGGACACGTGTCCGCCAGAACTGAGAAGAGAAAAATAAAAAATGACGATCGCGTGATCGCCAAATAAAAATAAAAGATGGCCAAAGGCCCAATAGCCTTATAGTTTAGAATGATCAAAGAGAGTGACATATGCACAGGGAAAATAAAAATACAAAAAATATTCACTTGCACTTCTTGATCTAAGTATATGACTTTTATCTCCTTAAGGTTCGGTTTTTTGACTTTGCAATATTATGTGATACAATTTATAAAAAGATAATAATAAAACTCCAGAAGAAAAGTGTTCAAGGGATAACAAATAAGCAGTTCTGTAGCGGTTCTGTTTTGCAGTTGCTTGAGGACTTAGTGAAAAGTAAAAGCCCCATGGTTGAAGAGATAGATGGATGAATAAAGTACCATTTTATTCAAATTTAAAAGAAATCTTGGTTATAAATATGATACTCTTGAGATGTAATCGACATTGTAGCATCTTCTGATCAACAATATCTAAGAATGGATAAAACAATAATATTTATACACATATGCATTTACTACTAATCTATTTCCACATGTATTGGAGGATTATTGTTTTACAGCACTTGCATACAGAGGTGTGGAAATATGGTGAGAACATGCTTATATTTCAAGGATTAAAGGAAGAAGACCTAGATGCACTATGGCTGCTAGTGAGTTTCTCGGCACAAGGAAGACCATTGGATCATAGTTCGAAGCATGAAGAAATCATACTCCGAACTAGGGGGCCTGTGTTTACACCAAAATTTGGTAAATTTGCCCCAGAAAAGAAAGAGCTGACCGATGGTATAGAAACAAAGAAATACACAAAATTTTGGGCTGGGAGCCGATAGCCGATACCAGAGGAAGATAGCCGATTTCGGAAGCAGACTCCGTTCAGCGGAAGGAAGAAAATAGCCGATTGCACGGTGAATCGATTATCGGGTCAAGATGACAGGAGGCGCGCAGCGTCGGTATTAATGACGTCATCCAGAGTCTGCGCCGCCAGGATGCGATCACGATCGGAGTCCGTTATGGAAAGGGAAGGTGGGACTCCAAGTTACCTTAGATATAGGATAGTTTGTTAGTTTCCTTATCTATTGATGAGTTGTAATTCGATTAGGACTCTAGCTACGCTCAGGGTATAGATATAAGCCCTCAGCCATTGTAAAATAAACAACAACATCAATACAACACAACTTTCGGCTCCGGCCAAACAAACCCTAGAGTCAGTCGAGTCCGGCGAGTTACTTCATCCAGGCTGGGTGTCATCCGGTGGACGCAGGCTTGCTTGTAAGTATCGTCAACCCCCTGTTAAACTATGTCTTTTTAGCGTCATCCGGTGGACGTGAAAGCATGGCGGACCAGGGTCCTTGCTAAGCTCTGTTTCTTTGGCATCATCCGGTGGACGTGGGAAGCACAGTGAGTCAAGGATGATTCACGCTGGTTTACCCGATCAATCTGTGTTAACCGTCATCCGGTGGACGAGATGTAGATTAGGACGGTTTTCACGCGCGGATTAGTTATCGATTCATGTTTGTTTGCTTGATTGATCTATTAGTTAACGTCATCCGGTGGACAGGCTATAGATTACGATAGTTTGCATGCATGGATTAGTTATCGGCTCTAGTTAAATTTGGCAGTTTTAGCTAGATTCATTAAGTTACCGATGTTGCTTATGTTTATTGTTTATTATTTAAAGCAATCATCAATTTGCCCGTCTTGATCCATATACGTCGGCTTATATCTGATAGATCTATATGTTCAACGAATTATGTTTGCCATTCGTTTTATATTGACAAGATAGAATGTTTTGCACCAGCCGGTTGTATTTTGGATCTAGATTAGATACGGGTCGCACTCAAGTAATAAAATAAACATTGTCTAGATTCAAGGGTTAACGGATCTAAGTTGCAACTTCATCATGACTGCCTCGATCCGCTCGATCTCCACTGTTGCAAGATTGTGATTTAAATCTATTAGCCGGAGAGTTGAAACATTGTTTACTTTATAGGCTTGTATGTTGCCCGTATACACTGAATCGGCTAATGTAGCCGATTTCATCTTATCTTACATTGAGACATCTTATGATCATATTAGCTTGCTGTGACTACATCTTTTATAGTATACTTCTGTCTAATGCAAGTATATGTCATTGAATTCATGTCTGAATCGGTTAACTTGAGTTATAATGCATGTTTCGCTACAATCGGTTCATAACATGATGGAATCGGCTTTCTAGTCGATCTCCCATTACATCGGCTCTTCGAGCCATACAGTTGGAACTAGCTGGACATACCGGTTAGTTCCGCCCCGTGATTACTGATTACTATCTTTTTCCTTGTCGATTGCAGGTCAAATTGACTGGCACGCTTGGGTGTTACTGACACTCTCAGACCGGGTCCGAAGCTAGCTGGATCTGCGAGAGCTTCACTGCCTCAAGGATCGTTTCCGGCTTCGCTGGTGTGTTGGCCTTAGGGAACCACTTTTTGCGCCAACACTAACGCTAACACTAACGCTAATCCTTGTTATCCTAGTGTGTTCTTGTGTTGTCTCATTACTGCAGGAAGATGAAGAAGTTCTCCTCCGCATTCAAGAAGGCCAAGGGTGTCGTAGGGAGTTCCTCCCGACGACCCCGCCATGACGAAGATGAACGAAGAAAAGCTCCAACGAGACAAAGCTTTGGAGTGCCTCCTGAGAGGACGCTCGACCCCGAGAGCGGCCTCATGTTGGACCAAGAAGAGTACCAAAGGTACCTCTCCATCCGACACCGCGGTTATGAACATACCGGCATCATCGACCCTGTCCTTTTGGACAACACAGGTATGACCGCAGATTTTAATACTGTTTTCAATACAATTGGGTGGGGAAGCTTTTGGGAAGTGCAAGAACATGGAATTGAAAAACTCACCATGGAATTTCTATGCTCTTTACAAGTCACTGATGATAATGTCTACTTTCGCATGTTCAATCAAGAGTATATATTAACTTAGGGAGTTTTAGTATGGCACTTGGCTTTGATAACAACTGTCATCTAGAACTAGTTAATGCCACAAGAAAATTTGATAAAGCTGATTTCTGGAAAGCCATAACTGGATCCAATGATTGCTCTGATCCTAAAACTAATGAAATCCATAATCCCACTTTGCGCTTGCTCCGCTATTGGATGGCCATAACTCTTCTTCCTGGCTCCAATGTTCAAATCCTTCTTAACGATGAACTAAGACTGCTTTATGCCATGACCAAGAAGATAAAAGTTTCACCTGCTAAAATTTTAGTCCGCTTTTAGCTTGGTATTTTCCATAGAAGTGAGCCTATATTCTTTATCTCTTTTATCACTCGCATTGCTAAAATAATGGACTTGCTAAATGGAAAACACTACTTTGAATATATTGCTTCTCCTAGAGACATTATAATTGAAGATTTCTTCATAAGTGCTCAAGTCCTAAAAAGAGATGAAAATGGTGATCTTAAAATGATTTATCCAGGCCATACAGCCGAAATCTCTCTCCCATGTGAGAGGCGTCGGTTGTATGCGCTGCGTACACTAACCATAAATTGGGACCGAGAGGCAAGAAGCCAAAATGTTGCAGGAACAAGAAGAGTGACAAGGAGCATGTCACAGGCCGCTCAATGTGAGCAAGGCGGCACCTCACGAGCAGCAGGAGGAGACGACGAAGAAGGCGATGAGGCAAGTTCCATGGACATTTCGGGGTCCAGGGAACGGCCTCAACAGCACACTCCAAGAGTGCGCACTCCTCGATGACATGGGCGCAATGCAAGTTGAACAAGATGCAACGCTGAATATGGCACAACAAAATGCCCAATCATTGTAAGCCATTGTTGACATCTACTAATGTCGCCCAATATAACTTTATAACTTTTAACACTAGAGACGAGATTAGAAGATGTATGGTATTTAATTAACTGATCATTAGCAACTAGCAACTTATCTATTACCAACATTCTTTAGCATGAACTGGGTTGTCAATCCTAATTATATATGACAAGAATAAATAAAGGTTTTACATATTATTCCATGTGACTAGGCAGAAATATAAATAAATAAAAACTAAGAACAATTCTGCAAGCGGACATATAATTATACCATTGTAGCATTTTACCTAGGAGTTCTACCAGGTTGTCGATTTATATTTATACCACTAGGAAGGACTAAGATAAACTACAATCTATTATATTGATAATAACCATATACAATGAATAAGTGAAATTACCAATGTCATATACTCTACTCATAACAGGTAGAGGTCACAAGATAATAAAGATAAATAGGGTAATAAGTATGATCAAGCATCATTAATAAAGATAAACATCAGAGCACTTTCTAGTCATAGTAATAGCTAGCCAATGGATAAACTAAGGAATTAATATCTAAGGTAATTCTATAACTACGTCAATTAATAACTCTAACTAGTGCAATTACATCTAGCAATCATTGTCAGATCAGTCCTATATCATGATCACATGCAAAGGGCATCATCTTGGAAAGGTGTGAAACAGAGTCATCACCCAACTTCGCGACAGTGCCTGCTTGCCTACATACGGGGGGGTGGACTACAGAGGAATCAACGTAGCTGTCACCTATGCGAACTACCACATGACCCGGCACATCAGGGTGCACTCACAGATAAACGAAATATCTAGACACCACGTCTACACATTGTTCATCATCTACCCAACGATCGATTGGATAAACGCTATACGAGCAATTACATGAATTAAATAAGATCAAACCAACTATACTAAACATATAATTAAAGTAGACAAAAACTAATGCAATCAAGAACATATAAACTATTGAGAACAATGTTTCCCTAATCATAATGAAGAACATAATAATAGAGAAAGAACTAGAATTATAGCGAACTCTATGCTCCAGGCGATCGCCGGGGCTCCAGATCCCGCCGAAGAACTAGATCTCCTCTACTCTCTAATCTAACTAGGCTAAAACTATGAACTAGAAGGCTCTTGATGAACTAGTAGGCTCATGATGGCTTGAGGACTTGTTGCCTTCGATGAATGATTGATTGATGCCTCCAGGGGGGTCTGCCCCTCTATTTATAGCCTGGTAGGATGAACACACCAAAACCTTCCACATATGCATCTTACTTTGTGTTGAGTTTGGTCAAGTTTTGTGACCCCCTGTCGAGAGAAATTTCATGCTCCCAAGATCAGATTTCACGCACCCACAAATAAGGTTGCCAACTCTTACACTAAGAGTTGCGCACAACATTCATCCATCCACCATATAATTGCACTACTCCTACCTTGGGAGTAGGCGCAAAATATACCTTCCACTTTGATCCACCCAAAATGTTCTACTCCTACACTGGGGGTGAACCAAAAATATACTTATTAGGTCCCATCCAAATAAATGCTCTGAATCTTTGTTCACATCTCCCTTAAAGTTTTTGTTGCAAATAAAAGCATGAGGCTATCTTCCAAAAGGTGAAAAAAAGGGTGGAGAAAAAAATAAAAAAACGAAGAAAAAAAAGTGGAGAAGGAAAGAAGAAGAATAAGAGAAATATATATATAAATATATATATATAAAAAGAAAAGAGAGAATAAGGATAACTCATGCCCTCATAAAAGATTTTTCTAAGTCCTGATAAGGAGGGAGATGTGTTTAGAGCACAGTGAAATTAGGTTAGACACCAATAATTCCCACCATATTCTTTCCACGCACATGCACATTCTCATCTAAGAGTATGACGCTTCCCTCCGGTGCGGTGCAGGGTTTGACTTGACAATACATGCAAGGTAAGTGTACCTTAGTATTTTCCTCCCTACCTAAAGCTCCAGATAAACTTTTTAGAGGCAGGGTGATCAAGTGAAGGCAATCCCTATATGCCTTGGTGAGGAACCACATACAAATAAGTGATTTGAGAGAATCATTCAAGGAACAACTGCTATCTTTTTGTTTTCAAAACTTCACAGAAACCCAAGTTTCTGAGTAGGTATACGAGTAAGAAGATTTGAATCCAGGCTATTCCATTTTTCAATTACCCATGATGACTTGGTAGACACTTGGAAGTTCACAGGTTTAGGTGAAGCTTGGAATAACTTGTACGTAGATTTCAAATCAAGGAGATAAACCCGCTTATTCCTTCAAACCTTTACTCGAGGACGAGCAAAGGACTAAGTGTGGGGGAGTTGTTGGCGGTCCTTAGAGCCTATTTCTTACCGCCAATATGTTACTAAAATAAATAGTAGGTAGGGCTTTACACTAACATTTCCACAAGTTTTGGTGTGTACTTGACTTGCAGGTGTGACATGTGCAAATGCACAAAAAACCATAAAGAAAGCGTATTCCAGAATTCGTATTCAGAAAAGGCGCAAAGAAGAAGAGAAGCCCACCTTCATTAGCATTCTGGGCCCATTCGTAACCACAGCAGAAGTCCAGGCCCAGAGACAAACCGACCACGCGAAGGCGGTGGCCAAACGGACCCACCAGGGGACGGCCGGTCCTAGGGGCGGCTGGTCCCCTAGTGGGCCTCTCGGGCCCAGTCTTCTCAGGCGGATGCGTAGGACGGTTCCCTCAAGGCGGTTCCACCTGCTTCCATATTTGTTGGCGCCCGAGCCGTCCTTGTTAGACTATAAAAGAGAGGGAGAGCTCCCCTCAACACACACCATCATTTGGAGCCATTTACCTCACCTCTCAGTTATATTCTTTAGATTAATTTTAGTATTAGGGCAAGGCAAGAGCTAGCAAGGAAAGTTTGTATCCTTGGGAGAAGAAGGAACACCTCGGTATGAATACAATGCAGTTCTCTTCCAAGTTCAAGTTCTTATCTTATTTATGTAGCAATGCATATGAACTAGAGTATAGTCTTGGTCATGTTATGATCATGATATATGAACTAGCATATAGTTTATGTGTTATGTTTTAGATATGTTCATTGTTGTTCTTCATTGTTCATCGACTTAGTATGAATAGAGGAAGAACTAGGGATGAGGTGACGCTTCGTCGTGCCTTCTCAGTTGCTCTTAGCCTATTCTGTCACTCCAAATGGGTGGGGTCCTAGGGGTTTAGGAGTTGTTTCCAAGTACGCGAGCATGGTGCTCGGGTATGCGGAGATCGGCGAATATGTCGATATCCCACGGGCAGAGGGGTAGGTGGGCAGGTGGTGACAGCCCTGTCCATCCCTAGCACTCCCCCATGTTCGGATATTCGGTAGGAGTTCGTAAAGTCTCTATCGGCTGGCAGACCAGCTGCGGGAATCTCCGTGTCATCCCAGACCTAGTCCTGATACTAGGCATGCTAGTTAGATGTTTACTAACAGTTCTTTGCATAGTTATATGTGACCAATGGCTGCTCAATTAGTTATATTCTTTTATTCTTTATTTCTCTTTTATCCGTGAGGTTGGCTCAGATGTGTGTCCACTATCTTTGAACTGTGATTTACCCCTGCCTATGCTGTGTCTACCCATGCATTCAATAAGTGATCATGTTTATGCCAAAGCTAGATGCATTCGTCCTGCCCTCCTACGGGAAATTATAAATACGACACCCCTGAATACTTATGGGTTGAAATGCTACAATGATAATTTCGTGCGCTTGTGGATTTATCTATACTGAGCTATCATGATTGACATACCTAAGTAACATTACCTAAGGACTGTAATTCTTGTTGCACCCCAAGGCGTCGTGCTTCAGTTTTGCATATCGTAAGTAATGATGGTTGCAAAGGCCAATCAGGCACTTCTAACTGTTATTACCAGACTGCATTATCTTGGCCAGCGCCGTTAAGGGCCAAGAGTTACCTTTCTGAAGTAATGGTGGTTAGGGGTGTCAACACACGTTTCTAGTATCGTTGCTAGGGATGGGCTTTTAGTCTATCTTTAGTAATGACGCTAAGAAACGCCAACAAGCATTTCTGGCGCCGTTGCCGGGGAGTGCAAAAGGAAATAAAAACATCTAGCCTAGCATAGGCATTGATTGCACAGTAAGCAAAAGGTGGTCATAGTTTGGGCAGGCTAACTTCTCTTGTTTTCTTCCTCTTTTTTATTGGAAAGAAAACAGGATAGTGTATGAGTGGTTTCGACCTGTCGAACAACTTCATCAACAATCCGGAGGCACTCCTAAGGAAGAACAGGCCCCGTACCACTTCTTCTTCTGCTACTCCATCGACAGACGAACCATTCCCTCCCGCACCATCCGTTACTATCATCATGGCCAAGACACTCCGTGACTACTCCACCCCTACTGTTGCCAACGTGCCCGTTGGGCCCGCTGTCAATATCAGGAATGGAAACTTCGAGCTCCGTACTGGCCTAATCAAGATGGTGAAGGCAAGCCAGTTCTGTGGCTTGCCAAATGAGGACGCAAATGCTCATCTTCAACACTTCCTTGAATTGTGCGACACCATCGTCACCAAAGACGTCGCACCAACTAGCATCAAGCCCCGCCTATTTCCTTTTTCCCTTGCGGGAAAGGCGAAACAGTTGTTCTACCAAAACAAGAAAGCTGTCAACACGTGGGACAAATGTTCCATGGCGTTCCTCGCCAAGTTCATCCCCATGAGCAAAACCATTGCTCTAAGGGGGGAGATATCCAACTTCCAGCAAACATCACTCGTGTCCATCCCTCAGGCATGGGAGAGGCTACAGGACTATGTCCGAGCCTGTCCCCACCATGGAATGGAAGATTGGCTGGTGCTCCAAAACTTTTACGAGGGCCTGATGGCCATGTCAAAAGGACACCTTGACGCCGTAGCTGGAGGGGCATTCCTCTCCCTCACCATCAAGAATACCACTGCACTTATCGAAAAGATGGTAGCAAACCAAAACTGGGGAGAAGGAAGAGAAACACAAGAAGGCATGCATAAGGAGATGGATTTGCTTGCCGCAAAAACAGACCTCCTAATAAAGAGGCTGGACGACCGTGCCACCGAACCCACCACAGGCACCGTCCAAGCCACGGACTCACACATGACATGTGAAGTCTGTGGAAATATTGGCCATTCGGGGAATAGCTGTCCCGAAACCCAGGAAGAAGTGACCTACGTCAACAACGGGTTTCACCAACATCAATAACCAGGTAATAATGGGTGGAACAACCATAACCACCCACAAGGTAATTCTTCTAATCTCAATTCAAATTTCAAATTAAATTTCAATCAACCTTCCTCGAGAGATTTTGTTTTAAGGCAAGCTAAGTTTAATGCAGATCTTGCTAGAAAGCTTTCCTTTAATGATAAAACATTTGAATCTATAAATGTTAAACTTAAAACTCTATCTTCTTTTGTTAAACATCAGCTGAGTTTCAATAAAATGATACAAAAATAGTTTTCTCAAATTGCTGCTTCTATTCCTGTCAACAATATGGGAAAAATCTCGGGGCAACCCGAGAATTCTCCCAAGTTTGTTCATGCAGCTGCAGAGCAATGAAGAGGGGAAGTCTTGCCAACAGACTATAAATGTTGAGCCTTTGCCGAAGGTCATCGGTAGTTGTCTTTCAAAAAAAAAGAGAAAAAAAGGAGAGAGAGAAAAGAAAAGGACTCTACTCCTTTACACCTTTGCTACCAATAAGGCCAAGGTCCATATACACTAGTTGTGTGTGATCTGGCCTGATGTTTCAGCTGAGTTGGAGCCTGTACGTCCACGCCACCGGTGCAACATCTTCAAAGAAATCCACATATGCTGCCGGTAAGAACACTCAGGTATGCAAAAGGTAATAAATGTTCACCAACCCCTTCGCTCATGCTTGTCTCCTTATGATCATTCAAATTCATGCTTCCCTATTTATGTCATATGCTCTTGTTTGGATGTATTCTAGCGAGTAACATCCATAGGCTGTTTTCAAATTAAGCATCGTGCTTAGGTTGAAATAGTCTTCTTTAATCATGTTTTGACATGGTGTTGAAATTTGATTAATGAACCTTGAGTTGTTTTCATAAACAATGGCAGTAATCTGATATGGGGATAAGTCTTGGCTATGTTTTCATTGCATCTTTTATATCAGCCTTGTTTGAGCTTTAATAAAAGCTGGTTGAACAAGTTCCTAATAAAATAAAAATAACTAAATAATAAAATTTTGTTTCCTTGATCTTTTAGCCAATAAGACCCTTGCGTGTTGTAGTCCCTCTTGTTTTGTTTTCTTTGTTATAATAAAACAGGTACAAAAAAATAAGTGTGGGGGAGATCTCTCAAGCATAACTACAACAAATTCGAGATCTCCCTAACACATTGCACAAACATGGAGCAACCCATCAAACAAAAGGACGAGACAAACAACTTCTATTAGTTCCTTCATCTTCAACGATGGTTTGTGCAACTCTACCCCCGCTCTTTTCAAAGTTTTGAAATTTAACTTTGAACACTTTTGAAAAGACAAAACTTTTGATGCTCCATCTCCATGGCATCCTGTGATTAAAGTTTGCATAGTCTTTATTCCTTGCCAATATTCCTATTACTTGTGAACACTTATCCAGTGATTAAAGTTTGCATACTCTTTATTCCTTGCCAATATTCCTATTACTTGTGAACACTTATCATAGGGACCCCATTTTATCTAAGTGATTGACGAATGAGATATAGTAGGATGACATGACGCCTGCTCATTTCTTGCAAAGAACTTGGGATTTATTTTTACAAAACAAAAATCAATATAGCATGTTCCTTGAATGATTGCAAATACCTACCAAGGCCATACACGATCTTTCATGACAAAACCTTCCACATATGCATCTTACTTTGTGTTGAGTTTGGTCAAGTTTTGTGACCCCTGTTGAGAGAAATTTCATGCTCCCAAGATCAGATTTCATGCACCCACAAATAAGGTTGCCAACTCTTACACTAAGAGTTGCGCACAACATTCATCCATCCACCAAATAATTGCACTACTCCTACCTTGGGAGTAGGCGCAAAATATATCTTCCACTTTGATCCACCCAAAATGTTCTACTCCTACACTGGGGGTGAACCAAAAATATACTTATTAGGTCCCATCCAAATAAATGCTCTGAATCTTTGTTCACATCTCCCTTAAAGTTTTTGTTGCAAATAAAAGCATGAGGCTATCCTCCAAAAGGTGAAAAAAAGGGTGGAGAAAAAAAATAAAAAAAAGAAGAAAAAAAAGTGGAGAAGGAAAGAAGAAGAATAAGAGAAATATATATATAAATATATATAAAAAGAAAAGAGAGAATAAGGATAACTCATGCCCTCATAAAAGATTTTTCTAAGTCCTGATAAGGAGGGAGATGTGTTTCAAAGAGCATAGTGGAATTAGGTTAGATGCCAATAATACCCACCATATTCTTTCCTCGCACATGCACATTCTGATCTAAGAGTATGACGCTTCCCTCCGGTGCGGTCCAGGGTTTGACTTGACAATACATGCAAGGTAAGTGTACCTTAGTATTTTCCTCCCTACCTAAAGCTCCAGATAAACTTTTTAGAGGCAGGGTGATCAAGTGAAGGCAATCCCTATATCTGCCTTGGTGAGGAACTACATACAAATAAGTGACTTGAGAAAATCATTCAAGGAACAAGTGTTATATTTTTGTTTTTAAACTTCACAAAAACCCAAGTTTCTGTGCAGGGATACGAGTAGGAAGATTTGAATCCAGACTATTCCATTTTTCAATTACCCAAGATGACTTAGTAGACACTTGGAAGTTCATAGGTTTAGGTGAAGCTTGGAATAACTTGTACGTAGATTTCAAATCAAGGAGATAAACCCGCTTAGTCCTTCAAACCTTTACTCGAGGACGAGCAAAGGACTAAGTGTGGGGGAGTTGTTGGCGGTCCTTAGAGTCTACTTCTTACCGCCTATATGTTACTAAAATAAATAGTAGGTAGGGCTTTAAACTAATATTTCCACAAGTTTTGGTGTGTACTTGACTTGCAGGTGTGATATGTGGAAATGCACAAAAATCATAAAGAAAGCGCATTCTAGAATTCGTATTTAGAAAAGGCGCAAAGAAGAAGAGAAGCCCACCTTCATTAGCATTCTGGGCTCATTCGTAACCACAGAAGAAGTCCAGGCCCAGAGACAAACCGACCACGCGAAGGCGGTGGCCAAATGGACCCACCAGGGGGGCGGCCGGTCCTAGGGGCGGCCGGTCCCCTAGTGGGGCCTCTCGGGCCCAGTCTTCTCAGGCGGTGCCTAGGATGGTTCCCCTTAGGCGGTTCCACCTGCTTCCATATTTGTTGGCGCCCGAGCCGTCCTTGTTAGACTATAAAAGAGAGGGAGAGCTCCCCTCCAACACACACCATCATTTGGAGCCATTTACCTCACCTCTCACTTGTATTCTTTAGATTAGTTTTAGTATTAGAGCAAGGCAAGAGCTAGCAAGGAGAGTTTGTATCCTTGGGAGAAGAAGGAACACCTCAGTATGAATACAATGCAGTTCTCTTCCAAGTTCAAGTTCTTATCTTA
Organism: Eremochloa ophiuroides; assembly: GCA_038502445.1. NCBI lineage: Eukaryota > Viridiplantae > Streptophyta > Magnoliopsida > Poales > Poaceae > Eremochloa > Eremochloa ophiuroides. Next base: position 38,496,872 of record JAHLJS010000007.1, on the reverse strand, counting down.
TTTATGTAGCAATGCATATGAACTAGAGTATAGTCTTGGTCATGTTATGATCATGATATATGAACTAGCATATAGTTTATGTGTTATGTTCTTGATATGTTCATCGTTGTTCTTCATCGTTCATTGACTTAGTATGAATAGAGGAAGAACTAGGGATGAGGTGATGGTTCATCGTGCCTTCTCGGTTGCTCTTAGCCTAGCCTGTCACTCCGAAGGGGTGGGGTCCTTGGGGGTTAGGAGTTGTTTCCAAGTACGCGAGCATGGTGCTCGGGTATGCGGAGATCGGTGAATATGTCGGTATCCCATGGGCAGAGGGGTAGGTGGGCAGGTGGTGACAGCCCTGTCCATCCCTAGCACTCCCCCACGTTCGGATATTGGGTAGGAGTTCGTAAAGTCTCTATCGGCTGGCAGACTAGCTGCGGGGATCTCCCTGTCCGCCCAGACCTAGTCCTGATACTAGACATGCTAGTTAGATGTTTACTAATAGTTCTTTGCATAGTTATATATGACCAATGCCTGCTCAATTAGATATATTCTTTTATTCTTTATTTCTCTTTTATCCATGAGGTCGGCTCAGATGTGTGTCCACTATCTTTGAACTATGATTTACCCCTGCCTATGCTATGTCTACCTATGCATTCAATAAGTGATCATGTTTATGCCAAAGCTAGATGCATTCGTCCTGCCCTCCTACGGGAAATTATAAATACGACACCCCTGAATACTCACAGGTTGAAATGCTACAATGGTAGTTCCGTGCGCATGCGGATTTATCTATACTGAGCTATCATGATTGACATACCTAAGTACCATTACCTAAGGACTGTAATTCTTGTTGCACCCCAAGGCGTCGTGCTTCAGTTTTGCATATCGTAAGTAATGATGGTTGGGAAGGCCAATCAGGCACTTCTAACTGTTATTACCAGACTGCATTATCTTGGCCGGCGCCGTTAAGGGCCGAGAGTTACCTTTCTGAAGTAATGGTGGTTAGGGATGTCAACACACGTTTCTAGTATCATTGCTAGGGATGGGCTTTTAGTCTATCTTTAGTAATGACGCTAAGAAACGCCAACAGGGGTTTTGCAAGTTTTCGCAATAAAATTCAGAGCTCAATTGTATGACACCCTCAAGTCTCTCAGTATATATGGTATTTGTGGATCTCACTTAAGGTATTAATGTTATGCCTTCCTATAACTAAAGATTATAGTGGAGCTCATAGGAGTGGCAATAACAAGGTTTAGGCATACTTGCAATTCATATGTTGTTAAGTCAAACAATGGATCCGTAGAGAATCGAGGCATACAATCAAACCAAGATGTGCATGTGTATGGAATATGGTGGATAGGTGTATATAAGGTGGCTAATCCTAATTCTACTTATGCTCTTTGGAAATGATTCACTCTCCTTTGGAATTTAGAGGAACACATGGGCTATCTTTATTCTTTCTCTTTCTCTCTCTCTTTTTTTCATTCGGGACGCGGGTGTAACAACCCTAAAAATCCACACAACCTAAAAATCCCAACCAATTAAAATTTTTCATTTATTTATTATGAAAACCCATTTTATTGTGCAAGCATATAGGCTTCATTATGAATCTGGTAAATAAAGGAGTATAGTTTGCATTTTAATTCCATTCACATAGAATAATAACTTATGCATCACATTTGGGATTTATTGCAATTTATGTTTGTATTTACTCAATACTTAAAATGGGTAATATATGTATTTATACACTTAAGTGAAAATAGAAAAGGAAAAAGAAAAGAGAAGAGAGGAAGAACGGAAGCCAGCCTGTCGGCCCACGTTGCGGCCCGGCAACGCGCGCGCGACCAGCACACACGCGCTCGCGCTCGCGCTCGCTGACCGCCCGGCCCCGCCTGTCAGCCGCCTTCCCCTTCCACTGTTTCTCTTCCACACAAAGACGACGCCACCGGGTCACGCAAATGGCGTGACCGACAGCGCCACGCATGGCAGAGCTCTGACCCCGCTGTCCCCCTCCTGTCCCCTCCTTTCTTGGCCGCCAAGCGAACCCGCGCCCATCCGGAGCCCTAGATCCACTCGAGCCACGGCCCTTCGATCGGTCGAGCGCGATCAGGACCGTTCGCCATTGGAGCTGGCCAAGCTCGCCTATAAAAAGGAGCTCACCCCGAAGCCCTACCCTCATTTCCCCTCGCCGCCACTGCAGCACAGACCGGCACACTGCACCAAACCGAGAGAGAGGGCGTAGGAGAAGGGCGGAGCAGAGGAGGAGAAGCTGCCGGAGCGCCACCGCCGCGGAGCACGCCGGAGCCGGACACGGAGGAGAAGCCCGAGCTGCGGACGAGGAGCGGCACGGCACTGCGATCGCTCTGCACGGCTTCGACTCGCCACTGCACCGCCATCCTAGCTTCACCGACACCACGGTGAGCCACCGCACGCTATGTCCGAACCTCGCCCTGCTTTTGCCATGGCGTTCCGCCCACGGGACGCGCAGGCACGAGCCTTTACCGGCTCAGGAAGATCACCTGCACCATGCACTCATGCGACCGGCCGAAACCCCCGGACTACAAGCTTGCTAGACCGAGAACGCAGCACGACGCGTTCTCGGCGGAGCGCGCTCACCACCGACGCGTTCCGACGCCGAATCACCCGTTCCGAGCAATCCGACTAGCACCCGTATAGGTTAGAGCATCATGGAGCACCGCCACGACCCCTTGAGCTAGCTACGCGGATCTAAGCGCTAGAGGAAGCCTCGTCCGCAGTGCGCCGCGACCTCGCCGGAGCGCCGCCGCGGACCGGAGCCAAAAGGAGGCCCTGCCCTGTCACTAGTTCACCACTAAGCGGACGTATGCCCGTTTAGTCACGCCAATTTGACTGAACCACGTCCGGTTAAGCCAAAACGAGACCGTAATCACCTTGCCGTCGTCAGCCGCCGCCGGCGACACGCCGCCGCCACAACCGAGCACCTTGGGAATCTCGGTAGCCAAAATTGGTAGTTGGTATACCATCGCCATAGACCCTGGAGGCGTATACATCTCCTAGAAGACCTCCTTAGCCCCGCCGGAACCTCACAGTCGCGGCGACATCGCCGCCAATGACCGGAGCATCTCAATACCGCGACCAGAAACAAAAACCGACCACCTCGGACAAGCTTAGTTGCGGAAGATCGAACCTCCATAGCCCGGAACACCGCGAGGTGCGTTCTCGGGGAAACATGATCACCGCCGACACGATCCGCCTCGCCTAAATCCGTTTCGAGTACCCCCGATCGCCTCGCGCTGCGGAGAGAGGCCGACGAGGTTCGCCAAGTCTGCCTCAGCACCGCCGCGTAGATAGCCGAGCCCCGAATCATGTCTGTCGCCTTGGCTACGTGCGCCTCCACCTCGTCGGAGAACTGCCGTATGCCGAGGGAGAGAAGGAGGCCATACCACGACTCTAACCCGCCACCATCTGGTCGGACGACTACCTGAGCACGCCAATTGGGGAAAGCCGAGCCCTGTCTTGCCGAAATATGGTCATCGCCGCCCTGTCATCGTCCGCCGCACCGGAGAGACACCGCCGCCTTGAACAGACGCCCTGGAACCCTGCTAGCACCAAATCTCCGATTCGCCCGAGCCTCCCCGGGAGAGCTCGGGAGAGCAGCACCCTCGGCGCACCAAATCTCCGATTCGCCCGAGCCTCTCCAGGAGAGCTCGGGAGAGTGGCACCCTCGGCGCCCAAATGTCCAATTCGCTCGAGCTCCACCGAGCTACGCCAAGGTACGCCGAGCTACGCCGAGCTCCGCCGAGCCCCGCCGAGCCCCGCCGAGCTCCGCCGAGCCCCGCCGAGCTCCGCCGAGCTACGCCGAGCTATGCCGAGCTACATCGAGCTCCGCCGAGCCACCCCCAACCTCTGAGAACCACCCCCGACCTCTGAGAACCACCCCCGACCACCGCCGAGCTCGCCCGACCACCGCCGAGCTACGCCGACGCCCCCCGACCAACGTCGAGCTCGCCCGACCAACCACCGAGCTACGCCGACGCCAGCGACTCTCTGGGAACCAGCATCGAACACCTGGTGGGCGACCATCGGGTCTGTGTTCTGACGAGGCGCCACATGCCGCACTACTGGACCCGCGCGCCACGTGGACCAATCCCGAGCTGCCCCAGATTAACCGACCAATTTTCCCATTTTCAGAAAATAGGATAATCTTCGGAAATTCATAACTTATTCATTCGATGTCCAAAGAATGCGCACCATATATCAAAATTCTCAGAAAAATGAGATCTACAATCTAAGACTATGTTTGTGTGCATTTGGCTCTTTATTTTATTGGATTTTTCTGAAATACTCTATAGGAGTCGCTGACGCGACTGTTTCGTGTTCGATTTCAGAGCCAGAGGAGGATCTGACTAAGGAAGACGACCACAAGTACTTTCAGGAGCTAGGAGAGGACTACGAAGGTGCCACGTCCCACCAAATCCTTAGATCCTATTTACACATTGCAAATGACATTGTTGCTATTGCTTTGTGATTATGTATGGATTGGTTGCATGGTAGTATATTTGAATTCCCTGCCTTGATAAAACTTTACCCTGCTATCCGCTGCTAGGTTAGCTGCTGCTTAATTTACTGTTACTCTTCCACTACTTACTACATGCTATATGCTATGTGGTGGAATTGGGACGGTGCATAACTGATTATAACCACTGGGAGAGAGTGCTGCGTGCGTCTTGGGTGCGTGGTAAGGGTTGATGTCGACCAAGTGGGATGTGAGACAAGACCGTGGGGCAAGTCGTGCCGGGGGTGCAACCTGGGCATCCCCACAAGAGATACCTGTGGCGGGTAATGACTTATGAGGTGGTTCCGGGATGTGCATTGAAGTCCTGTGAGCGGAGGTGCCGTGATGGCACGGGGAGAGTATCCCCTAAGTGGAGATGCCTGCTTGGTCACAACCTAGGATCTGACTAGTGACCGGAAACATCTGGATTCCCTTGCTACTCGCTCGCTTCTGATGGGCGGGAGACGGCTGGACTACTTGGTAGGGCGGTGCCACTACTGCTAGGTTGAGAGGTGATAAGAGTGGACGGTGACGGATGGCAGATTCCCGTACCGTTCTAGATGCGCAGTACCACTGATGGGGCCCGGTACTGCGTCTCCCAGTCTCAGTGTGATGGTGTTGGATCCGGAATGTCCCAGGGCTGAGTGGCAGGGTGGCATCGACCTAGGCAAGCAAGCACCCGGAATTCTGCCTAGATGATTGTACAGCATCGATGATGGCTAATCTTGTGAGTAGTAAAACCTCTGCAGAGTGTATGGTTGATCGATCGATACATAAGCCAACTCGTTGTCTATGGACCTTTCCTAATGTTTCTGCAACCACTATTAGATGAGAGCATATTCGTTTCTCCCTCTGGATGATGTTTTCCAGCAGTGTACCCGTTGTGATAGTGTGCCGCTGAGACAGGCCCGAGAGGGAGTTGGGCCTGTCGAATGAGAGTGAGGTGTGGGTATGTGAGGTGTGGAGATGGGAAAAGGGATGATGGTGTTAACTAGTGATAAAACTTGACTAATTAAACATTGATTACAGCTGCATAGGAAAACCCCAGCCTATAGGTCTGCTTGTATAGCCTTGCATCCACTTTCCACAAAGCAAATGCTGCATAGGTAGGCTCCGTGGCCAGTACAAATCGTACTGATAAATTTGCTGACAGGTGACGAGAATGAGTACGACTTCGAGGGAGATGATGACGAGGAATAGGGTCACGTGCTACACTCAAGTTGGCCGTGAAGGATGAATCGTTTCCGCATCTTCTAAAGCTTCTCTGAATGTTGATTCCGCCAGTGTGGCGATGTAATAAGTGTTTATGTAAAACTTAATTACCGTTGTATGGATCCTGGTGTCAACTGAGATATGGGTAATTTCATGGATTGTCCCAAGCAATCTGTTGAATTACAATTCGAGCCTGTGGATTTCCCTTCGCGGAAATCGAGGTCGTTTCAGTGGGCATCTAGTACCCATTGTTTTAATTCTAGGACACTTGTCCATCTTTTACTCCCTTTTCTTTTCATACTTTTGCATCGCCACATGCATCCAATACATGATTTAGAGAGATAACAATAGTGAAAACTTAGAGCATTTATAACAGGGCTGTCCTATGGGGTTTATATATTTTTGGTGTTTACTCCCAGTGCTGGAGAAAACATTTTTATGATGAACATAGATGAAAGTGGAAATGGTTGCGATTACTCCCAGGGTAGGAATAATGCATATGTGCTGAAGTGTGTACGTGATCTTGGTTTTAAAAGCATGACAAGACTCTCATATGGTATTCAACAAAAGTTGACTAAACTCAATGCAAAGCAAGCAGCATGAATGTGCAAAAGTTTCCTATCTCTAAATGTATAATATATAGCTTTGGTAGGAATTCACATTTTGTCATACAAGAGCTCATCATGTGGATTTTATGTTTTCAAAAATAAATCTCCAGAACTTAGTAATGCTAGGAATAAGATAAATAGTAGCTCAACCTTCATGAATCATATCAATCAATTACCTAAACTTAGATCAAGCATATGCCTCCACAAATTTCAGGTTCAGAGTAAATTCTTAGATTAAAACAGTAATATCCAAAACTCAGGAGAATGTAAGGTTGACAACTAGGCACTTGAAAGGAATTATGGCAGAGCAACTATTCATCATCTCCAAAACAAAATTTTAATGTTCATCAATTTTAATTTGGTTCTAGCCTAGACTGACTCTAAACAAACTCTAACATATAGCTAAATATTTATTTGGTTTTCAAATTTTATCTTACTAGCTAACTCACACGAAAAAGCGATATAGTAATAATATTAAGATAGGAAACTTATACTTAGATGGATTTTAATTGGAGGGCGCCCTCCCCCAAGCTTGACGTTTGACAGGATCTTTGATGTTGCAAATTGAGTAATCCTTCTGGGAGCAGGTGTATCGACAGCGTAGAGGTGTCGGGTTGACTAGCTCTTTGATCTTGTATTTCCCTATGAAACTCAATTGCCAATAAAAATACCGAATCTTATGGAGATGGGTTAGGTTTAGTATCACTCCATGGTAAGTAATTGATTTTATATTTCCAGCAGAAGCTTCCTAACTGAGTGGACCTTCATGTGCCCACATATTTTTGGGGTTTTTAGATTTTCCTATGATACTATGGTGAACCTTCATGTGTTCACATATTTTTGGTATTTTGTACTTGTATAAAGTAGACTCAATAAGTGTATAGGTATAATTACCTGATAACTAGGGGACGCTCCTCCCCCAAGCTTGATGTTTGTAATACTTGGTGCTTGAACAATCCTCAGAGTGAGCTAGTAGTAGTCCTGGTGGGTGCCACTAATAGACTCTCTCCTTAGTCATAATATTGTTCCTGCATAATTATACTCCGATAAGAAAACCAAAACTCAAGGCTTGAATTTGTCAAGGGGTTAGCGGTTAGCGAATGAGCAATTTGATTATTCCTTGAGTTGATTTTAATTAATAGCTTTTAGCAGGATTCTAACAAGATTCTCTTTTGGGATTTTTCTAAGTTTCTTATGTAGCAAAAAAATGTATGCATGCTATAAATAGTTCTTTTATGCCACCACAGGGAATATTCATTCGCATGGGGCTTAGGATTTTTATAATGCAACAAAGTAAATATAGATTGTTATTTTTATTTGCCATAGTAAATATGCCTGCAGGGTTACCATAGGTTTATTCACATGGGGCTTTAATATTTATGATGCAGTAAATAAAGCAGTAAATATTTTTGTTGGTTTTATTTTTAATATGCAAAAAATGATTGTACTAATAAATGTGCTAAGCAAAATTACTAATGAATGCTAACCTAATTAGGTAACTACCATTCTAACCTTATGGCTAGGGTACGGAATTTAAAATCTACCGACAGGACTTAGATAGAGGAGAGTACTTACTTAGTAGGTTCATCGTCTGAGGTTACCTCAGTCAATTCCCCATTTTACGGTGGTGTAGCAGGTGCTTCTTCCTTCTCCTTCCATCTATTTTCTGTCTCTTCCGCTTCTCTCTTTTCTAGCTCCAGCTCTTCCTTGTATGCTGCTCCAGATTCTTCATCTCTCTTCATCTATTGTTCTACTTGTGCCTGGATCTCTTCTTTCTCTGCCTTAGCAATCTGGTCCATCCTTTCAGCTTCTGTTTCCCACTCACTCCAGTGTGGTGCTTGCACGGCTTCTTCTTGCTCCTTGTAAAAGTCTTCATACATCACAATTTTACCAGGGAACTCCTCCCATCCACAGTGAGGCTGGGCAGCCTGACCGCGGGCTTGGCATCTCCTCCTGTTGCGTTGCTTTTCTGATCTGCTCATGGTATTGACAGCTGTTGACATCTACTAACGTCACTAAACATAACTATATAACTTTTAATGCGAGAGGCGATATTAGAAGATGAATGGTAATTAATTAACTTGTCATTAGCAACTAGCAACTTTTCTATTACCAACATTCTTACGCAAGAAATAGGTTGTCATCCCTAATTAATAATGCTAAGAATAAATGAAGGTTTTATATACTAATTTATGTGACTAGGCAGAAATAAATATAAATATAAAATAAGATCAGTTCTGTAAGCGAATAGATAATTATACCATTGTAGCATTTTACATAGGAGTTCTACCAGGCTGTCGATTTATATTTATACCACTGGGAAGGACTAGGATAAACTTTAATGTATTATATTGATAGTGATGGTATACAATGGATAAGTGACATTACCGATGTCATTTACTCTACTCATAACATGTAAAGGTCACAAGATAAATAAAGATAAAGGTGATAAGTATGATCAGGCATCATAAATAAAAGATAATCATCAGAGCACTCTCTAGTCATAGCAATAGCTACCTAATGGATAAACTAAGGAATTAATATTAAAGGTAATTCTATAACTACATCAATCAATAACTCTAATTAGTGCAATTACATCTAGCAATCATTGTTAGCCTAATCTTATATCATAATCACATGCAAAGGGCATCATCTAGGAAGGATGTGAAACAGAGTCATCATCCAACTTCGCGACTGTGCCTGCTGGCCTACATACGGGGGGTGGACTATAGAGGACTCAACACAGCTGTCACCTACGCGATCTACCACACGACCCGGCACATCAGGGTGCACTCGCAGATAAACAAAATACCTAGACACCACGTCTACATACTGTTCATCATCTATCCATCGTCTGCATGAATAAACGCTATACGAGCAATTACATGAATTCCATAAGATCAAACCAACTATACTAGACAAATAATCAACATAGACAAAGACTATTGTAATCAAGAACATATGAACTATTAAGAACAATATTGCCCTAATCATAATGAAGAATACAATAATAGAGAAAGAACTAGAATTATACCGAACTCCGCGGTCCAGACAGATGCCGGGGCTCTAGATCCGCCAAAGAACTAGAACTCCTCTACTTCTAATCTAACTAGGCTAGAACTATGAACTAGGAGGCTCCTGATGAACTAGGAGGCTCTTCATGGCTTGAGGACTTGATGCCTTGAATGAATGATGAATTGATGCCTCCAGGGGGGTCTGCCGCTCTATTTATAGCCCGGTGGGATGCACGTGCGCCGTAGGATCAAACTGACTTGAAACAAGGGCCGAGATGACTCCAGAAAGGCAGCGGAAGAAGACTCCAGAAGGTGGGCTGAAACCCTAAGGGGGGCGCCGGCCGGCCCCACCTGGTGGGGTCCGGGCCCCGGTCGCTTCGTGTGTGTTCTAGACTCTTCCAGGGTCTTTGTGATGATGTTTCCTTAGCGGTTAAGTTTCGTGGTAATTATGCTCTTTAACCCTTCTTTTATGCTTTTCTGGAATAGCCCCTGGAAAATACAGAACATGCAAAACTCGTGGAAACTGTCAGTTAAAACCCTAGACTAGTGTGTATTCATGTAGCCTTTGGTGTCTAAAGTTCTAATAAAAGTTGACGTTATCCACCGTCAACAACACCCCCAAGCTTGCCTGTTTGCCAGTTCCTTGGCAAACAAACTAAGCCTAATTACTAATGTAATTGGATCAGGAGTTGCTACAATGCTTTCATACTTCCCAAGTACACATGCTTCAAACATAGATTCTCCTCCGGATTAGACAAAACTGCTCTAACTTTTAAACTTACCCATTTTACCTTTAACTATGGGACTTTACAATTCTTGCCTTAGTCTTGAGTAATTGAAAGAAAGAACAATCAAGGCATGCACTATGTAGCAAATTCTTCACAGTACCAATATTCCGGAGTTTTGCAAGTTTTCAAAATAAAACTCAGAACTTAATTATATGACACCCTCATGTCTCTCAATATATATGGTATTTCTAGATCTCACTTAAGGCATTAATGATGTTATGCCTTCCCATAACTAAAGATTTATAGTGGGGCTCATAGGAGTGGCAATAACAAGGTTTAAGCATACTTGCAATTCATATGTTGTAAAGTCAAACAATGGATCCACAGAGAATCGAGACATACAATTAAACCAAGATGTGCATGTGTATGGAATATGGTGGATAGGTGTATATGTGGTATTTAGTGGCTATTTCTAATTTTACTTTTGCTCTTTGAAAATGATTCACTCTCCTTTGTAACTTGGAGGAACACATGGGGTATCTTTATTCTTTCTCCCTTTTTTTCATTCGGGAGGCGAGCATCTAGTACCCATTGTTTTAATGCTGGGACACTTGTCCATCTTTTACTCCCTTTTCATATTTTTGCATAGCCACATGTATCCTTTGAATATAAATAACTGGAGAGATAATAATAAGAACCTAGAGCAATTATATCAAGGCTGTCCTACGGGGTATACTTTTGGGTGTTTACTCCTAGTGTAGGAGAAAACATTTTCATGATGAACATTGATGAAAGTGGAAATGGTTGCGATTACTCTCAGGGTAGGAATAATGCATATGTACTGAAGTGTGTACGTGATCTTGGTTTTAAAAGCATGACAAGACTCTCATATGGTATTCAACAAAGGTTGACTAAACTCAATGCAAAGCAAGCAGTATGAATGTGCAAAAGTTTCCTATCTCTAAATGTATAATATATGGCTTTGGTAGGAATTCATACTTTGTCATACAAAAGCTCGTCATGTAAATTTCAAATTTTTAGAATAAATCTCCAGAATTTAGTAATGCTAGAAATAAGATAAATAGCAGCTCAACTTTCATGAATCATATCAATCAATTACATATACTTAGCTCAAACATATGCCTCCACAAGTTTCAGGTTCAGAGTAAATTCTTAAGTTAAAACAGCAATATCTAAAACTTAGGAGAATTTAAGTTTGACAACTAGGCATTGAAAAGTATTGTGACAGAGCAACTATTCATCATCTCCAAGACAAAATTTTAATGTTCATCAATTTTTTATTTTTTTATTAACTCTAGCATAGACCGACTCTAAACAAACTCTAATATATAGATAGATATTTATTTGGTTTTCAAATTTTATCTTACCAGCTAACTCACGCGAAAAAGCGATATAGTAATAATAATAAGATAGGAAACTTATACTTAGCTGGATTTTTATTGGAGGGTGCCCTTCCCCAAGCGTGACGTTTAACAGGGTCTTTTGATGTTGCAAATTGAGTGATCCTTCTGGAGGCAGGTGTATCGACAGCGTAGAGGTGTCGGGTTGACTAGCTCTTTGATCTTGTATTTTCCTATGAAACTCAATTGCTAATAAAAATACCAAATCTTATGGAGGCGGGGTTAGGTTTAATACCACTCCGTGGTAAGTAATTGATTTTATATTTCCAGCAGAAGCTTCCTAACTGAGTGGACCTTCATGTGCCCACATATTTTTGGGTTTTTGTGCTTGTATAAAGTAGACTCAATAAACGCATAGGTATAATTACCTGATAACTAGGGGATGCTCCACTCCAAGCTTGGTGTTTGCAATACTTGGTATTGAATGATCTTCAGAGCGAGTTGGTTAGTAGCAGTCCTGGTGGGTGCCACTAATAGACTCTCTCCTTAGTCATAATATTATTCCTGCATAGTTATACTCCAACAAGAAAACCAAAACTCGAGGCTCAAATTATCAAGGGGTTAGCGGTCAGCCAATGAGCATTTTGATTATTCTTTGAGTTGATTTTTGACTGATTCTAGTAGGATTCCAACAGGATTCTCTTTTTAGGATTTTTCTAATTTTCTTATACAAAAATCAAATATGTATGCATACTATAAGTTTATGCCACCACGGAGAATATCAACTCTCATGGGGCTTAGAATTTTCTGATTTTATAAATATGAATGCTCTTTCTTTTTATTTTCATGCCACCACAGTAAATACTTCTACGGGTTTTACCTTAAGTGTATTTACATGGGGCTTAGTTTTCATGATGCAGTAAATAAAGCAGTAAATATTTTTGTTTGCTTTTATATTTAATGTGCAAAGTGATTGTACTACTAAATGTGCTAAGCAAAATTACTAATGAATGCTAAATTAAATAAATAACTACCATTCTAACCTTATGTCTAGGGTACGGAATTTAAGGTCTACCGACATGTCTTAGATAGAGGAGAGTACTTACTTAGTAGGTTTATCGTCTGAGGTTACCTCAGTCAATTCCCCATTTTGCGGTGGTGTAGCAGGTGCTTCTTCTTTCTCCTTCCATCTCTTTTCTTTCTCTTCTGCTTCTCTCTTTTCTAGCTCCAGCTCTTCCTTGTATGCTTCTCTTGATTCTTCATCTCTCTTCATCCATTCTTCTACTTGTGCCTAGATTTCTTCCTTCTCTGCCTTTGCAATCTGGTCCATTCTCTCAGCTTCCGCTTCCCACTCACTCCAGCGTGGTGCTTGTACGGCTTCTTCTTGCTCCTTGTGGCAGTCTTCATACTTCACAATCTTACCAGGGAACTCCTCCCATCCACAGTGAGGTTGGGCAGCCAGACGGCGGGCTTGGCGTTTCCTGCTGTTGCGTTGCTTCCTGATCTGCTCATTGTTAAGATGTGTTCTAAATTGACAGCGTACCTTTCCAGAGGATAGGTTGAAGTGAATCTGTCCAGATACGATGTAGATAATGGCATTGGCAGTGTAGAGGAACAGTCTTCCCAAAAGAATAGGCGATTCGTTGTCTTCCTGCATATCAAGAACTAGAAAATCTACGGGTATATATTTATTTTGAATTCTTACCATTACTCCTTGACTACGCCTTCAGGGAATCTAAGTGATTGGTCTGCCATCTGCAACTGAATGTATGTTGGGTATAATGGTAAATCATCAAATAATTCATCATATACCTTTTTGGACATTACGTTGATGCCCGATCCAGTGTCGCATACTGTGCCGGGAAAAGTGATGTCTCTGATTGTGCATTCAATGATTGGTACACCTGGGTCACCTTTCTTTATTAGGAATGGTTTTGGGAGCATATGATCATTTTCTGTATTGATAGCATTGATTAGTTGAGCAGTTTCTTTAGGTACATGCTGGGGCTTGTTCTTCCTCCATATTCTATTGTTCCTCTTCTTGGTTGCTGGTTGTTGTTGTTGCTCTTCTTGTTGATGGAATTGCTTCGGGACTGCAGGAGTCTTGAGGATGCGGTTCTTGAATGAAAATCTCTCCTTGTCTTTGATGGGGAGGACAATCTTGGCGTATTCCGCATAGATGATGGCTTTGGTTATGCACAAGAATGGTCGCTCTAAGATAATTGCCTTTTCATCTCCTCCGGTATCCATGATCACAAAGTTAATTGGGACATATGATTGCCCCACTCTGATAACAGCTTCTTCTAGTACTCGCTCGGGGTAGCAAATGGATTGATCTGCAAGCTGCAAACGCATGTCTGTGTACAACAAAGGATCACCTAAAATTCTCTTATAGATTACCTTGGGCATTATGTTGACACTTGCGCCGAAATCGCAGAAAGCTTCTGGAAAGCTGTGACATCCTATAGAGATAGGAATGACAGGTCTTCCAGGGTCTCCCATCTTCTGAGGTAGTGAGTGACCTATCCACTGTATATCTGCAGGCTCAATTTGGTATTGTGTTGCATTGTGCATATCAACAAGGTTAGCAGTTTCTAAATCCACCGGCTGGCCCGGAATTTTTCCTTTCTCAAATGGAGGGATAGCAGCAGCTAGCTGAGCTAATTGTGATTCTAACGTTTTATTAAAGCTGTGCTGATTCTTTATAGCAGAAGCAAAGGTATCCATTCTGGTATTTATATTTTCTAAAGCTTTATCATTTGAGGCTACCTTTCTAGACATTTAATCTAACAATTTAGATTGACCAGCAACTAAATCTCTCAAAGGTGGAAGATTATAATTATTGTAATTATTACCTTGGTTGTTACCTTGGTAATTACCTTGTCGAGGTTGCTGATTCCATCCTTGATTTGGCTGGTTCCATCCTTGATTTTGCTGAGGACGATAGTAGGTGTTATTGTTGATGAAGTTCACATCCTCTTGCAACGTAGGGCAGTTGACAGGTGAATGCCCGTAATCTCCACATTCTTCACAGGTCATGCGAGAATCATTGATATGCATGACTTCCTTCTTCTCTATGTCGAGCTTCTTCATGATAAGGTTTAGCTTGGCAGTGACCATGTCAGTTTCCTTGAGATGATGGATGCGTCCTCCTCTCTTGCGAGGTTGAGTACGTTCTTCATTACAGCTTGAATTTGAGGCCATCTTCTCAACAAGTGCTTTAGCTTCTAGAAGCTTAAGTGACAGGAAAGCTCTTCCTGCTGCAGCATCTATGGACTCATGGGTGCTAGAGACTAGCCCATGGTAGAAGGTCTGCAATAGTAGCCAATCCTCTATCCCATGATGAGTATAGTCTTCAATATAATCTTGGAATCTCTCCCATGCTTTAGTGAATGATTCATCATGTTGCTGTTGAAAACTTGAGATTTTTCCACGCAGAGCATTCGTCTTGCCTGTAAGAAAGAACTTTGCCAGGAAAGCAGTTGAGCATCGGTCCCATGTAATGTTCTTGTCTTTGTTGGCGTAGAACCACTGCTTGGCTTTCCCCAAATGTGAAAATGAGAAAAGACGGAGTAAAATAGCATCTTTTGGTACTCCTCTAATCATGAAGGTGTTGCAGATCTCTAGAAAGTGTTGTAAGTGTGCACTTGCATCTTCATGAGCTTTTCCACAAAACTGGCTGGCTTGAACCATGGTGATAAGAGCAGGCTTGAACTCGAATCCATTCTCCCCCGTGTTGAAAGCTGGTCCAGTCCGGATGTTTTCTGTTGTTGGGGCAGAGAACTCGCGCAGTGTCTTCTCAGCCATGTTTTCAAACACAGGAAATAAATCTTCTCCTAAGTGTTCTTCTTCCAATATTAAAGCTGGCTTCTTTGATGAATGAGCTTGAGCAGCGATGGGTGTTCTTGATGGTAGCTTGAAATTGTCCCTCGCTTCTATAAACTTCCTTCTTCTCAGGAGTTTCTCTGGATCGTCAGTGAAATTATTTGGTAGAGAAAAACCATTCATTCATCACCCTGCATAAGATAAGCAAATGATAAAAACAAGGGTGTGGCTGTTTGAGTTAGAGATCAATCGGTAATACAATCTTATCCATTATGTATACATATGTTATCAATATTTCCTAAGTTTAATGTGCCTTCCCCGGCAACGGCGCCAAAAATGCTTGTTGACATCTACTAACGTCACCAAATATAACTATATAACTTTTAATGCGACAGGCGAGATTAGAAGATGAACGGTAATTAATTAACTTGTCATTAGCAACTAGCCACTTTTCTATTACCAACATTCTTATGCAAGAACTAGGTTGTCATCCCTAATTAATAATGCTAAGAATAAATAATGGTTTTATATATTAATCTATGTGACTAGGCAGAAATAAATATAAATATAAAATAAGATCAGTTCTGCAAGCGGACAGATAATTATACCATTGTATCATTTTACCTAGGAGTTCTACCAGGTTGTCGATTTATATTTATACCACTGGGAAGGACTAGGATAAACTTTAATCTATTATATTGATAGTGATGGTATACAATGGATAAGTGACATTACCGATGTCATTTACTCTACTCATTACAGGTAGAGGTCACAAGATAAATAAAGATAAAGATGATAAGTACGATCAAGCATCATAAATAAAAGATAATCATCAGAGCACTCTCTAGTCATAGCAATAGCTAGCCAATGGATAAACTAAGGAATTAATATCAAAGGTAATTCTATAACTACATCAATGAATAACTCTAATTAGTGCAATTACATCTAGCAATCATTGTTAGACTAATCCTATATCATAATCACATGCAAAGGGCATTATCTAGGAAGGATGTGAAACAGAGTCATCATCCAACTTCGCGACCGTGCCTGCTGGCCTATATACGGGGGGTGGACTACAGAGGACTCAACACAGTTGTCACCTACGCGATCTACCACACGACTCGGCACATCAGGGTGCACTCGCAGATAAACAAAATACCTAGACACAACGTCTACATACTGTTCAGCATCTATCCATCGTCCGCATGAATAAACGCTTTACGAGCAATTACATGAATTCAATAAGATCAAACCAACTATACTAGACATATAATCAAAGTAGCCAAAGACTATTGTAATCAAGAACATATGAACTATTAAGAACAATGTTTCCCTAATCATAATGAAGAATACAATAATAGCGAAAGAACTAGAATTATACCGAACTCCATGCTCTAGACAGACGCCGGGGCTCCAGATCCACCGAAGAACTAGAACTCCTCTACTTCTAATCTAACTAGGCTAGAACTATGAACTAGGAAGCTCTTGATGAACTAGGAGGCTCTTGATGACTTGAGGACTTGATGCCTTGAATGAATGATGGGTTGATGCCTCCAGGGGGTTCTGCCCCTCTATTTATAGCTCGGTGGGATGCACGTGCGCCATAGGATCAAACTGACTTGAAACAAGGGCCGAGATGACTCCACAAAGGCGGCAGAAGAAGACTCCAGAAGGCGGGCAGAAACCCTAAGGAGGGCGCCGGCCGGCCCCACCTAGTGGGGTTTGGGCCCCGGTCGCTTTAGGTGTGTTCTAGACTCTTCCAGGGTCTTCGTGATGATGTTTCCTTGGCGGTTAAGTTTCGTGGTAATTATGCTCTTTAACCCTTCTTTTATGCTTTTCTGGAATAGCCCCTGAAAAATACAGAACATGCAAAACTCATGGAAACTGTCAGTTAAAACCCTAGACTAGTGATATTCATGTAGCCTTTGGTGTCTAATGTTCTAATAAAATTTTACGTTATCCACCGTCAACAACAGCGTACCTTTCCAGTGGGTTTGTTGAAGTGAATCTGTCCAGACCCGATGTAGATGATAGCATTGGCGGTGTAGAGTAGAGGAACGGTCTTCCCAAAAGAATAGGCGATTCGTTGTCTTTCTGCATGTCAGGAACTAGAAAATCTACGGGTATATATTTGTCTTGAATTCTTACCATGACGCCCTTGACTACGCCTTCATGGAATCTCAGTGATTGGTCTGCCTTCTGCAACTGAATATATGTTGGGTATAATGGTAAATTATCAAATAATTCATCATAAACCTTTTTAGACATTACGTTGATGCCTGATCCAGTGTCGCAGACGATGTCGAGAAAAGTGATGTCTCTGATTGTGCATTCAATGATTGGTACACCTGGGTCACATTTCTTTATTGGGAATGGTTTCAGGAGCATATGATCATTTTCTGTGTTGATAGCATTGATTATTTGAGTGGTTTCTTCAGGTACATGTCGGGGCTTGTTCTTCCTCCATCTTCTATTGTTCTTCCTCTTGGGCACTTGTTGTTGTTGCTCTTCTTGTTGGTGGAATTACTTCGGGATTGCTGGATTCTTCAGGATGCAGTTCTTGAATGAGAATCTCTCCTTCTTGTCCTTGATGGAGAGAACAATCTTGGCGTGTTCCGCATAGATGATGGCTTTGGTTGTGCATAAGAATGATCGTCCCAAGATAACGGGTGCCTTCTCATCTCCTCCTGTATCCATGATCACAAAGTCAATTGGGACATATGATTGCCCCACTCTGATAACAGCTTCTTCTAGTACTCCCTCGGGGTAGCAAATGGACTGATCTGCAAGCTGCAAACGCATATCTGTGTACAACAAAGGATCACCTAATATTTTTTCATAAATTACCTTGGGCATTATGTTGACACTTGCGCCGAAATCGCAGATAGCTTCTGGAAAGCTGTGACATCCTATAGAGATAGGAATGACAGGTCTTCCAAGGTCTCCCATCTTCTCAGGTAGTGAGTGATCTATCCACTGTATATCTGCAGGCTGAATTTGGTATTGTGTGGCATTTTGAATATCAACAAGGTTAGCAGTTTCTAAATCTTCCGGCTGGCCCAAAATCTTACCTTTCTCAAATGGACAGATAGCAGAAAACTGAGGTAATTGTGATTCTAACATTTTATTAAAGCTGTGCCGATTCTTTATAGCAGAAGCAAAGATATCCATTCTGGTATTTATGTTTTCTAAAGCTTTATCATTAGAGGCTATCTTTCTAGACATTTGATCTAACAATTTAGATTGACCAGCAACTAAATCTCTTAAAGGAGGAAGATTGTAATTATAATTATTACCTTGGTTGTTACCTTGGTAATTACGTTGTCGAGGTTGCTGATTCCATCCTTGGTTTGACTGGTTCCATCCTTAACCTTGCTGAGGACGATAGTAGGTGTTATTGTTGATGAAGTTCACATCCTCTTGCAACGTAGGGCAGTTGACAGCTGAATGCCCGCAATCTCCGCATTCTTCACAGGTCATGCGGGAATCATCAATATGCATGACTTCCTTCTTCTCAATGTCGAGTTTCTTCATGATGAGGTCTAGCTTGGCAGTGACCATGTCGGTCTCCTTGAGATGATGGATGCCTCCTGCTCTCTTGCGAGGTTGAGTACGTTCTTCATTACAGCTTGGATTTGAGGCCATCTTCTCCACAAGTGCTTGAGCTTCTGGAAGCTTCAGTGACAGGAAAGCTCCTCCAGCTGCAGCATCTATGGACTCACGGGTGCTTGAGATAAGCCCGTTGTAGAAGGTCTGCATCATAGCCAATCCTCTATCCCATGACGAGGACAGTCTTCAATGTAATCTTGGAATCTCTCGCAAGCTTCAGTGAATGATTCATCATGTTGCTGTTGGAAACTTGAGATTTTCCCACACAAAGCATTTGATTTGCTGTAGGAAAGAACTTTGCTAGGAAAGCAGTTGAGCATCAGTCCCGTGTAGTGTTCTTGTCTTTGTTGGTGTAGAACCACTGCTTACCTTTCCCGAAAAGTAAAAATGGGAAAAGACGGAGTAAAATAGTATCTCTTGGTACTCCTCTGATCGTGAAGGTGCTGTAGATCTCTAAAAAGTGTTGTAAGTGTGCACTTGCATCTTCATGAGCTTTTTCGCAAAACTGGCTGCTGGTCCCCCGTGTTGACTGCTGGTCCAGTCCGGATGTTTTCTGTTGTTGGGGCAGAGAACTCGCGCAATGTCTTCTCAGCCATGTCTTCAAACACAGGAGATAAATCTTCCCCTAAGTGTTCTTCTTCCAATGTTGGAGCTGGCTCCTTTGATGATCTAACTTGAGCAGCGATGGGTGTTCTTGATGGTAGCTTGAAATTGTCCTTCACCTCTACAAACTTCTTTCTTCTCAGGAGTTTCTCTGAATCGTCAGTGAAATTATTTGGAAGAGAAAACCATTCATTCATCACCCTGCATAAGATAAGTAAATGATAAAAAATAGGGGTGTGCCTGTTTGAGTTAGAGATCAATCGGTAATACATCTTATCCATGATGCATATGTGTTATCAATATTTCCTAACTTTAATGTGCCTTCCCCGGCAATGGCGCCAAAAATGCTTGTTGACATCTACTAACGTCGCCCAATATAACTTTATAACTTTTAACACTAGAGACGAGATTAGAAGATGTATGGTATTTAATTAACTGATCATTAGCGACTAGCCACTTATCTATTACCAACATTCTTTAGCATGAACTAGGTTGTCAACCCTAATTATATATGCTAAGAATAAATAAAGGTTTTACATATTATTCCATGTGACTAGGCAGAAATATAAATAAATATAAACTAAGAACAATTCTGCAAGCGGACAGATAATTATACCATTGTAGCATTTTACCTAGGAGTTCTACCAGGTTGTCGATTTATATTTATACCACTGGGAAGGACTAAGATAAACTACAATCTATTATATTGATAATAACCATATACAATGAATAAGTGAAATTACTAATGTCATATACTCTACTCATAACAGTAGAGGTCACAAGATAATAAAGATAAATAGGGTGATAAGTATGATCAAGCATCATTAATAAAGATAAACATCAGAGCACTTTCTAGTCATAGTAATAGCTAGCCAATGGATAAACTAAGGAATTAATATGTAAGGTAATTCTATAACTACGTCAATGAATAACTATAACTAGTGCAATTACATCTAGCAATCATTGTCAGATTAGTCCTATGTCATGATCACATGCAAAGGACATCATCTAGGAAAGGTGTGAAACAGATTCATCACCCAACTTCGCGACTGTGCCTGCTTGCCTACATACGGGGGGTGGACTACAGAGGAATAAACGTAGCTGTCACCTACGCGAACTACCACACGACTCGGCACATCAGGGTGCACTCGCAGATAAACGAAATACCTAGACACCACGTCTACACATTGTTCATCATCTACCCAATGATCGATTGGATAAACGCTATACGAGCAATTACAAGAATTCAATAAGATCAAACTAACTATACTAAACATATAATTAAAGTAGACAAAAACTAATGTAATCAAGAACATATGAACTATTAAGAACAATGTTTCCCTAATCATAATGAAGAATACAATAATAGAGAAAGAACTAGAATTATACCGAACTCTGTGCTCCAGACGATCGTCGGGGCTCCAGATCCCGCCGAAGAACTAGATCTCCTCTACTCTCTAATCTAACTAGGCTAGAACTATGAACTAGAAGGCTCTTGATGAACTAGTAGGCTCTTGATGGCTTGAGGACTTGTTGCCTTCGATGAATGATTGATTGATGCCTCTAGAGGGGTCTGCCCCTCTATTTATAGCCCGGTGGGATGAACGTGCGCCGTAGGATCAAACCGACTTGAAACAAGGGACGAGATGACTCCTAAGAGGCGGTGGAAGAAGACTTCAGAAGGCAGCGGTGAAACCCTAGGGGGGCGCCGGCCGGCCCCACCTGGCCAGGGCTCGGCCCCAGGTTGCTTCGGGTGCCTTCTACACTCTTCCAGGGTCTTCGTGATGATGGTTCTTTCACGGTTACGTTTCGTGATAATTACGCACTTTAATCCCTCTTTTATGCTTTTCTGGAATAGTCCCTGGAAAATACAGAACATACAAAACTCGTGGAAACTGTCAGTTAAAACCTTAGACTAGTATGTTTTCATGTATCCTTTCGTGTCTAAAGTTCTAATAAAAGTTGACGTTATCGACCGTCAACAGCCATATAAGATGAAGAAGCACAACGCTGGGCGGGATGGTTCCAATACTATCTGCCGCCACAATGAGCAAAAAGGCAAGCTTGGGGAGATCCTCTTCCCCACCAAGGTAAGTCCTCTATCTCATCTTATTTGCATTATTTTTAGTTTATTATTTTTACTTAAAAAATCCCATATGTCTCATGAATGTTTATGTTCCTCATGGGAATGATGAATAATTGCTCTGTTAATGTTTCTTTAATGCCTAGTTTACAACTTAATATTTCTTTGAGCATGGATCACTTGGCTTATTTAAAATCATCATGAACCTGAAAACTTGATGGATGCTAAGTGCTAGAACTAAGTCTAAGTTGTTGTGATATTTGATATAGTGAAACAAGAGCTGCTATAATATTGTTCTAAGCATGCATGATTACTGGAGATTTA
This sequence comes from Eremochloa ophiuroides, assembly GCA_038502445.1. Lineage (NCBI taxonomy): Eukaryota > Viridiplantae > Streptophyta > Magnoliopsida > Poales > Poaceae > Eremochloa > Eremochloa ophiuroides. The sequence continues at coordinate 38,474,986 of JAHLJS010000007.1, read as the reverse complement.
TTTCTTAAACAATCAAAACCTTATTGTTCCTCAATGGTGATAAATTCCTACCACAGCCATATAAGCTACACATGTCTAAAACCTTCTACATAAGCTATTTGCTTTGTATTGAGCTTTGTCAAGTCTTGTTGACCCTGATTGAGAGTCTTATCATGCTCCCAAGATCAAGATCACGTACACACCATATATATATGCTGCTTCTACACTGGAAGTACGCAACCACATACCTTTCATTTCCACTAAATAAATGCCCCATGTGTTAAAGTCGTAGAAAATCTCTCTTAGATATTATGGTAGAAGAGACAAAAGGCTATGCAAAATGAAACGAAAAAGAAAGAAAAATGGACACAAGAAAGTCCATAGAAAAGAAAAGAAAAATATATGAGCAAGTCTAGGCTCATGAATAAAGAAAGGAAAAAATATCATGTCTCTAAAGATTTATTAGACAGAGATACAATTTCAAATAGAGGAGCATTATAGTCCACTTTTTCCACACACTTGCACATCTTGATCTAAGGGCATGACACTTCTCTCTTTGGATCCAAGCTTTGACTCTACAATATATGCAAAGTAAGTATGCTGTACCCTTTCATTCCTGCCTTAAGCTCCACATAAGCCATTTTTAGAGGTAGGATGACAAAGAGAAGGCAACATTTACTTTGTGCCTTGGTAAGGAATCATACACCATTTGAGTGACATGAGAGAACCATATGAGGAACATTAAGTTTTCTTTTAAAAAACATTGTTAAAACCTCCAGTATGAAACTTGCAAAGAATGAGAAAATTAGTGCTCAAGTTAAACTATTTTGTCTCTCAACCATCTAAGGCAAAGGAAAGGTCATTAGCCCCATAAAGGACTAAGGTAAAATAGGTGAATTTTTATAGCCAATTTTTCCATTCAAAAGAGAAGTATTTTGTTGTGCACTTGGTACTAAGGAAATATGAACATTGTAGCAACTCCTGATCCACTGTTGGCGCTTCTTAGCGTCAGCAGAAAAGTCCGCAAGCGCACAGAAGTACCGTTGTAGGCTTCACCCGGAAGTATTCAGGGTATCGTAATTTCCCAGAGGAACGGTCTTTGTACTTAGTGTCTTAAACTAGTTTACTCAGAAGAGACGGAAAGGATAGCTTGGGTAGAGAGGTTCTTCTATGGTCAAATGCAAATAAGCGATGGTAACTTCCCCACTACTTGTCTGCTTCAGGCCCACTGACACAGCTGGTCTGCCAGCCGATACCAGTATCAGCGCTACTCTGTGGCCGAACATGGGGGAGTTTAGATACAAGTGGACAGGGCTGTCACCACCTGCCACCTACCCCTCTGCCTGTGGGCGCGCACAACATATGAAGGTAGACTCCGACCTAGACACCACGTCTACGAAGGCGACTACTACTCTAGCGGTGTACAGGAACATCCGTCTCTATCAGGAGTCCTCTTACTAGAGCATCTGTCCACAGGACGAACAATGATCCCACAAACAAGTAGCTTTATAGAAGTAACATGCTTAATGAATCAGACCAAAGTTGAACACGAACTTCTTACTTCAAGTATCAAGACGATCGTAGAGGTACAAGTTTGATCGAGAGCCGACAAGCCCGGCACTTCGTTCACCCGGAGGCAGAACTGCTTCGACTCCGCTCTTTCTCCAGCTCTTGTCCCTCTCTCCCTATACTAAATTAGCTAGAAGCTAATGGCATGGAGCTTGCTCTTCCTCTCTACATTGTGACTTCTTGTGTTGGTGAATGAATTGATTTCTTCATGAATAGGGTAGAGAGGAGGCCTCCCTTTATAGTTTGAGAGGAGGGGGTTCTATGCAAAAGGTTCATCCCCACATGGAAAGATCCAAACCGACCTCCAAAGGGCAGTTTCCACTTTCCATCTATGTTGATCGTAGGTGGGACCGACCTTGGGGAACCGCCCTACAACCGCCAGAGAAAACTAGGCCCGAGAGGCCCTACCAGGGGGGCGGCTGGTCCCGAGGGCGGTCGGTCCCCTGGTGGGCCCGTTTGGCCACCGCCTTCGCGTGGTTGGTTCTCCTCTGGGCCTAGACCTCTCCTATGGTTACGAATGGGCCCAGATTTGTAATAAAGATGGGCTTCTTTGTTATTCTTGGTTGTGCATTCTCTGAATTCACATTTCTCCTTTGCGCTTTCCTATTGGTGTTGTGCACTTCCACTTGTTTCACCATAAATCCTGTAAAAACATAAACACTAGGGGTACAAGTGGCACTCTGTTAATAGCATATGTCTATGTGTTAAACTATGATAGTTTCTCTCCCTTTAGGCATAAGTTTGCGGTTAAAAATGATCTATAAGGACCGCCAACATCCACCGAGGCTAATTTTAATTATTTGCTCGGGATGAGCAAATGTTAAGCTTGGTGGATCTTGTTGACGGTGGATATACCATGAAAATCCACATTCAAACACCGTCAACATGCCTCGGATTCAAGGAAGGATAAGCATATCATGAACATATTTTATAAATAACTAGTTCCACTTATACTCTTAGCTTGTGAATGTAGGGAAGATCAAAACAGGACAAAATGTAGCAGCTCAAGCTCACATCTGTGGTTCGGCTGACCCACATATTTAAGCACCAGATCATCACACTTCAAGAAATGACACAAGGAAGCAGATAGTAGACAGTGGAGCACCTAGAGGGCCCACATTGGGTTCGGCCGACCCACATGTGGACCCACCAGGGCTCTGCTGACATGGCACAATCCGTGTGACACTCCACCCAGCTCATTTCCACCTTTGGATCAAATGTGTGTTTCCATTCAACGGTGGAAGGTCAAGTTACATGGATCAAAGCGTGAACCGACGAATACCAACAAATCAAGTACACAGCCATGCTCTACGACTGGTGAGGACAACACCTGGCTAGGCCCACCTGTCATAGGGGGTTGGCCGACCCCCCTGGTGCCCAGCCAGGTCGGTTGGCCTCCACCGCCTTCCTGCATGCACCCCACGTGCTGGATTCACCAACGCCATCCATTCTAAGGCGGTTCAAGGTCGGTTCATCCAAGGGCCAAGGTGGAAAGGCACACGGATCGCTGACGTGGTACCCCTCTATTCTCCCCCATAAATAGAGGCTGCCATCACCCTCTTCAAGACACACAAGATACACAAGAGACAAGAGAAGCTAGAGTTCCACTCTTTAGTAGTAGTATTAGTCTAGTGTGGGAGTTAGAGTCGAGTCGAGCTACGCTCGGGGTCTCCAAATTCATCTGCTGGAGAGTCTGGTATAGCTCTTGTACCTTTCCTTCTATAAGACTTTACCTTTATCAATATATTATCTTTACTTTACTTTACTAAGTCTTTACTTAGTGCTTTACTATTTATTATAGTATTGTTGTGTTTTGTCTTACCTTTTAGTTGAGTTATACTAGATAGTGATCCTGTAACCTGCTCATGTGTGTAGTTCATTGCCTGTCATAGGGTGTTTTAGCTATTTGGTACCCAGCTAGAGTAGTGAGAATTAATGTAAGCGTGGTGCTTGGGCTAGATCTTACCCTTGAATGCCGCTTGTCACACGGATTGTTAGTGGGTGCTAGCAGGTGGTGACAGCCCTGTCTAGTCTTAGTATCCCTCCATGTGTTTTAGGCAAGTTCTTAAAAGGTAGGCTCCCATAAGAGAGTAGGCGCTTCGGGTAGAGGTTGTATCCTCTATTGTTTCGCACTACCCCCTACACACCGGAAGTAAGGTAGCTGTCTTAGTGTAATTCATCCATTTGATAAGATAGTTCACAAGAGTAAAGTAAGAGTCATAGGAGTCTTATACTCGCTCGTTGTCCTCCCACCTAGCTATACTCTACTAGTTATCCTTAGTTACCCTAAACCTTGTCGTGTCTTTATGTCATTACCCTTTCCTCTATTTATCAATTTACCCCCTATCACTAGTTGATACTAAGTTGCTATAGACTTAAGGATCTCTCTCTTTTATTATTATTCCTAGCAACAGCTTTCCCTTGGGATAAAATAAATAGCGATACCTTGGAATCCTCTCGGGTGAAGTGCTACAGCGGTATATTCTGTGCGCTTGCGGAATTATCCAATAGACACAAGAAATACCCTCAGGGCACTTCTGGCGCCGTTATCAGAGATAGCCTAACACCCTGTCTCTGGTGGTTGCGCTAAGAAGTGTCAACAGTTTTCATTTGTGCTGATTGATTAGTATTCACTACTTCTCTTCACCGGCGGTATAACCATCTCCACCTACTTTACATTTGAGCATTTATCTTCTCGTACTTACTCTTGTGTAGCTCTTGTTGTAGTTGGTCACTTAGGATTAGACTAGAGTAGTGACTTAGCTTCTTGTGTGTGAAACTAGAGACAATAGCATAAAACGGTTAGGTGGCTCACAACACTTTGTGTAGGCTAGCGCAAAACTCGCTTCGCCGTTTTATTTACTAACCGCTTGTCTCAAGCATTGTTTGTAGAATTTTTATACACCCCTTCTAACTATTTAGGACCTTTCAAGTGGTATCAGAGCCGAGGGACCGTTGATTTGAGGCTTAACATCCTCCGGTGACAAAATGGCTTAACTTAACATTCACATCAACAACACCAAGAAGCTACCCCAATTTGATGGCACAAATTATGCATATTGGAAGAGTAAGATGACCTCACACGTCAAGTCAATCAATAGAGAGGTTTTGAAGGTTGTGGAGACCAAGATTGAGATTGCCAATGCGGCCAACCCCACAACCGCCGAAGAGAATTCGCTCCAACTCAATGACATTGCGGTTTGTGCTATCCATGAGGCCGTAGATGAGAAGGTCCTTGAGCAAGTCAAGAACATTGAGAGAGCTCATGAAGATTGGAAGAAACTTGAGGAGACATATGAGGGCACCAAGGGTGTGAAGACCGCAAAAGCTTACATCCTAAAAGATAAGTTTGCTAGCTTCATGATGAAGGATGATGAAAGTGTGCCAAAGATGTTTCATAGGTTGCAAGTCATTGTGAATGAGATCAAAGCGGTGGATGAAGAAGTAAAGGATATTGACTTCTCCATGAAGTTTTTGAAAAGCTTGCCCAAGAGGTTTGCTACCTTAATCACGGTTTTGGTGAAGACTACCTTGAGTGAGTTGACACCAAACCAAGTGCTAGTGGAGGTGATGACCGATGATTCATATAGAGATGATGATGACAAGGAGGAATTAGTCAACAAGAAGAAGAAAGAGAAGGATGAAGACTCCAAGGATGAGAAGAAGAAGAGTGTGGCATTCAAGGCCACATCATCATCAAAGGGCAAGGGCAAAGCCAAAGTTGAATCAAGTGAAGATCTATCAAGCATTAGTGAGAGTGATGAGGAGATGGCTCTTCTAGTGAGAAGATTTGGCAAATTCATGAAGAAGAAGGGCTACCGGGCAAGAAGAAAGAAGACATCAAGGAAGTTTGATGAGCCAAGAAGATGCTTCAAATTTGAAGCAAAGATCACTTGGTGGCCAATTGCCCACACTCTAGTGATGATGAGCACAAGGGCAAAAAGAAGAACAAGCATGAAAAGAAGGAGAAGAAAGAAAAGAAAGAGTCGTCATACAAGAAGAATAAGAACTACTCTCATGTGGTGACATGTGATAGTGATGCATCTTTGTGGGGGTATAAACCCGTATACCCGCATGGCCATACATGGGCCAAGTCCTTCGACTAGGCCCAAACTACCAAGGACACGTCGTCTACACGCTCTCCAGAAGATCACGTATATCCGCCAGCTCAAAAGTCTTGGTGGCTAAGAAAATAGCTTTCCTAGTATCTAACCGATTAGTTTCCTTGTTCGGCTAAGATTGTAATCTGATATACATGGTAACCGACTTGTAACCCTGCCCCCAAGACTATATAAGGTGGGCAGGGGATCCCCCCAACTCAACTCATGTCACAGCAATATAATCCAACAACACACAGGACGTAGGGTATTACGCCTCGCGGCAGCCTGAACCCGTATAGATCTCGTGTCTCGCGCTACTGTGCTACTCTTGTTCGTCTCAGGCGCACCTTCACTGATCATCTACTACCTTGGGCATACCCCTCAGTAGACTATCGCCAGCATTCTGTCGATAGTTGGCGTGCCAGGTGGGGGGTATGCTTCCTGATCCATGGCGAGCAAGATGGTGATTTTTCCAAGCTTCATAGAGCTCCCGACGCCCGGCCAGATCTTCACGGTGGGTTTCATCACCTGGGTCATCAGCCCTGAAGGCGAAGGAAGAATCCTGGATGTGGTCCAGATCGCGTCTACTCCGTCTTCGTCGACGGCCTCTGCTCCGGTAAGGAGGCTGCCACACTACGTCCGGAAGGCCATCGACGACAGCGACCTGATCGGATCCATAGATCGGGTCTCCCATGGCTTGTTCGAGAGCTTCCAGATCTTGGAATCGGCTACGCGTCAGATGTCTGCAGATCATTTCTAGTCCTCTCTAGGGACACGGCGCTTCACTTCGTCCACGGCTCGGCGGGACTCGACAATAGTTGTCACAGCCACTCCACAAGGTCGCATCGTCGAGCTTCGGCCCCGAGCGGTCACTCGTGATCTCCCGAGGGGCTACATGCCTTTCGGCCTGCGGAACACGGCCGCCAGCATCTCGCAGCTGCTGCGTCGCCCCGACCACGCCATCTCCAACCACGACGGCGCCTGCTCCACCTTTATCATCGCCGACAATGACCACGACGACGGCGGCACAAAAGGCGGTGATCTCATCGATCTGCCTCCTCTCACTGGTCGGTACATTGGTGGGCCCATCCTCGCCATTAGTAACGATAGCGCTCCGGCTCCGAATGAAGATGAAGAAGCCCAAGCAGCTTGAGAGGGTAGAAATGTCGACCGATGACGGCGCCGCGAGCAGCGAGTTGAATCAAGGAAGGGCCAGTGCGGAACCTGGAGCAAGAATTTGATCTGGTCGGAAAACACCAGGTCTACAAGACTCCAAGCGTGAACATCGCCGTCGCGATAGCAGATGCCAAAAACCTAGCCCAGACTCCAGAGGTTGAATGCCCAAGTTTAGATCAATGAAGAATACTTGCCGCCACCACCGTCGCACTCCACTGCATCGGCCACCAAAATTATTTGCGAAGATGGCGGCCACTCCCGCGGCGGGCGAAGACATCGTCGCCAAGATGGCGACCAAGAGGTGAATCAGTCCGACCTCCGTGAGAAGCTAAAGACCAGAGACCTCCATGGGTGTATAAAAATCAGAAGGAAGCCAGGCACTCAGCAGAAAATGAGCGCCGCAAGGAGTATGATGAAACCCACGGTCCTCCGATCAATGACAAGAATGCCCCCGAGTTGCCATTTACGGCAGAGCTCCATGCGGTGCGCTGGCCGCCGAACTTCAAGGTCGTCGTCGAGACCTATGACGCCACCACCGATCCCACCAAGTGGCTTACTGTTGATGGTAGTTATACCATGTTTTACCCCATCAAAACCATCAACAAGACATTCTTTCTGGAAGGAAACCACCAAACACATAGTGACTTAGGTACAAATAACTTGGTTCCACATGTACTTATCATTATTTGGTTGCAGGCACTCAGAACAGGTACTTTTCAGTGTCCTGAAGCTCCATATGAAGGTTGGGCAACCAACCAAGTATGGCCAAATTATAAACCAACTTCACGATCATTAATATCATAGCTTCTGGAGACAATGTGCAAAAGATGGGCACAATGATGGCTGACCCCACCTTGGGCAAACTAGCACCACCATTGTGCTTAGAATGCATGAAGAAGCCACTGCAGAAGATGGACCTTTGATTCCACCAAAGGTGGGTCGGCTGACCCCACCTTTGTGGGCCCAGAAGCTCAGCTTCACTCCAGCGAGGTGGGGCCACCTTCTAGAAGACCCTGGCTGGGCCCACCTGCCATGGGGGGTCGGCCGACCCCCTCCTTGGGCCCAGCCAGGTTGGTTGAACCTCCACCGCCTTCCTCATGTTGAACACGTGATGGAAAAGCTCCACCCTTGATCCTAAGGCGGTTATATGGCTGTTTGATCCAACGGTGCATGATGGTGGTCACGCGGATTGATGACATGGCAGTAGAGTAGTCTTTACTCCACCTTCCCCTATAAATACCCCCATAGGCCTTCACTTTAGAGCATGATTCATAGGAGAAACCACTATGTAGTAGCTTTAGCTCTGCTATAGTGCTGTGCTAGTTGGGAGAGAGTGAGGAAAGTCTTCAGGAGAAAACCCCGGGCCTGTCGGGAATCTTCTCCAAGGTGTACCTCAGGGGATGCGAATCTTCAAGTAAGTCTTACATCTCAATCCTTCTAAGTATTTGATATTCTGGTTCTGGTAATTTAAGTATATACTTGCTTTACTTGTACATTGCTTTACTTAGCGAAGTGCTCAAGTGTCTCGAGAAGGTTAGAGTAGTAAGTGTAGTGTAGACGTGGTGTCTAGACTATATCTTACCAGTGTAGGCCGTAACACCCCTGGTGTTACGATAACTAAAACCTGCCATGTCATCATGATTGCATGCAAAAGCATCCCGCATAAACTCATTTTTCTGTGCAATGACTAAAGTAAAATTTATTTTTGCATATGATTGTGTGTAGGAACTTTAGAGTGATCTGGTTATGTTAATGTTTGTGTATGTATGTGGGATAAAAATAAAAATTAAAGAATTTAAAAGGAATCATTAATAAACCATACGTCGTACCCAAAACCCTAATTTAAAAACTAAAAGGAATTAGGTGTTGGGTCTTAAACAAAAGTTGTAAATCTTTAAAAACTGAGCAACTTCTATTTTGGACGATTTTGAAGTTACTAAAAATAATTTCAAATAAAACCCTAATCTATGCTTTAAAGTTTAGAGTTGAAACTCATTTTCAAAACTAAAAGGAATATGATGAAAGTGATTTAATAAAAATTATAGATGTTTTAAAATGGTACAACTTTCATTTTTGAAGATTACCAGTGAAAATTTAAATTAAACCCCAATTAGTGTTCGTTTATGAAATTTTAAAATGCCCTTTTAAAAACTATTGAGAATTTGGGCAAACTCCTTTAATAAAGGTTGTAGGGCTTTACAAGTTGAACAACTTTTATATTTGGGGATTTTGAAGTTATGCAGTGAGATTTCAAAATAAACCCTAATGATTGTTTCAAAATTTAAATTTGAAATGTTATTTCAAAAACTATGAAGAATCTGATAAAACTCATTTAATGAAAGTTGTAGGACTTGACAAGTGGAACAACTTCTATTTTTGCATGTTTTCAAGTTATTGAGAAAAGTTTTGAGAATTTGATTGGATTAGGTTTGAAATTCAAAATCCCTAATTAATCCCTTTTGATTTATTGAAAATCCATTCAAAACTCGAATGTGGTTCAAAAACCAAAAATGTTCAGCACTAAATCTACTAGAAGTTTTACATTGGTAATTTTTTGACTTGTTACATAAAATAAAAAGTAATTTGGCAAAAGTCAGTGAATGGTCATGGTACTGCTACAGTGTTGAAAGGGGGGTCCGGGCTCTGATCGTGCTCTGTTCGCGAGCAGAGGCCGCGCGTGCCTGCGCCGCGCACCGGCGCCACTCGGGTCCTGCCTGCTGCTTGCTGCCGGTGATGTCGCATTCGTGGGGTGTGACAGAACCTCCTAAGCTATATGGCCCACATGCACCTGTCGTCGTCCCAAAGACCTTTGACAGCCGTGCAGGTGACCCGTATAACCTAAAAGGGTCTGCCGGGTTTACCCGTAAACCTGTTTCCTCCGAACAGGATCTTAATTGCGAAGAGGTTGCAGAGTACAACATTTCATACAAATTATACAACTCGAAGTATAAGAGCGGAAGACTTAAAATATTACATAGGATTACAAAACAGTGTCCTTAATTATACATAAATATGATTCTTACAAACCAAAATATGAGTAGTGGCAGTAGGTAAGTAGCTTATACAACACTTATATTACATAACATCCCTGCCCCAGGGATCAAATACTCACTCACTATCACTATCCTCCTCGACCACTTCCTCGAACACCGTCATATAGCAAGGCCCAACGCAGACCCTGGGTTGCTGATTGCCTGCAACATGGGGTTAACAAACCCTGAGTACAAGGGGTACTCCGCAAGACTTACCTGACTAAAAATTGGGGAGAAGACTCAGGAATGCAGGCTGAGGGGAAATCAAGGAGAGGCTTTAACAAGAATCAAAGAGTTTTGCAGAAAAGCTCTCTAAATCAGCTTAACATTTAATCTCAAGCTAGATTGATTCCTTGAATTATCTCATCATCAACTCCTTTTTCCACATTTACCTAATTCCGAACCACTCTTCGCTGTGTGTTAGTGGATCAAGTCTCCATTATCCGAGGAGCAACGATGATTCGAATCGATTGAAAACCCAGCTGGGGATCCTTATCCACACTGCATATGTAGCACCTAAGCTTGCATATGCCAACTCCGCCTACCACGGCTTTCCCAAAACTTGAACCGGTCCTGCGCCACCCGAGAGTACAGTACTCCTCTCCTCTCCAGGCACGCCAGCCACGAGGGTACACGCTACTCTCGCCATCTCTCCACTCCCAGTGCGTGGTTGTCGGTTCAAGAATAGGAGCGACCGGAGTCAGAGGCTTTCCATAGTATGTGGCTAGTTGCAGAGTCTCGATCCATCAGGCCAACAACGAAAGGTCCCTAATGGATTATATTTCGTTTTCTTAATAGACAGTCAGAGACACTACATTGAGATTCCTTTCTCAATGCAAGTCTGCTGCCCTGTCGAATAATTACAATAGTACACAATTGTATACCACAAGCATACAAAATATCTTTTTCATAAAATCTTAACTATTAGGCATGGCTAAGCATTTTATAATCATTTGCCTTTAAATCAGGTTTCAAGGATACTATATCAAGGCAGGTAAATGCAGCAAGTAGGTGACAATCAATTCCTATCAACTTAATGTAGTAGATTAAATCAAGTGATAAAAATTTGTAAATACAAGGAGGGATTAATGCACCAGGGCTTTCCTTATTGCACGGCGAGGGACGGATCAGGGTCAGAACCGCAAATATCAAAACCACCGACAACTCCTGGGGCTTCGTCAGCGGCGACTTGCTCGACTCTCACTTCGTCGTCTTCGGTCACTATACGTGATAATGATGCATGCTTTAATGATGGTGCAAATGACATGATTAACAAATAAACAATGTTAATTTAATAACCTTGAGTACGACTTTCTTTCACGGTAAAATTGTAATCAAGATACCACCTAGTAGTGTTATTGTTGCATAATTAGTTCATTAATTATTTTTAACAGTCATAAAAAGCCGCAACTAACACGACTTTCACACTAAGAAAGTGCTTAGGTTCAATTAGGGTTTGTTGATCCTAAGTCTTCACACAATCCGAAATAACACAAAAACCCCAAAGTGATTAACACTAATTATTATTTTTATTTATTATTTAATTAGGGTAATTTACCAAACAATTAAATTTCATCCAATTGAGCTACAAATTTTTGTGGAGGTAGCTCACTGGTCAAAACAACTACACAATTAATTTTACAATTTCGGATTTATATTTTGAGCTATAAAAATCATAGAAAAGCTATTTCTTAATTTAAATGTCTATTTTAATCACAAAAAGATTATGCTCAAAGTACAACTTTCATATTTTTCATAAATTCTTCGTATCACAGAGAGACTCACCAATTTGTTTTAGAATTTTTGGAGCTATACATTATTTCCTACAAAATTCCCAAAATTCAGCATCCATAATTCATTTCAAAAATGAAAGGAACATTTGCATGGGGGTACTGGGCCAGCTCGGCCAAGCCCAGTAGATCCCACTCGGGCTTCTCCTTTCCTCTGCTCGAACAGAGCAGAGCGAACAGAGCATCAGGCACGCGGGGGTGGCTGCCCGCTATGGAGTTCGCCGGCGGCGGCATCTCCGGCGAGGGCAAAGCCCAAGATGAGACCCCAGCAAGCCTCCAGACCTATCTAGCCGACTAGAGCAAATTCAAGGGCATCAGTAAGACCTCATAGGCAGCTATGGCGGCCTGGCGGCGGCGGTGACGGCGGCTTGCCGCGTTCCAGCCAGCCGAAACCTTCCCCGACCAAACCAACTACCCTAATAGCTTCCAGAAGCTCACCAAAGTGGGATGCCCGCGCTGATTCGGCGGAAAGAGGTTCGGAAGAGAGAGCTTGGCTGCAACCGTGACCTCGGTGGCGAACTCCGGCGGCAACAGACTCGTTCCGGCGACTGCGACCATCCAAAGAAGAAACCACCGAGCTCATGGGCTTCACAGGACCACAAAGAACATAGAACTAAAGTTAAGAAGGAGAGAGCATCACCGATTAGAGCTAGCTTCGTCGAGGTCGAGCTCGACGGCGTTTCGGCCGGCTCCCGAGAAGATGGCCGGGCACGGCGACTTCGGTGACGAAGACAACGTGGTCAACGGCTCTATGAGTTCACAAGAGAATGGTGAAGCTATTGGAAGGCTCGACTCGGCGTGAAGGTGAACGGGGACGGCGGATTTGGACGAGCAGCGAGCTCGCCGGCGACGAGCCGAATCAGGCGAAAAGGAAAAAAAATGAGCTCGCCTTCGAGCTTATAAGGTAGAGGTCCGCTCCCGAGCGCGTGCCATGCCTCCCTGCCCCTGCCACGTCCCCAGGTGACATGCTCGCGCGCGCTGCGGCGCCGAGGGCGACGGCGGCCAAAGCAGGCAGGCAGCTCGGCGGCACGGCCCTGCTCGAGTAATGTAGCAGATGTTTATCCCTACTTTCGGTTTTCTTTAAATTACTCACAATTTTTAGTAACAAGTCCGGAAACGGTCAAATAAAAGAAATGTGCCAAGTTTGATCCTGCACAACATTCATATTCAAAGTATCTTCAAATTTCAATTATTTTTGGAGTTATTGAAAAGGGGGGTAAATGGCCCTTTTCAATTCAAATAAAATCTCAGTTATTTATTGAACAAATTCAAAATATGTAAACATCAAAGTTGTTCAGCTTAGTGGGCTCTACAACTTTCATTTAATGACCAACTCCAGATTCCAAACAGTTTTTGAACTGAAGTTTTAAATCCAAATTTGAAAGTAATAATTCATGTTTAATTTGAATTTTTAAATGAAAACTTGAAAAAATTTGTATGCCAAAGTTGCTCTAAATAATAAGAGCTACAACTTTGCTTTTGGGACCAATGCCCAATTCCTCATGGTTTTGAAACTAGGGTTTTAGCCCGATTTAGGGTTTTAAACATAAATTGCTAATGAATCCACTCGATTGCCCTAAGCACAAGCCTTTAGCGAAAAGTAAACTTGTTTTCAGTTGAAGCAGGTCAAGATTGACAAAAATTCATACATGTTGTGCAATGCTCATGATGACATGCTCAGTTTTAAGTGTGCCGTAACACAGGAGTGTTACGGCCCTTTCCCTTTAAAGAAATCTCGTCCCGAGATTTAGAAACGCTAAAAACCCTAGGTTAAGTAATGGAAAAGAAACCGTGTCACACAAACACACTTCTTTTCTTACTATGGAATAGGTAGGGAAGTTGTATTTTACAAAACAGAAGAAATAGATCAGACTACAGGGAAGCATAGAACTCTGGGAAGTTTTCAGATAGAAAATCCTCGGATTCCCAGGTAGCCTCTTCTTCGGAGTGTTGACTCCACTGAACCTTATGCCATTTCATGGTTGTTCTTCAAGTGACTCGATCCCTTTGGTCTAAAACTCTGATCGGGTACTCCGCATAGGTTAAGTCTGACTTGAGTTCTACCCCTTCAAGGTCGATGACTCGATCAGGCACTCGAAGACATTTCTTCAACTGCGACACATGAAACACATTGTGAACTTCTGACAATTGCTCAGGCAATTTTAGCTTATACGCTACAGGTCCACACCTCTGTACGATTTGGAACGGGCCAATGTAGCGCAGGGATAAATTTCCCTTAACCCTGAAAGGACTGACTCCCTTCACAGGTGAGACTTTCAGATATACATATTCTCCTACTTCGAATGCTAGAGGTCAACGTCTTTTGTCAGCATAACTCTTTTGGCGAGATTGGGCCACTTTCATATTAGCTCGAATAGTTCGAACTTTCTCTTCGGCTTCTTTAACCATGTCGACTCAAAGAACCATCGTTCCCTGGGTTCGGACCAATTCAACGGAGTTCGACATCTGTGACCATATACTGCTTCGAATGGTGTCATCTTGATGCTTTCCTGATAGCTGTTATTATAGGAAAATTCTATCAAGGGCAAACATTCATCCCAACTAGCCGAATAATTGAGAACACAAGCTCTCAACATATCCTCGAGAATCTGATTGACTCTCTCCGTTTGACCCCCCCCCCCCTCTGAGGATGATAAGCAGTACTGTGCAGAAGCTTGGTACCCAAGGACTCATGGAAAGATTTCCAAAAATTGGAGACAAATTGTGTACCTCTGTCAGATACAATAGTCTTTGGCACCCCGTGAAGTTTCATAACGTTATTAATGTATAAGCTGGCATACTTTGCCGCGGTGTATGCGAGCTTAACAGGTAGGAAGTAGGCTTGTTTAGTGAGGCGATCTACAATAACCCAAATTGAATCAAAGCCTCTAGAGGTCTTGGGCAAACCCACTATGAAATCCATACTGATATCTTCCCATTTACCTCCAGGAACAGGTAATGAGTGGAGTTCACCTGCTGACTTCATATGCATAGCTTTTACTCTCTGGCAGGTGTCACACTCAGCAACATATTGGGCAATCTCGATCTTCATTTTGGTCCACCAGAATCTCTGTTTCAGGTCCTGATACATTTTATTACTTCCTGGATGAATGGAAAATCTTGTTAAATGCGCTTCATCAAGGATTTTTTGACGTAACTTAGGAACCTTTGGAACTACTAAGCGATTCTTGAACCATATGACACCATCATCATCAATTTGGAAGCTGTCGGCTTTTCTAGCTAAAACTTTTTCCTTGATGTGTTTAATGCCTTTATTCTTTTTCTGGGCAGCAATAATCTCTTCTCGGATAGTCGACTCAATGCTAAGGTTGGTTAAACTGCCTTGTTGACTCATCTCGATGTTTAACTTTTCAAGCTCATAACACAAAGAAAGGTCTAACGGCCTCACCGTCAGGCAATGGCAGTGAGCCTTTCTACTAAGTGCACCGGCAACTACGTTCGCCTTCCCAGGATGGTAATGCACTTCCAAATCATAGTCCTTTATCAGTTCGAGCCATCTTCTTTGCCTCATATTCAATTCTGATTGAGTGAAGATATACTCCAAACTCTTATGATCTGTGTATATATGACAAGTGTTGCCCAGCAAATAATGACGCCAGATCTTTAGAGCGTGAACAACAGTGGCTAACTCCAGATCATGAGTTGGATAGTGCTCTTCATGTCGCTTCAGCTGACGAGATGCATATGCAATGACTCGGCCTTCCTGCATCAGTACACATCCAATACCAATACCTGAGGCATCGCAATACACATCGAACGGCTTCTCAATGTCAGGCTGAGCTAGAACAGGAGCAGTGGTCAAAAGCTTTTTCAAGGTCTGAAAAGCTTCTTCACACTCAGCTGACCATTTGAACTTCACATCATTCTTAAGCAACTCAATGATTGGCTTAGCTATCTTAGAGAAGTTAGGGATGAACCAGCGATAATATCCTGCCATTCCCAGAAAACTTCTAACTTGATGAACAGTGGTCGGCGGTTGCCAATTCAAGACTTCCTCAACCTTGCTAGGATCGACAGCTACCCCTTCAGCTGATAGAATGTGTCCCAGAAATTGGATTTCCTTCAACCAAAATGCACACTTGCTGAACTTGGCATACAACTTATGCTCCCTTAATCGAGTTAGAACAATGCGAAGATGTTCCGCATGCTCCTCCTCGCTCCTTGAATATATCAAGATGTCATCTATGAACACTACTACAAACTTGTCCAACTCTGGCATGAACACAGAATTCATCATATACATGAAATGAGCAGGAGCATTGGTCAGACCGAAAGGCGTGACCAAATACTCATACAACCCATAACGAGTAGTGAAAGCTGTCTTAGGGATATCCTCGGGACGAATCTTTATTTGGTGATACCCCGAGCGAAGGTCAATCTTGGAAAACACCTTTGCTCTAGCAAGCTGATGAAAAAGAAGATCAATCTGAGGCAGAGGGTACTTGTTCTTGATAGTGACTTCATTCAACGGTCTATAGTCAACACACAACCTTAGAGTTTTGTCCTTCTTCTTTACAAAAATAGCAGGACAACCCCATGGAGAAGAGCTTGGTCTGATAAATCCCTTATCAAGCAACTCTTGCAACTGAATCTTCAGTTCTGCCAACTCATTCGGAGGCATTCTATAAGATCTTCGGGAAATTGGAGCTGTTCCCGGCTTCAACTCAATCGTAAACTCTACATCCCGGTCAGGAGGTAATCTAGGCAGATCTTCAGGAAACACGTCTGGAAACTTGCAAACTACCGGAATGTCCTGAACTTCTTTCACTAAGGTGGCATTAACTCTTTCAACAGCCCTCTGAGGTGTTGGAAGTTGGATGAGAAGTTGAGAAGTACTATTAGGTAAGTTCACCTTTATAGTTCTATTCAAAGTATCAATAATAGCTCCTCTCTGGTATATCCAATTCATACCTAGGATCACATCTATATCTTGATCCTTTAACACTATCATGGATGTGGGGAAAAGATGACCACCCAAGTCTATAGGTACCTGATATACCATTTCCTTGGTACTCAGTCGTCCCCCAGGCGACTGCACTATAATACTTTCCTTAGCTTCCCCAATTGGAATATCATGCTCAATGGCAAATGTACAATTGATAAAAGTATGAGATGCATCAGAATCAAAAAGCATAACAGCAGGATGATTTGCAACAGGAAACCTACCAAGCATGATGGGTTCTCCTTCCGGGATCTCATTGACCTGTGTATAGTGGACTTGTCCAACTTTCTTCAGGCCTTACCCTTCAGGTTCTGCTGGTTGTTACAGTTCTGATTTTGCTGCTACTGCTGACCACCAACAACCCTCAGAACCTTCGAATTATACTGTCTCGGAAACGGGCAATCACGAGAGTAATGCCCGGGCTTTCCACAGCTAATGCATGGAGCATTTTAGTTTGGTGGTGGAGCTTGGATACGAACACCAGGGGTGTTCGGCTGAGTGGTATTTGGCTTATTAATATTCTGTGGTGCGGCAGCAGGGCGGATGACAACCTGTTGCCGGGGTGGATATTGCGGCTGTGGATAATGGGTACGTTGGTGTTGAACAGGATGGAACACAATCTTCTGGCGCTTCTTACCACCACAAGGTCCGGTCGGCACAATCTTCGTCTTTCATTTCTCCACCTGATGAGCACAGTTCTTAGCTTCATATGCGATTGCTATGTTGACTGCCTGATGATAAGTAGCATCTGGATTTGAGGTCAACGCTCTCTGAATTTTTGAGTTCAAACCCCTCTCAATGCAGTCTTTCTTTTTGTGATCAGTGCTCACATGATCAGGTGCATATTGAGAAAGGTGGTTGAACTTGGACACATACTGCATCACGGTGTCCTCCCTCTGGCGAAGTGCCAGAAACTCGTCTAACTTCAGCTTCATTACTCCAGCAGGAATATAATGGGCACGAAAACCTTCACGGAACTCAGCCCATGTCACATGGTGATCTTCCGGCTGGGCGGCAACAAAGTTCGCCCACCAGTTGCTGGCAGCTCCCCGAAGCTGTTGTGCTGCAAACAGAGGCTTCTGATAGTCGGTGCACTGAATCAGACTAAACTTTTGCTCCATAGTGCGGAGCCAATAGTCAGCCTCCAACGGCTCATCAGCTTTGGTGAAAACTGGTGGACGAGTATCTGTGAAATCCACATAAGTGGTTTCGTCCCGGTTATTATGCCCACGACGGTTTCCCTGATTATTCTGATTTTGATTCTGTGCCAGATGAGCAGTGGCATTCGCCAGTGCGGCGATAGCATCCGCTAATGTTGGTGGAATCGGTGGCGGGTTAGGAAGCTCATCACCGCCTTGAGAGGTTCCAACCTCATCAGAAGCACGAGTACGGACCGGCATCTGTGTATACAAGCAAGCCATATTCACATATACTTATTCCAAACCTTAGTAGTACATAGCGTTTTACGGATTACAATACCAAAATTTGTCGCGCTCCTAGCACGACACAGCTTAGTGGTTAGTCTAGCTTAGATACTTATTTACATACCCAACCTAAGGTTTAAGCGATCCTAGGTAGTGCTGGGTGATGCAGGCATGTTGCTGCCCTCGCTGGATTTCATGTCCTGTTCGTCCTGGTCCGCCTCGTCAGACGCGCCGTGAGGATGCAGCTGATGATACAGTCGGTACATCTCCTCGCGCACCTCCTCATTCTGGCGCTCGAGGTCTCTTCCATAAACCTCTAACTCATGAACTCGAGTCAGAGCGCGGTCCTCCTGCTGTCCCGCAAGTTCACGTTCAGCCATCACCTCCCGCAGACGAGTCTTCAGTTGACGCACCTCGATTTGGGCCCTGCAGCGGTTGTCAAACATCCTGTCAAGACGCTCATGCAGCCTCTCGATCTCCGCCCACAACTCAGCTTGACTGCTGTTGGGAGTGACCCTTGGTGCGATTTGATGATGTGGCACACCTTGAGGTCCAACCATCTTGCGAGCGGTACGCTTGGTACGAGCCATCTGAAGAAGGTGAGTTAGAATTAGTTTAACAAAATTACAGGTCAGCAAGAATAGGTTTGGTTTCTACTAAGCCCATACCCCTTTAAGAAGGAAGGTAATTATTATCAAGTTAACAATTATAATGCATGCACGTACTTACGAAACAATCACAAACAAAACAATAAATTGACTTGATAATAAATTTTTAAACATAGGGCTAGTATATCATAAATGTTATTTCCCTACTATGCCAATACTCATCATTTTTTACCTTTATTAAAGTGATTAAGACAAGATAATAAGCAATTTGGACCAAATTACAAATTAATAATGGATCCAAATCATTTTGAAATTTTGCAAAAAGACCCTGCAAGTCTTTGCAATTAAGGCTCCAGTACCAGCTGTGACAGAACCTCCTAAGCTATATGGCCCACATGCACCTGTCGTCGTCCCAAAGACCTTCGACAGTCGTGCAGGTGACCCGTATAACCTAAAAGGGTCTGCCGGGTTTACTCGTAAACCCATTTCCTCCAAACAGGATCTTAATTGCGAAGAGGTTACAGAGTACAACATTTTATACAAATTATACAACTCGGAGTACAAGAGCGGAAGACTTAAAATATTACATAGAATTGCAAAACAGTGTTCTTAATTATACATAAATATGATTATTACAAGCCAAAATATGAGTAGTGGCAGTAGGTAAGTAGCTTATACAACACTTATATTACATAACTTCCCTGCCCCAGGGATCAAATACTCACTCACTATCACTATCCTCCTCGACGACTTCCTCGAACACCGCCATACAGCAAGGCCCAACGCAGACCTTGGGTTGCTAATTGCCTGCAACATGGTGTTAACAAACCCAGAGTACAAGGGGTACTCCGCAAGACTTACCCGACTAAAAATTGGGGAGAAGACTCAAGAATGCAGGCTGAAGGGAAATCAAGGAGAGGCTTTAGCAAGAATCAAAGAGTTTTGTAGAAAAGTTCTCTAAATTAGCTTAACATTTAATCTCAAGCTAGATTGATTCCTTGAATTATCTCATGATCAACTCCTTTTTCCACATTTACCTAGTAACGAACCACTCTTCGCTGTGTGTCAGTGGATCAAGTCTCCATTATCCGAGGAGCAACGATGATTCGAATCGATTGAAAACCCAGCTGGGGATCCCTATCAAAACTGCATATGTAGCACCTAAACTTGCATATGCCAACCACGCCTACCACGGCTTTTCCAAAACTTGAACCGGTCCTGCGCCACCTGAGAGTACAGTACTCCTCTCCTCTCCAGGCACGCCGGCCACGAGGGTACACGCTACTCTCGCCATCTCTCTACTCCCAGTGCGTGGTTGTCGGTTCAAGAAGAGGAGCGACCGGAGTCAGAGGCTTTCCGTAGTATGTGGCTAGTTGTAAAGTCTCGATTCATCAGGCCGACAACGAATGGTCCCTAATGGATTCCATTTCGTTTTCTTAATAGACAGTCAGAGACACTACATTGAGATTCCTTTCTCAATGCAAGTCTGCTGCCCTGTCGAATAATTACAATAGTACATAATTGTGTACTCCAAGCATACAAAATATCTTTTTCATAAAATCTTAACTATTAGGCATGGCTAAGCATTTTATAATCATTTGCCTTTAAATCAGGTTTCAAGAATATTATATCAAGGCAGGTAAATACAACAAGTAGGTGACAATCAATTACTTAATGCCGTAGATTAACTCAAGTGATAAAAATTTGTAAATACAAGGGGTTAATGCACCAGGGCTTTCCTTATTGCACGGCGAGGGACGGATCAGGGTCAGAACCGCAAATATCAAAACCACCGACAACTCCTGGGGCTTCGTCAGCGGCGACTTGCTCGACATTCACTTTTTTCGCCTTCGGTCACTATACGTGATAATGATGCATGCTTTAATGATGGTGCAAATGACATGAACAAATAGACAATGTTAATTTAATAACCTTGAGTACGACTTTCCTTCCCGGTAAAATTGTAATCAAGATACCACCTAGTAGTGTTATTGTTGCAAAATTAGTTCATTAATTATTTTTAACAGTCATAGAAAGCCGCAACTAACACGACTTTCACACTAATAAAGTGCTTAGGATCAATTAGGGTTTGTTGATCCTAAGTCTTCACATAATCAGAAATAACACAAAAACCCTAAAGTGATGAACACTAATTATCATTTTTATTTATTTATTTAGTTAGGGTAATTTACCAAACAATTAAATTTCATCCAATTGAGCTACAAATTTTTGTGGAGGTAGCTCACTAGTCAAAACAACTACACAATTAATTTTACAATTTTTGGATTTATATTTTGAGCTATAAAAATCATAGAAAAGCTATTTATTAATTTAAATGTCTATTTTAATCACAAACAGATTATGCTCAAAGTACAACTTTCATATTTTTCATAAATTCTTCGTATCACAGAGAGACTCCCCAATTTGTTTCAGAATTTTTGGAGCTATACATTATTTCCTACAAAATTCCCAAAATTCAGCATCCATAATTCATTTCAAAAATAAAAAGAACATTTGCAGGGGGGTACTAGGCCGGCTCGGCCAGGCCCAGCAGAGCCCACTCGGGCTTCTCCTTTCCTCTGCTCGAACAGAGCAGAGCGAACAGAGCATCAAGCGCGCGGGGGTGGCTGCCCACCGCGTAGTTCGCCGGCGGCGGCATCTCCGGCGAGGGCAAAGCCCAAGATGAGACCCCAGAATGCCTCCAGACCTATCTAGCCGACTAGAGCGAATTCTAGGGCATCACTAAGAGCTCGCAGGCAGCTATGGCGGCTCGGCGGCGGCGGTGACGGCGGCTTGCCGCGTTCCAGCCAGCTGAAACCTTCCCCGACCAAACCAACTACCCTAATAGCTTCCAGAAGCTCACCAAAGTGGGATGCCCGCGCTGATTCGACGGAAAGAGGTTTGGAGGAGAGAGATTGGCTGCAACCGCGACCTCGGCGGCGAACTCCGGCGGCAACAGACTCGTTCCGGCGACTGCAACCCTCCAATGAAGAAACCACCGAGCTCGTGAGCTTCACAGGACCACAAAGAATATAGAACTAAAGTTAAGAAGGAGAGAGCATCACCGGTTAGAGCTAGCTTCGTCGAGGTCGAGCTCGACGGCGTTTCGGCCGACTCCCGAGAAGATGGCCGGGCACGGCGACTCCGGTGACAAAGACAACGTGGTCAACGGCTCTACGAGTTCGTCAGAGAAAGGTGAAGCTATTGGAAGGCTCGACTCGGCGTGAAAGTGAACGGGGACGGCGGATTTGGACGAGCAGCGAGCTCGCCGGCGATGAGCCGAATCAGGCGAAAAGGAAAAAAATGAGCTCGTCTTCGAGCTTATAAGGTAGAGGTCCGTTCCCGAGCGCATCCCACGCCTCCCTGCCCCTGCCATGTCCCCAGGTGACGTGCTCGCGCGTGCTGCGGTGCCGAGGGCGGCGGCGGCCGAAGCAGGCAGGCAGCTCGGTGGCACTGCCCTGCTTGAGTACTGTAGCAGATGTTTATCCCTATTTTGGGTTTTCTTTAAATTATTCACGATTTTTAGTAACAAGTCAGAAAACGGTCAAAATAAGAAATGTGCCAAATTTGATTCTGCACAACATTTGTATTCAAAGTATCTTGAAATTTCAATTATTTTTGGAGTGAAATGGAGGGTAAATGGCCCTTTTTCAATTCAAATAAAATCTCAGTTATTTATTGAACAAATTCAAAATCTGTAAACATCAAAGTTGTTCAGTTTAGTGGGCTCTACAACTTTCATTTAATGACTAACTCCAGATTCCAAATACTTTTTAAACTGAAGTTTTAAATCCAAATTTGAAAGTAATAATTCAGGTTTAATTTGAATTTTTAAATGAAAACTTGAAAAACTTTGTATACCAAAGTTGCTCTAAATTACAAGAGCTACAACTTTGCTTTTGGGACTAAAGCCCAATTCCTCATGGTTTTGAAACTAGGGTTTTAGCCCGATTTAGGGTTTTAAAATTAAATTGCTAATGAATCCACTCTATTGCTCTAAGCACAAGCCTTTAGCGAAAAGTAAACTTGTTTTTAGTTGAAGCAGGTCAAGATTGACAAAAATTCATACATGTTGTGCAATGCTCATGATGACATGCTCAGTTTTAAGTGTGCCGTAACACTGGAGTGTTACATGGGGGCCCTGGCCACGCCTCGGAGTCGCCCCAGCCTATATAAGCCCGACCCGGCCACTTTCTCTTTTCTTCCCCGCCATGGCCGCCGTCGGTCTTCTTCCGGTGTCCGACGAAATTCGTCACCGTGAATCCACCTCCGTCTAATTCGTTTAGCCACTATGCCTTCCTCGTTCTTCTGTACTGATAGAGCCCCACCTTGCTGCTTGGCATCGCCGGACGTTCGCGACCACCAGTTTCTTCTTCGAGACCGGCTAGAGCACCGCCGCGGGCTACCTCTCCGATGCCAGCCGCGTCTGGACGTTTCCCGTGATATCTACCTTGTGTTCTAGCTCCTCTATGACTCCGTGAAGCTTATGCTTGCTTTGGTTTACCATGGCGTGCATAGGAACAACAGGAACGTCGCTCTTTCGTCGTGTCCACGCTGCCGTGAGCACGGTCAACGCCGACGAGGTGTCTGCGAGTTGTCTCTGCTCCAATCATCACGCGCATGGGACTCAGGGTGAGCTCCTGAGACTCTCTGCATCACCTTTTTGAACTCTACCGGTTCTAGTTGGCCAGAGCGTCGCTCGCCGCCGTGCTGCTCGATGGTCAAGCCGCCATGGCCGCAGTGGAGAGCCAGCTGAATCCTAATCCGTCCAACCGAATCCCTAGGAAGGTGAGCGATGATTCTCCGAGCACGTTACTGCCATTGCACTCGCCGGAGAGGGGTTGCCGGCAGGCTCCACGGTGAGCCGCCACATGCGCGTGTCCCAGCCCTGTTTTGCTCGAGTAGGGATTAGGGAAGGAGTGCTGGGCCGAACTGGGCTGGCCCAACTGCGCAGATGGCACGCTGTGAGTGGCGCAAAGGCCGTGCTATTGGGCCAATCCGCACCGGTTTGAGCCCAGGGTTGTCTTTCCCTTTTGTTTTTGGATTGTTATTTTTATACATGTGCAACTTTTGCTATTTCATAATTATTAATTGATGCATGATAAAATCCTGAAAATTTTTATGTGGGTTCTCTGTGGTATGAGAAATGCAGGAAAAATATAAAATATACATTTTGAGCAATTTTCTTATGTAGTAAAAATATGTCTTTTAATTCATACATGGATTTCCACAATGTTTGAAGGATAAAATATTGGTCCAAAAATTATGAATTTTGTTTTGCTACTGTTTCATGATAATACCAACCTGTACAAAAAGTTTGGGACCATTTTGATAATTTTTCCTTAAATGATTAAATCAAACTTGATTTAGTGATTTAAAATATTAATAAAAGAAAATATGAATTAGAAAAATGGTTAATTTAGTTTATGATTACTTTTGGCTATGATTTGAAGACCATGAGGCACAAAACCCTTGCTGTCCCATGGCATTTAACGACTTATTTGTGGAAATTCTAATCACATGCATGATTAAGTGAAACCCTAAGTGATAATATCGATGAGTTGATGATGTTGGTTTGCAACCTTATCCTGAAGCAAAGTTGTACTCAACTTTCTAAATTAAGTTTACCTTCTATTAAATTACCATTTAGTGCATCTCATGCATCATGGCATACATATCATCATGTTAAATATACATTATTATTTTACGTGTAGTGACGGGTTTTCGGCAGACTTGCTTGATTGATCCCCGACGGAAGAATTATTCGTCAGGAGAAGTCGAGTGGGTTTTTCGGGTGTGCTGGCGGAAGTGACAGACCTGCAACACAGACAAGCCCCGGTGCATTCAGCCCCTCTCCTTGTGATTTGAAAAATGTTTATAACTTGAGTTAATCTATTGCATTAAGTTGATACAAGTTGATTGATAACCCAATTGCTGCATTACCAATCTTGACCACTAAAATTCCTTGAAACCATTTTAAAATAAAATATTTAAAAATGCTTAGCCCGGCTTGAATAATTTAGATTTGCACAAAATGCTATGTTTGAGTTATTGCGATATATTATTGAGAAATTCATGAAAATGGGAACTGGTAATGTTCTCGTTCGGTGGCTGTGCACCTGATCAGTACATCGTCACCGACGGGAGGGGATTTTTTCTTTTCGGTGGTTGTATCACTTGGGTTAGAGTTCCGAGGTTTGACCATGTTGGTGGTCCTTAACAACATAAATATAACATCATTTTAATACTAAAACAAATAGAGAATACGGCTTTATCTAACCTTTCCACGAGTTTTGTTGTGCACCTAACTTACAGAGATAGCACGTGGAAATGCATCAAAATATCAAGGAAAGCGCACTTCCAGGAAACGCATTCGGAAAAGGCGCAAATCAAGAATAAAAGAGAAAAGCCCATCAAAGCATCAAACGGGATCCATCCGTAACCGCGGGGGAGGCCTAGGCCCAGGAAGCAACCAACCACCTGAAGGCGGTGGACAGGGACCGACCGCCCCCGGGGGCGGCCACCGCCTAGATGGCACTTCCCGGGCCTAGTTTTCAGCCACATGCTCAAGGCAGTTTGCTGATGGCGGTTTCACCTCCTACCATGCTTAGAACGCCGAAGCCGCCCTTGATCAACTATAAATAGATGTGCTTCACCCCCTCCAAAACACACACCAACATTTGGAGCACTACACCTCACATTTCTTACTTGTTCTCTAGTTTAGTAGGAGTAGTAGAGCAAGGCAAACCTATCAAGGAGAGTTTGTCTCCTTGGAGGAATCAAGAACATCTTGGTATGAATACACATTGGTTCTCCGCTATGAGCAAGCTCTTATCTTATTTATATAGCAATGCATCTGAATTAGAGTATAGTCTTGTCCGTATTATGACCATAACATGTAAACTAATCCATAGTCTATGTGTTATGTTCTTGATATGTTCATCAAAGTTCTTTATCGTTCATGAAATTAGTATGAATAGAGAAAGAACTAAGGATGGGATAATAGTTCGTTGTGCTGTCATGGTTGCTTCTACCCGAGCCTGTCAATCCAAAGGGTTGGGGTCTCGGGCGGCTAGGAGTTGTTTCCAATTACATGGGCGTGGTGCTCGGGTATGCGGGAATCAGCGAATATGTCGGTACCCCACGGGCAGAGGGGTAGGTGGGCAGGTGGTGACAGCCCTGTCCATCCCTAGCATTCCCCCACGTTCGGGTTTTGAGTAGGAGTTCGTAAAGTCTCTATCAGCTGGCAGAGTAGCTGCGGGGATCTCCCTATCATCCCAGACTTAGTCTTGATCCTAGTCTTATTAATTCGATGTAATTACTATTCGTTGCATAGCGGTATATGACCAATGCCTGCTCTCGCAGTTATTTTTTATTCTTTATTTTATATTTTATCCTTGAGGTTGCTCCGATATGTGTGTCCACTATCTTAGAAACATGTTTTAATCCCTGCCTATGTTATGCCTACCTATGCATCCAATAAGTGATCATCTTTATACCAAAAGCTAGATGGAATTCATCATGCCCTCCTACGGGAAATTATAAATACGACACCCTTAAATACTCACGGGTTGAAATGCTACAATGATAGTTCTGTGCGCTTAGTACCATTAGTTATGGATTGTAATTCTTGTGCGCCCCACGGCGCCGTGCCACAGTTTTGCATATCGTAAGTAATGACGGTTAGGAAGGCCAATCCGGCACTTCCAACTGCTATTACCAGACTGCATTACCTAGGCCGGCGCCACTAAGGGCCAAGGATTATCTTTCTGAAGTAATGGTGGTTGGGAATGCCAACAAGCATTTCTGGCGCCGTTGCTAGGGATGAACTTTTAGTCTATCTTTTGTAACGACGTTAAGAAATGCCAACAAGCATTTCTGGCGCCGTTGCCGGGGATGGACTTTTAGTTTATCTACGTTAAGAAATGCAAACAAGCATTTCTGGTGCCGTTGCTGGGGATGGACTTTTAGTCTATCTTTTGTAACGACGTTAAGAAATGCCAACAAGCATTTCTGGTG
Organism: Eremochloa ophiuroides; assembly: GCA_038502445.1. Classification (NCBI taxonomy): domain Eukaryota; kingdom Viridiplantae; phylum Streptophyta; class Magnoliopsida; order Poales; family Poaceae; genus Eremochloa; species Eremochloa ophiuroides. Next base: position 38,448,326 of record JAHLJS010000007.1, on the reverse strand, counting down.
CCGTTGCCGGGATGGACTTTAAGTCTATCTTTTGTAACGACGTTAAGAAATGCCAACAAGCATTTCTGGCGCCGTTGCCGGGGAGGGAAAAAATATAAATATCTAGCTTTGGCATAAACTTTGATTATAAAATAAGCATTGGTAGCCATAGCTTATGCAGGCTAACTTTGCTGTTTTCTTCCTCTTTTTATTGGAATGAAAATAGGATAATGTATGAGCGGTTTCAATCGGCTGGAAAACTTCGTTAAAAATGCAGAGGCACTCCAAAGGAAGAGAAGGCCTCGTACCATCTCTTCTTCTGCTACTCAGCCGGCAAACGAACCGGTCATTTCCGCACCATCCGCTACTACCACCATGGCTAAGTCACTCCGCGAGTATTCCACCCCCGCTATTGCCAACGTGCCCGTTGGGCCCGCTGTCAATGTCGGGAATGAAAACTTTGAACTCCGCACTGGCCTACTCACGATGGTGCAGGCGAACCAGTTCAGCGGTTTGCCAAGTGAGGACGCAAACGCGCACCTGCAAAACTTCCTTGAGCTATGCGAGACCATCATCATCAAAGATGTCGCACAGGACACCATCAAACTCCGGTTATTTCCCTTCTCCCTTTCGGGGATGGCGAAGCGATGGTTTTATCAAAGCAAGGAAGCAGTCAACACGTGGGACAAATGTTCCGCGGCGTTCCTCGCTAAATTCTTCCCCATAAGCAAAACAAATGCTCTACGGGGAAAAATATCAAACTTCCAGCAAACTACACTCGAGTCCATTCCCGAGGCTTAGGATAGGCTTCAAGAATACATCCAGGCCTGCCCCCACCACGGGATGGAAGACTGGCTTGTGCTTCAAAATTTCTATGAAGGTCTCACGGCCATGTCTAAGGGGCACATAGATGCCGCTGCTGGAGGCGCATTCCTCTCCCTCACCATCGAGAATGCTACGGCGATAATCGAGAAGATGGTGGCCAACCAAAGCAGGGGAGAGGGAAGAAAAACACAAAAAGACATGCACACCATGAAGGAGACGGATCTGCTTGTCGCAAAAATAGAATTCATAATGAAGAAACTTGAAGGACGTGCCACCGATCCTACCACTGGCACTGTCCAGGCCATGGACTCACACATGACGTGTGAAGTCTGTGGAGATGTTGGCCATTCGGGGAACAACTGTCCCGAAACCCATGAAGAAGCTTCCTATGTTAACAACGGGTTTCGCCAACATCGACAAACAGGTAATGGGTGGAACAACCAGAATCGCCATCAAGGTAATTCTTCCAATTTTAATTCGAATTTCAACTCCTCCCAACCTTCATTAAAAGATCTTATTATAGGACAAGCTAAAATAAATGAAAATCTTACAAACAAGCTTTCTCGTAATGATAAAATGTTTGAAACTATAAATACTAAGCTTGATAGCCTGTTCTCATCTGTTAAAAATCAAGTAAATTTTAATAAAAGAATTGAAATTCAAATCGCCCAACTTGCCTCTGCTGCAAAATCTGTCATTCAAATTTCTAGTTCTGTTGAGAATATAAATTCGGTGACCACGAGAGGGGGTAAGACCACTCGTGATCCTCCACATCCTAACCAAAGAACAGGCAAAACACCAAGACAGCAAGAGGAAGTACCGGTTGATTCGGCGCAACTACGTGAAGAATCAATGGAAGAAGAGCCGACACCGGAGGGCTATGGGGACACCACGATGTTGCCTTTCCCTACAAGGTTGAGAAGGAAGAAGAAGGCCGGAGATGAGCAATTTCTCCGATTCGTGGAGATGGTCGAGAAGACACACGTCAGCGTTCCGCTGATGGATGTTTTGCACATACCATCATACACTAAGTTCATCAAAGATATCATCAACAATAAGTGACCATTACCGTCCTCAGAAATTGTCAAGCTGATGGAAGAGTGTAGCGCAGCAATACTCAATCATCTTCCTGAGAAGAAATAAGGCCCTGGGTGCCCCACAATCACATACTCTATAGGCACCCAGCAATTTGACCACGCCTTATGCGATCTTGGGGCGAGTGTGAGCGTCATGCCGAAATCAGTCTTTGATAGACTGAATTTCACCAACTTGGAGCCTACCAACATGACACTTCAGTTGGCCGACTCCTCAATTCGGTACCCAGCAGGGATTGCACAAGACATTCCTGTAAAAATTAGAGGGTATTATGTTCCGGTGGATTTTGTGGTGCTCAACATGGAACTCACCAAAGAAACACCACTCATCCTCATAAGGCCATTCTTGAGCACGGCAAGAGCACAAATTGATGTTGGAGCTGGAGAAATCCGCTTCAATATCAATGGACAAGAAGAGAAGTTCGAATTCAGGCCTCGCCGTCAAGAAGAATGCAACATGATACGCATTCGATATGGGCCGAATCCCCAAGGCATATAGGAGGTAGAGATTCAGCCTCAACTTTTGAAAAATATATTAAAAATCTCGAAAGAATCAAAGAAAAAGCCGGAGCCAAAAGAAAAGGTGGCTCCCAAACAAAATACAAAGGAGCAGAAAAACAAAATGACTCCTAAAAAGAGGGAAGATATCCCCAAGCCTTCACCAAAGAAGACGGTGTGGAAACCCAAGGTAAAAATTGAAAATACTACCACACCGCCTAAAACTACTCACAAAGTATGGAGGCCCAAGCAAGCACAGCCGTCTACATCTCCCAAGACGGATGCACCATCATCAAGAAAACAATGGAGAGAGAAAAGTCCTGCTCAACGGACTTAAAAAGCTGAGCCCTTACCGAAGGTAAATCGGTAAGTTATCCGTAATTTTTACTTTAAAATATTTCAAAATTTCTTTTCAATAAATGCTTAATTGATTCCTCAAATAAAATAAAATTAATAATAATAAAAAATATATATATAACTATATAAAATAATATTTCAAATAAGTATATGCATGCTTGATGATAATGTTGCATTTATGCTTCGACTAAAATAACCCTATGTTTAAACATGAATCTTTGAGATCATAGGGATATTCCTTATAAATGCATGATAGTGTGATCTTAAACAAATTTTCACAAATTTCAATCAAATCCATTACCATATCATACACATGATCACACTAATCTACTTCGCATCAAGCCTGATCATAACTGGAATAAGATTCTACTCAGTCAACTTAACACGTGGCCAAAAGACAGAAGCTGGCAGGAGGGCCTAGGGGACCGACCGCCCCCAGGACCAACCGCCCCCCTGTCCAGGCCAATCCGTTCCAATATTTTTAGTACCTCACTATGATCACCTCAGCATCTCGTCCCTGGTTACGATCAAGCTGTTTCCTTACCAAAGACCTCGATAGCACCTATTTAAACCTCTAAAGGTCTCTCTTTCCCGTACACCAACCTTGTTCTTCTCCCTATAGCAAAGCTTGCTTAGCTCTCTCATCTTTTAGTATCAACCATGTCTAGCTATGCTCTCTCGCTGATCAACGCTCCAAAGGCCATAGCAAACCTAGACATAGCACCCTATCAAGAGAGTTCTTTAGCAAGGGAAGAAGCCCGTGTTGTGAAGGAAAAGCCTCTAGAGATCTTGCCAGCACGCTCTCATGCACCCGAAGGTGGCGCCAAGAAGAAAACCGCTGCTGCCCATCCTACCAGCACTCTAGGCCTCAAGAGAAAACACCTAGCGGTAGTAGGCCTAGCAAGCGCGTTGAAGATAAGTCTGCTAGCAAGCCCGCATTTTCGGCCAAGGAAGCAGAATCATCTAGCACCCTTCCTAGAATTAGGAGGCATCTACCTCGACCTCCCATCAAACGTCGTGCAGGGCAGTACGAAAGCAGTGAAGATGAAGATGACTCTAAGAACCTCGCTGACCTTAGAGCTAAACATGCTAGCTTGCGTACTCTTCTAAGGGCTTTAGAAGAAGACTTAGAAACCAAGAATACGGAGATTAAAAACCTTAGCGACGACATCAATAGCTTCCGCTTCAAGTTTAATCTTAAGCTAAGGACAGTCGCTAAAGCCCTAGGTGTTGAGCATCATCTTGAGTATCTTTAGGCTGCACCTACTGCACAAATAATTAGGCACACATTTTCACTTTCATGATCTTTTAAATTTTACTATCAATGTAAATGTGCCTATTTGAGCTTATCAATGAAATAAGGTTTTATGTTGAGCACTAGTTCTCCCTATATATGTATTTTGTGACTAATCAAGACAGGGAAGAAAACAAGTGTGGGGAAGGATTCTCCAAGACGATTGCACAATAAAAATCAAAATTCGGTTTGTGCAACCCTTACCCCTCTCTCATTCTAGAAAGCTTTTACGATAAAATTTAAAATGATGTTTCCTACATACTCCATCAAACATGTCTTCCTACATTCGAAATGTTTGCATACTTTTTATTCCTTGCTAAAATTCCTACAGATTTATGAACACTGTTTAGGAACCCCATTTCTATCTAAGTAATTGACAAATGAGATATAGTAGGATGACATGATGCTTGCTCATTCTTGCAAAGTACTTGGGATTTATCTTACAAAGGCAAAAACTCAATAGCATGCTCCTTGAATGATCGACAAATACCTACCAAGGCCAAATGTGATTCTATTTGATGAAACCTTCTACACATGCCACTTATTTTGTGTTGAGTTTGGTCAAATTCTTGACCACTGTTGAGAGATGTTTCATGCTCCCAAGATCAGAATTCACTTGCACCCACCAAATAAAGCCAATTCTCACCCTGAGAGTTGCGCAAAACATGCATCCATCCACCAAATAAAAAAGGGGGTGTCGGTTCTCATCCTAAGAACAGTGCATTCCTTCTACAAAATTTTACTCCATTCATCCACCATCATGATATCTCCCTAGTTTTTCATATGCCAATAAAAGATATGAGGCTATGATATAAAAAAAATCATGCCAAGGGACATAAGAAAATAAACGGGAAAGAAAAGTTCAAATAGCGGTTCAAAAAATATATATATATATAATATATATATAAAAAGATCTTATAGCCCATATCTTCCTAAATTTTATCTAAGGCGAAACATGATGCATGGAGTACCAAAAAGATTTAGAATTAGGTTTCACTTTCATAATTTCCACACACATGCACATTCTGATCTAGGAGTATGGCGCACTCCCTCCGGTATGGTCTAGGGTTTGACTTGACAAACATATGCAGGGTAAGTGTGCCTCATCATTTCTCATTCCTACCTAAACCTCCAAATAAGTCTTCTTAGAGGTAGGATGATCAAAGTGAAGGCATCACCTTTTCATGCCTTGATGAGGAACCACTTACAAAAATGAGCGACTTGAGAGAATCATTCAAGGAACGCAAGCTATCTTTATGTTTTTAAAAATCTTACAAAAACCCAAGTATTCCACACAAGAACAAGAGTAAGAGGATTTGATTCCAAGCTATTCCATTTTTCAATTACTCAAGGTGAATTGGTAGACACTTTGAAGTTCATAAATCCAGGTGAAGCGTGGAATATCCTGTATGAAGATTCTTTTGACAAGGAAGATGAACCCATTTGGTCCTTAGCACTTTACTCGAGGACGAGTAAAGGACCAAGTGTGGGGGAGTTGTTGGCAGTCCTTAGCAACATAAATATAACATCATTTTAATACTAAAACAAATAGAGAATAGGGCTTTATCTAACCTTTCCACGAGTTTTGTTGTGCACCTAACTTACAGAGATAGCACATGGAAATGCATCAAAATATCAAGGAAAGAGCACTTCTAGGAAACGCATTCAGAAAAGGCGCAAATCAAGAATAAAAGAGAAAAACCCATCAAAGCATCAAACGGGATCCATCCGTAACCGTGCGCGAGGTCCAGGCCCAGGAAGCAACCGACCACCCGAAGGCGGTGGCTAGTTGCCACCTCCCAGGGACCGACCGCCCCCGGGGGCGGTCGCCCCCCAGATGGCACTTCCCGGGCCCAGATTTCAGCCACATGCTCAAGGCGGTTTACTGATGGCGGTTTCACCTCCTACCATACTTAAAATGCCCAAACCGCCCTTGATCAACTATAAATAGATGTGCTTCACCCCCTCCAAAACACACACCAACATTTGGAACACTACACCTCACATTTCTTACTTGTTCTCTAGTTTAGTAGTAGTAGTAGAGCAAGGCAAAGCTATCAAGGAGAGCTTGTCTCCTTGGAGGAATCAAGAACATCTTGGTATGAATACACATCGGTTCTCCTCTATGAGTAAGCTCTTATCTTATTTATATAGCAATGCATCTGAATTAGAGTATAGTCTTGTCCATATTATGATCATAACATGTAAACTAGTCCATAGTCTATGTGTTATGTTCTTGATATGTTCATCAAAGTTCTTCATCGTTCATCAAATTAGTATGAATTGAGGAAGAACTAAGGATGGGATAATAGTTCGTTGTGCTGTCATGGTTGCTCCTAGCCGAGCCTGGCAATCTGAAGGGTTGGGGTCCCGGGGGGCTAGGAGTTCTTTCAAATTACACGAGCGTGGTGCTCGGATATGCGGGAATCAGCGAATATGTCGGTACCCCACGGGCAGAGGGGTAGGTGGGTAGGTGGTGACAGCCCTGTCCATCCCTAGCATTCCCCCACGTTCGGGTATTGAGTAGGAGTTCGTAAAGTCTCTATCGGCTGGCAGACCAGCTGCGGGGATCTCCCTATCATCCCAGACTTAGTCCTGATCCTAGTCTTATTAATTCGATGTAATTACTATTCGTTGCATAGCTGTATATGACCAATGCCTGCTCGCACAGTTATTCTTTATTCTTTATTTTATATTTTATCCTTGAGGTTGGTCCGATATGTGTGTCAACTATCTTATAAACATGTTTTAACCCCTGCCTATGCTATGCCTACCTATGCATCCAATAAGTGATCATGTTTATACTAAAAGCTAGATGGAATTCATCATGCCCTCCTACGGGAAATTATAAATACGACACCCTTGAATACTCACGGGTTGAAATGCTACAATGATAGTTCTGTGCACTTGCAGTATTCCTTACTGAGCTATCGATTAGCGTACCTAAGTACCATTACTTAAGGATTGTAATTCTTGTGCACCCCACGGCGCCGTGCCATAGTTTTGCATATCGTAAGTAATGACGGTTAGGAAGGCCAATCCGGCACTTCTAACTGCTATTACCAGACTGCATTACCTAGGCCGGCGCCACTAAGGGCCAAGGATTACCTTTCTGAAGTAATGGTGGTTGGAAATGCCAACAAGCATTTCTGGCGCCGTTGTTGGGGATGGACTTTTAGTCTATCTTTTGTAACGACGTTAAGAAATGCCAACAAGCATTTCTGGCGCCGTTGCCAGGGATGGACTTTTAGTCTATCTTTTGTAACGACGTTAAGAAATGCCAACAAGCATTTCTTAATGTCGTTACAAAAGATAGACAAACAAACATATGCAGGGTAAGTGTGCCTCATCATTTCTCATTCCTACCTAAAACTCCAAATAAGTCTTCTTAGAGGTAGGATGATCAAAGTGAAGGCATCACCTTTTCATGCCTTGGTGAGGAACCACTTACAAAAATGAGCGACTTGAGAGAATCATTCAAGGAATGCAAGCTAACTTTATGTTTTTAAAAATCTTACAAAAACCCAAGTATTCTACACAAGAACAAGAGTAAGAGGATTTGATTCCAAGCTATTCCATTTTTTAATTACTCAAGGTGAATTGGTAGACACTTTGAAGTTCATAAATCCAGGTGAAGCGTGGAATATCCTGTATGCAGATTCTTTTGACAAGGAAGATGAACCCATTTGGTCCTTAGCACTTTACTCGAGGATGAGTAAAGGACCAAGTGTGGGGGAGTTGTTGGCGGTCCTTGGCAACATAAATATAACATCATTTTAATACTAAAACAAATAGAGAATAGGGCTTTATCAAACCTTTCCATGAGTTTTGTTGTGCACCTAACTTATAGAGATAGCACGTGGAAATGCATCAAAATATCAAGGAAAGCGCACTTCCAGGAAACGCATTCAGAAAAGGCGCAAATCAAGAATAAAAGAGAAAAGCCCATCAAAGCATCAAACGGGATCCATCCGTAACCTTGGGCGAGGCCCAGGCCTAGGAAGCAACCGACCACCCGAAGGCGGTGGCCAGTTGCCACCTCCCAGGGACCGACCGCCCCCGGGGGCGGCCGCCCCCCAGATGGCACTTCCCGGGCCTAGTTTTCAGCCACATGCTCAAGGCGGTTTGCTGATGGCGGTTTCACCTCCTACCATACTTAGAACGCCCAAACCGCCCTTGATCAACTATAAATAGATGTGCTTCACCCCCTCCAAAACACACACCAACATTTGGAGCACTACACCTCACATTTCTTACTTGTTCTCTAGTTTAGTAGTAGTAGTAGAGCAAGGCAAAGCTATCAAGGAGAGCTTGTCTCCATGGAGGAATCAAGAACATGTTGGCATGAATACACATCGGTTCTCCTCTATGAGCAAGGTCTTATATTATTTATATAGCAATGCATCTGAATTTGAGTATAGTCTTGTCCGTATTATGATCATAACATGTAAACTAGTCCATAGTCTATGTGTTATGTTCTTGATATGTTCATCAAAGTTCTTCATCGTTCATCAAATTAGTATGAATATAGGAAGAACTAAGCATGAGATAATAGTTCGTTGTGCTGTCATGGTTGCTCCTAGCCGAGCCTGTCAATCCGAAGGGTTGGGGTCCCGGGGGGGCTAGGAGTTGTTTCCAATTACACGGGCGTGGTGCTCGGGTATGCGGGAATCAGCGAATATGTCGGTACCCCACGGGCAGTGGGGTAGGTGGGCAGGTGGTGACAGCCCTGTCCATCCCTAGCATTCCCCCACGTTCGGGTACTGAGTAGGAGTTCGTAAAGTCTCTATCGGCTGGCAGACCAGCTGCGGGGATCTCCCTATCATCCCAGACATAGTCCTGATCCTAGTCTTATTAATTCGATGTAATTACTATTTGTTGCATAGCTGTATATGACCAATGCCTGCTCTCACAGTTATTCTTTATTCTTTATTTTATATTTTATCCTTGTGGTTGCTTCGATATGTGTGTCCACTATCTTATAAACATGTTTTAACCCCTGCCTATGCTATGCCTACCTATGCATCCAATAAGTGATCATGTTTATACCAAAAGCTAGATGGAATTCATCATGCCCTCCTACGGGAAATTATAAATACGACACCCTTGAATACTCACGGGTTGAAATGCTACAATGATAGTTCTGTGCGCTTGCAGAGTAATCTTATTCCTTACTGAGCTATCGATTGGTGTACCTAAGTACCGTTACTTAAGGATTGTAATTCTTGTTGCACCCCACGGCGCCGTGCCACAGTTTTGCATATCGTAAGTAATGACGGTTAGGAAGGCCAATCCGGCACTTCTAACTGCTATTAACAGACTGCATTACCTAGGCCGGTGCCACTAAGGGCCAAGGATTACCTTTCTGAAGTAATGGTGATTGGGAATGCCTACAAACATTTCTGGCGTCATTGCTGGGGATGGACTTTTAGTCTATCTTTTGTAACGACGTTAAGAAATGCCAACAAGCATTTTTGGCGCCATTGCCGGGGATGGACTTTTAGTCTATCTTTTGTAACGACGTTAAGAAATGCCAACAAACCACCGGTACAAACGGGAAATGTTTTGCTCGGTTGATGTGCACATGGGGCGGCGTTCCCCATGTCTTATCGCTAGCAGACATGGATTTGGAAAACCGTTTGGTTCCTTTGTACTTGGGTTAGGTTCCCAATGCATGGTCACGAACGAAAAGGAATTAGGGACCGTCCGTTGTAGGCCCGCTGTGATTGAGACTTTGCAACTAGCCACATACTACGGAAAGCCCTATCTCCGGTGGCTCTGCTGCTTCAACCGACAACCACGCACTGGGAGTGGAGAGATGGCAAGAGTAGCGTGTACCCTCGTGGCCGACGTGCCTGGAGACGAGAGAAGTACTGTGCTCTCGGGTGGCGCAGGACCGGTTCAGGGGTTGGAAAAGCCGTGGTAGATGGGGTTGGCATATGCGAGCTTAGGTGCTACATATGCAGTGTGGATAGGGATCCCCAGCTGGGTACTAATCGATTCGAATCGTCGTTGCTCCTCGGATATGGAGACTCGATCCTTTGACTTACAATTGGAAAGTGGTTCGGAACTAAGATATTTTTTAGAATGAATAAATAATTGAAAATGAAGGATACATGTGAAGGAAATAAGAACTACTGATATTGATTATAATAATGTTGACTAAAATATTGAAAATAGAATTAGTATCGCTTTTCCGCAAAATACCTTGACTCTTGCTTAAGCCTTACCTTGACTCCCCTCAGCCTGCATTCCTGAGTCTCATTCCTTTTTCTTAGTCGGGTAAGTCTTGCAGAGTATCCCAGTACTCAGGGTTTGTTAACCCCCTATTGCAGGTGAGTTGAGTGTACGGTTCTTCGTGGGACCGTGCCGGTTGACGGATTGTGCATGGATAAAGATGTGTATAACCCTTGGGCATGGTGTCTAGTTGTATGATGCTACGCCACTACGAAACTCTGGTTTGGGATAAGTAATTTATATTTGTAATCTATGTTTATGTAATACTTTCGCACCTTGTACTCTGATTTATATTGTTTGTGTAAAATGTTGTAATACTTACAAGGTCTTTACAATGAGATCCTCGAGTGAATTAGGGTTTCCGAGGAAACCTAGCAGGCCACCTAGGTCAAGGGGAACTCGTGCAGACTGATCGTGGGTCCTTAGGGACGATGACGGTGCACGTGGGCCCTATGATTAAGGCGGCTCTGTCACAAGTGGTATCAGAGCATTTCATTGTAAAGTACTTGCAGTATTACTTTGCAAAAACTTCAAAATGAATTCAAATGAGTAAAATTAATGGGGTGGTTTGGTCCGATTTGTTTCTAAACTTTCCTCATTCATTCAATGCAATCTTTCCTTGAGTATTTCTATAGATCTGTAGTTAGGTTTTGAGCTTAGTAGTGGATTAGCATAATAAGTATGCCCTATGTTGAAAAATATTGAGTGCATGTCACTCTAGTAATTAATTTAATTAGAATAATACGTATATATCAGAGTATTCTGATTCTGATTCGCGTTGGAACGCTCATGCATCATGACATTACAACTATTAATAATTCCCCTGATATGAAGTATATCTATATTTTCAAAAAAACTAAAACTTACTTTAAAAGATATTTTGTTAAAAATAAAATTCTTACCTTTCTTCTAAACCGATGGATCCACAAGACCCTGCTACTGGAATTGACAACTGCCTGACCATGTTCGGAACCCCTACAAGGATGTGGCAATCACTGCAGGGAGTAGGTTACTTAGGACCACTAAAGTATTTTTAGTCCCGCACTGTTCTCCTTGGTCGGTCGAGACTTGAAGTGTCCCTACAGATCCTAGCCAGAGCATTAACAATGGATCGACTACAACTTTACTTTTGAAAACTTCAAAAGATTTTATAAATTAAAATGTTTGAAGAAAGGAAATTTTAAAAAAATGATTCTTCTAGCCTCCTTTGTGCTTGCTGAAAGATATGGTGATGATTTCTGACAACTCAAGTCGAAGAAACATAAGAGTCCCCAACTCTTCTTTGAAAGATCAGTGAAGAATCAAATTTCTCCAAAACTGTTTTGTATAACGTTTTTCAGCCTCTCTCTGAATTAGGGTAAAAATGGTATATAAAGTATTACCCTATATGTAACTAAGTTTCACTAACATTGAGAAGTCGTATAGGATGAGCGCTCATCATAACATCTATATGGGATTAAAATATTTAAATTCCCCTTACATTCAAGTACAGCTGTTGTCTAGTGTGTCGGTTTTTCAACATAGATGGCAACTTGATTTATTAAAACAAATGTTTCCAAAAAGGGGTATCCTATATTCTTGTAAAAAGGGAGTGGTGCTTTGATTCGAAAACTGAACCATTCGAACCAAGTTTTAAAAATTATTTCTGAAAGTAAGACATTCAAAAAGGTTTTGTTTTCAAAACTAGTATTGACATTAAAATTATTTTCAAACTGTTCCGATTCTAAAGCCTCACGAAAACGCTTCCCAATTTCCAAATAAGGTTTCAATGCAATCATCTTGAAAGGTTTTTGGGCAATCATACAATGTTTTCTGCAAAATGGTTCCGACTCCGCATACCACCATTTAAAAACACTTTTGACCAAAAGCCCATTGCAAAAGGATTATGAAACGTCGTAATTTCTAAATTCTTTCAAAGGTCACCAATACCTTAGAATTTCAAAAGAAGGATCTTTTAAATCATAAAAGAAAAATATTTCCTAAAAGGCTCTTTTTCGCTCTCTTGCTTGGAATATCAAGCTGATGTTAGTACCTCGATGGGATAAGTCGTTCCCGACCTACGGTACCGCTACGAAACTTGAGGCCCCATGTGTGATGCATCCACATGGCTTGACGCCAAGCGTATGCGGGTGTCGTGGTATCATCGTGACTGCCCTCAAATGGTACTGGGCACAACTGAATTTCCGAGTTGGACTCTGTTAAAAATCTTTTTGCAAAGGAAAAATCGTGATCAGTTGGATCAATGAATCACGTTGCATAACAAGTTTTGTTAATCTTTAATAATCTTTGCTCCATAAGTTCTTGGTCCTTGGGGAACTGTTGGATGCACTCATTCACTCTGCCAACCCATTATAAAACTTTAGATAATCCTTGATTTCTTAAATCCATTCAGGTGAAAAAAATTTATCTTCTGCTTTCAAGACACTGCTATTTCCTTCGAAAGCTATTGCAATTGTAGTCTATGGGATATCATGATCCATGACCATGAAGCAGCGTCGAAATCTAGGGTCTCTTATGGATCACGACCATAGGAAGTTACCGCTGGACGCTCGCTGTTATCAGGGTTGATGGTCATGATCCTAGCCTGCAATTAATGTGCTTTAACTCTCTTTCAAATATCTTTCACAAAAATTCATATCCATATTTCTTCCTAAATTTCTAAAATTCTTTTGTTATTTTTGACTATATTAAAAATCTCCTTTGAGAATTCACATCTGATCTCTCTGAATTCTTGAAATTCTTTGTCCTTGTGATCATCTTAACCTCATCTGATGAAATAACGGGAACCAATTTGGAAATGGTACCTAAGATCCAATCACATGGAAATGGTATCTACGATCCGCTGAGGATTCCCTTTTGTTTTATGGATTCTTGGTTATTTATAAATATTTTGAAATCTATTTTGAAAATTCACTTCTTCGGGAACCTTAAAAATGCACTTGAATTTACCTCACTAACCTAGTACCAAGAATCTAGCACTAGACCATGACTTTTATTTGTATACATGTCATGCCTTGATCCGACATGTACCGCTCACTCAAATTCAACATGTTATTCCAAAGTCGTTATGGTTGTGCCTATAGTAGTGCCATGACCTGTGACCACGGTGCCACATCGAAACCTAGGGTCTCTTGTGTCCCATGGCCACACGAGATTCTACTGGGAACGTGCAGGTATCGAGGTTTAAGGTTGTGAACTACTATGGCTTCACAACTAATAAGCTCTATTCCGTTTGCTGTGATGTAACATGATCTGCGATCGAGATACAACATAACAACCCAAAATCTCATGTACCTCGTGACTGCGTGAGGTTTTAAAGGGGACATATGCTCGTATCGAGGTCCTTGGTCATTTTTCATCATAGCCGCAATCGATATACCTTCTCTCTTTTGACGGGGGTTACTTTAATTGTGTTCTACAATGGTATCTCGATCCGTGACTATGGTGCCGTGTCGAACTTCGAATCTTCTGTGGACTGCAGCCACATAAGATCTTACCATGGTGCGCACTGGTGTCGTAGTCGGTGCTTCTGAACCATTATAGCTCACAATTAATGTGCCCTCACTCTCCTTGCAACCGCCCTTAAAAGATATTCCTCATAAGGGTTGTATTTTGAAGAAATAAGATTTCAAGTTTTAGTGTTGAGAGACAACTGATTAGGTCAAATAAGAATCTTCATTATAGCAGATAGGAAGAGAGAGTGTGGGCTATGAATTTATCAACTAAAGCGTCTGAACACTTGTCATCTGCACAAGATGTAGTTCATGTATCACCATTTGAGAAGTCTTCAAATACCAGATCGAGTTATGGCTCGATAGGAGTTGAATTGAACTAGATCGGACACACTCCGAATATCCAATGTAAGTCATAAACTAAAAAGAGATCGTGTTACTCAAAGGACTTCTGGAGAAGAAGCTACCCGAGAAATCAGAGAATTTCACATCTGAAAACTTTCCTAAGATTCCTTGCTACCATTTAAAAATAATTTATCCCTTTCAAGTCTTACAGAATATAAAACCCCTACTTGCTTTATAGTCAGTTTGAAAAATGTTTACTTGACATATTTTCTTTTCCAATACAAAAATATTAAGGCTTTAGCCGCATCTTAAATCTCGAGACGAGATTTATTTTTAAGGGGGAAGGATGTAACACCCCTGGTGTTACGATAACTAAAACCTGTCATGTCATCATGATAGCATGCAAAAGCATCCCGCATAAACTTATTTTTCTATGCAATGACTAAAGTAAAATTTATTTTTGCATATGATTGTGTGTAGGAACTTTAGAGTGATCTGGTTATGTTAATGTTTGTGTATGTATGTGGGATAAAAATAAAAATTAAAGAAATTTAAAAAGAAGCATTAATAAACCATACGTCGGACCCAAAACCCTAATTTAAAAACTAAAAGGAATTAGGTGTTAGATCTTAAACAAAAGTTGTAAATCTTTAAAAGCTGAGCAACTTCTATTTTGGACGATTTTGATGTTACTAAAAATAATTTCAAATAAAACCCTAATCTATGCTTTAAAGTTTAGAGTTGAAACTCATTTTCAAAAACTAAAAGGAATCTGATGAAGGTGATTTAATAAAAATTATAGATCTTTTAAAATGGGACAACTTTCATTTTTGAAGATTTTGAGGTTTACTGGTGCAAATTTAAATTAAACCCCAATTAGTGTTTGTTTATGCAAATTTAAAATGCCTTTTCAAAAACTACTAAGAATTTCAGCAAACTCCTTTAATAAAAGTTGTAGGGCCTTTCAAGTTGAACAACTTTTATATTTGGGGATTTTGAAGTTATGCAGTGAGATTTCAAAATAAACCCTAATGAGTGTTTCAAAATTTAAATTTGAAATGCTATTTCAAAAACTTTGAAGAATCTGATAAAACTCATTTAATAAAAGTTGTAGGAATTGCCAAGTGGAACAACTTCTATTTTTGCATGTTTTCAAGTTATTGAAAAAAGTTTTGAGAATTTGATTGGATTAGGTTTGAAATTCAAAATCCCTAATTACCCCCTTTTGATTTATTCAAAATCCATTCAAAATTCGAATGTGGTTCAATAACCAAAAATGTTCAGCACTAAATCTACTGCAACTTTTACATTGGCAATTTTTTGACTTGTTACATAAAATAAAAAGTAATTTGGCAAAAGTCAGTGAATGGTCATGGTACTGCTACAGTGTTGACGGGGGGGGGGGGTGTCCGGGCTCTACTCGTGCTCTGTTCGCGAGCAGAGGCCGTGCGTGCCCGCGCCACGCGCTGGTGCCACCCGGGTCCTGCCTGCTGCTTGCTGCCGGTGATGTCGCGTTCGTGGGGGCCCTGGCCACGCTTCGGAGTCGCCCCAGCCTATATAAGCCCGACCCGGCCACTTTCTGTTTTCTTCCCCGCCATGGCCGCCGTCGGTCTTCTTCCGGTGTCCGATGAAATTTGTCACCATGGAACCACCTCCATCTAATTCGTTTAGCCACAATGCCTTCCTCATTCTTCTGCACTGATAGAGCCCTACCTTGCTGCTTGGCATCGCCGGAGGTTCGCGACCACCAGTTTCTTCTTCGCGACCGGCTAGAGCGCCACCGCGGGCTACCTCTACGAAGCAAGCCGCATTTGGATGTCTCCCGTGATATCTACCTTGTGTTCTAGCTCCTCTATGACTCCGTGAAGCTTATGCTTGCGTTGGTTTACCGTGGCGTGCACAGGAACAACCGGAACGTCGCTCCACCGTCGCGTCTACGCCGCTGTGAGCACGGTCAATGCCAACGAGGTGTCTGTGAGTTATCTCCGCTCCAATCAACACGTGCATGGGACTTAGGGTGAGCTCCTGGGACTCTCTGCGTCACCTTTTTGAACTCTACCAGTTCCAGTTGGCCAGAGCGTCGCTCGCCGCCGTGCTGCTCGATGGTCGAGCTGCCATGGCCGCAGTGGAGCGCCAGCCGAACCCTAATCCATCCAACCAAATCCCTGGGAAGGTGAGCAACGATTCTCCGAGCACGTTACTGCCATTGCACTCGCCGGAGAGGGGTCGCCGGCAGGCTCTGCGGCGAGGCGCCGCGTGCGTGTGTCCCAGCCCTGTTTTGCGCGAGCAGGGGTTAGGGAAGGAGTGCTGGGCCGAACTGGGCTGGCCCAGCTCCGCAGAGGGCACGCTGTGAGTGGGGCAAAGGCCGCGCTGTTGGGCCAAACCGCACCGGTTTGAGCCCAGGGTCGTCTTTCCCTTTTGTTTTTGGATTGTTATTTTTATACATGTGCAACTTTTGTCTATTTCATAATTATTAATTGATGCATGATAAAATCCTGAAAATTTTTATGTGGGTTCTTTGTGGTATGAAAAATGCAGGAAAAATATAAAATAAACATTTTGAGCAATTTTCTTGTGTAGTAAAAAATATGTCTTTTAATTTATACATGGATTTCCACAATGTTTGAAGGATAAAATATCGGTCCAAAAATTATGAATTTTGTTTTGCTACTGTTTCATGATAATACCAACCTGTACAAAATGTTTGGGACTGTTTTGATAATTTTTCCTTAAATGATTAATTCAAACTTGATTTAGGGATTTAAAATATTAATAAAAGAAAATATGAATTAGGAAAATGGTTAATTTAGTTTATGATTAATTTTGGCTATGATTTGAAGACCATGAGGCACAAAACCCTTGCTATCCCATGGCATTTAATGACTTATTTTTGGGAATTATAATCACATGCATAATTAAGTGAAACCCTAAGTGATAATGTCGATGAGTTGATGATGTTGGTTTGCAGCCTTATCGTGAAGCAAAGTTGTACTTAACTTTCTAAATTAAGTTTACCTTCTAGTAAATTACCATTTAGTGCATCTCATGCATCATGGCATACATATCATCATGTTAAATATATATTATTATTTTACGTGTAGTGAATGGGTTTTCGGCAGACTTGCTTGATTGATCCTAGACGGAAGAATTGTTCGTCAGGAGAAGTCGAGTGGGTTTTCTCGGGTGTGCTGGCGGAAGTGACAGACCTGCAACATAGGCAAGCCCCGGTGCATTCAGCCCCTCTCCTTGTGATTTGAAAAATGTTTATAACTTGAATTAATCTATTGCATTAAGTTGATAGGAGTTGATTGATAACCCAATTGCTGCATTACTAATCTTGACCACTGAAATTCCTTGAAACTATTTTGAAAATAAAATATTTGAAAATGCTTTGCCCTGCTTGAATAATTTAGATTTGCACAAAATACTATGTTTGAGTTTTTGTGATATATTATTGAGTAATTCACGAAAAAGGGAATTGGTAATGTTCTCGTTCGGTGGCTGTGCACCTGATCAGTACATCATCACCGACGGGAGGGGATTTTTTCTGTTCGGTGGTTGTACCACTTGGGTTAGAGTACTGAGGTTTGACCACCGGCAGAAACGAGAAATGTTTCGCTCGATTGATGTACACATGGGGCGGCGTTCCCTATGTCTTATTGCCGGCAGGCATGGATTTGGAAAACCATTTGGTTACTTTGTACTTGGGTTAGAGTCCCAATGCATGATCACCGACGGAAAAGAATTAGGTACCGTCCATTGTAGGCCCGCTATGATCGAGACTTTGCAACTAGCCACATATTACGGAAAGCCCTATCTCCGGAGGGTCCACTTCTTGAACCGACAAGCACGCACTGGGAATGGAGAGATGGCGAGAGTAGCGTGTACCCTCGTGGCCACCGTGCCTGGAGACGAGAGGAGTACTGTGCTCTCAGGTGGCGTAGGACCGGTTCAGGGGTTGGAAAAGCCATGGTAGATGGGGTTGGCATATGCAAGCTTAGGTGCTACATATGCAGTGTGGATAGGGATCCGCAGCTGGGTACTAATCGATTCGAATCGTCGTTGCTCCTTGGATATGGAGACTCGATCCTTTGACTTACAATTGGAAAGTGGTTCGGAACTAGAATGTTTTTGAGAATGAATAAATAATTGAAAATGAATGATACATGTGAAGGAAATGAGAACTATTGATATTGATTATAATATTGTTGACTAAAATATTGAAAATAGAATTAGTATCGCTTTTTCGCAAAATACCTTGACACTTGCTTAAGCCTTACCTTGACTCCCCTCAGCCTGCATTCTTGAGTCTCATTCCTTTTTCTTAGTCGGGTAAGTCTTGCGGAGTACCCCAGTACTCAGTGTTTGTTAAGCCCCTGTTGCAGGTGAGTTTAGTATACGGTTCTTCGTGGGACCGTGCCGGTTGACGTATCGTGCATGGATAAAGATGTGTATAACCCTTCGTCCGGGTATCTAGTTGTATGATGCTACGCCACTATGAAACTCTGGCTTGGAAGTAATTTATATTTGTAATCTATGTTTATGTAATGCTTCCGCACCTTGTACTCTGATTTATATTGTTTGTGTAAAATGTTGTAATACTTGCAAGGTCTTTACAATGAGATCCTTGGGTGAATTAGGATTTGCGAGGAAACCCAGCAGGCCACCTAGGTCAAGGGGAACTCGAGCAGACTGATCGTGGGTCCTTAGGGATGATGACGGTGCACGTGGGTTCCATGATTAAGGCGGTTCTGTCACATTGTCGCACGGATTGTTTGTGGGTGCCAGCAAGTGGTCACCGCCTTGTCTGGTCTTAGTATCCTACCACGTGTGTAAGACAAGTTATTAAAACGGCAGGGCATCAATACAATAGCATAGACGCCTCGGGAGGAGTTATATCTCCTCCTATTTCGCCTCTCGCCTCTTGTAAAGGGAGGAGGTGGTAACTTTATACTTAGAACGCAAAGACTATATATCTTTGCTGCATTAGAACCTGTCTACCTAGTTATCATAGATCCTTTGTCTCATCACTGGACGGTCTTGAACCTAGTTAGAACACTTCCCGTTCTTTGTGGAAAATACGATACCTGAAATACTCCCGCTGAAGGCTACATTGACTACCGTACGCTTGCGGCATATCCATTTGGCACTTCTGGTGTCAACAAGCTTTCTGGCGCCGTTGCTAGGGAACGGTAGCTGTCTAACTAGAATCGAGTCATCCGAGTTATCCTTCTTTTATCTTTCTTTTATTTTTATCCTTTCCACACCATGAACCAATCAACCATCTCTCATCTTGCCACTCCAAAGGGCGCTTGTTTGGAGCCACCACCATCATCACAACCCATTCTTTCACCTAGCTATGAGCTTCGCCCTAGTTTCATAGCTAAGGTTCAGGAACAATCTTTTGCTGGGAAAGAAGATGAAAACCCCTACACTCACTTATGTGATTTTGAGCAATTGTGTTCATGTATTCAAATTGAAGGCATGACACGAGATACCTTGAAATGAAAGTTATTCCCGTTCTCTTTGACGGGATCAGCTAAACATTGGTATGCTCGACATGTAGAGAGTGTACATGGAGAGTGGGAAAGCCTTCAATCCAAATTCTGCTTAGCTTTCTTCCCTATCTCTCGTGTTGCTTATCTTCGACTGAGGTCCTAACCTTCAAGCAAAAGGAGAAGGAGACTCTAGATACGGCATGGGCCCGTTTCACAGACCTAGTATCCCTTGGTCCTGATATTACTATAACCGAGCCAACATTGTTACAACATTTTTTACCTCGGTCTTAGCAAAGATTCCGCATGATTCCTTGATATATCTTCTGGAGGAGCATTCCTTCATTGTACCGTTGGTAAAGGGAAGAAACTTCTTGCTAACATTCTTGAAAACACTCCCCACACCCAAGGGTATAATGAACCTCGTAAGGAAGAAAAGGAATTAATCCTCGAGTAAAAGGAAATCTCGATAGCCAAATCAAAATTAGTCCCATCCAAAGATTCCGCCATCGACCCTGAACCACATATACCACAAATATCGAAAGAGGAAGAAATCCATCATCCAGACCACTCCTTCGATTTCGAGGCTGTTGGTATTTTTAACATCACTTCACATTCAGTTGTCATCCCTATCATGATGCCAAAAACCATTGGTAAAATAATCTTCACTTGCCTCCTAAAATAATACTATAGAATATATCCGCAAGCGCACAGATAATTCTTCCATTGTAGCACTTCACCTGGTAAGTATTCCTAGTATCGTTGATTTGTTTTATGCCAAAAGGATAAAGGGGTATTCTACTTATTAGGATAATCTACTATAATGATTGGAAAGATAAATATGCAGACCTATGATAACCCATAACTCTAGTGTTTTAGCGATAAATAAGTCAATGATAAATGGTAAATGATAACTGAGTAAATGAGGTATATGGTATTTCAGAGATAGAATATAGAGACTCACTAATGTAGTAAGACAATCTCAAGATTCGGCTAAAGTAAAGGAAACCTCTGTAATTACTAAATACAAAGTCTACAGCCTACGCCACATTACACATTTTTATTTATAGCATAATCAACTCAGAAAACATCATAAGGAGCATCATCTAATGAGAATATTAAGACACAAGGGTCACATCCTTCGCGACCGTGCTCTGCTCGTCCTACGTACGGGGGTGGACTACAGAGGAACCAACGCAGCTGTCACCTACGCGGACTACCACACGACCCGGCACGTCAGGGTGCCTCCGTAGGTATGTAATATATTTAGACACCACGTCTACATAATACACACTACCTAACTCACTCGAGTTCTGAATTAGGCGCTTTATGATCAAATGACAATAATCATCACCAATCACAACTGTATCGAATATGCAACTAGAATAAACTAAGAACTGAATAAGTAGCAATATATTAAAATAGAGCAAAGTCATAATGAGATACAAGATAAGATTACCGATCTCCAGACGAATAGATCTGTAATCCTGAGCGTAGCGCCCAACTTTACTTGAACCTTGCTAGACGCCTAAACTATGAACTTGAAGAACTAGAGCCCTATTTCTAATCTCTGGAAACCCTAACTTCTGTCTACTCTTGACAAATGAAGTAGGAGGAATGAATTGGTGTCCTGGGAGGGGGGTCTGCCCCTTTATTTATAGCCCGGTGGGATGAATGTGCCCCGTGGGATCAAACCGACTTAAACAAAGGGCCGAGATGACTCATGAGAGGCGGTGGAAGAAGACTCCAGAAGGCAGAGCCGAAACCCTAAGGAGGGCGCCGGCCGGCGCCCCCCAGGTGGGGTTCGGGCCCCGGTCGCTTCGGGTGTGTTCCTGAGGCTTCTAGTGTTCCGATGATGATGTTTCCTTGGTGGTTAAGTTTCGTGGCAATTAAGCACTTTAATCCTTCTTTTAAGCCTTTCTGGAATAATCCCTGGAAAATACACAATTCACCAAAACTCATGGAATTTGTCAGTAATAACCCCTATGCTTCTATTATTGTTGTTGGCGGTCCTTAGCAACATAAATATAACATCATTTTTAATACTAAAACAAATAGAGAATAGGGCTTTATCTAATCTTTCTACGAGTTTTGTTGTGTACCTAACTTACAGGGATAGCATGTGGAAATGCATGAAAATCTCAAGGAAAGCGTACTTCCAGGAAGCGTATTCAAAGAAGGCGCAAACTAAGAAAATGAGAATGCCCAAATTAGACAATAAATCAAATCCATTCGCAACCACGGGGGAGCCCCAGGCCCACAGAGGAACCGACCACCCGAAGGCGGTGGCCAGATGGCACTCCCCAGGGATTGACCGCCCCCGGGTGCGGCCGCCCCCTGGCCTCCCGGGCCAATCCTCCTCAGGCGGTGCTCATGGCGGTTTGGCAAAGGCGGTTTCACCTCCTTCCATACTTAGAACGCCCAAACCGCCCTTGATCAACTATAAATAGATATGCTTCACCCCCTCCAAGACACACCAACATTTGGAGCACTACACCTCACATTTCTTATTTGTTCTCTCTAGTTTAGTAGTAGTAGTAGAGCAAGGCAAAGCTATCAAGGAGAGCTTGTCTCCTTGGTGGAATCAAGAACATCTTGGTATGAATACACATCGGTTCTCCTCTATGAGCAAGCTCTTATCTTATTTATATAGCAATGCATCTGAGTTAGAGTATAGTCTTGTCCATATTATGATCATAACATGTAAACTAGTTCATAATCTATGTGTTATGTTCTTGATATGTTCATCAAAGTTCTTCATCATTCATCAAATTAGTATGAATTGAGGAAGAACTAAGGATGGGATAATAGTTCGTTGTGCTGTCATGGTTGCTCCTAGCTGAGCCTGTCAATCCGAAGGGTTGGGTCCCGGGGGGCCAGGAGTTGTTTCCAATTACACGGACGTGGTGCTACGGTATGTGGGAATCAGCGGATATGTCGATACCCCACGGGCAGAGGGGTAGGTGGGCAGGTGGTGACAGCCCTGTCCATCCCTAGCATTCCCCCACGTTCGGGTATTGAGTAGGAGTTCGTAAAGTCTCTATCGGCTGAAAGACCAGCTGCGGGGATCTTCCTATCATCCCCGACTTAGTCCTGATCCTAGTCTTATTAATTCGATGTAATTACTATTCGTTGCATAGCTGTATATGACCAATGCCTGCTCACGTAGTTATTCTTTATTCTTTATTTTATCTTTTATCCTTGAGGTTGCTCCGATGTGTGTGTCCACTATCTTATAAACCTGTTTTAACCCCTGTTTATGCTATGTCTACCTATGCATCCAATAAGTGATCTTGTTTATACCAAAGCTAGATGAATTCACCATGCCCTCCTATGGGAAATTATAAATACGACACCCTTGAATACTCACGGGTTGAAATGCTATAATGATAGTTCTGTGCGCTTGCAGAGTAATCTTATTCCTTACTGAGCTATCGATTGGCATACCTAAGTACCGTTACTTAAGAATTGTAATTCTTGTTGCACCCCACGGCGCCGTTCCACAGTTTTGCATATCGTAAGTAATGATGGTTAGGAAGGCCAATCTGGCACTTCTAACTGCTATTACCAGACTGCATTACCTAGGCCGGCGCCACTAAGGGCCAAGGATTACCTTTCTGAAGTAATGGTGGTTGGGAATGTCAACTTATGTTTCTAGTATTATTATTAAGGACGGACCTTTAGTCTATCTTTAGTAGTGATGCTAAGAAACGCCAACAAGCATTTCTGGCGCCGTTGCCGGGGATGGACTTTTAGTCTATCTTTTGTAACGACGTTAAGAAATGCCAACAATTGTCCTTCCCTATGCATTAGTTGACGGTATAAAATTGGTACTTTACGTCCGTCAACAACACCCCCAAGCTAAGTCTTTGCTAGTCCCTTAGCAAAGTTGACTTGAAATGATTTATTCATGGTTCCATAAAAATGTATAACTCCCAACAAATACTTAAATATTTAAACGGAAATTCTTCTCCGGATTGAAATTCATTAATCCTTCTTTCAAACTTATTCCTACTCTTTTCAATCGTGGGGCTTTTAAACTCGACCTTGGGTAATTGAGAGACAGAATAATCAAGCAAGCACTATGTCTTTCATTCTTTGTTTCAGCCATTGCTCTAGATTTTTTTGAATAAGTATATAATTTTTATTTAGGAAATAATGAGAGCCTACTAATAAGATTGCAGAGGACTACTAAGGTATACATCATGACTGAATGTGTGAATGTGATCAAATTTCATTTTTGAACTCCTATGCATTATCCTCTCTTTTCTGTCTTTCTGAAGAGTGTGGGCTATCTCCCCAATGGATACTTTTTGTATCCATTTTTTTCTCTCAGGCGGGTGCCTTTGCACCCATTGTTTTACTCTCTTCTTCTTCTTTTTTTGGCACATACCCTTTTGATATGGCGTCTTTTAGACTCATACTTCTTTGGTATGGCATCTTTTAATTTTATAACCCACACTCTCTATTGAACTTCTAAGAGAGAGACTTGTGCATAGAGCGAAAACTTTCTGCGCATGTGAATTCAATCATGAATGCATAACAGAATAGTCTACTTAAATCATATTAGTAGAACAAATTATTATTATATTTGTTTTGATTTTTGTTTTTTTGAAATGTCTGGAGCTTAGGTGTCACTCAGAATAAAATAAATAGTAACTCAAACCTTCTTATATCATATCCGTCAATTACCTAGAAAAGCTTATGCTACCCACTGATATCAAGTTTCAGAATAAATTTTCATGGTAGATAAACTTCATGCAATTCGTAGGAGAATTTAAATTTAAACACTAAGCAATTGCAGGAAATTACATTTAAACAATTTAAATATCTTTTTGATTTTTTCTCTAGCTTCAAGTTCTAATTATTTTAAAGACAAATTGAATGCGGAATTTAAAGCAAACTTAATTATACAATCTATTATTATTTTTTTGGATTTTTATTTTACACAAGCAGGAATTTAATGCAATAACTAAAGAAAGCGGTAAATAAATTTTTATTTGGTTTTCTTGTTTTGTTGTTTTTTTAGCAATATTAAAATTGACAGAATTGAAGACTGAATTAAATACTGAAATAAAGAACATATATAAAGGTGAGAGGCACTCACCTAGCGGGGATCTCCCCCAAACTGGATGTTGCTGTGCTCAGTAACGTGGTGGAGGTGGCGGCGGGTATCCCATCTGATGTATCAAATAGTCCAATCCGCTCTGCGTCTACTGTTGTACTTGATAGATCTGATCAAGTCGTTGGTCCGTGCTGTGCTGCCATTGTCCACGCTTGTAGAACCTGTCGTCGACCTACTGCTGCCACTGCTCGTGCGGGTGCAGTGTGTCGCTTATCGCGTTCTGTCCCTGTACAATGTTAGTGAGACGCATAGATAAAGCTGGAAGATCATAGGCAATAGTCGGAAAGTGCTGCTCAGGTAGCCGATAGTAGCCATCTTCTGGTGGTGCGTGGAACGGATACGGTCCACCGGTGGTGAAGTCCGTGTTCCCGCTTGCAGAAAAAGATGATCGTCCTCTATGAAAATCATTTACTCCCCAATCTGCTGCTGTTGCAGACGAAGATTCTCCTTGCTGAAATATGGGCTATTCCTCCCATCCTGCATGTGAAGTCCATTGCTGGCGTGGCTCCTACGTCGATCCTTGTTAACCAAAATTAATAGAGTTGAAATAAGCTAGCCCAGATGGTGCTGGGTCAATGAAAGGTTCTAGTATGGCTAGAGGGGGGTGAATAGCCTAATAAAATTTCTACAAAGAACTTAGGCCAAGATGTTAGTAACAAAAATGGCTAAATGTGCAAAGCTGAAGCAACTACTAACCTAGGCAAGCCACCTACACAATTCTAGTTAATCCTTAGTTCTAAACCACACAAACAAGCTAGCAAAAGCTAAACGACTACACAATTACTCAGAGGCAAGATAACAAACTACTTTACACAAGGATAAGAAAGTGGATGATTGTTGATTATACCGTTGCCTTGAGATGAAGCCAATCACCGGGATAAACAATAAGACACTCACTCGAAGGTGAGGAAAGCAATATGAACACCAAGATTTATCCCCGAAGTTCACGTGCTTACCGGCACGCTACGTCCTCGTTGTGTCGACTTCAACCGGTGGTTCGGTAGCTAATCGGTATCACACACCGAGACTACACTAGGCGCCACAAGAACCTACCACGGAGGAAGTAACCCATAGACACGAGCAATCCACTAGAGTTACCTTTGAACACCCCACTCGGGGAAGGCACAAGAACCCCTCACAAACGCCGGGTGTGGGCAAGCACAATCACCAAGCTCCTCCACACCTTCTTCTCCATCAAGCCGTCTAGGGACATGGCAATGTCCCAAGAGAATAAGAACCGAACCAAGGCTTGCTCTCAAGTGCTCTAGAATGCAAAACAACAGCAATGATGCACTTGTGGTTCACTCAATCTCACTAAGGATGATCAAGATGATGAACTAGTGAGAGAGTGGGAGGTTAGAATGCAACAAAGTGTATGACAATGATCCAAGTGTGCAAGAGAGTCACCAAGTGACCAGGGAGGGAGTATAAATACCCTTAAATGCAAATCTGGCCGTTACCCCACTCGAAACAGCCGTTAATCACGATTTTCTACCGTCGAACGCAACCGACGGACTGAGTCCGTCGGACTAAACGCCAGCGTCCGACGCTCGGATGCGCGCCACGTGTCAACAGGTTTAAACTCCGTTCGTCTAATCTCAACGGTCGACTTCGCGCCAGTTTATACACTGTCGGACTGGGGGCGTCGGACTAAATAGCAGAGTCCGATGCCCTCTCTTAGTGCACTGTGCGCGTACCGTCGGACGTTCGCGCGAGGACCGTCAGGCTAAAGAAACTCAGCGTTCGACACTTCCAGAGAGGTTTGAAATTGCTAAAACTTCGTCGGACTCCGTCCGACGCTCACCGTCGGACTTTTCTTAAGCGTCCGACGCTCTTCAGCGTGCCACGCGTCACCCTGCCGCTGCTCGGCATCGTCGGACTGAAGAGGCCAATGGTCCGACGCTCAGTAATCGAGCGTCCGATGCTCACTCACAGGTTAGAGCTAGGTTAAGGCGTCGGACTCTGGACAATAGTCCGACGCTGCCCCTGCTAACAGTTTGACGCTCACTTCTCATTATTTTTTCAAGTTAATTCCACACCCTTTGCTTCTATGTGTTAACACTTAAGGTCTTCAACACTTGTGCACAGTGTGTTAGCATTTTGTAAACATTTTTCAAAGCTTTTCAAAGAGGTTCTCTGGGTTGGTTAGATCAATGCACATGAGATGCAACCTAGAGAACTTGAAAGTAATCCAATAACTTAGTTCTCCCCTTGATAGCCGGCTATCTATCCTAAATGTGATTACTCCCACTTGGAGTCTTGATCACTAAAAGAAAAATCCCTATTTGGATATACCTTAGCCTCTAGCTTTCCTTCTTTAAGTCCTTTTCTTTCTCCTAGATCATTTCATCTTGATCTTCACTTTAGCTCATGTCATCTTCCACCTTATCACTAATCTTCTCTTGGCTACACATACTTAGCACTTAGATTAGTAACTAGGTTTCATCAATTACCAAAACCAAATTAGGGTCTTTCAATCTCTCCCTTTTTAGTAATTGATGACAACCCATTTACAAAAGAAATATGCATTAAGATATTGAACTTATCATGCTTGTCCATGAGTAGATCATGAAAGAATTTGGACAATCATCATAAGTTCTATTTTGGTAGTATTAGCTCCCCCTACATACGTGCATCGAGTTTGGATTGAAAGCTAGCACATATGTATTGAATAGAGAGTAATTGTACCAAGATTGTGCTAATGGTGTATAGAATGGACCTTGAAGTGTGATACCATCGGAGTTACCATGTACACCATCCTTATCACCTTAGTAACTAGAAGGTCACAAATATTAGAGCATACCATGAGATCACATTATAAGCAAGCTCTAGTTGCCACTTGAAGAAATACGGCCAACTAGTTACCCCTACACATGCTAGTTGTTCAAATCATCATTCAAATCTTACTACTAGCAATACACCACACAAGCATGTATAAGAAAATACAAATGCAATGAGCAATCATATGATTAATGCACATCCAAATGCAACAACTTACATATGTGATTGCTCCCTCTACTTGTGTGCTTCAAAATATTAATTACCCCTTTCCTTTGGCCTATTGCTCTCCCATCATCGGTCTAATGATGGTTCATCGCGCCTTCTCTTTCTTTTGTAACTTTCTCTCCCCTTTTGTCAACAATTACTCAAAAAGGTTAAGTGGAGTAGAGATAGTTAGTCAAGTTCATTTGATTGTGGAAAGAGAGTTGATTTTTTACTTTGGCTCAATCTAGTGCACTTGCCTAGGATATATAACTAAGTTTGATCCAAGGACAAGCTTCTTCACGCCACCAGGGGTTATCTTGCCCATGTTAGGTTATACACCTTGAGCTAATGAACTAGATTGAATACTAGGGGATTAAGCACACATGCATGTCATATGTTACCATTAGATCATACAATCAAACAAGGCAATAGTGGTAGCATATATCCATCAAAAACATTTTAATTTTCATGAATGATCCTAAGAGGTGAATATGTCTATATGCTCTAAACATGTCCTAGCAAGTATGATGTTATGTCAAACAATTTTACCTTGCTTTGTCAGAGTAGAGGCATGTCATATATGTGTGGGGATGATCTCAACTCATATTGGAGAAAACAAGAATATTCAATTCATTCCTAAACTTGCAATACCTCTTCTCATCTAGTGGCTTTGTGAGTATGTCGGCCAATTGATCATCGGTTCCAATGCTTTGAATGTCAATGTCACCCTTTTGTTGATGATCACGGATAAAATGGTGCCTCACATCAATATGTTTGGTTCTTTGATGTTGAACCGGATTTTGAGTTAACTTGATAGCGCTCTCATTATCACAAAACAATGGCACTTTCTTGAAGTTGATTCCATAATCCCTCAAAGTTGCCGTCATCCATAGGATTTGAGCACAACAACTCCCCGCACTAATATATTCGGCTTCGGCGGTGGAGAGTGATATGCTATTTTGCTTCTTTGATGACCATGAGACAAGTGATCTTCCCAAGAGTTGACATGTGCCCGATGTACTCTTTCTATTTATCTTGCAACCGGCATAGTCCACATCGGCATATCCAATCAACTCAAATTTTGCACCCTTGGGATACCATAATCCAACATCTTGAGTGTGCTTCAAATATCTCAATATCCTCTTTGCGGCCTTCATATGACTCACTCAAGGAGATGCCTGATATCTAGCACACATGCACACACTAAACATGACATCGGGTCTTGATGCGGTGACATAGAGCAAACTTCCAATTAGAGACCAATATGCCTTTTGATCAATCATATTGCCACTTTTATTTTCATCCAAGCTTCCACTAGTCCCCATGGGAGTGCTAATTGGTTTTGTATCTTGCATTCCAAACTTCTTGATCATGTCTCTTGTGTACTTGCCTTGACTTATGAATGTGCCATTCTTCATTTGCTTAATTTGAAGTCCAAGGAAGTATGTGAGTTCACCCATCATAGACATCTCAAATTATTTAGCCATCATCTTTTCAAACTCCACACACAAGGCTTGACTAGTTGATCCATAGATAATGTCATCAACATAGATTTGCATGATCATCAAGTCATCATCAACCTTCTTGGTGAATAGAGTGGTGTCAACCTTGCCCATCTTGAAACCTTTAGAGAAGAGAAAATTCCTTAGCCTCTCATATCATGCCCTTGGTGCTTGTTTCAAACCATAGAGTGCTTTCCTTAACTTGTACACATGATTTGGTTTCTTCTCATCTTCAAAACCAGGTGGTTGTTCAACATAAACTAACTCATTAATGACTCCATTGAGAAATGCACTTTTGACATCCATTTGGTAGAGCTTGATGTTGTGAGCACAAGCATATGCTATAAGGATTCTTATTGCTTCCAATCTTGCAACCAGAGCATAGGTTTCACCAAAGTCCAATCCCTCTACTTGAGTGTACCCTTATGCCACTAATCTTGCCTTGTTCCTTATTACAACACCATCTTGATCTTGTTTGTTTCTAAATACCCATTTGGTGCCAATAACATTGTAGTTCTTTGGTCTCTCTACCAATTCCCAAACTTCATTTCTTTCAAAATTGTTGAGCTCTTCATGCATAGCATTTACCCAATCACTATCTTTTAATGCCTTCTCAATGTTCTCCGGCTCTTCAAATGACACAAATGAATAGTGAGCACAAAATGATGCTAGTCTTGATCTTGTTTGCACACCCTTTTGAATATCACCAACAATTTGGTCCAACGGATGATCTCTTGCAATGTTTGTGGGTTGAAGCACTTGAGGTTGATTGCTTGAGCTTGATTGTGCATTTGATTGATTTGCTTGAGAGGAACTAGGTTGATCTTGATTTTGCTCTTGAGAGTCACTAGCTTGATCATTTGAAGGAACTTGCACTTGATCTTTGTCATCTTCTATGTCAATCACTTGAGTCGGCCTTATGTCACCAATGTCCATTTCTTGCATAGCCTTTGCCAGTTGAGGTCCACTCACATCATCTAGATTCTCATTTTGATCTTGAGACCCATTGGTTTCATCAAATTCAACATCATGAACTTCCTCAAGTTGACCACGCCTCAAGTTCCATACTCTATAAGCTTTACTAGTGGTGGAGTAACCAAGCAAGAATCCCTCATCACATTTCTTCTCAAATTTGCTCAATCTAGCTCCTTTCTTCAATATGTAGCACTTACAACCAAACACCCGAAAATATGCAATATTTGGCTTTCTTCCATTCAAGATCTCATATGGAGTCTTCTCCAACATAGGATGGCAATAGAGTCTATTGGAGTAGTAACATGCCATGTTGATTGCTTCGGCCCAAAAAGATTGACTCACATTATACTCACTAAGCATAGATCTTGACATATCAATGAGAGTTCTATTCATTCTTTCAACTAGGCCATTTGATTGAGGTGTGTACTTAGCCAAGAATTGATGTTTGATTCCTAAGTCATCACAAAGCTCACCAACTCTTGTGTTCTTGAACTCACTACCATTATCACTTCTCACCATCTTGATGGTTGTTTCAAATTCATTGCAACTTCTCTTGACAAAAGATTTGAAGATACCATAAACATCACTTTTGTCAAACATAAAGAAAACCCATGTATATCTTGAGAAGTCATCCACTATCACCAAACCATACTTGTTGCCGCCAATGCTTGTGTATGTAGTTGGTCCAAATAAGTCCATGTGCAATAACTTAAATGGTTTGCATGTGCTCATCATACTCTTCTTGGGATGAGTGTTGCCTACTTGTTTTTCGGCTTGACATGCACTACATAACTTGTCCTTCTCAAACTCAACATCTTTAAGGCCTCTAACCAAGTCATGCTTCACAAGTTTGTTCAATTGCTTCATTCCAACATGACCAAGCCTTCTATGCCATAACCAACCCATGCTTGACTTAGAGAGTAAGCATGTTGACAATTGTGATTCTCTAGCACCAAAGTCCACTAGATAGAGATTATCATATCTAAATCCCTTGAATATCAAATTTGATCCATCCACACTAATGATTTTCACATCATCAACACCAAAGATGCATTTGAAACAAAGATCACAAAGTTGAGCCATCGACAATAGGTTGAAATTCAAACTCTCAACTAATAGCACATTAGAGATGCTTAGATCATTTGATATTGCAATCTTTCCAAAACCCTTGACCTTTCCTTTGCTATTGTCCCTAAATGTGATACTATCATACTCATTGCCACTAGAATTAATTTGGTTGAACATTCTTGAATCACCGGTCATGTGTTGAGAACACCCACTATCAAGAACCCAATGCCTCCCTCTGGCTTTGTAATTCACCTACAAAACAAATCAATGCTTTTTAGGTACCCATACTTGTTTGGGTCCTTGGAGGTTAGCAACCATAGCCTTTGGTACCCAAATAGCCTTCAACCTTGGGCTCTCTTTAGGTGTACCAATGTATTTGACTTTGACACCTTTCTCACCTTGGTAAGCATATAACAAGAATCAAGTCTAATAGATTTAGCACTTGCAAATTTTATTTCCTTGTTCTTGTTGTTAGTGATGCAATTTACCTCAATATGCCCAACTTGCTTACACTTGTAGCAAAACCGACCATTGCTCCTCACAAAGCTAGGCTTTAGAGTTACAAAAGCCGCCTTGCCTTTCTTGGGAGTATAGCCAAGTCCCTCCTTAGAGTTACTATATCTTTGGCTACCCAAGCATTGTAGCAAGCGGGCATCCCCACCATAGGCATTGCCTAATGCGCGGGTTAGCTTGTCCACTTCCTTCTTCAATTTCTCATTTTCAACTTTTAGTGTTGGATTAACACTAGTAGTGAAGGTAGAAGTAGAAGTGGATGATGATGAAGAACTAGTGTTATTAGATATGGTTGCAACAAGTGTTTCATTAGTTGATTCATTCATTAGATTACAAGTTACACCCACATCACATGTTATAGCAACATCCTCTACCTAGCTTATCTCTAAGAGTGAGGAGTGAGCTTCCTCAAGCTTGGTGTGAGCTAGTTTGAGATCCTCATGGTCTTCCTTTAGACACTCATGAGAAGCACTTAGCTCATCAAAAGATTGTTCAAGAGTTTTTAATTTCTTGGACAATTCTTTGCACTTCTTAGACTTAGAGCTAATAAGATATTCGGCTTGCTCTAACATGTCCATGAGTTGTGCTACACTAGGCTCATCATCATCCCTATCACTATCATTATCATCTTTTTCATCATCACTTAAGTCATCGTATTTTACCTTAGTGGACTTAGCCATGAAGCATGAAGAATCAAATGATGAAGACTTCTTGTTGATAGCAATAGAAGCCATGGCCTTTTTCTTGGATGTCTTCCTCTAATCATCATCACTAGAGTCATCATCATCAGAGGAAGCATCACTATCCCATGTCACCACATAGGATCCACCCTTCTTTTTGGAGAAGTTGAACTTCTTTTTCTCCTTCTTTTCCACCTTGTCCTTCTTGTTCTTCTTGCCTTTCTTCTTGTAATCATCTTCATCATCACTAGCATTAGGACAATCTGCCACAATATGGTCCGTGCTCTTGCAATTGTAGCACTTCCTTACTACATTCTTGCCTTTGAAGTTATCTCTTCTTTTTCTAGCACCATAGCCCTTCTTCTTCATGAATCTTCCAAACTTGCGCACAAAAAGAGCTATTGCCTCATCATCACTATCAAGGCTAGATGCATCATCATCACTAGATTATACTTTCTTGCCCTTGCCTTTGTTCTTGGAAGAAGAGGTGGTGGACTTGAATGCCACGGTCTTCTTGCTCTTGTCATCCTCCTTCTTCACTTCTTCACTATCACTCTTCTCATTGTATTGATCCTCGGTCATCACATCACCAAGAACCTCATTTGGAGTGACACCCTTCAAGCCGCCTCGGAAGATGATAGTTCTCAAGGTCTTGAACCTCTTGGGCAAGCACATGAGAAACTTGTGAGAAAAGTCCTCATCACTTGTTTTCTCACCCAAGGCCTTGAGATCATTGACAATCACTTGAAGCCTATAGAACATTTTCGGAATGCTCTCTCCATCATCCATCTTGAAGTTTGAGAGCTTGTCCTTGAGCATGTACAACTTGGCACTCTTTACCGTTGAAATGCCCTCATAGGTTTGCTCTAATCTTGCCCATACTTCACTTGCTCTATCCAAATCCTTGATTTGCTCAAACACCTTTGAGTCAATGCCATTGTAAATGGTGTTGAGAGCCATTGTGTTACAGTGGTTGTTCTCTTGGTCTCTAGGTGTGGGGCTTGCGGGATCAAGCACAATGTATTCCTTCTTGGTGACCTCCCACACCTTCTCATGAATTGAGCCAAGATATATCCTCATCTTTCTCTTTCAATAATCAAATGAGCTTGTGCCATCAAAGTGAGGTGGTTTGCCTCTAACATGATTGAACATGATATGAGCCATATTAACGCACCGAAGGATGTTAAGCCTTGACTAAACGGTGACCACGGCTCCGATACCACTTGAAAGGTCCTAGTATGGCTATAGGGGGTCAATAGACAAATAAAATTTCTACAAAGTACTTAGGCCAAGAGGTTAGTAACAAAAATGTCTAAATGTGCAAAGCTAAAGCAACTACTAACCTAGGCAAGCCACCTACACAATTCTAATTAATCCTTAGTTCTAAACCACACAAACAAGCTAGCAAAAGCTAAACGACTAAATAATTACTCAAAGGCAAGACAACAAACTACTTTACACAAAGATA
Organism: Eremochloa ophiuroides; assembly: GCA_038502445.1. NCBI lineage: Eukaryota > Viridiplantae > Streptophyta > Magnoliopsida > Poales > Poaceae > Eremochloa > Eremochloa ophiuroides. Next base: position 38,414,434 of record JAHLJS010000007.1, on the reverse strand, counting down.
AGAAAGTGGATGATTGTTGATTATACCGTTGCCTTGAGATGAAGCCAATCACCGGGACAAACAATAAGACACTCACTCGAAGGTGAGGAAAGCAATATGAACACCAAGATTTATCCCCGAGGTTCACGTGCTTGCCGGCACGCTACGTCCTCGTTGTGTCGACTTCAACCGGTGGTTCGGTAGCTAATCGGTATCACACACCGAGCCTACACTAGGTGCCACAAGAACCTACCACGGAGGAAGTAACTCAAAGACACGAGCAATCCACTAGAGTTACCTTTGAGCAACCCGCTCGGGGAAGGCATAAGGACCCCTCAAAACGCCGGGTGTGGGCAAGCTCAATCACCAAGCTCCTCCACACCTTCTTCTCCTCCAAGCCGTCTAGGGACATGGCAATGTCCCAAGAGAATAAGAACTGAACCAAGGCTTGCTCTCAAGTGCTCTAGAATGCAAAACAACAGCAATGATACACTTGAGGTTCACTCAATCTCACTAAGAATGATCAAGATGATGAACAAGTGAGAGAGTGGGAGGCTAGAATGGAACAAAGTGTATGACAATGATCCAAGTGTGCAAGAGAGTCACCAAGTGACCAGGGAGGGAGTATAAATACCCCGAAATGCAAATCTAGCCGTTACCCCACTCGAAACAGCCGTTAACCACGATTTTCTACCGTCGGACGCAACCGTCGGACTAAGTCCGTCGGACTAAACGCCAACGTCCGACGCTCGGATGCGCACCACGTGTCAACAGGTTTAAACTCAATTCGTCCGATCTCAACGGTCGACTTCGCGCCAGTTTATACACCGTCGGACTGGGGGCGTCGGACTAAACAGCAGAGTCCGACGCCCTCTCTTAGTTCACTGTGCGCGTACCGTCGAACGTTCACGCGAGGACTATCGAACTAAAGAAACTCAGCGTCCGACACTTCCAGAGAGGTTTGAAATCGCTAAAACTTCGTCGGACTCCGTCCGACGCTCACCGTCGGACTTTTCTCAAGCATCCGATGCTCCTCAGCGTGCCGCGCGTCACCCTGCCGCTGCTCGGCATCGTCGGATTGAAGAGGCCAATGGTCCGACGCTCGGTAATCGAGCGTCCGACGCTCACTCACAGGTTAGAGCTAGGTTAAGGCGTCGGACTCTGGACGATAGTCCGACGCTACCCCTGCTAACAGTCCGACGCTCACTTCTCAGCGTTTTTTCAAGTTAATTTCACACCCCTTGCTTCTACGTGCTAACACTTAAGGTCTTCAACACTTGTGCACAGTGTGTTAACATTTTGCAAACATTTTTCAAGGGTTTTCAAAGAGGTTCTCTGGGTTGGTTAGATCAATGCACATGAGATGCAACCTAGAGTACTTGAAAGTAATCCAATAGCTTAGTTCTCCCTTGATAGTCGGCTATCTATCCTAAATGTGATCACTCCCACTTGGAGTCTTGATCACTAAAAGAAAAATCCCTATTTGGATATATCTTAGCCTCTAGCTTTCCTTTTTTAAGTCCTTTTCTTTCTCCTTGATCATTTCATCTTGATCTTCACTTTAGCTCATGTCATCTTCCTCTTTATCACTAATCTTCTCTTGGCTACACATACTTAGCACTTAGATTAGTAACTAGGTTTCATCAATTACCAAAAACAAACTAGGGTCTTTCAGTCAACTCCGGGGAAATTAGTTCTCGGCGCCCTACTGATGCATGCGGATGGACACCTGCCAATGTTAGCTCCACTAGCTGGAAAAACAAAATTGTAAACAGAATAAATTCCTAACTCCCTGTCTGGTAGTTCGTACTCATTGTCAAAATTTTTATAAATCATAACAATTTTATTATTCTTTCGTTTGAGCATGTGAGCACGAAAGAAAAAATCATAACTAATAATTCTGCGGGCATCATAAATGTAAACAAGTGTAGCATTTGATAATAAACTTAGCCCTGCAGCTAAACATGTAATCCAGGAAGTAAAAGAAATACTGTACTTTTTAATGGAAGGGACGGTTCTCCAATAATTCAACATCATTGTTACCGGTGACACCTTCCTCTTTTTAATCATGATATATAACAAATGCAGCTCATCTTGTTTAATAGTATTTAACTCCTCTCTAGGAAAGAATGTAAAAGCTAGCCACTTAAGTATAAACCTCAGTGTGGGGTGATGGACTTCTTCAGTAGTATATTTTTGTTTTCTTTCAGGTTTCTTTGCAGTGATACTCTCCCAAAAATCATCTTTATCAAAGTCTTGAGTTTCAGTTATATTCACCACACACTGATTACTGAATCCTAGTGCTAAACTAAGGGTGTTCCATGAGAGGGTGAAAGGTTTATTAAACATTCTAAAATTAACCTCATCATTATCAAAGTCTAGGGTGCTAATAAATTCTATAGTGAGTAACTTGTTACCCTACTTATTAATTTGCCATGCACCTTCCCATCTAACATTTCTTAAAATAAGCTCAAACTCGGAATCCATTCCGGTTTCATGGAGCAAAGTGGCATATAAAATTGGAGTATGCATAAATTCCTTGTTTTTAACCACATTTAATATCTCCCTCTGCGGTCTAGTTGGTAATGAAATTTGAGTAATGATTGTGAGCTCATACCTCTCTTCCTGTTGGGAAGAGGATAAAGGGTTGTCATACGTGAAGGGTGACGGAGGATCGATATTCATGTCGGAGCCGACGAACGATGGCACTTGTGATGATGATTGACTTCGTGTTGTGCGGCGTGAGAAGTCTCTTCCAAGGGATCGAATGGCACCTTTGATTCTATTGCTCATCTTGTCTAAAGAATGAAGAACATGAAGAACACGGTAAGAACGAACAAGAACACAAAAACAAAACATGAACAAGCAAGAACAAGTGGAGAGGAGAAATTGAAGTGGCAATCTCTCTGCTAGGTGTTCTTGCTAATCTTCTTCTCTACCCCATTCTTTGCTTAAACTTGAATCAAATGAAGGATTTGTGAAAGTTCGAAGTTTCGAGCAACAAAGCAGAGTAGCTATGTGCTCTCTGGTGTGTGAGTGAGTGAATGAGTGAGTGAGAGAAGTGGGAGGCAGAGAAGAGGAGGAGGGCGTCGGCCAGCGTGGGCATGGAGCCGGCCGGCCCTACCTGGTGCTTTCTGGGTCTCTACTTTGAAGAATATCGACACCACCTACATCTCCTTCCAAATGCATGTGCGTGACTGGTCTTTCTGGTGAATGGGATGAATGGATGATGGAATTTGGATGGTAGTGGTTGATGATAATACTTGAGATGGCTTGATGTGATGATGGTGGGCCTCATATGTTTTCCGTATTTATACCGTATAATGATACAAGAATGAAAAACTAAATTACTTTTATGAATCTACGAAAAATTAGAATTCTAATGATGGTCTTTTTATAATTTTCTGCCACCAAAGTAAATTTCACTGACGGGGTTTAACACTCCGTTAGTAATAATCACATGGGGCTTAAGCTTTAATCATGCTATGCTTATTTTTATTTCTTTTTAATGATGCAATTTAAGAGAAAAAATATGCAAATTTCAATGCAAAAATTAAATTACCAATAACTACCGAGTTACCTACCGGCGAAGGTTCGGGGTTTTTGACTCCGCCGATCTGGACTTCTCTAGTTGAATTATTCTTCATGATTTATCTCCGGTGTCGAAGATGTTGTTGCATCTTGTTCTTCATGACACTTCAACGTTTGGCATTGCTCCAGTCTTGGCTTGAATGCGAATTACTCTTCTTGCCCATTGATGGTGAATGTGATCTCTCCAGCTCCGACGTTGATGGTTGCATTTGTACTGTTTAGGAATGGTCGCCCAAGGATGAGAGGTATCTTCCTCTCTTCCTGCATGTCAAGTACTACAAAATCTACAGGAATGAAAAAGTTGCGGATTTTTACCGGAATATTTTCTGCGATTCCTGCGGGATAGCGGACCGATTGGTCAGCTAATTGCAAACACATCGTGGTTGGTGTGAGCGTAGAATAGTTGAGTTTGTCGAAGACGGTCTTGGGCATGACGCTAACACTTGCTCCAAGACCACATAAAGCATTCTCGAACATCTGGTCTCCTATTGAACAATCAATAGTGGGACACCCTGGATCCTTCTTCTTAGTAGGAGAAGAACTCAGAATTGCCTCACTACACTCCTCCGTTAGCTTGACAACTTCAGTAGAAGGTAGTGGTCATTTGTTGTTGAGGACGGTTCGAAGATACTTCTTGTATGTGGGTACCTGCATGGCATCTAACAACGGAATATTGACATATAACTTCTGAATTACCTCTACAAACTTACCAAATTGATCATCCATTTTAACTCTTCTTCTTCTGCGTGGAAATGGTAGGAGGGTTGTGTCATGAAAATCTTGAGTTAATTCTTGATCTTTTAGTTCAACTGGTGGTGAAGGTGGTATAACTTTTTCTTCTCTGTTGTCCTTTTCAATCTCTTCTTCTACCTGCACTAAATGTGATGGTCTACGTGCCACTTTTGGGTAAGGTGGATCACCTGTAGACTTACCTCCTCTAGTAGATATTCCTTTTATTTGTTCATGGTTAGTGGTAAACAAAGTAGAAGATAATTGTGCAATTTGTAATTCTATCTTTTTATTAAATAATATTTGATCTTCAACAGCAGAAGAGAAATTATCTAACTTAAAATTAATTCCTTCTAAAACATTATCATTAAAAGCAAGCTTAGTTTCATTAATTCTAGCTTGTTCTAATATTGATTCTCTCAAGGGTGGTTGTCTCTAATTTGAAAAATTATAATTGCCCTGGTACTTACCTTGGTTGGTTGACCGAGGTTGATTCTATCCTTGCTTCTGAGAAGTAGACTTCATGACTGTACTAATATCTTCTAGGGGATTTGCAAACTCAATTCCTAAAGATCCTTCATATTGATTCTGAGAATTGAATGCATCTTGAATAGCTTGACAATCTCTTTTATGATTGGCTCTTTGCTCTAACCAGTTCAATAGTACATCCATCTCAGTTGACAGTGCACAGATTTCCTCTGGAACTTCTTCACTCTTACGGCATGTCTGAGTGTTGTTTGTCCAATTCTGATTTTCTGCTATCTTTGCCATAATATCTTCAGCTCTTCCAGGGGTGAGTGACATAAATGATCCTTTAGCAATGGCATCTAGTTGCTCACGTGACCTTTGAGTTAGTCCGTGATAAAATGTTTGCATGAGCAACGACTTTTCCATTCCATGATGGGGACAATCTGATATGTAATCTTAAAAATGTTCCCAGGCTTTTGGAATAGATTCACCTTTCTGCTGACAAAATTCTAAAATCTTTCCTCATAGAGCATTGGTTTTGCCTACTGGGAAAACTTTTCTAGGAAAGCTTTTGAACATTCTACCCATGTCTTGATTCGATCTTTATTCTGATAAAACCATTGCTTCGCCTTTCCGTCCAATGAGAACGGAAACAAATGAAGTAGCACGACGTCTTGAGGAATGTCTTTGATGTTGATAGTGTTGCTAATCTCCAGGAAATTCTACAGATGCACACTTGCATCTTCATCTTTCTTTCCACTAAATGTGATAGCTTGCACCACTTTGATGAGACTTGGCTTGATCTCGTAATCATGATCTCCAATGTTAAAAGTTGGCCCAATGTGAATATTCTCAGTGCTTGGGGCAGAGAATTCACGTAGAGTCTTCTCAGTCATGGCTTCACAAAATAATGTAAGACCCTTCTTCCTATGGTTGTTCCTGATTGATAAGAGTTAAAGTACACAACCTATCCTGCACTTACCCTATATAAGATATTTAAACATAAACAAAACATGGGTAAGTCTGCTAAAGCAAAAGGTTATGATTATCTATAAGTATTTATGACTATAGTTATTTTTATGTTTTTCTATAATATTATCTATGAAGAACTCTCCTATATGAAATTCTAGAATAAATATCCTGGCAAATCAAATCAGCGAACTCAATACATTATCTTAATGAATACAATTGCCATCCCCAGCAACGGCGCTAGAAATACTTGTTGGTATTTTTAACATCACTTCACGTTAAGTTGTCATCCCTAACATGATGCCAAAAACCATTGGTAAAATAATCTTCACTTGCCTCCTAAAATAATACTATAGAATATATCCGCAAGCGCACAGATAGTTCTCTCATTGTAGCACTTCACCCGGTAAGTATTCCGAGTATCGTTGATTTGTTTTATGCCAAAAGGATAAAAGGACGTTCTACTCATTAGGATAATCTACTATAATGATTAGAAAGATAAATGTGCAGACCTATGATAACCCATAACTCTAGTGCTTTAGCGATAAATAAGTCAATGATAAATGGTAAATGATAACTGAGTAAATGAGGTAAATGGTATTCCAGAGATAGAATATAGAGACTCACTAATGTAGTAAGACAATCTCGAGATTCGTCTAAAGTAAAGGAAATCTATGTAATTACTAAATACAAAGTCTACAGGCTACGCCACATTACACATTTTCATTTATAGCATAATCAACTCAGAAAACATCATAAGGAGCATCATCTAATGAGAATATTAAGACACATGGGTCACCTCCTTCACGACCGCGCTCTCCTCATCCTACATACGGGGGGTGGACTATAGAGAAACCAACGCAGCTGTCACCTACGCGGACTATCGCACGACTCAGCACGTCAGGGTGCCTCCGTAGGTATGTAATATATCTAGACACCACGTCTACATAATACACACCGCCTAACTCACTCGAGTACTGAATTAGGCGCTTTACGATCAAATGACAATAATCATCACCAATCACAACTATATTGAATATGCAACTTGAATAAACTAAGAACTGAATAAGCAGCACTATATTAAAATAGAGCAAAGTCATAATGAGATACAAGATAAAATTACTGATCTCTAGACGAACAGATCTGGAATCCCGAGCGTAGTGCCCAACTCTACTTGAACCTTGCTAGACGCCTAAACTATGAACTTGAAGAACTAGAGCCCTATTTTTAATCTCTGGAAACCCTAACTTCTGTCTACTCTTGACAAATGAAGCAGGAGGAATGAATTGGTGTCCTGGGAGGGGGTCTGCCCCTTTATTTATAGCCCGGTGGGATGAATGTACGCCGTGGGATCAAACCGACTTAAAAAAAGGGCCGAGATGACTCCTGAGAGGCGGCGGAAGAAGACTCCAGAAGGCGGGGCCGAAACCCTAAGGGGGGACGCCGGCCGGCCCCACCCTGGTGGGGTTCGGGCCCGGTCGCTTCGGGTGTGTTCCAAAGGCTTCTAGTGCTCCGATGATGATGTTTCCTTGGCGGTTAAGTTTTGTGGTAATTAAGCACTTTAATCCTTCTTTTAAGCCTTTCTGGAATAATCTCTGGAAAATACACAATTATCCAAAACTCGTGGAATTTGTCAGTAATAACCCCTATGCTTCTATTATTGTCCTTCCCTAGGCATTAGTTGACGGTATAAAATTGGTACTTAACGACCGTCAATAGAGGCTAAACTTTTAGATGATCTTGCTAGTTTTGGGAATGCCCCTAATCATCCAATCCAAAAGAGACCTTCCAAGAGACACCGCTCAAGCCCTCACAAGAAGATATCTCTTCAGAAACCTCCCAAAACAGCATCACTTTCTGCCTCGAGTTCTCACGTAGCACACTAGGCAAAACATAGGATCTTGGATGAACTTCCAAAAGGAATGCTGATTGTGCCCATAGAAGGAGAGCAAAAATGCCTAGAATAAAAATCTATCCTCTCCTCTTCAATGCCCACATCCGTCATGTCCTTTAAACCCATTTCTAAACTCATCCTTGATCCCGATGACACCAATGGTGCCCTTCCTTCAAAGTCTTATGATGATCCAGTCATTGACTTTGGGGATTCATTAAGACACCCGAGGCATGAGAGTCATCAAGCCCATAAATCTGACCAAAAAGAGGAACAACTACGGTTAGTAAATCTATCTACCGTTATAAGTAAAGAGTGGTTAGATGAGGCTGAAGCATCAATGAAGGTTGCTAAAATACCCACTCATGTAAGAAGGATATCTTGTCAAGTAATGGGCATTTGTAGCAAAATTTGCTCTGATCCAAGCCTCGGCATCAACATCATTCCTCATTTCCATGTTCAAAGTTCATCAAAGGATCACCTACTCCAATCTCAAAAGTGTCTTAGTCTCGCCAATGGTCAAGTCCTTGATTATTTAGGAGTTCTTTGAGACGTACCTGTGATGATTAATGATCTAAAGATCTCCCTAGATTTCCTCATCTTTGACCTTCCTGGACTTTCCTTTCATCTCACATTCATTGGAAGGTCAATCATGCGAATCTTGGAGGACATTGGAAATGAGAAGCTTGGTCATAGAATAGGTGACGATTATTTACCTGTTTGGTCTTCTCAACCTCTCAACATAGGGGTAGAATCCAACTCTGTTCATGATCCAAGGGGCGAGCTTATGGCAATTTCACTTACAACCATGGCCCATCCAAATCCTAAAAAGGACTTGGAGTGTCTTGCAAAAGAAAATGCTCACCCACTACTTAAGCAGGAAGGTTATATCAATGAGCATGGAAGTTATCCCCTGATCCTCTCATTAGATCTTTGCTCATATGAGAAACCTCCAAAATCAATCCTTCTCTCTACTACTACCACACACAACATATAATACCCCTTTATCCTTCTTCTTTCTAAAATCTTTGCAAGGAAGGTTGTAGATGTGTTTGTCTATCATAAGTTCCCCAAATCTTCTAGTGGTATGAGTTCTTGCAGTTAGGCCCCCATAAGTTGGCTTCAAATTAACATCATGCAACTTGTGTGCCTAACTTGAGTAGATTAGTGAGACTTTTGCTGGTGTGCTGCCACCAGTAGAACACACCTTACACCAAGTGTGAGGGGGGTCATATGACCTCCTCAAACACATTTGAGTGTTGAAGGACATCCCGAGCAAAACGCATCAGTGCAGGAACACATCATTAGAGGTAAGAATGCACAAGAAAAGAACCAAAGTGGCTGGAGCCTCCAAGGTGAGGTCGGCCGACCCTACCATGGACCCCTCAGCCCACCAGTCAACCTCCACTATGTTGAGCCATACTTCTTGACTGGTTTGTCACTTTCCCTTCCTCTTGTTTAGTGCATTCCTCTTACTTTTGTCTCAAACCCTCTAAAATAAAATAAAAGATAAAAAAATTGCTTCTTGTCTTCACCGGTCATTCTTTTGTCTCTAGTAGAATGAATCTTATTTATTCTATCATGCCTCCCTTTTTCTATGTTAGCATGCCTTGGTTTGGGTGTACTAATCGTTCGAATGATCATACCTCCATTGTCTTTTTAAATTAAGCATGGTGCTTAGGTTGAATAGACTACCTTAATCAAACAAGACATGGTGTTAAGCTTGATTATTGAATCAAACATGTTTGCATGGAACTTGGTTGCACTTTTGGACTAACCCCTGTAGCAACAACCTTGACATCTCTATGGGTAAGTCATAAGATCATTCAGGGAGATAGATTGAGATCCTCATGGTCAAAAGTCAAGTTGTTTGAGCAAGGAGAACTTCAATGCAACTGAGGAGGACCACTGCTACAACTCATCATCTTTCAAGTAAGTGGCCACCTTCTTAGAGTTTTCCCTGAACATGAACCTTTGAAGAAGAAGTTGACATACTAGAATTCATCCTTGACAATGATTTGACACAACTAAAATCTACATGTCTTTACTTCTTTCATTTCCTTATGGTTTGAGCACTAGTCTAGAATGCTCATAATTAGACTAGTCTTCATGTCAAAACTAGACCTAAGAAGCCTCCAAGCATGGGTCGGGCGACCCACACATGGGCTCCCATGCCTAATCCGTTCGCTCTAGAACGTTGTGCCAACGTCCTCCCCGATGCTCCCACTTCAAACTCTAACGATTTCGGATGGGGAGAATGTTGGCACACCTCTGTTTAACCTCTCCTCCTCTATTTCCTCTTCCCACTTCTCCTCATCCAAACTCTAGTATTTCCCAACCTCCCTGAGAGAGATTCCACCATGGCCCCCACCAGTAAAAATGTTATTGTTCCTTGGGTAAGGGCCCCTTCAATCCGAGAGATCACTTTTCAAGACCCTAAAGGTCGCCATGGAGGTCAAGGTGCTTGAGGTTGAGCCCTACCGAGTATACTAGCCCCTACATGCCTTCGACGCCCACCTTTCATGAAGAACCACAAGGTCATTGGCAGTGGGCTGGGACAAGGGAAGATTTTTATTCTCCAGCTCACATAAGAGGAGAAGAAGTAGTTGTGTGAATAGCAAAACTCCACTAGCTCCCCAAAGACCACCTGGTGGAAGCTTAATCCTCCAGGATCAACGGGCCATCAAGGCACTTTGAGGATGACCGCACAAAAAAAAAGTATCATGGAGAAGTTCCTTTGTGTGGTTTCCACATCCAGGAACGACAATAGTGTCTTAGAGTAGCAAGTAGCGGAGTTGAAAATCGCTCACTTGGATTTAGAAGATAGCTTCCGCACTATTCGCATTAGCACTAGTGTGAAGATGTAGTGTATCTCTAAGGCCATGGGGTGTGAGGTCATCCACTTTTCACGTTAGATATCTCTAAAAAGAAATCTCTTCACAAATAAGAAAGGCACTTAGCTCGGTTTATTTTCTAGTAACCTGTGCCTATGTTTAATAAAATTTTGGTTCTACTGGTGTGTTGCTACCAGCAGTGCCCCTGCACTTGACATTTCCTTTGTCTCTCTAATCCAGTATGTAGCAAGCCAAGTGTGGGGGTGGTCGGTGACCTCCCCAACGCACTCAGGAACAATTTTGAACGCACCACGATAATGTTCACAACAAGACATGGCTGCTCGACAAAACCTGGCCCAAGAAGCCTTTAAAGGCAGGTCAGGCGACGGGCACATGAACACAAAATAGAAAAACGCAAGTGCAGGAGCACCTTCAAAGGTGAGGATTCGAATGGCGATCACTGGAGTGGCCAGAAGCTCCATGGTGGGGTCGGCCGACCCCACCTGGGACCTCTGGACCCACCAGTCAGCATCCACCCAGCGTCTACTTGCTTTCTGACTGGTTTGACACTCCTACTCCCCTCTTTTCTTTCATTTTTACTTTTATTTGCTTTCCTTAAATGAAATAAAATAAAAAAATAAAAAAAAGAAGACTTGCATCTGAAAATAAAAAGTGACATGATTTATGACATTTAAAGGGTAGAAGCATCACAAAATTTAATTCTTGCATATGCTTATACTTATGGGCCACATATCTTGATAGGAATATCATATTGACTTAGTTGTTGACAAATGTGATATGGTTCTTAGCTCATGATTCATACCTTTTCCATTCAAAGTGCTTAGAGATTTATTTTTGAAAATGTCATAAAACCATAGTGTCACTCACTCCTCAATAGTAAGAAAATTCTTACCAAAACCATATATGATCATACCATGTTCAAAGCCCCTTCTAGTCATGCTATTTGCAATTGCTTTGAGTTTAGTAAAATCTTGTTGACCCTTGTTGAGAACTATGTTATAGTCCCAAGATCAAGATCACACATACGCCACATATACACATGCTACTTCTACACTGGAAGTACGCAAAAACATGCCATCCATATCCATCATAAATATGCTCCATGCTTTAAAGTTTAGAAGATCTCTCTAAGTATGACTTAGTAGATGAGACACAAAGGCTATTAAAAAAGTGGACACATGAAGGTCCATTACTTTGAAAAAAAGAAGAAAAAAAGAAGAGAAAAAATGCTAGCCATGTCTTAAATAAAATAAAGTAGAGAGAGATCTTATCAAGGAGCAATACATTCCATCATTTTTCACACACTTGCACATCTTGATCTAGGATTATGATAGTCATCTCCTTGGATCCTTGTTTTGACTTTACAATATTTGCAATGCAAGTATGCTATCTTATCCCTACCTGAGCCCCACATAAGCTTGATAGATGTAGGATGAAACAAAAGAAGGCAATCTTATGCTATGCCTTGGTGAGGAATCATATACTTACTGAATGACTTGAGAGTACTATTTGAGGAGTAAGAATGAACTATGTGCTTTCCTTTAAAACCATTATCAAAAACTCTAAGTGCTAAGAATATGAAAATGGGAAGACGACTTTGCTTTGAGAACTATTCCATTTTTCAACATATGAAGTATATATGCTAGACAGTACCACATAACCCACTTGTATGAGATATGTCTTGAATAAAGCTTTGTGTTTGCTAATACCTTGAAAATGTAATAATCATATTTTATCATTCTCTCTAACCTTTGCTCGAGGACGAGCAAAGACTTAAGTGTGGGGGGATCTTGTTGACGGTAGTTATACCATGTATTTAGCCCATCAAAACCATCAACAAGACATTTTTTCTGAAAGAAAACCACCAAACACATAGCGACTTAGGTACAAATAACTTGGTTCCAAATGTAGTTGTCATTATTTGGTTGCAGGCACTCAGAATAGGTAGTTTTCAGTGTTTGGAAGCTCCATATGAAGGTTGGGCAACCAACCAAGTATGGCCAAATGACAAACCAACTTCACGATCATTAATATCATACCTTGTGGAGACAATGTGCAAAAGATGGGCACAATGATGGGGTCGGCTGACCCCACCTTACGCAAGCCAGCACCACCATTGTGCTTAGAATTGCATGAAGAAGCCACCTACAGAAGATGGACCTCTGATTCCACCAAAGGTGGGTCGGCCGACCCCACCTTTGTGGGCCCAGAAGCTCAGCTTCACTCCAGCAAGGTGGGGACACCTTCTACAAGACACTGGTTGGGCCCACCTGCCATATGGGGTCGGCCGACCCCTTCCTTGGGCCCAGCCAGGTCGGTTGAACCTCCACCGCCTTCCTCATGTTGAACACGTGATGGAAAAGCTCTACCCTTGATCCTAAGGCGGTTATATGGCGGTTTGATCCAACGGTGCATGATAGAGGTCACGCGGATTGATGACATTGCAGTGGAGTAGCCTCTACTCCACCTCCCCATATAAATACCCCCTATAGGACTTCACTTTAGAGCATGATTCATAGGAGAAACCACTATGTAGTAGCTTTAGCTCTGCTATAGTGCTGTGCTAGTTGGGAGAGAGTGAGGGAAGTCTTCATGAGAAAGCCCCGGGCCTGTCGGGAATCTTCTCCAAGGTGTACCTTAGCGGATGCGAATCTTCAAGTAAGTCTTACATCTGACTCCTTCTAAGTATTTGATATTTTGGTTCTGGTACTTTATGTATATACTTGCTTTACTTGTACATTGCTTTACTTAGTGAAGTGCTCTAGTCTCTCGAGAAGGTTAGAGTAGTAAGTGTAGTGTAGACGTGGTGTCTAGGCCATATCTTACCAGTGTAGGCCGCTTGTCGCACGGATTTGTAACACCCTAGTGTTAGTTACTATTTTCACACTTGCATTTGCATGTCATCAAGCATAGATCATGTCATTTCATGCATTATTATCATTGCATTTTATTTGATTCCCTTTTATTGCTATATGTTTGTTTATATGTCCATATTATGCAAAATGTGTTGACATGCAAATGTGATGCTTGTTTATGGTTCTAAATGCTTTATACATGTTTAGGATAACATTTGGAACAATGTTCATGTTGGTGAAATCCCCAAAATACCCCTCTAGCTCATAGTTGACTAGAGAGCCCTTTAAAAGCTATTCTGTTTGACCAAACAAGAAGGGCATTTTAGAGATTCTGCATGTCAGTGCACCCTTAATCAAAGTTGTGTAGAATTTTATAAGCAACAAACTTTATTTTTGGGTCAACTCATGAAAATGAGTGGAAGAAGGTCAAAAAGTTGAATTAGTGCAGATTTGGAGCTGTTTTGGAAGTTTTCAAATTTTCCTAAGTCTAAACCGGTTTTCAGTTTCGGTGTACCCCTGTTCATCGACTTGTATCTCTCAATCCAGGCCGAACTAGAGTAAAGTGCCTTAATATGAAATGATCTACTCGTATAGCTCTTCAACCCATATTAGTGAAGTTTTCGCTGAAACGCTCTGGATCGCGAGTTATAGATCGATGAAAAATCGAGTTTCAGTCGGGTCCGCGGAGACTGAATCGGAGCCGATTCAGTTCGACCCTCGGGCGAATCGCGCGACCGCGTCAGGCCTCGGCCGCCAGGTGGCGCCGTACGCCGTCGTTGCTGCCGCGCGGTCGGCTTACAAAGGGGAACACGCAATCCTGTCTCCCGCACGCTCGCCCTCACTCTCCCCGCTCTCTCGTCCTCTGCTCGCTCGCTGCTCTCCTCTTTCCCCTCCGCCGTCGCCATTTCCGCCGCGGTGAAATCCGCCGCCACCGAGCCGTCTCCGACCGCTCCACCCTCGGCGCAGCTTCGGCTTGCTCTACTCTTCGTTTCCGACCCGTTGCCGACCTCAGCCGACCTAAGGTACAGCTCCAGCGAGCTTCTCGCCGTCCGCCATTGCCGGAGCGCCGCCGAGCTCTCGGGTCGCCGCGACGAGGGCGATGCCGGGGTCGGCTTCCCTCTCTTTTGCTCGTCTAAGAGTCCCCGTTAGCCGTAGATCCATTCCACACCGTCGGTTAGGTCTATCTCGCCGTAGTTTCGCCGGAACCCGAGTTCGCCGTGAACCTGCTCGCCACCGTGCCGCCATGCGAGCGCGGTCAGTGAGCTTCCGTGCGCAATAGTTCGATTAGTCGCGCGCACAGGTCCGCTAGGGTTGCAGGAACACGGAACGACGCCGAGCCGCGCGAGCAACGGCCGGAATCGGCCGGCGCAAGTTCGCCGGACCACCGCCGTCCGCCATTGCCGCCGTCGAGCTCGCTCCGGTGGAGTACGACCCTCGGCAGTTGGTCCATCGGATTCGTCTCGTTGCCACGAGTCGGAAGGTAGCCTCGGCGTCGCTGGAGACCTCGCCGTCGGCGAGCTCTCGCCGGTCAGCGCCGGCGGCTCTGTTCCTCTCTCTGACGCGTGGGGTCGGGTCGACCCCGGGGCCCGCGAGTCAGCCGTTCGGGTGCGCCTCTGGTTCACTGAGCCGGGTGCACGTAGCAGTTCTATCGGGTTTAGGTTTTTGATTTATAAAATGAATTTCCAGAAAATGTGTAAAACCTTCCAAAATTCATATCTGGAGCTAGGAATGTCCAATTGGGGTGAACCAAATTTTGTTGTGTTTGTATTTCTGAGCTCTATCAAGGAAAAATATAAAATGTACTTTTTGAATACTTTTTGTGTGCAGTTATAATTAAATTGTTAATTGCTTGTAAACTTGATAAATGCATAAGTAATTGTAGGAATGTGCTAAAAATGTGATTCCACTTGCATTCATCTTGTTTAGGGAAGTGGAATCTATGAAAAATATGTTTGCTGGTGTTTCACTATTATTTATATGATGTCTAGTATAATGTGCCTTTTATGCTTTAATCTTGCAAAAATCACCATGCTTAATGTGTTAAGGTTATGGACATGAATATTTTTCCTGGGCTATGTTATGTTGGAAAGAAGCTAAGAAAATTAGGAAATCTGTTGTTTGATACTTTTCACTGTGTTAAGTATTTTCCATTGCTTAAAAGGCTGGTTGCTTGTTATTTTTGTGTAGACTGTTATACTTGTCCAAATGACTTGAAATTTTGTCAGTAGGCTAATCTGGATGTGTAATAGCTACTATAATTTCTATGGATTTTTCTGGTCACAGTAAACAGTAGGTCCAGTTATAGGCTAGGGTTTATTTAATTGTTTCTAAGCAAATATCTTTTGGTTGTGGTAGGTTAGTTGATGCATGTTAATTATTAAGTGCAGGTTGTAGACCTCTCACCCGGGACGAGAAATTGTTCTATGCTTTGCTTAAGAAGGGTGAGTATGAGTTGGTTGTCTAGGAAAGAAATAAATGAGTGTGGATTGTTAAACTGATTGCATATCATGGGTTAATTCGTGCATCTCTATCTTGCATTCCATGTGCATTCTCAGTTCTCATATATGCATATCATGCATACAGGATCGCCGGGAGGCGTGACGTTGTTGCAGTTCAATCCACCAGAGGAGGGAGTTCCGCCGGAGATTGAAGTGCCAGAGGTTCCCGAAGGTCAGGAAGAAGAAGCTGAACTTCCGGAGTGCCCGGATCACCAACCCACTAACTTTGTGAAAGGCAAGCCCCGGAGCATTCCTAAGTCTCCACCTACTCTTTTTACAAATACACTGGTCTTTATTAAATCGTATGATTGTGCACTTAAGTATAGGAGTTGATATGATACAGTTGCTGCATTTATTCCTTGTCCACTTATATTTGATCCTAAAGTTATTACTAGACAAGGGGATGGGTTCGATCTTATGCTTAGCCATGCTTAGACCGGTAGAAGTCGAGGGATTTCCTGTCCTTCGCGAGCATAGGTGGTTACTAATGATGATGGGGTTGGATTCCACATGATGGACTATATGTGCCACCATGCCACAGTGTCTAATGAGAGAATCAAGGCTAGGTAGTGGGGAGCCGCATGACATGGTTCAGGTCATGCCGTCTTCGGTGCTGCTTGCGGCCGACTAGGACTGAGGCCACCAGACATCAGTTGAGATTGAAAGACGTCGTCACATAGCTGGCCAGATAAGTCGTTCTGACCGCGAAGCCGAGTATTTCTTTCTGAGCCGGGAATTGGGCGTGATAAGGCAGACATATTCTGGAGGTAGGAAGGATGTGCGGAGACACCATCTTACCAAGGGCAGGTCAGGGACCTGATGCATCCTGGAAGTGGGTTTGTCTCTGAGAATATGGACCCCTCCAAGCCCGCGATACATATTATGTCTCAGAAAGATTTAACGGTGGCCCAAGAAGCCAGTGGCTCGGCTGACAGGGTTTGTGATTGGCATATTTGCCAGCTGGTACAATCGATTCGAATCGGCATCTCTCCTGGTTAGTGAGAAACTGAACTGATCTTCTGGTGAGGTAGAGGCTAATAACTTGAACATAATGATTATGGTGAGATGAGGTTGATATCTGTGGATATCGGAAATCATATGGTTTTATTGATTGCTACAATATTCAGTGAATGCTTAGTATAGTGGCTAATCCTAGTAAATAGTTTAACTGAAATCGAAGCTTATCACAATTAAAATGAATAAGTTGAGGTTCTAATGTAGTAATGCTTTTGATGCAAAAATGATGCTACCCTCTGAGCTCCACCAAATAAGCCTTGCATATCCTTGAGAGTCTTTTTATTTACTCCCTGTCGGGTAAGTCTAGCTGAGTACAATTGAGTACTCAGGGTTTTATTCCCATTGTTGCAGATGGTGTAGTCTACTACGCGTATTGCAGGAATTGCTTCACCCCTGCGGGCAAAGAAGAAGACTAGACCCGAGGGCAGGGTCATTATCTATCTTTAGTTGTTGTAAGAATGCTGTGACAGGGTCATGTGATGGTACTCGTATTTGAACTCTGTGGTGTAAAACTATGTTGACTTCCGCTACTACCCTATTTGTGTAAAAGACTATGTTGTACTCTGATGTTTAAATTCGGTTGCGAACTTATGTGTCATGTGATCGGGTATTGCTGAGTGAATGATCCTTGGGGTATGAAATGTTTGAAATCCTTCGAGATTTCCGGACTACCGGGTTTATATTGGCTCAAGTGCGACTGGATTGCGGCTAAAATGCGATCGTTGTACTTGTGCTCGTATAAATTGGTCGGTTCTGTGACAGGATTGTTTGTGGGTGCCAGCAAGTGGTCACAGCCTTGTCTGGTCTTAGTGTCCCACCACGTGTGTAAGAAAAGTTATTAAAACGGCAGGGCATCAATACAATAGCATAGCCGCCTCGGGAGGAGTTATATCTTCTCCTGTTTCGCCTATCACCTCTTGTAAAGGTAGGAGGTGGTAAACCTCTTTATACTTAGAACGCCAAGACCAGATATCTTTGCTACCTTAGAACCTCTCTACCTAGTTATCATAGATCCTTTGTCTCATCACTGGACGGCCTTGAACCTAGTTAGAAGACTTCACGTTCCCTGTGGAAAATACGATACCTGGAATACTCCTAGTGAAGGCTACATTGACTACCTTACACTTGTGCTATATTCGTTTGCCACTTCTAGTGTCAGCACTTACCGTTTACGAGATCGCAGTCAAAGCTGCCGGAGGAAACTCAGACATCATGGCAAACTATTTGCCCATCATGCTCAATGCATCCGCCAACAATTGGTTGCTGAGTCTGAAGCTGAACTCCATCGACACTTGGGGCCAGCTGAAAAAGCAGTTCATCAGCAACTACCGTGCCACCTGCAAGCAGCCAGGCACAAAGTTTGATCTTGAGAAGTTTTAGAAAGCATCACTACAATCTCTGCGGGATTACATTCGGCACTTCTCGAAGACCAGAAACAATATCCCAGATGTCAAGGATGCTGAAGCCATCTCTGCTTTTATACGTGGCCTCTGACCTGATGAAGAACTCCAGAGGAAGCTATACTACAGTAGACCAAGCTCCGTCGCCGAGATGTTGCGCATCGCCAACAAGTACGCAGATGGGAACGAAGCGGCTCGCCACTCCATCCACAGCCACCTCCATTTCCCCGACCGATCACGCCACGAGGACGCCGACCACCGAGCTGATCGGCGATATGACGACCAAGGGGCCCAGCGGGATTACCGCCGCGACGAGCGCGACTACCGCGACCGGCGCCGCTCTGATCGGCGCCGCCATGACGAACCAGAAGGTTCCAGAGATGGAGAAAGGCGTCGCCACTACCAGGTCTACAACACCCAACCAGCCCCGAAGCGTAACTATGAAGAAGCCTATGACAAACTCCTTGACAGTCAATGCCCCGTCCACAAGTTCCACAAACACACCATGAGAGACTGCTACGGCTTCTCCCAGGCATTCAAAGAAGAAGAGAAGAAGAAGGCTTGCATCCAATCCGACAAAGACAATCGTGATGGTGATGGTGACCCGCCTCCGGGATTCACTGAGGCTCACTGGACGGTCTCCACAATCATTGGCGGCCGCATAGCTACGGAGTCAAGGAGGGAGCAGAAGCTCATCGCTAGACGCGTCAACTCCGTCACCAACTACGATGCCTCCATCATCGATCCACAGTTCCCACCCTGGTCGCACAAAGCCATCACCTTCAGCAGAGACGACCAGTGGACGGAGATCCCATACTTGGGTTGCTTCCCACTAATCCTCGATCTGGTCATATGCATGACCCGCTTCCATAAGGTGCTGATCGGCGGCGGCAGTGGCCTCAACATCCTCTTCTCCGGAGCTGCCAAAGAGCTCGGGCTCTGAGCGGAAGACCTAGAGACGACTACAGCTCTGTTCTAGGAATCGTTCCAGGGCAGCCCTCCTACCCCCTAGGATAGATCAATCTGCCCATCCAGTTCGAGACACTGCAGTGCTTCCGTATTGAGCACATCAACTTCCTGGTGGCCGACTTCGACGCCGCGTGTGACGCCATACTTGGCCGTCTAGCTCTGGCCAAGTTCGGGGCCATCCCCAACTACACCTACCTCGTCATGAAGATGCCGATGGAGACCGGCATCCTCACGGTTCGCTCCAACCTCCAGACCGCATACGACTGCGAGAAGGAGGCATCGCCAATATCTGAGGCCACCGACGTCTCCATCCTGATGAACACGTGCGCAGTAGACGCACAGAAGCTGATGCCTGGAGAACAAGTCATCCAGAGAAGATCCCACCCAGAGCTGCCACCAGGAACAAGGAGACAAAGGACATTGTCCTCGTCCCCGGTGACCCGAGTAAGATTACTCGCATCGGGATAGATCTCGACCCCAAATAGGAAGACGCGCTCGTAAGCTTCCTTAGAAAGCACGTTGGCGTTTTCGCATGGAAACCTGCGGACATGCCTGGCGTACCTAGGGAGCTGATCGAGCACTCCTTGAACGTCCCAAAGACCGCCAAGCCCATCAAGCAGAAGCTCCGACGATTCTCTCCAGACAAGAAGGAGGCTATTAGGGTAGAAATAGCTCGGCTCCTAGCTGCCGGTTTTATCAAAGAGGTGTATCATCCCGATTGGTTAGCCAATCCGGTTCTTGTAAGAAAAAAGAATAATGAATGGAGAATGTGCGTTGATTACACCAATCTCAGCAAACACTTCCCTAAAGACCCTTTTGGTCTCCCCCGTATCGATGAAGTTGTCGACTCCACCACTGGCTGTGAGCTACTCAGCTTCCTCGACTGTTACTCCGGCTATCATCAGATCGCCTTGAATGAAGAAGACCAGGAGAAAACCTCCTTCATCACCCCCTTTGGGGCCTATTGCTACAAGACCATGTCCTTCAGCCTGAAGAATGCTGGTGCCACATACCAGCGAGCTATCCAGGCATGCCTCAATGACCTCATTCCAGATGTTGCCGCGGCTTATGTTGATGACGCCATCATAAAAACCCAAAAGGCTGAAGACCTCATCTCCAATCTCGAAGCAGTCTTCATGAAGCTATCCACTTTTCAATGGAAGTTGAATCCTTCCAAGTGCATCTTCGGTGTCCCATTGGGCAACCTGCTCAGCAACATCGTCAGCAAACGAGGCATCCTCCCTAATCCAGAGAAAATCAAGGCTGTCATGCGGATGAAACCACCGACCAGCGTCAAGGACGTCCAGAAACTCACAGGGTGCATGGCTGCCCTGTGTCGATTTATCTCCAGGTTAGGTGAAAAAGGGCTTCCCTTCTTCAAGCTACTCAAGGCCGGCGAAAAATTTGTCTGGTTGGAAGAGGCCGATCGGGCCTTCAAGGAATTGAAGCAGTTCCTGGTACATCCTCTGCTCCATACGGCACCAGTAAAGGGCGAAACTCTGCTGCTCTACATCGCTGCGACCTGCAACATTGTCTGCACGGCCATAGTTGTCGAACGAGATAAAGACGGTCATGCATATCCAGTACAGCGACCAATTTATTTCATCAGCGAAGTCCTAAACGAGTCCAAGACTCGCTATCCGACGGTGCAAAAATTGATCTACGCCATCCTCATCACATCATGCAAGCTTCGTCACTATTTCGAAGCCCATCCAATTGTAGTGGTTACCCAACATCCCCTAGGCAACATCTTTCGCAACAAAGACGCCAATGGAAGAATCATGAAGTGGGCTGTGGAGTTGGGAACCTATTCTCTCGAGTTCCGCAGCAGAATGACGATAAAGTCACAAGTACTGGCTGACTTAATCGCCGAGTGGACAGAGATGAAAGAACAAGTACCCATTGAGCAGGAGGAACACTGGACGATGTACTTTGATGGATCCCTCAACATTGGATTCGCAGGTGCTGGCGTACTCCTCATATCACTTTCGGGTGAACGTCTCCGCTATGTGCTAAGAATATATTTCAAAGCCTCCAATAACTCTGCCGAGTATGAAGCCGCCATCCACGGTCTGCAAATTGCCACTAAGCTTGGCATCCGGAGGCTCATGGTGTATGGGGACTCCACTCTAGTTATCAACCAGGTAAACAAAGATTGGGACTGCAACAGTGAGAAGATGGATGCTTATCAGAAAGCTCGAAGGGAAATTCTTGGGCATCGAGTTTCACCACATAGTCCGAGCCGAGTGTAACGTCCCGCCTCCCCGAGGCCAGCCCGCTTACATTTGGCAGCTTAACTAGGATATAGACTGCCCTCACAGACCAACACCAGTCTTTTCTGTGCACTTTGTCCTCACTCATGCGCACCCGGGAAGAACTTCCCGGTCGGTCACCCATCGCTCCAGGGTCAAGCTCGCTTAACCTTGGAGTTCTTTGCAGATGGGCTTCCGGAAAAGAAGTTGCAACTTGTTGGCATGAGTATCCTATCAATCCTATTAAGCCATGGGCCGGGATGTTACATCCTCACCCCCTTAAGAGATCGACGTCCTCGTCGATCAATCCCAAGCCAGGAACGTCCCCTCTTGGCCACGTCCGTGTGTCCAGTGCCAGCGCATGTGCCATGCTGTGTGACCACGCCGGATCCACACCAGCCATGCGCACCATGCCTGCGCAACTGCGACACACGCACCCGTGAAACCGTAAGGGTCGGCTCCGATACCATTCTGTAACGTCCCGCCTCCCCGAGGCCAGGCCCGCTTACATTTGGCAGCTTAACTAGGATATAGACTGCCCTCACAGACCAACACCAGTCTTTTCTGCGCACTTTGTCCTCACTCATGCGCACCCGGGAAGAACTTCCCGGTCGGTCACCCATCGCTCCAGGGTCAAGCTCGCTTAACCTTGGAGTTCTTTGCAGATGGGCTTCCGGAAAAGAAGTTGCAACTTGTTGGCATGAGTATCCTATCAATCCTATTAAGCCATGGGCCGGGATGTTACACCGAGAACCAGGAAGCCGACGAATTGTTGAAGCTTGGCTCATCACGGGCCGATATCCCTCCCAGTGTCTTCGTCCAAGACTTGGTCAACCCCTCAATCCAGACAGACGAAGAAACAGAAGCCTCCCCTTCAGATCAGATGGTCGCATGCGTCTTCAACCCTGAAGAAGATTGGCGAGTCCCTTTCATCGCCTACTTACTCAAAGCCAAAATCCCTAAAGATAAAATCGAGGCAGAACATCTCATACGACGCTCCAAGAACTACATTCTAGTTGATGACAAGCTCATGTGTAAAAATGGCAAGAGTGAAGTCCTTTAGAAGTGCGTAACACGGGAAGAAGGCGTCAAGATACTCCAGGAAGTACACGGAGGCATGTGCGGCAACCACACGGCTTCACGTACACTGGTCGGCAAAGCCTTCCGAGCAGGATTTTACTGGCCTACTGCCGTCCAAGATGCCGAGAAAATTGTGCGGCACTGCGAGCGTGCCAGTTTTTCGCCAAGCAGATACACGTCCCAGCGCAAGAGCTACAGACCATACCTGCATCCTGGCCTTTTGCCACATGGGGACTCGACATGATAGGTCTTTTCAGGGCAGCTAAAGGAGGATACCGCTGCGTATACATTGTAATTGACAAATTCTCCAAATGGACCGAGTACAAGCCACTGATGAAAGCAACAACAGCCAAACCAGCGGAGTTCTTCAATGACATCTCTCACCGCTTCGGCCTACCGAACAGCATCATCACCGACCTCGGTACCACCTTTACCGAAAGCGACTTCTGGGATTTCTGCGACGAAATAAGCATCGTGGTCAAATATGTCTCAGTGGCTCATCCTCGAGCCAACGGTCAGGTGGAAAGAGCAAATGGAATGCTGCTCGACGCTCTCAAGAAGCGCCTACACGAAGTCGTTGAAAGAAGCCTAGGAAATTGGATCCTCGAGCTGCCGGCGGTAATCTAGGGTTTACGAACCCAACCCAGCCGCAACACCGGCGTATCTCCTTATTTCATGGTCTACGGATCCGAAGCAGTGCTCCAGGCCAACGTTGAGTTCTGAGCTCCCCGAGTAGAAAACTTCAATGAAGAAATTTCTGACAATGCCCGAGCCAAAGACATTGACAGGCTCGAGGAAGAGCGCCTGGTCTCTTGCGTGCGCACGGCGAAGTACCTCGCAGGGCTACGGCATTATTATAACCACAACGTCAACGGCAGGTTCTTCGTGGTCGGTGACCTCGTCCTCCACCGCAAGCAGAGCAAGGAGGGCATGCACAAGCTCTCTTCTCCATGGGAAGGGCCATACATGGTCAAAGCCATAACTCGGCCAGGCTTGTGCAGACTGTGTGACCTCGACGGCGTCGACATCCCCAACTCCTAGAACATCGAACATCTTCATCGCTTCTATCCTCGACAGAACGTCAAGGCAGATATGTGTATTTCCGTTTTATTACTTCAATAAAAGTTGCATTGCTTCCATACACATATATGTCGATATTTGCAGATTAGCAATCGCTAACATTCGTCGACAATGCGTAAGTCCCACACCTGTTCGGGCAGTCTAACTTCATCGCCGCATAAGCCCCACAACTGATCGGGCAGCACAACTCCATCAACGTGTAAGCCCCGCACCTGTTCGGGCACCTTAGCTTCGTCGCCGCGTAAGCCCCGCAACTGATCGGGCAGCACGACTTCACCAACGCATAAGTCCCGCACCCGTTCGGGCAGCCCAACTACGTTGACGCATAAGCCCTGCATTCAGTAGGCTGCCTAACATCGCCGCTTCACCGACTGCCCCGATAGATTCGTGAAGCCATCGCCCACGATAAGCGTAAGCCCTGCCAGGCGCAGGCAGCTTCGCCACCAAGTAAGCCCCAGGGACGCCTGGGCCGTTAATCTTCGCTATTACGTAAGCCCCGGGGACACTTGGGCAGTTTTAGTAGCGTCTCCACAAGCCCCGTCGAAAGGAACGGGCACTGGTCGTCTATCCCTCCAAAAGAGTTGCACGCTCTGGCTCCTCGCCGATCAACCCAAAAAACATCGACCATTTCCGAGTGCTCCACGTCACATGTGATCAACATTAAAAACATATATGTTTATGACGCTCCGAACACTCAGCGATCATGCTAAGATTAAATACAAGTTTAAACGAAACACTTAAACTAGTGTTCATTATACAAACAGTTCACAACTATTTTGCAGACAGATTCAAGTGTTCTCCATCGGAAAGAGTTGCACGTCTGCCGCCAAGAGCGCTGCCACCGGCTTCGCTTCATCCTCCAATTGATCTTCCTGCTCCTCGGTGGTCCCCAAGGCATATCCACCGTTTACCCTGTCGTTCCTCATGCCAGGGTAATGAGAGTGGACCACTCCGAGCACATGAGCGGCCACGTTCTTGGCGACATTAGAGCAGAAGACTTTGAAGTGTCATAGTGCATCACGGTTGCGGCGGATAATTTCAAATGGCTCCGGTGCTGTACCTCCGAAGGCTCCAGAAGGTGGATTAGCAGGCGTGTATTCGATGATATCAAGCACGGGTTTGATCCCCTCTGCCACGGCATCATATCGTCCTTCGACGGCTTCAAGACGCTATGACAAGTCATTCAGCTGCGCCCGTGTCCTCTTTTCCATTTCTGCAAGGACAAAAACAGTCAACAAAGAAGGAGCACAACAGCAATCCATAGGTGCAAGAAACTCACCGAGGCGTGCTTCTTCGTTTCTCCGAGCAGCCTCCCATAGTGTTGACACCTCCTTCTCAAGCTCCTTGACTGCACCAAGAAAAATTCGAATCGGCATGCTCTAGCAGATCTAAGAAGATTAGATAAGTAACACGAAGGCACACAGACCTTGTTTCACGGTGCCTTCAAAACAATCTTGCAGATATGCAAATCAAGACGCCGAGTTTGAGAAGACAAGAAAAGATGGGATAAAATAACCAGCACTACGATGTCACTCATACCTTTTTTGTCCTGCAACAGCTTCTGCTCGGACTCCATCAAATCGGTGCAATGCTCTTGCAATGTGTCGCGCTGCTCTCGTAGGTCATCCATCACACCGCTAAGGCGCTTCACCTCTTTTTGAAGTTCTTCATTCTTAAAGGCAGCCCTGGCCAAGCGATGAAGAGTTTTTTGGCGATCTTCAGCGGTATCATGGACCACCTAGTCAACACCAACGAAGCAATTAACAACAAATAAAAATGGGATAAGCATCTTCTGAAGAAGGAAAGGTTACCTGCACACGCGAAGACAATTGACCCAGACGGCGGAGCACCTTCCTAAGGTCGGTTCATGTCTCATTAATGTCCACCTTCAGGGCTTCAAGTTCATCGTCCGCCAGCTCCTCCTCTACTGCAATGGCATAGGTATCGCCAACCCGCTATAAGGTCCGCAGCACCGCTGGTAGGACCTCGCCTGTAGCTTCCCACGAGATTTCTTTGACATCCTGCTCGGGAGGCGCCGCGCTGGAAGACGGATGATCCTGACGCTCCTGATCAGCACCTGATGGCGGCGCTGAGCCATGAGGCCCAGACTGACGATCTTCTCTGGTGTTTTCATGCGGCCGCTCCACACCTCGACCAAGCGACGAAGCCGGCGGTGTAGGAGTACGCTGTGGCGGTTGCTCTGTCGGCAGCGTATGGCGGCTAGCCGTAGGATCATCCGGTGGGACCTCTTGCGTGCGGGCATCCAGCGGCGTTTCTTCCAGTGCCTCCGGTGAGTCGTGATCCGAAGGCCACGAGGCCGATATGCCAGCTCCACTTCCGCTCTTCGCCGATTCACCTCCAACTATTCCACCACTTGCTTCTCCCTCGACATCCTCGGTGGAAGGTCCCCTGAATTACGATGCGGACTCATTGGTCACCGGCAACTGAGAAGAACACTCGACAAAGAAGTATAATAGAGGAAACATGGGTTACTCACATCTCCGGCCGACGGCACTTGCGCGTAAACTGTTTCTTCCGACCAGCAGTCCCTTCATTGGGACCTAGATTATTGCTCGGAGGGATTTCCCCTTTCTGACATTTTGGCGCTGGCTCTTCATCATCACTCGAGCTTGGAATCACCTCCTGACGACGAGGATGTTGCTTGGAGATCTTCACTGGCTTGCCAAGGCGCCGACCACTCTTCTTCGATGAACCGACTCCTTCTCCCACCGGCTGCTTACCACGAGCAGCTCGGTCGGCTAGGTTCTCCTGGTCATCATCGTCATCTTCGTCTTCCTCATGAGCCGAGGGCTCTGCGAAGTCTTCATCCTCGTTACCAGGCCGGTAACGGCGTCAAGGGATGACTCCTTCAGGCCACTCTGTAGTGGGCACCTCTGAAAAGTACACCTTTCAGTCCTGGCCATTTATCTTCAACAAATCAAATGAGATACAAAGGATCAACATTTGGAACAAAAGACATAAAGAAGAAATCTGCAAACAGCGCACCTCGGGCGGCGGATTCCCAATGTGCAAAGCCTTCTGTTGCCCTCGGTTGTCGATATGCGTCTGGATGTCAAAGAGTTCCTCCAGTCTCATTGTAGCTTCAGAGGCTGACATGTGATCGACCACTTCTCTGGTCGGGTCAGTTTCACTGATCCATTCATACGCAGGGTGAACTCATTCCTTGCAGGGCTGTACTAGGTGCCTCACGAAATTGGCAACTACTCCAACTCCATTCAGATTCATACCCTTGAGAATCTCTAACAGCTCATTCACCTGCTCCATCTCGTCAGATTTGGGTTTGTCTGACCAGCTTGGCTTCCTCTCTAGTATTTGGTCGACAGCACTCCGAACAGGCGGGTCTTGGTTTGGGAGATACAACCATCTCTTGCTCTAGTCCCGAATACTGGTATTAAGAGGGATAGAGAGATTGTGCGCAGACATCCCATCCCTGAGCTTCAGATATACTCCTCCGGCGATTCGAGACCTCTCCGCTTGATTTCACAAGCATGAATGTTGACGGTGGACAACGTCAACTTTTATTAGAACTTTAGACACCAAAGGCTACATGAATACACAATAGTCTAGGGTTTTAACTAACAGTTTCCACGAGTTTTGCATGTTCTGTATTTTCCAGGGGCTATTCCAGAAAAGCATAAAAGAAGGGTTAAAGAGCATGATTACCACAAAACTTAACCGCCAAGGAAACATCATCACGAGAACACTAGAAGCGTCTGGAACACACCCGAAGCACCAGGGCCCGAGACCCACCAGGGTGGGGCCGGCCGGCACCCTCCCATTAGGGTTTTGGCCCAC
Source organism: Eremochloa ophiuroides (assembly GCA_038502445.1). NCBI lineage: Eukaryota > Viridiplantae > Streptophyta > Magnoliopsida > Poales > Poaceae > Eremochloa > Eremochloa ophiuroides. The sequence continues at coordinate 38,386,985 of JAHLJS010000007.1, read as the reverse complement.
CTTCTGGAGTCTTCTTCCGCCGCCTTGGTGGAGTCATCTCTGCCCTTGTTTCAAGTCGGTTTGATCCTACAGCGTACGTGCATCCCACCGGGCTATAAATAGAGGGGCAGACCCTCTGGAGGCATCAACCCATCATTCATTCAAGGCATCAAGTCCTCAAGCCATCAAGAGCCTCCTAGTTCATCAAGAGCCTCCTAGTTCATAGTTCTAGCCTAGTTAGATTAGAAGTAGAGGAGTTCTAGTTCTTCGGCGGATCTGGATCCCCGGCGTCTGTCTGGAGCAAGTAGTTCGGTATAATTCTAGTTCTTTCTCTATTATTGTATTCTTCATTATAATTAGGGAAACATTGTTCTTAATAGTTCATATGTTTTTTATTACAATAGTCTTTGTCTACTTTGATTATATGTCTAGTATAATTGGTTTGATCTTATTGAATTCATGTAATTGCTCATATAGCGTTTATTTATGCGGACAATGTATAGATGATGAACAGTATGTAGACATGGTGTCTAGGTATTTTGTTTATTTGCGAGTGCATCCTGATGTGACGGGTCGTGTGGTAGATCGCGTAGGTGACAGCTACATTGAGTTCTCTATAGTCCACCCCCCGTATGTAGGCCAGCAAGCACGGTCGCGAAGTTGGATGATGACTCTGTTTCACATCCTTCCTAGATGATGCCCTTTGCATGTGATTATGATATAGGATTAGTCTAACAATGATTGCTAGATGTAATTGCACTAATTAGAGTTATTCATTGATGTAGTTATAGAATTACCTTTGATATTAATTCCTTAGTTTATCCATTGGCTAGCTATTACTATGACTAGAGAGCGCTCTGATGATTATCTTTTATTTATGATGCTTGATCATACTTATCACCTTTATATTTATTTACCTTGTGACCTCTACCTGTTATGAGTAGAGTAAATGACATTGGTAATGTCACTTATCCATTGTATACCATCACTATCAATATAATAGATTAAAGTTTATCCTAGTCCTTCCCAGAGGTATAAATATAAATCGACAACCTGGTAGAACTCCCTAGGTAAAATGCTACAATGGTATAATTATCTGTCCGCTTGCAGAACTGATCTTAGTTTATATTATTTATTATTTATATTTCTGCCTAGTCATATAGATTAATATATAAAACCTTTATTTATTCTTAGCATTATTAATTAGGGATGACAACCTAGTTCTTGCATAAGAATGTTGGTAATAGAAAAGTGGTTAGTTGCTAATGACAAGTTAATTAATTACCATTCATCTTCTAATCTCACCTCTTGCATTAAAAGTTATATAGTTATATTTGGCGATGTTAGTAGATGTCAACAAGCATTTTTGGCGCCATTGCCGGGGAAGGCACATTAAACTTAGGAAATATTGATAGCATATGTATACATAATGGATAAGATTGTATTACCGATTGATCTCTAACTCAAACAGGCACACCCTTATTTTTTATCATTTGCTTATCTTATGCAGGGTGATGAATGAATGGTTTTTCTCTTCCAAATAATTTCACTGAGGATCCAGAGAAACTCCTGAGAAGAAAGAAGTTTGTAGAAGCGAGGGACAATTTCAAGCTACCATCAAAAACAACCATCGCTGCTCAAGCTCATTCATCAAGGGAGCCAGCTCCAATATTGGAAGAAGAACACTTAGGAGAAGATTTATCTTCTGTGTTTGAAGACATGGCTGAGAAGACGTTGCGCGAGTTCTTTGCCCCAACAACAGAAAACATCTGAACTGGACCAGCAGTCAACACGGGGGAGAATAGATTCGAGCTCAAGCCTGCTCTTATCACCATGGTTCAAGCTAGCCAGTTTTGTGGAAAAGCTCATGAAGATGCAAGTGCACACTTACAACACTTTTTAAAGATCTGCAGCACCTTCACGATTAGAGGAGTACCAAGAGATGCTATTTTACTCCGTCTTTTCCCATTTTCACTTTTGGGGAAAGCCAAGCAATGGTTCTACACTAACAAAGACAAGAACACTACATGGGACCGATGCTCAACTGCTTTCCTAGCAAAGTTCTTTCCCACAGGCAAGACAAATGCTCTGTGTGGGAAAATCTCAAGTTTTCAACAGCAACATGACGAATCATTCACTGAAGCATGGGAGAGATTCCAAGATTACATTGAAGACTGTTGAAAGGTCCTTGTTTGGTTTTGGTAATTGAGTGACAACTTAAGTGGACTAATATGTGTTTAAGTGTTGATTACACAGGTGATTAGTCCACAGGTACATGTGTGTGAGCATCTATGCCATGGAGGTGAAAATGGCTTGGAGATGATGCTTAGCTCACACATATGGTATGAAGGAGCTAAACGCATGAGACATGACATGGAGTCATGTGGCTAGGTGAAGAAGATCAAGACAAGGCTTCGCGTTGATGGACCGGTTGCAAGTGTGAAGGGCAAGTCAGGTGATGGCTTGGCGCCGATGGACCAACGCAACGGTGAAGAGCAAGCAAGTCAGGGATCGATGAACCAAAAGCCACGTGATGATATGAAGTGGATCATATCATTCATGAGGTGTTGGTGCATGTGTTGCACCGGCATCGATGGTGTCGGAGACGGTGATGAAGACGGTGATCAAAATGGAAAGCGCAAGGCAAAGGTATAACCTAGGGCATTTCCATTTCACCGGTCTAAGGTTGAGTAGAGAAGTGCTTGACCGGATTTAAGATAGATAGCTGTACTATCAAGAGGGGCAAACTTGTTTGCATATCGGTCATCTAGTGCCACTTGAGTGATCTAACTTGCATACGTTGCTAGGATCGAGTGGCGTGGTGAAAAGAGTGAAAAATTCTTTGAAAAATGTTTGTGAAAAGCTAACACACATGCACATGAGGTGTAAACTTGGTGTTAGCACTTTTGCAAAGGTGAAAGTGTTTGGAGGTGGTGTTGTGAGGTAGAGAGGGTGTGGTTCTCTCTCTTCCTCCTGCCGAGCTTGCGAGGCAGGATTCGGAGGTTTTCGGCGAAGTTGCAAGAGCGTCGGACGCTAAGGCCAGGGGGCGTCGGACCATGGGTTCGGTCCGATGGCCTGCCCTTGTCTTCTGTGTTGTGGTGCGAGCGTCGGACGCTATCTGCAGTGACAGCGTCGGACCATCCTCGTGCGTCCGATGGTGTTTGGCCTGTGAGCGTCGGACACTGAAGTTTGTGGGCGTCGGACTTTTGTCCGAGCGTCCGACGGTGCAGATCGTGCGAGAGCTAACACGTGGCGAGCTCTGAGAGCGTCGGTCTCTTGGGTTTAGTCCGACGGCGAGCGTCGGACGACCGTCCGACGGTTTTCAGCCCTCGGGGAGCTCTCTGGAAGCGTCGGACCGTGGAGTTCGTTGGTCCGACGGTGTTCCGTCCGACGGTGAGCTGAAGCGCGGGAAGTTAGCCGTTGTGATCCAACGTTCGACTTCAAACGGCTAGTGACACGTGGCGGCTATCGGGAGCGTCGGACCGTGGACATTGGTCCGACGGTGGCGCGGCTGAGCGTCCGACGCTCAGTCCGACGGCCGGATTGAGAGGGCAACGGCTCTATTCGCTTGAGGGCTATAAATCCAAGCACTTGGCGGCCTTGGCCGACCAGCTGAGCACCCTTGGACCTATGTGGCTTGTGTAGGTGTGCTTGGAAGCCCTCCCACTCACTCACTTGCTTAGTGCACATCCGATTGATTGATAGTGAGTGATTCTAGTGCGTTGCATCGTGAGATTGCATCGAGTGGCACTAGGTGATCGTGTTGCAAGCCGGTGGTGCTTGTTACTCTTGGAGGTTGCCACCTCCTAGACGGCTTGGTGGCTTGTGGCTCCGTGAAGCAAGCAAGAAGATTGTGCTTAGCTCCGGAGAAGCTTTGTGAGGGGTTGGAGCTCACCCCGCGGGAGATCGCGAAGAGCATCGCTAGTAGAGCGAGACGTGAAGAGCGACAAGTGGTCCGGCCGAGTCAAGTGCTAGAGCTTGTGGTAAGCACTCCACGTGGGAGAGTGTGACTTGCGGGTCACCACTAGCAAGAGGACCAGCGGCAACCTTGGAGCTTGTCTCAACGGAGGACGTAGCTTGTGGCGACAAGTGAACCTCCGGGAAATAAATCACCGCGTCAACATCTTCCCATCCTTTGCAGTGGTTTGCTCCCTTCTACACAAGTTATTTATATTGTGCATTACTTTATTTGTGTAGTTGTAGTTGCTCTTGTCAGACCGGTTAGCTTGTGTAGCTTGCCACTCACCTTCTTAGCTTGTGTAGCTTAGAAGTAGTTCTCACTTAGTTTGTGTAGCTATAGTGAGTTGCGTTCTTTGATTTGGATTGTGTATCCTTGTCATTGAGCAAGTAGTGAGCTTAGGTGCTTAGTGCGTTTTTACTTGCTAGTTAATAGGAGTTTTCCCGGTGTTTAAAGTACTAGCACTTAGGTTTGTGTGATCTTGCGCTAGAACGGTTTAGGGAAGCTCAAGCTAGACTTGCACCTTTGCTTCTCGCTAGGATCTTTGGCAAGGTGTTTAGAGTCTTAGTTAGACGGGTGAATTGTCGCTAGAACCGATTAGGTTTTATTCCGCTGCGATTAGTTGTTATAAAGGACTATTCACCCCCCTCTAGTCCGCCATCTCGACCCTACACGTGGTATCAGAGCTTGGTCTCTCAATTGCGGTCTTAACCGACCCGAGAGGATGGCGACTTATGGGCTAGATGTTGATTGTCCATACACATTTGATGGCACACACTTTGCACGTTGGAGAAATTGGATGGAATGTAATATTAAATTTATTTCTCCCCAAATGTGGTGGATCGTAGATGTAGGCTTTTCCCATGCGATTGATGAGGACAATCCTACCAAAGCGTAAGGGAAATGCTTACAACTCGGTTACCAAGCTATTAACATGTTTTATAGAGCTTTGGATGATAGCATCTTCAGAAGGATCATGCACTTTGAGACCGCTCATGAAATTTGGGTGTATCTCAATGAAAACTATGGTGCGCTCCCCGAAGATGAAGATGATGCCAAAGACATGAAGCTTGGTGATCAAGAGCACCTTCACAACTCCATGATTGTGAAGAGTTGTTCCTCCTCTTCGTCAAGTGATGATGTTGATACTACCACAAGAGCACTTGACAAGGGAGTTGATAAAGCCACAAGTGATGCACATGATGATTCTACCTCAAGCTCACTTGATGATGGCTATGAGAGTGATGCATCCACAAGCTCTTCATCCTCATCGCATTGCTACACATCACTTGGTGATGGCAAGGTATCAATTGGCGATGTGGTTATTGATTGTGATGATCCAAATTTCGAGCTTGTGCGCAAACTCTTTAATGCTTTAGAAAATGAGATGAATAAAACAAAGAATTTGACTAATGAAAACTCTTTTCTAAAGGACACATGTGAACAACAAAAGCATCTACTTTATGTCATGAGTTGTTCACATGAGGAGCTAAAATTGACTCATGAGGAGCTTAGTGTTGCTCATGAGAATTTGGTAAAAGACCATGCTTTTCTCACTAAGGAGATTTCCAACGAAAAATCTAAAACTTGTGAGAGCTCATCACTTGGGTCAAATGATCAATCACATATTGCAACTAACCCTCGTGATGTAGGCATGAAGAATGTATCCGCCTCATGTGATGATATGCCTTGTTCTTCATTTTTACATACTTGTTCTACTTCTATGTCTTGTGAGACTAACCTTTTGAATGAGAACAATGAGCTCAAAAGTCAAGTGAAGAACATGAGTGACAAAATAGAAAGGTGGAACAACTCAAGTGTCACCCTCAATAACATGTTAAAGAATACAAAAATTGTCGGTGACAAGAGTGGCCTTGGGTACATCAAAAAGAAATGGGACATGACCAAAGGTGAAAGAAAGAAAGCTAGAAAAGAGAAGAAGCAAGAGCGAGAAAGACTTGCTCATTTCATGTGCTTTATATGCCATGAAATGGGTCATCTAGCTTTGTCATGCCCTACCAAAGAGAAGCCCAAGAAGAAAGAAGTGAGGCTCACACATCCACAATGTCCCAAGTGTAGCACTAGAAGTGATATCCCTTCTACGTGCCTATACAAGAGATTTGTGAGGCCTCAACAAAAGCCACAAGACAAGACACCCCAAGATCAAGTCAAGACCAACCATGAAGTATGCTATGGTGACTTGAAGAAGAAGAAAACAAGAAGGGGTAATGGAAGAGGAAGGCGTCAAATTCATATTCATGATGCCAAGTTGATGATGAGCAAGACTCAAGAGAAGAACAAGATGGCTCACATCAAGTGTTTCAAATGTGAAGACATGGGTCACTTTGCCTCGAAGTGTCCTAACAAGCTTGAGAAGAAGGCTCAAGCAACTCAAGAGAGGCGAGGCAATGAGAAGCACAACATGAGCAAGAAAGAGAAGGCTCAAGCAAAGCAAAAGTGCTACTCATGCCGGGAAAGGGGACACATGGCTAATTCATGTCCCCTAGGTAACACTCCTAAGCCTATTTCAATTCATGCAAATAATTTGCTTAGGAAGGATGACAATGGTACCTCATCGGTTGCTATTGCAAAACATCCCGCTATCCATACTAAGGCAATGCCTAAGTATGGTGCTCCTAACTTGAGAGGACCCAAACTAGTTTGGGTACCATCAAAAAGTGGATGATTGCGTGTAGGTACCATGTCATTGGAGGCTTGATTTAATTGGCATTCATATTGATCATCATATAATGAGTCAAGTCATGATTACTAGTGTAAATCCAAACCAATGCCAAGTCAAATAAAGTGAAGTCCAAGTGCTATAACATACAAGTGCAAAAGTTCAAGTTGTGGGTGGTTCTTTGGATAATTATTTGATGACTTGCAAACAATTGAGTTGAAGCTTGCAAATGGATGATCATGAATTATCAAGGTATATCATTTGTTGATCAAACTTATTTAGATGCATATGAGTTGATTGAATTGAAAAAATATGCATATGTTGCTTGCAATAAGAAGTTTGAATGGAATAATTGCTTAGTGATCAAATTTGAGTAGATTTGGTTGGATATGATCATAGGATGACTTTTAGTAAGTGGATTTAATGGATATATGTCTTGTGAGAGTATTCAAGCTTGTTTACCTCAAGTTTGATTCAATTTGAAGAAGTTTAGCTCAATTGATCAAAATCTGTCCAAAATTGTGAAACTGAGCTAGCTGAGAACAAAGCCATGTTTGAGTAATCAAAACTATTTGGATTGGCTTGAAAATTGATATACATGCTCTAGACTTATGGTACAAGTTGCTATGAAGATCTCATAAGAATTGGATAAGGATTACTTTGGTTTTGGAGTAGTTCTTGTCAACTATAGTGCAGCAGTTTTTGAGCATGTAGCAGTGTAGAGAAAAATAATGGTTGGCAGTCCATACTTGGTCAAATAAAGCTCAAATTTTTATGGCTGCTAGTAGACTCAAATAAGGTCATCTCCACAAAATTTCATGGCAATTGGACATGTACATTGGGAGATATAGCATACTCATTTAAAGGTACAGAATCTGTCCACAAGAGAGAATTATTGGAAATATTTGGTATCTCTTGCATTGAAGGGCTCTCAAGTTAGAATTATGATTACAAGTGGTTGAGAGTTTCAATTGTTTGGTTTTGGATCATGAAGATTGGTACTCAAGTAAAGATCAAGACCAAGCAAAGGAACGATGAAGCTTAAGTCCTAGTGATGATTGGAGAACAATTGGATAGAAAGAAAAGGACTTAAAGAAGGAATTCAAGTTGATCATCATGTTAAGTCCTTAGATCAATCAAGCAAAGGCAATTCAAGTAAGTATTGAAGATGTTTCTTTGGAGAGAGGTCACTTCTCCCGATCGTCGGGGTGTGCCGCCTTTTGTAGGTAAACCAAGTGGGTGATGCTTGGATGGCTAACATGGAAGTGGTAATCCGGAGAATCATTGGAGATGCTTAGTTGAAGCAATCAAAAGGGTTGATCTAGAGAGCAAGCAACAAACCAAATAAGAAAATTCATATACATACACATGGTATTAATGATTATTCAAGTGGTATTCTCTCATCTAAGCTTGATCAAGAAAGGAAGCAAGTCAACCACAACATTGAAGCTAGCACTTGATCATATGGGTGAAGAATAGAATTCATGATGATAATTGGTCTTCACCAAGCTCTCCAAATGGACTTCTCTATTGCTATTTTTGAGATTGATTGAAAATGACTATCCTCTACTCCGAGATAGCAAAGGTATCATTGTATGGCATATGCATCCATATTTTGATAAGGACTTGATTAGAGCATATAGTCATATGAGCATTCACAAAAAAAAATCAAATGATTTTGAGTTCATATTATGCCACTATTGCTTCTATGTTTTGTTGAATCTAGTGGCTAAATATGACTTGTTCATGAGCATGTGAACCTAGTGTTTGATCTAGTTAAATAAACAAAAAGGATCTAATTCAACATAGGCAAGATAACCCCTAGTGGAGTGAAGAAGCTTGTCTTTGGTTCAAACCGAGTTAGATTACTTGTGCAAGTTTGCTAGTTTGAACTAATCAAGAAAGAAGCTCTTGGAAACAATCTAAGTTCAAGAAGCACAAGATAACAATAAAAATGGATATCAAGTTATTTATTCACGTGATATTCATCTACACGTGGTATTTTCAAGTGGTATCTGACAAGATGTGCAATTGATCCTCAACTTTTAGTGATCATCAAGATGAAGACTTCCCACACCAAAAGAGCTCAAGTTCAAGTGGATGACCGATCATATTACATAGGGGAGATACTTATTCATTTGGTATCAAGAGATGCAAGGTCCAATATGTGGTATCTCATTCTTTGGATGGTTTTCAAGTGGTGTCATTCCAACTCAAAATGGTGGTGTCCATCAAATGTGCAAGAATCTACCCTCAACATCCCTACCACACACCTTTGTCACAATAGAGCATTGACTTTTATGGAAATTGATGACAAAGGGGGAGAGATTTGGACAAAGATATGAAATTATGTGATAAGGAAGAGATATTGGATTACATGATCATGGGGGAGAGATAATCAAGATGGATGGAAGTACGCAATGAACCATCATGGAGGCCGATGATGGGAGAGCAATAGGCCAACAAGAAGGATGATCCACAAGATTAAAGATTATAAGGGGATCAAAATTCTTGGACAAGAGAAGCACACAAGTAGGGGGAGCAAGCTCATGGACATGGTTGATTGCATTTGAAATGTGCATATTCATATGCTTGCTTGCATTTGCACTTAGTTTTCTACACATGGTATGTTACTTGTGTGGTGTATGCTAGTATAGGTTTGAATGATGATTTGATAACTAGCATGCATAGGTTGTTAGCTAGACTTATGTTTATCAAGTATTTACTAGAACCTTGCCCTTTAATGTTGATCTCACGGGGTATCTAGTACTCTTGCTTGTCTAGCTAATCTTGATGCTAAGGGTGGACTTAATGGTGCAACTTCAATTGGCTTCAAGTAATTGGTATCGAGCAATTGGTATCACGCTACAAAGGTTTATTCTATGCACCTTAGCATCACTTAGTAGTGTTGGCACTCCCACAAGTTTCATATTTATGCATGTGTGAAAATTTGAAACCAAACCATTTGAGCACACATGTAGGGGGAGTTAACACTACCAAGTCGGGTTTTATGGAGCTTATCCAAGTCTAAAGATTTGAGCTTAAAGATGGATAAGTAACATAAAAATCCAACCCAAGTTAGTAATTTACACTTGTGTGAAGAGCTAACTTGGTTAATGCGCTTAATTTCCATATCTTTGTAGAGTTGTCATCAATTACCAAAAAGGGGGAGATTGAAAGGTCCTTGTTTGGTTTTGGTAATTGAGTGACAACTTAAGTGGACTAATATGTGTTTAAGTGTTGATTACACAAGTGATTAGTCCACAGGTACATGTGTGTGAGCATCTATGCCATGGAGGTGAAAATGGCTTGGAGATAATGCTTAGCTCACACATATGGTATGAAGGAGCTAAACGCATGAGACATGACATGGAGTCATGTGGCTAGGTGAAGAAGATCAAGACAAGGCTTCGCGTCGATGGACCGGTTGCAAGTGTGAAGGGCAAGTCGGGTGATGGCTTGGCGCCGATGGACCAACGCAACGGTGAAGAGCAAGCAAGTCAAGGATCGATGAACCAAAAGCCACGTGATGATATGAAGTGGATCATATCATTCATGAGGTGTTGGTGCATGTGTTGCACCGGCATCGATGGTGTCGGAGACGGTGATGAAGACGGTGATCAAAATGGAAAGCGCAAGGCAAAGGTATAACCTAGGGCATTTCCATTTCACCGGTCTAAGGTTGAGTAGAGAAGTGCTTGACCGGATTTAAGATAGATGGCCGTACTATCAAGAGGGGCAAACTTGTTTGCATATCGGTCATCTAGTGCCACTTGAGTGATCTAACATGCATACGTTGCTAGGATCGAGTGGCGTGGTGAAAAGAGTGAAAAATTCTTTGAAAAATGTTTGTGAAAAGCTAACACACATGCACATGAGGTGTACATTTGTTGGTGTTAGCACTTTTGCAAAGGTTTTCAGCGAAGTTGCAAGAGCGTCGGACGCTAAGGCCAGGGGGCGTCGGACCATGGGTTCGGTCCGACGGCCTGCCCTTGTCTTCTGTGCTGTGGTGTGAGCGTCGGACGCTGTCTGCAATGACAGCGTCGGACCATCCTCGTGCGTCCGACGGTGTTTGGCCTGTGAGCGTCGGACGCTGAAGTTTGTGGGCATCGGACTTTTGTCGAAGCGTCCGACGGTGCAGATCGTGCGAGAGCTGACACGTGGCGAGCTCTGAGAGCGTCGGAATTTTGGGTTCAGTCCGACGGCGAGTGTCGGACGACCGTTATACGGTTTTCAGCCCTTGGGGAGCTCTCTGGAAGCGTCGGACCGTGGAGTTCGTTGGTCCGACGGTGTTCCGTCCGACGGTGAGCTGAAGCGCGGGAAGTTAGCCGTTGTGATCCAACGTTCGACTTCAAACGGCTAGTGACACGTGGCGGCTATCGGGAGCGTCGGACCGTGGACATTGGTCCGACGGTGGCGCGGCTGAGCGTCCGACGCTCAGTCCGACGGCCGGTTTGAGAGGGCAACGGCTCTATTCGCTTGAGGGCTATAACTCCAAGCACTTGACGGCCTTGGCCGACCAGCTGAGCACCCTTGGGCCTGTGTGGCTTGTGTAGGTGTGCTTGGAAGCCCTCCCACTCACTCACTTGCTTAGTGCACATCCGATTGATTGATAGTGAGTGATTCTAGTGCGTTGCATCGTGAGATTGCATCGAGTGGCACTAGGTGATCGTGTTGCAAGCCGGTGGTGCTTGTTACTCTTGGAGGTTGCCACCTCCTAGACGGCTTGGTGGCTTGTGGCTCCGTGAAGCAAGCAAGAAGATTGTGCTCAGCTCCGGAGAAGCTTTGTGAGGGGTTGGAGCTCACCCCGCGGGAGATCGCGAAGAGCATCGCTAGTAGAGCGAGACGTGAAGAGCGACAAGTGGTCCGGCCAAGTCAAGTGCTAGAGCTTGTGGTAAGCACTCCACGTGGGAGAGTGTGACTTGCGGGTCACCACTAGCAAGAGGACCGGCGGCAACCTTGGAGCTTGTCTCAACGGAGGACGTAGCTTGTGGCGACAAGTGAACCTCCGGGAAATAAATCACCGCGTCAATATCTTCCCATCCTTCGCGGTGGTTTGCTCCCTTCTACACAAGTTATTTATATTGTGCATTACTTTATTTGTGTAGTTGTAGTTGCTCTTGTGAGACCGGTTAGCTTGTGTAGCTTGCCACTCACCTTCTTAGCTTGTGTAGCTTAGAAGTAGTTCTCACTTAGTTTGTGTAGCTAAAGTGAGTTGCGCTCTTTGATTTGGATTGTGTATCCTTGTCATTGAGCAAGTAGTGAGCTTAGGTGCTTAGTGCGTTTTTGCTTGCTAGTTAATAGGAGTTTCCCCGGTGCTTAAAGTACTAGCGCTTAGGTTTGTGTGATCTTGCGCTAGAACGGTTTAGGGAAGCTCAAGCTAGACTTGCACCTTTGCTTCTCGCTAGGATCTTCGGCAAGGTGTTTAGAGTCTTAGTTAGAGGGGTGAATTGTCGCTAGAACCGATTAGGTTTTATTCCGCTGCGATTAGTTGTTATAAAGGACTATTCACCCCCTCTAGTCCGCCATCTCGACCCTACAACTGTCCTCATCATAGGATAAAGGATTGACTACTATTTGTGACCTTCTACCACGGGCTAGTCTCTAGTACCCGTGAGTCCATAGATGCTGCAGCTGGAGGAGCTTTCCTGTCACTTAAGCTTCTAGAAGCTCAAGCACTTGTTGAGAAGATGGCCTCAAATTGAAGCTGTAATGAAGAACGTACTCAACCTCACAAGAGAGGAGGAGGCATCCATCATCTCAAGGAAACTGACATGGTCACTGCCAAGCTAGACCTCATCATGAAGAAGCTCGACATAGAGAAGAAGGAAGTCATGCATATCAATGATTCTCGCATGACTTATGAAGAATGTGGAGATTACGGGCATTCAGCTGTCAACTGCCCTACGTTGCAAGAGGATGTGAACTTCATCAACAGCAACGCCTACTATCGTCCTTAGCAAAATCAAGGATGGAACTAGCCAAACCAAGGATGGAATCGGCAACCTCGACAAGGTAATAATTACAATAATTATAATCTTCTGCCTTTAAGAGATTTAGTTGCTGGTCAATCTAAATTGTTAGATCAAATGTCTAGAAAGGTAGCCTCAAATGATAAAGCTTTAGAAAACATAAATACTAGAATGGATACCTTTTGTTCTGCAATAAAGAATCAGCACAGCTTTAACAAAATGTTAGAATCACAATTAGCTCAGCTAGCTGCTGCTGTCCCTCCATTTGAGAAAGGAAAAATTCCAGGCCAGCCAGAGGATTTAGAAGCTGCTAACCTTGTTGATATTCACAATGCAACACAATACCAAATTGAGCCTACAGATATACAGTGGATAGATCACTCACTACCTAAGAAGATGGGAGACCCTAGAAGACCTGTGATTCCTATCTCTATAGGATGTCACAGCTTTCCAGAGGCTATCTGCGATTTCGGCGCAAGTGTCAACATAATGCCTAAGGTAATCTATGAGAAAATATTAGGTGATCCTTTGTTGTACATAGATATGCGTTTGCAGCTTACTGATCAGTCTATTTGCTACCCCAACGGAGTACTAGAAGAAGCTGTTATCAGAGTGGGGCAATCATATGTCCCAATTGACTTTGTGATCATGGATACTGGAGGAGATGAGAAAGCACCCATTATCATGGGACGACCGTTTTTGTGCACAACCAAAGCCATCATATATGCGGAACACGCCAAGATTGTCCTCTCCATCAAAGACAAGAAGGAGAGATTTTCATTCAAGAACCGCATCCTGAAGAATCCTACAGTCCCAAAGCAATTCCATCAACAAGAAGAGCAACAACAACAACCAGCACCCAAGAAGAAGAACAATAGAAGATGGAGGAAGAACAAGCCCCAGTATGTACCTGAAGAAACCTCTCAACTAATCAATGCTATCTACATAGAAAATGATCATATGCTCCCGAAACCATTTCCAACAAAGAAAGGTGACCTAGGTGTACCAATCATTGAATGCACAATCAGAGACATCACTTTTCCTGACACCATCTGCGACACTGGATCAGGCGTCAACGTAATGTCCAAAAAGGTATATGATGAATTATTTGATGATTTACCATTATACCCAACATATATTCAGTTACAGATGGCAGACCAATCACTTAGAATCCCTGAAGTCGTAGTCAAGGACGTCATGGTAAGAATTCAAAATAAATATATACCCGCAGATTTTCTAGTTCTTGACATGCAGGAAGACGATGAATCGCCTATTCTTTTGGGAAGACCGTTCCTCTACACCACCAATGCTATCATCTAAATTGGGTCTGAACAGATCCACTTCAACCTACCCACTGGAAAGGTACGCTGTCAATTTAGAACACATCTTAACCATGAGCAGATCAGGAAGCAACGCAAGAGGAGGAAACGCCAAGCCCGCCGTCAGGCTGCCCAGCCTCACTGTGGATGGGAGGAGTTCCCTGGTAGGATTGTGAAGTATGAAGACTGCTACAAGGAGCAAGAAGAAGCCGTACAAGTACCACGCTGTAGTGAGTGGGAAGCGGAAGCTGATAGGATGGACCAGATTGCTAAAGCAGTGAAAGAAGAGATCTAGGCACAAGTAGAAGAATGGATGAAGAGAGATGAAGAATCAAGAGAAGCATACAAGAAAGAGCTAGAGCTAGAAAAGAGAGAAGCAGAAGAGACAGAAAAGAGATGGAAGGAGAAAGAAGAAGCACCTGCTACACCACCGCAAAATGGGGAATTGGATGAGGTAACCTCAGACGATGAACCTACTCTCCTCTATCTAAGTCCTGTCGGTAGACTTTAAATTCCGTACCCTAGCCATAAGGTTAGAATGGTAGTTATCTAATTAATTTAGCATTCATTAGTAATTTTGCTTAGCACATTTATTAGTACAATCATTTTTTGCATATTAAAAACAAAACCAACAAAAACATTTACTGCTTTATTTACTGTATCATAAATACTAAGCCCCATGTGAATAAACCTATGATGACCCCGTAGGCATATTTACTGTGGTGGCATAAAAATAAAAATAAAAATAAAAATAACAATCTATATTTACTTTGTTGCATTATGGAAATCCTAAGCCCCATGGGAATGAATATTCCCTGTGATGGCATAAAAATTATTATTAGCATGCATACATTTTTTGATTGCTACATAAGAAACTAAGAAAAATCCTAAAAAGAGAATCCTGTTGGAATCCTGCTAAAATCTATTAATTAAAATCAACTCGAAGAATAATCAAAGTGCTCATAGGCTAACCGCTAACCCCTTGATAAATTCAAGCCTCGAGTTTTGGTTTTCTTGTTGGAGTATAACTATGCAGGATTAATATTATGACTAAGGAGAGAGTATATTAGTGACACCCATCAGGACTACTACTAACCAACTCACTCTGAAGATCATTCAATACCAAGTATTGCAAACATCAAGCTTGGGGGAGGAGCATCCCCTAGTTTTCAGGTAATTATACCTATGCGCTTATTGAGTCTACTTTATACAAGCACAAAATACCAAAAATATGTGAACACATGAAGGTTCACCATAGTATCATAGGAAAATCTAAAAAAATACCAAAAATATATGGGCACATGAAGTTCCACACCTTTTAGAAAAAAACCAAAAATATGTGGGCACATGAAGGTCCACGTTCTTAGAGAAGTTTCCTAGTTGGGTAAAGAAACTTAAACTTCTGCTGGAAATATAAAATCAATTACTTACCATGGAGTGGTATTAAACCTAACCCCTCTCCATAAGATTTGGTATTTTTATTGGCAATTGAGTTTCATAGGACAACATAAGATCAAGGAGCTAGTCAACCCGACGCCTTTACACTGCCAATACACTACTCAGAAGGATCACTCAATTTGCAACATCAAAGACCCTGTCAAACGTCAAGCTTGGGGAGGGCACCCTCCAATTAAAATCCAGCTAAGTATAAGTTTCCTATCTTATTATCATTATTACTATATCGCTTTTTCGCGTAAGTTAGCTGGTAAGATAAAATTTGAAAACCAAATAAAATATCTATCTATATATTAGAGTTTTGTTTAGAGTCAGTCTAGGCTAGAACCAAATTAAAAATGATGAATATTAAAATTTTGTCTTGGAGATGATGAATAGTTGCTCTGTCACAATACTTTTTAATACCTAGTTGTCAAACTTAAATTCTCTTGAGATTTAGATATTGCTGTTTTAACTTCAGAATTTACTCTGAACCTGAAACTTGTGGAGGCATATGTTTGAACTAAGCCTAGGTAATTGATTGATATGATTCATGAAAGTTGAGTTGCTATTTATCTTATTCCTAGCATTACTAAATTCTGGAGATTTATTTTGAAAATTTAAAATCTATATGATCAGCTCTTGTATGACAAAATATGAATTCCTACCAAAACCATATATGATACATCTAGATAGGAAACCTTTTGCACATTCATGCTGTTTGCTTTGCATTGAGTTCAGTCAACCTTTGTTGAATACCATATGAGAGTCTTGTCATGCTTTTAAAACTAAGATCACAGTGCACACTTTAGCACATATGCATTATTCCTACTCTGTGAGTAATCGCAACCATTTTCACTTTCATCAATGTTCATCATGAAAATGTTTTCTCCTACACTGGGAGTGAACACCAAAAATATATAAACCCCGTAGGACAGCCTCGATATAATTGCTCTAAGTTCTTATTATTATCTCTCCAGTTATTCATATTCAAAGGATACATGTGGCTATGCAAAAATATGAAAAGGGAGTAAAAGATGGACAAGTGTCCCAGCATTAAAACAATAGGTACTAGATGCTCGCCTCCCGAATGATCTAAAAAAATAAAAAAAGAGAAAGAATAAAGATAGCCCATGTGTTCCTCCAAGTTACAAAGGAGAGTAATCATTTTCAAAGAGCAAAAGTAGAAGTAGGAATAGCCACTAAATACCACATATACACCTATCCACCATATTCCATACACATGCACATCTTGATTTGATTGTATGCCTCGATTCTATTTGGATCCATTATTTGACTTTACAACATATGAATTGCAAGTATGCTTAAACCTTGTTATCGCCACTCCTATGAGCTCCACTATAATCCTTAGTTATAGGAAGGCATAACATTAATGCCTTAAAGTGAGATCCATAATACCGTATATACTGAGAGACTTGAGGGTATCATACAATTAAAGCTCTGAGTTTTATTTTGAGAACTTGCAAAACTCCAGAATATTGGTACTGTGAAGAATTTGCTACATAGTGCATGGCTTGATTGTTCTTTCTTTCAATTACTCAAGACTGAGGCAAGAGCTGTGAAGCCCCATAGTTAAAGGTAAAATGGGTAAGTTTAAAAGTTAGAGTAGTTTTGTCTAATCCGGAGGAGAATCTATATTTGAAGCATGTGTATTTGGGAAGTATGAAAGCATTGTAGCAACTCCTGATCCAATTACATTAGTAATTAGGCTTAGTTTGTTTGCCAAGGGACTGGCAAACAGGTAAGCTTGGGGGTGTTGTTGACGGTGGATAACGTCAACTTTTATTAGAATTTAAGGCACCAAAGGCTACATGAATACACACTAGTCTAGGGTTATAACTGACAGTTTCCACGAGTTTTGCATGTTCTGTATTTTCTAGGGGCTATTCCAAAAAAGCATAAAAAAAGGGTTAAAGAGCATGATTACCACAAAATTTAACCACCAAGGAAACATCATCATGACAACACTAGAAGCATCTGAAACACACCCAAAGCATCGGGGCCCGAGACCCACCAGGGTGGGGCCGGTCGGCGCCCCCCCATTAGGGTTTCGGCCCACCTTCTGGAGTCTTCTTCCGCTACCTTTGTGGAGTCATCTCGGCCCTTGTTTCAAGTCGGTTTGATCCTACGGCGTACGTGCATCCCACCGGGCTATAAATAGAGGGGCAAACACCCCTGGAGGCATGAACCCATCATTCATTCAAGGCATCAAGTCCTCAAGCCATCAAGAGCTTCCTAGTTCATCAAGAGCCTCCTAGTTCATTGTTAAGCCTAGTTAGATTAGAAGTAGAGGAGTTCTAGTTCTTCGGTGGATCTAGAGCCCCGGCGTCTGTCTGGAGCACGGAGTTCGGTATAATTCTAGCTCTTTCTCTATTATTGTATTCTTCATTATGATTAGGGAAATATTGTTCTTAATAGTTCATATGTTCTTGATTACAATAGTTTTTGTCTACTTTGATTATATGTCTAGTATAGATGGTTTGATCTTATTGAATTCATGTAATCGCTCATATAGCGTTTATTCATGCGGATGATGGATAGATGATGAATAGTATATAGATATGGTGTCTAGGTATTTTGTTTATCTGCGAGTGCACCCTGATGTGCCGGGTCGTGTGGTAGATCGTGTAGGTGACAGCTGCGTTGAGTCCTCTGTAGTCCACCCCCGTATGTAGGCCAGCAGGCACGGTCGCGAAGTTGGATGATGACTCTGTTTCACATCCTTCCTAGATGATGCCCTTTGAATGTGATTATGATATAGGATTAGTCTAACAATGATTGCTAGATGTAATTGCACTAATTAGAATTATTCATTGATGTAGTTATAGAATTACCTTTGATATTAATTCCTTAGTTTATCCATTGGCTAGCTATTACTATGACTAGAGAGTGCTCTGATGATTATCTTTTATTTATGATGCTTGATCATACTTATCACGTTTATATTTATTTACCTTGTGACCTCTACCTGTTATGAGTAGAGTAAATGACATCGGTAATGTCACTTATACATTGTATACCATCACTATCAATATAATAGATTAAAGTTTATCCTAGTCCTTCCCAGTGGTATAGATATAAATCGACAACCTGGTAGAACTTTCTAGGTAAAATGCTACAATGGTATAATTATCTGTCCGCTTGCAGAACTGATCTAAGTTTATATTATTTATTATTTATATTTCTGCCTATTCACATAGATTAATATATAAAACCTTTATTTATTCTTAGCATTATTAATTAGGGATGACAACCTAGTTCTTGCATAAGAATGTTGGTAATAGAAAAGTGGCTAGTTGCTAATGACAAGTTAATTAATTACCATTCATCTTCTAATCTCGCCTCTTGCATTAAAAGTTATATAGTTATATTTGGCGACATTAGTAGATGTCAACAATGAACAAGTGGCGGAAGAGATTGAAATGGGGAAGGATGCCGATAAAAGCCTTGTCAGCGTTTCTGAGCACTGGATGTGCTCGGGGACTTCGTCGCTTCATCAGCGTTTCCAAGCACTGGATGTGCTCGGAGACTTCGTCACTTCATTAGCGTTTCCGAGCACTGGATGTGCTCGGGGACTTCGTCGCTTCGAGCACTGGATGTGCTCGGGGACTTTGTCATCGTCTTGTCAGCGTTTCCGAGCACTGGATGTGCTCAGGGACTTTGTCGTCATTTCATCAGCATTTCCGAGTACTGGATGTGCTCAGGGACATCGTCGCGTCGTCAGCGTTTCTGAGCGCTAGATGTGCTTGGGGGTTTCGTCGCTTCTCAGTGTTTCCGAGCACTGGATGCGCTCGGGGACTTCGTCATTGCGTCATCAGCGTTTTCGAGCACTGGATGTGCTCGGGGACTTCGTCGCTTCAAGCACTGGATTTGCTCGGGGACTTCGTCATCATCTTGTCTGCGTTTCCGAGCACCTGATGCGCTCGGGAACTTCGTCGTCATTTCATCAGGTTACTTGAATGCTTGGTTGGCACCGAATATACTCAGGGACTTCGTCATCGTCTTGTCAGTGTTCCGAGCACTGGATGTGCTCGGGGATTTCGTCGCTTCGTCAGCGTTTCGGAGCACTGGACTCGCATAGGGGCTACAAGTTACTTGAATGCTTGGTTGGCACCGAATATACCCTGGGACTTAATGATCGTCTTGTTAGTGTTTTCGAGCACTGGAAGTGCTCGGGGATTTCGTCGCTTCGTCAGCATTTCCGAGCACTGGATGTGCTCGGGGACTTCGTCGCTTCATCAGCGTTTCCGAGCACTGGATGTGCCCGGGGATTTCATCGCTTCGTCAGCTTCTCCGAGCACTGGATGCACTCGGGGACTTCGTCATCGCCTCATCAGTGTTTTCGAGCACTGGATGTGCTCGGGGACTTCGTCGCTTCGAGCACTGGATGTGCTCGGAGACTTCGTCATCGTCTTGTCATCGTTTCCGAGCACGGGATGTGCTCGGGGACTTCGTCGTCATTTCATCAGCATTTCCGATCACTGGATGTGCTCGGGGAATTCGTCGCTTCATCAGCGTTTCTGAGCACTGGATGTGCTTGGGGACTTTGTCGCTTCGTCAGTGTTTTCGATCACTGGATGCGCTCGGGGACTTCGACTTCGCCTCGTCAGTGTTTTCGAGCACTGGATGTGCTCGGGGACTTCGTCGCTTGAGCACTGGATGTGCTTGGGGACTTCGTCATCGTGTTGGTAGCGTTTTCGAACACTGGATGTGCTCGGGGACTTCGTCGCTTCGTTAGCGTTTCTGAGCACTGGATGCGCTCGGGGAATTCGTCATCGTCTTGTCAGCGTTTCTGAGCACTGGATGTGCTCGGGGATTTTGTCGCTTCCTCTGCGTTTCTGAGCACTGGATGTGCTCGGGGACTTCGTCGCTTCATCCGCGTTTCCGACCACTAGATGCGCTCGGGGACTTCGACATCGCCTCGTCAACGTTTTCGAGCACGGGATGTGCTCGGGGAATTCGTTGCTTGAGCACTGGATGTGCTCGGGGACTTCGTCATCGTCTTGTCAGCGTTTTCGAGCACTGCATGTGCTCGGAGACTTCGTCGCTTTGTCAGCGTTTCCAAGCACTGGATGCGCTCGAGGACTTCGTCATCGTCTTGTCATTCTGAGTACTGGATGTGCTCAGGGATTTTGTCGCTTCATCTGCGTTTCCGAGCGCTGGATGTGCTCGGGGACTTCGTCGCTTCGTTAGTGTTTCGGAGAACTGGATATTCTCGGGATTTCATCGTTTCGTCAGTGTTTCTGAGGACTGGACGCACTTAGGGACTTCGTCATCGCCTCGTTAGGGTTTCTGAGCACTGGATGTGCATGGGGACTTCGTCGCTTCGTCAGCGTTTCTAAGCACTAGATGTGCTTGGGGACTTTGTCGCTTCGGGCACTAGACGTGCTCGGGGACTTCGTCATCGTCTTGTCAACGTTTCTGAGCACTGGATGTGCTTGGGGGTTTCGTCCCTTCTCAGTGTTTCCGAGCACTGGATGCGCTCAGGGACTTCATCATTGCCTCGTCAGCGTTTCCGAGCACTGGATGTGCTCGGGGACTTCGTCATCGTCTTGTCTGCGTTTCAGAGCACTGGATGTACTTGGGGACTTCATCGCCATTTCATCAGGTTACTTGAACACTTGGTTGGCACCAAATATACTCGGGGACTTCGTCATCATCTTATCAGCATTTTCGAGCACTGGTTGTGCTCGGGGATTTTGTCGCTTCATCAGCGTTTCCGAGCACTGGACTCGCATAGGGGCTACAGGTTACTTGAATGCTTGGTTGGCACCGAATATACCCGGGGACTTCGTCATCGTCTTGTTAGCGTTTTCGAGCATTGGATGTACTCAGGGACTTCGTCGCTTCATCAGCGTTTCCGAGCACTGGATGTGCTCGGGGATTTCATCACTTCGTCAGCTTTTCGAGCACTGGATGCACTCCGGGGCTTCGTCATCGCCTCGTCAGCGTTTCCGAGCCCTAGATGTGCTCGGGGACTTCATCGCTTCATCAGCGTTTCTGAGCACTGGATGTTCTCGGGGACTTCATCGCTTTGTCAGTGTTTCCGAGCACTGGATGTGCCCGGGGACTTCGCCGCTTCGAGCACGGGATGTGCTCGGAGATTTCGTCGTCATTTCATCAGGTTACTTGAACGCTTGGTTGGCACCGAATATACTCGGGGACTTCGTCATCGTCTTGTCAGCGTTTCCGAGCACTGGATGTGCTTGGGGATTTCGTCGCTTCGTCAGCGTTTCCAAGCACTGGACTCGCATAGGGCCTACAGGTTACTTGAATGCTTGGTTGGCACCGAATATACCCGGGGACTTCATGATCGTCTTGTCAGCGTTTTCGAGCACTGGATGTGCTCGGGGAGTTCGTCGCTTCGTTAGCGCTTCCGAGCATTGGATGTGCTTGGGGACTTCGTCGCTCCATCAGCGTTTCCGAGCACTGGATGCGCCCAGGGATTTCATCGCTTCGTCAGCTTCTCCGAGCACTAGAGGCACTCGAGGACTTCGTCATCACCTCGTCTGTGTTTCCGAGCACTGGATGTGCTCGGGGACTTCATCGCTTCAAGCACTGGATGTGCTCGGAGACTTCGTCATCGTGTTGTCAGCGTTTCCTGAGCACTGGATGTGCTCGGGGACTTTGTCGTCATTTCATCAGCATTTTCGAGCACTGGATGTGCTCGGGGACATCGTTGCTTCATCAGCGTTTCTGAGCACTGGATGTGCTCGGGGACTTCGTCGCTTCGTCAGCGTTTCTGAGTACTGGATGTGCTCGGGGACTTCATCGCTTCCTCAGCGTTTCCGAGCACTGGATGTGCTCGGGGATTTTGTCGCTTCGTCAGCATTTCCGAGCGCTGGATATGCTCGGGGACTTCGTCGCTTCGTTAGCGTTTCCGAGAACTGGATGTTCTCGGGGATTTCGTCGCTTCGTCAGTGTTTCTGAGCACTGGATGCGATTGGGGACATCGTCATCGCCTCGTCAACGTTTCTGAGCACTGGATGTGCTCGGGGACTTCGTCGTTTCATCAGCGTTTCTAAGCACTGGATGTGCACGGGGACTTCGTCGCTTCGAGCACTGGACGTGCTCGGGGACATTGTCATCGTCTTGTCAGCGTTTCTGAGCACTGGATGTGCTCGGGGACTTCATTGTCATTTCATCAGCATTTTTGAGCACTGGATGTGCTCGCGGACATCGTCGCTTCATCAGCATTTCTGAGCACTGGATGTGCTTGGGGGTTTCGTCGCTTCTCAGTGTTTCCAAGCACTGGATGCGCACAGGGACTTCGTCATTGCCTCGTCAGCGTTTTCGAACACTGGATGTGCTTGAGGACTTCGTCATCGACTTGTCTGCGTTTCACAGCACTGGATGTGCTCGGGGACTTCGCCGTCATTTCATCAGGTTACTTGAACCCTTGGTTGGCACCAAATATACTCGGGGACTTCGTCATCGTCTTATCAGCGTTTCCGAGCACTGGTTGTGCTCGGGGATTTTGTCGCTTTGTCAGCGTTTCCGAGCACTGGACTCGCATAAGGGCTACAGGTTACACGAATGCTTGGTTGGCACCGAATATACCCGGGGACTTCGTCATCGTCTTGTCAGCGTTTCCAAGCACTCGATGTGCTCGGGGACTTCGTCGTTTCATCAGCGTTTCCGAGCGCTGGATGTGCTCGGGGATTTCATCGCTTCGTCAGCTTTTCCGAGCACTAGATGCAATCCGGGCTTCATCATCGCCTCGTCAGCGTTTCCGAGCCCTAAATGTTCTCGGGGACTTCGTCGCTTCATCAGAGTTTCCGAGCACTGGATCTGCTCGGTACTTCGTCGCTTCGAACACTAGATGTGCTCGGGGACTTCGTCATCGTCTTGTCAGCGTTTTCGAGCACTGGATGTGCTCGGGGACTTCATCGTCATTTCATCAGCATTTTCGAGTACTGGGTGTGCTCGGGGACATCGTCGCTTCGTCAGCGTTTCTGACCACTGAATGTGCTTGGGGGTTTCATCACTTCTCAGTGTTTCCAAGCACTGGATGCGCTCGGGGACTTCGTCATTGCCTCGTCAGCGTTTCAGAGCACTGGATGTGCTCGGGGACTTCATCGCTTCGAGCACTGGATGTCCTCGTGGACTTTGTCATCGTCTTGTTTGCATTTCCGAGCACTGGATGTGCTCGGGGACTTTGTCGTCATTTCATCAGGTTACTTGAACGCTTGGTTGGCACCGAATATACTCGGGGACTTCGTCATCGTGTTGTCAGCGTTTTCGAGCACTGGATGTGCTCGGGGATTTCGTCGCTTCGTCAGCGTTTCCGAGCACTGGACTCGCATAGGGCCTACATGTTACTTGAATGCTTGGTTGGCACCGAATATACCCGGGGACTTCGTGATCGTCTTCTCAGTGTTTCTGAGCACTGGATGTGCTTGAGGATTTCGTCGCTTTGTCAGTGTTTCCGAGCACTGGATGTGCTCGGGGACTTCATCGCTTCATCAGCGTTTCCGAGCACTGGATGTGCCCGGGGATTTCATCGCTTCGTCAGCTTCTCCGAGCACTGGATGCACTTGGGGACTTCGTCATCACCTCGTCAGTGTTTTCGAGCACTGGATGTGCTCAGGGATTTCGTCGCTTCGAGCACTGGATGTGCTCGGAGACTTCGTCATCGTCTTGTCAGTGTTTCCGAGCACTGGATGTGCTCGGGGACTTCGTCGCCATTTCATCAGGTTACTTGAACGCTTGGTTGGCACCAAATATACACGGGGACTTCGTCATCATCTTATCAGTATTTCCGACCACTGGTTGTGCTCGGGGATTTTGTCGCTTCATCAGCGTTTCCGAGCACTGGACTCACATAGGGGCTACAGGTTACTTGAATGCTTGGTTGGCATCGAATATACCCGGGGACTTCGTCATTGTCTTGTCAGCGTTTCCGAGCGTTGGATGTGCTCGGGGACTTCGTCGCTTCATCAGCGTTTCTGAGCACTGGATGTGCTCAGGGACTTCATCGTCATTTCATCAGCATTTCCGACTACTAGATGTGCTCAGGGACATCGTCGCTTCGTCAGCGTTTCTGAGCACTGGATGTGCTTGGGGGTTTCATCGCTTCTTAGTGTTTCCGTGCACTTGATGCGCTCGGGGACTTCGTCATTGCCTCATCAGCGTTTCCGAGCACTGGATGTGCTCGGGGACTTCATCGCTTCGATCACTGGATGTGCTCGGGGACTTCATCATCGTCTTGTCTACGTTTCCGAGCACTAGATGTGCTCGGGGACTTCGTCGTCATTTCATCAGGTTACTTGAACGCTTGGTTGGCACCAAATATACTCAGGGACTTCATCATTGTCTTGTCAGCATTTCTAAGCACTGGTTGTGCTCGGGGATTTTGTGGCTTCGTCAGCGTTTCCGAGCACTGGACTCACATAGGGGCTACAGGTTACTTGAATGCTTGGTTGGCATCGAATATACACGGGGACTTCGTCATCGTCTTGTCAACGTTTCCGAGCACTGGATGTGCTTAGGGACTTCATCGCTTCATCAGCATTTCCGAGCACTGGATGTGCTCAAGGATTTCATCGCTTCGTCAGCTTTTCCGAGCACTGGATGCACTCGGGGACTTCATCATCGCCTCGTCAGCGTTTCCGAGCACTGGATGTGCTCAGGGACTTCATCGCTTCGAGCACTGGATGTGCTCGAGGACTTCGTCATTGTCTTGTCAGCGTTTCCGAGCACTGGATGTGCTCAGGGACTTCATCGTCATTTCATCAGCATTTAAGAGCACTGGATGTGCTCAGGGACTTCGTCACTTCGTTAGCATTTCTGAGCACTGGATGTGCTCGCGGACTTTGTCACTTCGTCAGTGTTTCTGACCACTGGATGCGCTCGGGGACTTCGACTTCGTCTCGTCAGCGTTTTCGAGCACTGGATGTGCTCGGGGACTTCATCGCTTGAGCACTGGATGTGCTAGGGGACTTCGTCATCATCTTGTCAGCGTTTCTGAGCACTAGATGTGCTCAGGGACTTCGTCGCTTCGTCAGCGTTTCTGAGCACTGGATGCGCTCGGGGACTTCGTCATCGTCTTGTCAGCGTTTTTGAGCACTGGATGTGCTCCGAGATTTCGTCTCTTCATCAGCATTTCTGAGCACTGGATGTGCTCGGGGACTTCGTCGCTTCATCAGCGTTTCTGAGCACTGGATGTGCTCGGGGATTTCATCGCTTTGTCAGTGTTTCTGAGCACTGGATGCACAAGGGGACTTCGTCATCGCCTCGTCAGCGTTTCCGAGCACTAGATGTGCTCGGGGACTTCGTCGCTTCGAGCACTAGATGTGCTCGGGGACTTCATCATCGTCTTTTCAGTGTTTCCGAGCACTGAACATTCTAGGGGACTTCGTCATCATTTCATCAGCATTTCTGAGCACTGGATGTGCTCGGGGACTTCGTCACTTCTTTAGCGTTTCTGAGCACTAGATGTGCTCGGTGACTTCGTTGCTTCGTCAGCGTTTTCGAGCACTGGATGCGATCGGGGACTTCATCATCGCCTCGTCAGCATTTTTGAGCACAGGATGTGCTCACGAACTTCGTCGCTTCGAGCATTGGATGTGCTCAGGGACTTCATCATCGTCTTGTCAGCGTTTCCGAGCACTGGATGTGTTCGGGGACTTCGTCGCTTCGTCAGCGTTTCCAAGCACTAGATGCACTCGGGGACTTCGTCATCGCCTCGCCAGCGTTTCCGAGCACTTGTTGTGCTCGGGGACTTTGTCATCGCCTTGTCAGCAATTCCGAGCACTGGATATGGTCGGGGACTTCGTCGTCATTTCATCAGCATTTCCGAGCACTGGATGTGCTCGGGGACTTCGTCGCTTCATCTGCATTTTCGAGCACTGGATGTGCTCAGGGGCTTCGTTAACATCTCACATGATCAACAAGAACAATAATTTTGACCCTGACACCACGTGCCTGCGTCACCTACTATCAGGCTCGGGGACTAAGTGGATACACTTCACCTAACGGTGAAAGGCTTAGTTCTGGCGAACCAAAAGTGGATACACTTCACCAAAGAGAAGCTCTTTTTTAAATTTTTCTGAGCTCCTTACATCCGTCTAGTCAAGCAACTCTGAAGATTTGCACTTCCCGACGAATGCAAGGTGCTCGGGGACTAGCTGTGGGGGTATAAACCCGTATACCCGCATGGCCATACATGGGCCAATTCCTTCGACCAGGCCCAAACTGCCAAGGATGCGTCGTCTACACGCTCTCCAGAAGATCACGTATATTCGCTGGCTCAGATGTCTTAGAGGCTAAGGAAATAGCATTCCTAGTATCTAGCTGATTAGTTTCCTTGTTCGGCTAGGATTGTAATCAGATATACATGGTAACCGACTTGTAACCCCGCCCCCCAAGACTATATAAGGTGGGCAGGGGATCCCCCCAACTCAACTCATATCATAGCAATATAATCCAAGAACACACAGGACGTAGGGTATTACGCCTCGCGGCGGCCTGAACCTGTATAAACCTCGTGTCTCGCGCTACTGCGCTACTCTTGTTCATCTCAGGCGCACCTTCACTAATCATCTACTACCTTGGGCATACCCCTTGGTAGACTATCGTCGGCATTCCGTTGACAATCTTCAAGTGATGAAGATAGTGATGATGAAAAGAAAAGCAAGAAGAAGGCACATGCAAGCATTGCTATTCATGACAAGCCTTCCATCTTTGACACTCCTTCATGCTTGATGGCCAAGGGCTCAAAGGTATCATCTGATAGTGACTCTAGTGATGATGACCTAATAAAATAAGAGCTAGTTGACATGCTTGATGATGCACGCATTCACTTTGATTCACATAGAAAGGAATGCAAGGGGTTGCGCAAGGATAATCTATCCCTTGAGCAACAACATGAGGAGCTTAGAGCATCTTATGAGAGTCTAAAGGAAGACCATAAGAAGCTTTAAAAGTCTCACACTAAGCTTGATGAAGCTCATTCCTCTCTAGTGGCCCAAAATGAGGACTTGCAAAGTCAAGTACAAAAGAAGGAAATTAAAACTTGCAATATATGTGTAACATGTGACATATCTTGTGAATCTATTGTTGTTGCCACCACTAACCCTTCTTGTAGCACTTCCACTACTACCTCACCCACTAGTGATCCCTCACTAGTAGTTGAGAACAAGATCCTAAAGGAGGAGGTTAAAAAGCTCAATCACTCAAGGCTTATGGTGGTGAGGACCGCTTGCTTATGTGCTTGGGTAGCCAAAGAGCATCTCTCCATAAAGAGGGATTGGGCTATACCCCCAAGAAAGGCAAGACCGCCTTTACTCCTCACAAGACTTGTTTTGTGAAGAGGAATGGGCGATATTGCACAAAATGCAAGCAAGTTGGTCATTTAGAGCATGAATGCAAAAGCAACCAATCCAACACTCATGTATCCTCAATTAAATTTGATTCTTGCTACATTCTTACTAAGGGCTCAAATGGTGTGAAGGCTAAGTTTGTTGGTACATCCATGTTGAGTCCAAAGAAGAAGACCATTTGGGTACCAAAAAGACTAACCTCCAAGGACCCAAACAACATTGGGAACCTAAAAGAATTGATCTCTTTTTGTAGGTCAATTACAAAGCCAAAGGAAGACATTGGATTCTTGATAGTGGATGCACACAACATATGACCGGGATTCTAGAATGTTTGGTTCTCTCAACACAAGTACAAATAGTGGCTATTGTTGGTATAAGACAACTCAAACAAATAAACACTAGGATTATCTGCAAGCGGACAGATACCGATGTAGCACATCACCTGGGAGAATTCCAGGTATCGTTATTTATATTTTACCATAGGGAAAACGGGATGACTAGAATCTAGACTTAACCCCTGAGCTGCTATCAAGGACGGAGAAAATAGGTGATATAGGAGATTGCTAAGGCTTCTAGTTCTAATCCTCACAAGATGTGATATGATTGTTCTCAAAGGGGTATTACTATAGGAATACACCAACAAAGGGTAAATTCCTTAGTAATGGAAACCTACGGTCCTACTGACGGGAGGTGGACTGTGTAAGACTCAACAAGGCTAGGTCACCCTCGCGATCTAGCACCGATCTGGATAGTATAGGGCATTTACGAGTAAATATAATCTAAGCACCACGCTTAAACTATAAATAACTACTTCAATCAAGGAGCTACCAAGACTAAAGCACTCAAAAGAATCGTAAATCTCAAGAACAATAATAGCAATGTTACTTACTTGGATTAGAAGTTGAACTCCAAAGAAATCTTCAGAAACAAGTCCCAAAGAAGGACTTGAATCCGCGGGTACAAGTCGTAGAGCGGTCACCGACAGGCCGGCAACTCCTCCAACTATCTCCAGCTCTACTACCACACCACTTCTGGAACAAGAATAGCCCTAATCTGGAGAGACTACAAGGCTAATCTTCTACTTGATGCTTGGCTCTAGATCCTGTCTTGGGTTTCTACTCTATTAGAGATATGTCGGTGGAATTCTGAAACCCTGGATTGATTTCTCTCTAGATCCTCTGAAACCCTGGGGGTCTAGGGATCCTTATATAGGCCGGTGGGATGAACCGTAGCCATTGGATCAAACCAACTTCGGCGGACGGTGTAGATTGCTTGAAATTTCAGGATGTGGGTCCATGTCGAAGCGGAGGCAAAACGGGGCCTCTGACAGGTCGGCCGACCATGTCAGAGGGTCGGCTGACCCTCTCTGCCTGACATGTGGGCCCTGCTTTGGCAGGCGTGTCTCTGGTGTTCTCTAGAATATTCTTGATCTCCTGCCATGGTGTAATTCGGTATTTTCTCTACGGTGTGGGTCCTCTTTGGTTCTTTTACTGTATAGTCCCTGAAAAACATAGATTCACCAAAACTCATGGAATTCTATCTGTTTAAACCCTATTCTAGGTGTTGGCTCTCATTTACATCTTTTTTATGTTTGGTTGACGGATAAAATCATATGATAACTACCGTCAACAACCTCCCCCACACAGATCTTTGCTCGTCCCGAGTAAAGGATAGAATTAAGCAGTCTTAACTTTAGGACCAGACATCATCATTTCACCATTCCTAGTCATACCTGTACTGCGGGATTCACTGTGTCTACCATGAAACTTTGGGCGGTTGAAGAATAGAACAGCCAGAAACTGATCACCTTCTTCTATCAATCAAGTAGTTGGAGGTTTTTGAATATTTCTAAAAACAAAGCATAGCTTACCTTCTCCTTCTTTGTAGTACTCTCATGTCACTCACATGTGGTGGTGCTGATCCTTACCAAGGCATAGATGATGTGGCCTTCTCTGTTGCCTACTTTTAAAGCTTATGTGGAGCTGAGGTAGGGGTAAAGTGAAAACATACTTGCATTGCATATATTGTAAAGTCAAAACAAGGATCCAAGGAGAAAGATGTCATACTCTTAGATCAAGATGTGCATGTGTGTGGAATATATGGTGGCTAACCTAATTCTACTATGCTCCTTTTGAGGATTTTCTCTCTCTTTTTCTTCTACAGGACAACATGGACTATCTTTCTTTTCCTTTCTTTCTCTTTTTTTCAGGCGGGCATCTGAGTACCTATTGTTTTGGCATTCCGGACACTTGTCCATTTTTACCTCTCAGGCGGGCATCTTTGTACCTATTTTTTCTCTCTTCTCTCACTTTTGCATAGCCACATGCCTCTTCTCTGCATACTTTTGAGAGATGATAACAAGAACTTTGGAGCATTTATTCTTAACTTCTTTTTGTGCTTCCCCCAATCGGAGTGAAACATTTTTGGGTGGAAAGGCATGTTGTTGTATACTCCCGGTGTAGGAATAGCAGATATATGTGGAGTGTATGTGATCTTGATCTTGGGAGCATGATAAATTTCTCAACAAGGGTCACTCGGTTTGACAAAACTCAAAGCAATAGCAAGTATAAATGTAGAAGGTTGATTCTATCCTATTTTTGGCTCTGGTAGGTAAATTCTTTTACTATAAAGGAGAAGCATAGCTATTGGTTTTAAGTTTTACAAATAAAATTCTCCAACAACTAGATATCAAGAATCAAGCTTTCATTATTCTTACTATCTCGTATTCCACAACAACTTAAGCAACATGGGTTCCCTAATTTAAGTTCCCAACAGTAGCAAGACTTCCAGGAAAAAGTGTTATGTGTGTCTATCCTTAAGTCAAGACTACTCAGGTTAATCGTTTCATGTTTTAAAGTTGCTTAACCATAAGATTTTCAATTCAATGCAAAACAGCGAGCGTCGTACGAGAAAATAGGAAGTTCAGGGTGCGTACCTGATCATGGATGAATTGTGGTGAGGCGGCACTGGGCAGGGGTCGGCCGACCCCTCCTGGTGGCCGTTTGTGCCCTTTCTCATCGTGTGTGATTTGTGTGTTGGTTACTTCTGTTTTGGTGTACTTTCGTCTTCGGTGTTCGTCGTTCTATCACGTGCTCCTCCCCCACACTTGTTTCCTATTTTCGTTTATGCATAACAAAGTGGATACAAGCACAAATATATCCAAGAGAGATAATATTGACTCAAACTGACTTTTATTAATAGGGCAATTTATTACAAAAGACTTTTAAACTAAAACAAACTAAGCAAACTAAAGCGAACTAATCGAGCTACAGTGAACTAAACGAACTAAGGGGTGCCCTATGGATACATAACTCTAATACTTCCTAGAATTTGTCTGGGAGAAAAGCTCAAATTTAATCTCTAACTCCCTTTGTTCCCGTCCTTCAGATCAATCCTAAGATTGGTATCAGCTATAGTTCTACCAAGGAGCCTATCCTGGTTCTTCATGATCTCCATCTCATATCTTATCTAGGCCATATGCTGCTGAAGCTCTGCCGTGGTGACCTTGGAATGCTTCCGTGGAGGTTGCTCTCCACGTGGTGCTTCCTTGGGTGGCACGAACTTGACCTTGGATGGCTCAGCGCGGAGTCCATTGTTGGTTGGGCGAGTTGTGTACTTGGCACATGAGACATGGCCATCCCTTTCAAGCTTCACCCCCGTCAGCGTCTCGTTCGGCTTTAGTGGCAGGAGCTTGATATCCTTCGACAGCTTGTCGATCGGTTCCTTCCGTGGCGCATCCTCCAGGTAGAGGGTCTCCAGCGGTGATGTAAGGGTTGATCTTGTACAAGCACGAAAGGATTGCTCATGCTTGCGAGGCTGATTGGGCAGAGCAATGGCGAGAGGCCAGGGAGTTCTAGTAGGGATGACGGCTTGAGAGTCATCGGCGGGAACCTTGCTTGGATCCATCCCGTAGGGTTTGACCTTGTTGTCGGCCATTGGAGCCTTTGGAGTAGGGCTCGTAGGCACGAGAAAAAAAATGGGTTGGATGAGATGAGATGGGAGGCTAGCAGGGCCTAGTTATATAGGCGTCCGGTGGGCGCTAGGGCTTCAAAATTTTCCCTATGAGCTTACGGCGGCGGCGGATGACTTAACAAAAATGAAAGTTGGAAAATATGCAAGAAGAGACCTGAAGGATCACATTATGAAAAGGCGGCGGCGAATGGAGTCCTAGGGGGATCGGCCAGCCTAGCAGTGGGGTCGGGCGACATGCCCCTATGTCCATTTGCCTCCGGTCTCTTCGTGCAGCTTTCTCGCGATATTTAGTTTCCAAAATTCGGACTTTCCCATGTGGGAAGGCAAAAAGAAGGTTTAGGCCCTAATACACTTGGTAAATTCATAAATTCAATAATATCTATTTCCTCTAGGCCTTCAATTGGTTCTAGAAAAGTTTGAGGCGGTGACCATTTACCTTGAATAACGTACCTTCATTGCTTTGAAGTGTGACCGCTCCATGGGACGAAGTGTTGATCACCTTGAATGGTCTTTCCCATTTGCTTCGTAGCTTTCCATGATCGAATAACTTCACCCTGGAATTAAAAAGTAATACCTGATCTCCGAGTGCGAAGTCCTTCTTCTTCAACCTTTTGTCATGCCATCTCTTTGTTCTCTCTTTGTAGATCTTGGAGTTGTGATATGCTTTTTCACTCCATTCATCTAGTTTAGAGAGTTGCATCTTCCTTTTTATTACTATAGCATCTAGATCCATATTCCATCTCTTAATTGCCTAGTGAGCCTTGAATTCAAGCTATACTAGCAAGTGACAGGTCTTTCCGTAAACAAGCTGGTATGGTGACATTCCAATTGGTGTCTTGTAGGCTGTTCTGTAAGCCCACAGTGCTTCTGGTAGCCTGTCCTTCCATGCTATTCCCATTTCATTGATCGTCTTCTGCAGAATATTCTTGATCTACTTGTTTGATGTCTCTGCTTGTCCACTTGTCTGAGGATGGTATGGAGTGTCAATGTTGTGACGGACCCCTCTTTTTGCTAAATATAGTTGGAATCTCTTGTCGATGAAGTGAGATCCTCCGTCACTAATTACCATCCTTGAAGTACCAAATCTTGCAAATATTATTTCTTCAAACATCCTCTTTGAGCTTCTAGAATCTGCAGCTTTGCATGGCATAGCTTCTACCCATTTTGAGACGTAGTCTACTGCCATTAAAATATACTCACACTGCTTTGAATTTAGAAATGGTCCCATGTAGTCTATTCCCCAGACATCGAAGAGCTCTACTTGGAGGTTGTTGACAACGGGCATGGCATATCTTGAATTGATGTTTCCACGTCGTAGGCATGCCCCACATCTCCGGATAAAGCTTTTCGTGTCATCATACATGGTGGTCCAAAAGAATCCACTCTACCAAATCTTTGCATGTGTGCCAAATGCGCCATAGTGACCTCCATATGGTGATGAGTGGCATCTTTCAATGATCTTGATCCCCTCTTCCGCTGGTACACATCTCCGGAGTAGTCCATTTGAACATATCCTGAAGAGGTATGATGGGTCCCACATGTGCTGCCAACTCTCGTAGATGAGTTTTCTTTTGTCCTCCCCTGGTGTACATATCCTGTAACCATAAAATTCACAATATTCGCATACCAAGGGTCGGATCGGGTGATCCGATAGAGCATGTCGTCCCTCATCGAGTCGTTGATGGGCATTTCCTGCATATTCTCAAATTGCATTCTAGACAAGTGATCTGCTACAGAATTTTCTACTCCCTTTTTATCTTTTATTTCTAAGTCAAATTCTTGGAGTAGCAAAATCTATCTTATCAATCTAGATTTAGCATCTTTCTTAGTGAGCAAGTATTTTAAAGCAGCATGATCAGTATAAACAATCACCTTAGGTTCAACTAAGTAAAATCTAAACTTGTCTATAGCAAAAATAACAGCCAAGAGTTCTTTTTCAGTAGTTGCATAATTAAGTTGTGCTCCTGTCAGAATTTTACTAGCATAAGCAATTGCATGATGCTTCTTATCTTTAGTTTGTCCCAAAACTGCCCCACAGCTTAATCACTAGCATCACACATAATTTCAAAAGGTAAAGACCAATCAGGGGGTTGAATGATTGGTGCAGAGATGAGTGCTTGCTTAAGAATGTTAAAAGATTTCATACAAGCATCATCAAAATCAAAAGGAGCATCCTTGGCTAGCAATTTTGTAAGAGGTCTAGCAATATGTGAAAAGTTTTGAATAAAGCGTCTATAAAAGCCAGCATGACCAAGGAAACTTCTAATCCCTTTAACATTAATAGGAGGAGGTAGTTGTTCAATTACTTCAATTTTAGCTCGGTCTACCTCTATCCCTCTTTCAGACACTAATTGTCCTAGCACTATTCTCTGACCATAAAATGACATTTTTTCCAATTAAGGACTAAGTGTTTTTCTTCACATCTTTGCAAAACCTTGTCTAAATTTTTAAGACAATCATCAAAAGTTTTTCCATAAATAGAAAAGTCATCCATGAAAACTTCCATGATTTCTTCAATCATATTAGAAAAGATAGACATCATGCATCTTTGAAAAGAAGCTGGTGCATTACACAATCCAAAGGACATCCTACGGTAGGCATAGGTTCCATAAGGATAGGTAAAGGTGGTTTTGCTCTGATCATCAGGGTGGATAGGAATTTGATGATATCCAGAATATCCATCAAGGAAGCAAAAGAAAGAGTGGTTTGCCAATCGCTCTAACATCTCATCGATGAAGGGCAAAGGGAAGTGATCTTTCCTTATTGCCTTGTTGAGTTTTCTGTAATCTATGTACATCCGCCATCCAGTGACGATTCTCAAGTGGATTAACTCATTCTTGTCATTCTTGACAACTATCATGCCTCCCTTGTTAGGCATAACTTGGACTAGGCTTACCCACTCACTATGCGGCACAGGATAAATAATCCCGGCGTGCAATAGCTTCAGGACCTCTTTCTTTACAGCCTCTCTCATCGCATTATTGAGCCACACTGGGGCTCTCTAGATGGTATGATACTAGGATCAGTTGGAAAGCGATGGGTGCAAAGAACAGGACTAATTCCTTTCAAATCTTGGAGTGAATAGCCAAAAGCAGATCGATGCTTTTCCAAGACAGTGATCAAGCAAATGGTCTTTACATGGGAGAGTTTATCACTTATGATCACTGGAAATTGTATATCTGTTTACGGTGGATATACCATGAAAATCCACACTCAAACACCATCAATAGGCCTCGGATTCAAGGGAGAATAAACATATCATGAACATATT
This sequence comes from Eremochloa ophiuroides, assembly GCA_038502445.1. Taxonomy (NCBI): domain Eukaryota; kingdom Viridiplantae; phylum Streptophyta; class Magnoliopsida; order Poales; family Poaceae; genus Eremochloa; species Eremochloa ophiuroides. The sequence continues at coordinate 38,352,056 of JAHLJS010000007.1, read as the reverse complement.
TTATCAATAACTAGTTCCACTTGTACTCTTAGCTTGTGAATGCAGGGAAGATCAAAACAGAACAAATTGGAGCACTTGGAGCCCAATATGTTGGGTCGGCCGAACCACATATTTGGGAACCAAGCCATCACACTTCAACAAATGACTCAAGACATCACATAGAAGAGAGGAGAGCTTAGTGTAGGCCCATGTGTGGGTCGGCTGACCCCACCATGGGGCCCACCTGGCTCTGGTGATGTGGCAGGATCCGTGTGACACTCTACCCAGCTCAATTCCACCATTAGATCAACATGTGTTTCCATTCAACGGTGGAGAATCAAAGCACACGGATCAAGGTGTGAAATGACACAATCAAGACAGAACCAGCACAAGGCAACACTCTATGACTGGTGGGGACCACACTTGGCTGGGCCCACCTATCATAGGGGGTCGACTGACCCACCCGTGGTGCCCAGCCAGGTCGGTTGGCCCCCACCGCCTTCCTGCATGACTTCCACATGATGAAATCACCACTGCCATCCATCCTAAGGCGGTATTGAGGCGGTTCATCCAAGGGAGGAGAGGCAAGGAGTACACAAATCGCTGATGTGGCGCCCCTCAACTCTCCCCTATAAATAGAGGCTGTAATCACCCTCTTCAACAGACCCAAGATACACAAGATCCACAAGAGACAAGAGAAGCTCCACTCTTTAGTAGTAGTAGTATTAGTCTAGTGTGGGAGTTAGAGTCGAGTCGAGCTACGCTTGGAGTCTCCGCAGTCGTCTGCTGGAGAGTCTGATATAGCTCTTGTACCTTTCCTTCTATAAGACTTTACCTTTATCAATATAATATCTTTACTTTACTTTACTAAGTCTTAACTTAGTGCTTTACTATTCATTATAGTATTGTTGTGTCTTGTCTTAACTTATAGTTAAGTTATATTAGATAGTGATCCTGTAACTAGCTCACATGTGTAGTTCATCGTCTGTCATAGAATGCTTTAGCTGTTGGTACGCAGCTAGAGTAGTAAGGCTTATTGTAAGCATGGTGCTTAGACTAGATCTTGCCTTTGAATGCCGCTTGTTGCACGGATTGTTTGTGGGTGCTAGCAGGTGGTGACAGCCCTGTCTAGTCTTAGTATCCCTCCACGTGTTTTAAGCAAGTTCTTAAAAGGTAGGCTCCCATAAGAGAGTAGGCGCTTCGGGTAGAGGTTATATCCTCTATTGTTTCGCACTACCCCCTACACACCGGAAGTAAGGTAGCTATCTTAGTATAATTCATCCATTTGATAAGATAGTTCACAAGAGTAAAGTGTCATAGGAGACTTTTACCCACTCGTTGTCCTCCCACCTAGCTATACTCTACTAGTTATCCTTAGTTATCCTAAAACATTGTCGTGTCTTGGTGTCATTACCCTTTCCTCTATATATCAATTTACCCCCAATCACTAGTTGATACTAAGTTGCTATAGACTTAAGGATCTCTCTATTTTATTAATTATTCCCAGCAACCGCTTTCCCTTGGGATAAAAATAAATAACTATACCTTGGAATACTTTTGGATGAAGTGCTACAGCGGTATATTCTGTGCACTTGCGGAATTATCCAATAGACATAAGAAATACCCCAGGCACTTCTGGTGCCGTTATCAAAGATAGTCTAACACCCTGTCTCTGGTGGTTGCGCTAAGAAGTGTCAATAAGCATTTCTGGCGCCGTTGCCGGGGAAAGCATCAGTCTAGGAATATTAATAAAAATTGAATCCGAAGTCTACTATCAATTTAGTTATCGATTAGTGTTAGGGGCTTACCCCTGTCTGTGTTTCTCGTTATCGTGAAGCTAGACAGTGCATGAGCGGTTTTCAATTGCCGTCAAATTTCATTGAAGATCCTGAGCAATTGTTGAGGAGAACTAGACGCCGTCAAGTTCCACCTCAAAGGTTCATCTCAAACCTGAATCCGTTCGAGGAAAGAGGCTCCGCACTATCAATCAAGGAAGCTATGGCCCAAAAGACCAAATCTGAGTTCTTTGCACCGTCTGCTGACAACATTGCCACCGGTCCGTAGCTCAACATGGGGGATGCTACTTTTGAGCTTAAGCCATCACTTATCAACATGGTGCAAGCCAACCCGTTCTGTGGGAAGCCACATGAAGATGCTAATGCCTATCTCTAGCATTTCTTAGAGGTGTGTGGTACCTTCACTATCAAAAATGTCTCGGCTGACACCATCCATCTTTGCCTGTTCCCATTCTCACTGCTTGGGAAGGCGAAGCAATAATTCTATGCCAACAAAAATGAAGCTACCACTTGGGAGAAGTGCACCAACACATTTCTCAAGAAATTCTTCCCAATGGGCAAAACCAGCGCTCTTCATGGAAAGATCTCAAGCTTCCAACAGCAAGCTGATGAGACGATTCCCGAAACAAGGGAACATCTCCATGAGTACATTTGTGCTTGTCCTCATCATGGGATTGAAGAATGGCTCCTAATCCAAGGTTTCTACCATGGGGTGACGGGATTAGCCCGTAGTCACCTTGATGCTGCCGCTGGAGGAGCATTCTTGCAACACAATGTCAAGGATGCCAAAGACCTCATTGAAAAGATGGTTATCAATCAAGGATGCAAAGAGGAGTGTCTCCAGCCCAAGAAAAGGGGTATGGACACCGTTCATGAGGTGGACATGCTCTCAGCAAAAATGGACCTCTTGATGAAAAAGATTGAGGAAGGTTCCAAAAAGGAACAAGAGTCCATTCAGACCACTGCCACCGCATGAGTAATAGAGGCTGATACATGGTGCGTGGTATGTGGAGGAGAAGATCACTCGGGCAACAACTGTCCCGAGACGAAGGAGGAAGTAAGCTTCATCAACAACAATAACAACAATGGGTATCGACCCCAGCAACAAGGAGGATGGAACTCGCGCCCCTTCTACCAAGGAAACCAAGGTAATGCTTATAGCAATAATTTCAATAATTCTTATGGTAACCAACCTTCTTTTAAAGATCTTGTCTTAGGCCAATCTAAAATCAATGATAGCATAAACAAGAAAATAATGGCTAATGATAAGATTCTTGAAAATCTTAGTGAGAAAATGGATAGCTTTAACACTGCTATGAAAAATCAATTGAGCTTTAATAAAATGCTAGAAACCCAATTAGCTCAAATAGCAGCAGCTGTCCCATCCTTCAAACAAGGTAAGCTCCCAGGGAAACCTGAGGAACTAATTGAGGGTGTTAAATTAATTTCCACGAGGTTTGGTAAGCCTCCGGTTAGGCAAAACCCGGGTTGCCTTCTTGACCCGCCATTCATGGCCAAGAAGAGTGACCCTGGCCATCCTACCATCACCTGCGAGATCGGGCCACACACCTTTAACAACGCCTTCTGCGACCTTGGATCTAGAGTGAACATCATGTCCAAGGTAATGTATGAGAATTTGCTAGGGGGACCTTTGTACCCAACTTTTGTCAAATTGCAGATGGCCGATCAATCCATTCGGTTCCCCAAGGGATTGGCAAGGTACATCCTTGTCAAAGTTCAAGACGAATACATCCCCACCGACTTCATCATTCTTGATATGGGGGCCGATGACGAAGTCCCCGTCATCCTGGAAAGGCCGTTCCTCAACACCGTGAACGCTATCATCTATGTGGGATCCGGCCAAGTCCACTTCCAACTCCCATGTAAGAGAATTAAATGTCCTTTCAATGATTATAAATCGATGCAACAGGTAAGGAAGAACCTGTGGAGAAACAAGCCACAATATGCACCCTGCCGAAAGAATCAACCGCCAAAGGCCAAAAAGGTCGAGCTGATAAGTAAAGCTGAGGTGGTGAACAAGGCTGACTCTGCTGAGTCACAAGAATCAACCAAGAAAGAATGGTGGAAGAAAGAGGTGCGATCATCACAATCCCCATCTCCGGGACCGATCGATGCACCCAAAGAATGAACCCGAAAAGGAGAGGTCCTGCTCTACGGACCTAAAACATGGAGCCCTTGCTGGTAAGGTAAATCAGTATTTATCTCATATTTACTTTTCGCATTTCAATTCTTGCATTTTTGCATTGCATATTTAAATTTTGCAATAATTTATTATGACAAAATAAAATATTTAGATAAATAAAACTTCAGTAGAACTGTGTTGCTCACACCTGAGGTGGTGGGACCACCCAAGGTGGGGTCGGCCAACCCCACCATGGGGCCCACTCACCTCTGGTGATGTTGCTCTGGTGTCCTGATCTCTGTTTCAACTTTAATCACCAGCTCAATTTGAATTTGGTCGACAACTTTTGGTCATGACCACTTTCACATGCTCCAATGAGAATCCAACATCCACCACCATCCAAATTCTAAAAAGTGGACACTTTGTCATGCATTAGTGTTCTCATGGTCCATGAAATCACTTTAAAGCATGTCCCCACTTTTGTCATACACCTTTCTCTTTCATAAAGCACTAGACAAGGGAATCTCTGAAAAATTTCATCACTTTTGGTCCACCACTAGTCTCTACTTTACTGGACAAAGTGCACACACTGTTTAAAGCTGAAAAGGGGACCAAACATGGGTCGGCCGACCCATGTTTAAAGTCCTGTCTGAAAAATTGTGTTTGAATTCAAATAGATTCCCTGTCCAAAGGTGAAAGCAGCCCTGAACCTGTCAGGGGTGGGGTCGGCCGACCTGGCCTTTGTGGCCTGGTCACTAGCCCTTCTCCCCCTATAAATACCCTTGCCATGTGTGCTCAATTCCACACCCAAACCAGCTGAATCATCTCGAGCACATAAACTCTCTTCTTCTCTCCATTTGAGAAAGTTCTTTCTCAAGTTTAGTTGTAGTTAGCCACTCAAACCAAAAACCCAAAAATATTGTAGTAGTAGAAGCTTGTCTTACTCTCATCTTTTCTCTCAACAACTTGTTTGTGGCGGTAACCATACCCCGCAAGGACTACTAACAATGGGATAGCTAACGCTAACGCTAACGCTAATCCCTGTTGTCCTAGTGTGTTCTTGTGTTATCTCATTACTACAGGAAGATGAAGAAGTTCTCCTCCGCATTCAAGAAGGCCAAGAGTGTCCTAGGGAGTTCCTCCTGACGACCCCGCCATGACGAAGATGAAGGAAGAGAAGCTCCACCAAGACAAAGCTTTGGAGTGCCTCCCGAGAGGACGCTCGACCCCGAGAGTGGCCTCATGTTGAACCAAGAAGAGTACCAAAGGTACCTCTCCATTCGACACCGCGGTTATGAACATACCGGCATCATCGACTCCGTCCTTTTGGACAACACAGGTATGACTGCAGAGTTTAATACTGTTTTCAATACAATTGGGTGGGGAAGCTTTTGGGAAGTGCAAGAACTTGGAATTGAAAAACTCACCCTGGAATTTCTATGCTCTTTACAAGCCACTCATAATAATGTCTATTTTCGCATGTTCAACCAAGAGTATAATTTAACTTGGGAAGTTTTTAGTATGGCACTTGGCTTTGATAACAATTGTCATCTAGATCTAGTTAATGCCACAAGAAAATTTGATAAAGCTGAATTCTGGAAACCCATAACTGGATCCAATGATTGCTCTGAGCCTAAAACTGATGAAATCCATAATCCCATTTTGCGCTTGCTCCGCTATTAGATGGCCATAACTCTTCTTCCTGGCTCTAATGTGCAAATCCTTCTTAATGATGAACTAAGACTGCTTTATGCCATAACTAAGAAAATAAAAGTTTCACCTGCTAAAATTTTAGTCCGCTTTTGGCTTGGTATTTTCCATAGAAGCAAGCCTATATTCATTACCTCCTTTATCACTCGCATTGCTGAAACAATGGACTTGCTAAATGGAAAACACTACTTTGAATATATTGCTTCTCCTAGAGATATTATAACTGAAGATTTCTTCATAAGTGCTCAAGCCCTAAAAAGAGATGAAAATGGTGATCTTAAAATGATATATCACGGCCATACAGCCGAAATCTCTCTCCCATGTGAGAGACGTCGGTTGTATGCGCTGCGTACACTAACCATAAATTGGGACCGAGAGGCAAGAAGCCAAAATGTTGCAGGAACAAGAAGGGTGACAAGGAGTATGTCACAAACCGCTCAATTTGAGCAAGACGGCACATCACGAGCTGCAGGGGGATACGACGAACAAGGCGATGAGGCAAGTTCCATGGACATTTTAGGATCCACGGACGACCTCAACAGCACACTCCAAGAGTGTGCACTCCCCATCCGTCCACACGGGCGAGAGGTCGTCGAAGCCAAGGATCGGAAATGGATCAACTCATCAACGACATGGGCGCAATGCAAGTTGAGCAAGATGCAACTCTCAGTATGGCACAACCAAATGCCCAATTATTGCAAGCAAGACAAGATGAAGAAGCACAACGCTGGGCGAGATGGTTCCAATACTATCCGCCGCCACAATGAGCAAAAAGACAAGCTTGGGGGAGATCCTGTTCCCCACCAAGGTAAGTATTCTATCCTAGCTATTTACATCATTTTAATTTATTGCATTTAAAAAAATGCACAAGATAAAAATACCAAAAATATTTCCCTTATTCCCATATGTCTCATGAATGTTTATCTTTGTTGGTATTTTTAACATCACTTCACGTTAAGTTGTCATCCCAAACATGATGCCAAAAACCAAAGGTAAAATAATCTTCACTTGCCTCCTAAAAATAATACTACAGAATATATCCACAAGCGCACAGATAATTCTCCAATTGTAGCACTTCACCCAGTAAGTATTCCGAGTATCATTGATTTGTTTTATGCCAAAAGGATAAAGGGACATTCTACTCATTAGGACAATCTACTTGTGACAGAACCGCCTTAATCATAGGGCCCACGTGCCCCGTCATCGTCCCTAAGGACCTTTGACTAGCCTGCACGAGTTCCCCTTGACTTAGGTGGCCTACCGGGTCTCCTAAGAAACCCTAATTTCCCCAAGGATCTCATTGTAAAGACCTTGTAAGTATTACAATAGTTTACATAAATAATTTGAATCAGAGTAAAGAGTGCGGAAGTATTACAGAAATATAATTTACAAATTTAGATTACATTATCCCAAACCAGAGTTTTATAGTGGAGCAGCATCTTACAACTAGACACCCTGCCCAAGGGTTACATCATATACTTTTCCATCCATGCACGATCCGTTGACCGGCACGGTCCCACGCAGAGCTGTACACCTAAGTCACCTGCAACAGGGGGTTAACAAACCCTGAGTACATGGGGTACTCCGCAAGACTTACCCTACTAAAGGTGTAAAATTAGACTCAGGAATGCAGGCTGAGGGGAGTCAAGGTGAGGCTTGAGCAAGAATCAAAGTATTTTGCAGAAAAGCATCACTATCCTGTTTCATTATTTGATCTGAATATTATTTTATTCATATCCATGATTCCAATATCAATTCTCATATATCATGTACTTTCAATTTCCTTTTCATTCTCGAAAACACCTAGTTTCGAACCACTCTTCGATGTAGGGGTGAGGATCAAGTCTCCATAACCGAGGAGCAACGACGATTCGAATCGATTAATACCCAGCTGGGGATCCCTATCCACACTGCGTATGTAGCACTTAAGCTTGCATACGCCAACCCTGCCTACCATGGCTTTTCATACCCCGGAACCGGTCCTGCGCCACCCGAGAGCACAGTACCCCTCTCGTCTCCAGGCACGACGGCCACGAGGGTACACGCTACTCTCGCCATCTCTCCACTCCCAGTGCGTGGTTGTCGGTTCCAGCAGTAGAGCCACCGGAGTCAGAGGCTTCCCGTAGTATGTGGCTAGTTGCAAAGTCTTGATCACAGCAGGCCTGACAACGAACGGTCCCTAAATATTTTTCCGTTGGACACCATGCATTAGGACTCTAACCCAAGTACACTGGAGACCACCCGGTTTTCACATCCCTTTCCGATGACGAGGATCGTTGGGACTCTAACCCAAACAGATGGTCGACCAAACGGAAAACCCATCCACGTTGATGATAATGGACTGGCCAAGTACACCATCACCAAACGAGGACAATACCAATCCCATAAAATGATTCATCTGTTTCATATCATCACAGTGTTTAAAATAGCATTTTTGCAACTCTAATAATTAAGCATGACTAAGCATCTTTCAATACTTTTAAATAAATCGGGTTCTCAGGTGTTCATAAGGGGTCAAGGAAAGGTAATGCATCAATGGGTTATCACTCAACCCCTATCAACCTAATGTAATAGATTAACTCAAGTGGTAAAACATTTTTAAATAACAAGGAGGGGCAAATGCACCGGGGCTTGCCTGTTGCTTGAAGTAGATAGAACCCTGAAGTTAATCACCGAGAAGGATCCACGTCCACCGAGTGAAGACCCTACTCGGTACAAGTTTCAGGTAATAATCACCGTGCGTTCTCTACACGAAATAATAATGCAACACTTGACATGTATGCCATGATGCAAGAGATGCACAAAATCACTGATCAATAGTAGGTAAATTTAATTTGAAAGTTGAGTACAACTTTCCTTCACGATAAAGTTATAAAACAAACTTCATTAGACAAGTTGGTGGCTATATAATTGATCTATTGGTCCATTTTAACAGTCATAGAAAGCCTTGTAAATCTACCTATAATAACATCAGGTGTTCGCTAACAAGTTAGAAAAAACCCTAATGACATGTATTGACCTGTTAAGCATAGTTAATTATTAATAATCAATTAATATCAAACCCATCAAGCAAACAAATTGCTTAAGGACCATTCAAGACTTTATGATCCATGGTCTTCACGTAATCACACACAAACCCTAAGTGATTGTAGTTAACATGGGTTTTAATTAAAATTTAATTCTAATAACCTTTTCTTAATCAATTAACCAAGTAATAAATAAGAAATAATTCAATTATTTCTATTTGAGCTCAAAATTTTTTTTCTACAGATAGATCATGACCAAAAATAGATCAATTTAAATTTTATGATTTTTGGATAAATATTTTGTCCTATAAAAATCCTAGAAGTCCCATTTATTAATTAAAAGACACATTTTTAATACCTAGCAAAATTACTAAAATGCCCATTTCATATTTTTCCTAAACAAAGTACATCACAGAGGGGCTACATAATTATTTTTATGATTTTAGGAACTGTATAGTTATTTCTATGAAAATGAGAAAGTGCACTACTATTCACTCATCAGAAAAATCAGAAAATCCACTTTATCTCTGGGAAAATGAAAAACTTCTTTTTGGCCCGAGCCGGCCCAAAACTGCAGACCAGCCCACGCTCACTCTCTCCACTGCGCTCCAACACGCCACTGTGCCGGCCCACCACACGGCCTAGTTGGTCTCTCTTCCTCCCCGTTGTTCTTCGTGAGCAGAGCAGGGCGTGGATGCGCGGCGGCGACTGTGGCCGCGGGGCTCGCCGCCAGCAGCCTCTCCAGCGAAGTTAAGTTCAAACAAGTGCTCGCCACCCTACTGTGGACCTATCGGGGTACTGGGTCGGGCATTTTGGAGACCGACGCGATGCCAATCGCGGCCATGGCGGCACGGGTGGACAAAGCTCGTCGGCGACGGCGTTCCGGGCACGACAAGGCGGTAGAGTTTAATTAAAAGGCATGGGAAGCTATAGGAGCTCACCTAGCTTTCGAAACAACACCTTATTGGGTCAACACGGGACTAGGGAGGCGGGCTTGACGACGATGGCGGCTTGGCGGCTCGCAGTGGACGATGAGGTCGCGTTCCGACGTGTTCTGAACGCCAAAAAAGAAAACCACCTAAACCATGGGTTTCCCCTGAGCATGAAGGAGCAGAAACGGGAATAAAGAGATGCCCAAGCTCACCCAAACGAGCTATCTGCAGTGATTGAGCTCGCGGCAGTGCTTCCCCGGCCGCGAGGAAGAAACTGACTCCTGGTCGATTCTGGCAGCGAGAGACGACACCGACGGGCTCAATAGATGCGCAAAGTCGAAGCGGATGGTGTGGTGAAAGGCATTGGATAACGGCTCACGAGCTACGGCAAATTTTTGATCGGGGACAGGGAGCTCGTCGGCGACGAGGTAAGAAAAACGAAGACGGACGATGGCGACCTCGGTGGCTTTATAGGGCAGAGGAGGCGTGCTAGACGTGGAGAGGACCCCCACGGGCCCGGTCTCGACGGCAACAGGTGGCCGGATGGCCCCGGGCGATGCCGGCGGGCGGCGCGGCACGCGCACCTGCTCGCACAGAGAAAGAAGGGGGGGCCCCGGTACTATAGCGGGTATAGGTCCCCTTTTTAGTTTTCTTCAAATTACTTTCTGTTTTATATACAAAGTAAAAAAATTCCAAAAATAAAATTTGTGGAGTATTTTAATATGAACAACTTTTATTTTTGAGCCAAATTCAAATTTTGAATAATTTTGGAGTTATGTGAAAGGGGGTAAATCCTCTATTTGAATTTTAATTCAAATTCAGTTGAAAACTCAAAATTTTTCTCAATAACATGAAATTCTGCGAATGCAAAAGTTGTTCTACTTGTTTAACCCTAGAACTCTCATTAAAGAAGTTTGGGCAGATTATAGATAGTTTTTGAAATGACAATTCAAATTTAAGTTCCATAAGTTCAAAATCCCCATATATAAAAGTTGTTCAACTTGAAAGGCCTTACAACTTTTATTAAAAGAGTTTGCCCAAATTCTTCATAGTTTTTGAAAGCGCATTTTAAATTTGAATAAACAAACACTAATTGGGGTTGAATTTAAATTTTCACTAGTAAACTGTAAAATCTCCAAACATGAAAGTTGTTCCATATTGAAAGGGCTAAAACTTTTATTAAAAGACCATCATCAAATTGCTACTAGTTTTCGAATTTGTATTTCAAGTTTAAACTTTAAAACCTAGATTAAGGTTTTATTTGAAATTATTTTTAATAACTTCAAAATTGTCCAAAATAGAGGTTGCTTAACTTTTAAAGATTTACAACTTTTGTTTAAGACCCAACACTTGATTCTATTTAGTTTTTGATTTAGGGTTTCGGGTCCGATGTAGGGTTTATAACGGATACGGTCCACCAGTGGTGAAGTCCGTGTTCCCGCGTGAAGAAAAAGATGCTCATCCCCTCTAAAAATCAATTGCTCCCCAACCTGCTACTGCTGCTGCAGATGAAGATTCTCCTTACTGAAATGTAGGCTGTTCCTCCCATCTTGTATGTGCAGTCCACTGCTGTCGTGGCTCCTGCGTCGATACCTGTTCACCAAAATTAACATAGTGGGAATAAACTGGCCCAGATGGTGCTGGGTCAGCTCCAGTGAAATTAGCTCTCGACGTCCTACTAATGCGCGCGGACAGACACCTACCAATATTAGCTCTAACAGCTGGGAAAACAAAATTCTACACAGAATAAATTCCTAACTCCCTGTCTGGCAGTTCGTACTCATTGTTATAATTTTTTTAAATCATAATTATTTCGATGTTTGAGCATGTGAGCACGAAAGAAAAAATCATAACCAATAATTCTGCGGGCATCGGTAATATAAACAAGTGAAGCATTTCATAATAAACCTAGCCCTGCAGCTAAACGTGTAATCCAGGAAATAAAAGAAATACTGCACTTTCTCAAGGAATGGACAGTTCTCCAATTATTCAACATCATTTTTACAGGTGACACCTTCCTCTTTTTAATCATGATATATAACAAATGTAGCTCATCTTGTTTAATAGTATTTAACTCCTCTCTAGGAAAGAATGTAAAACCTAGCCATTTAAGCATGAATCTCAGTGTGGGATGGTGAACTTCTTTAGTAGTATATTTTTGTTCTCTCTGGTTTCTTTGTAGTGATACTCTCCCAAAAATCATCTTTATCAAAGTCTTGGAGAATTTCAGAAATATTGACTACACACTGATTATTGAATCCCAATGCTAAACTAAGAGTTTTCAAAGAGAGGGTGAAAGGTTTATTAAACATTCTAAAATTAACCTCATCATCATCAAAGTTTAGGGTGCTAATAAATTCTATAGTAAGTAACTTGCTACCCTGCTCATTAATTTGCCATGTATTTTCCCATCCAACATTTCTAAAAAATAGGCTCAAATTTGGAATCCATTCCGGTTTCATGGAGCAAAGTGGCATAAAAAATTGGAGTATGTGTAAATTCCTTGTTTTTAACCACATTTAAAATTTCTCTCTGGGCTCTAGTTGATAATAAAATTTGATTTATGCTTGTGAGCTCATACCTCTCTTCCGGTTGGGAAGAGGATGATGGATTATCATACGTGAAGGGTTACGGAGGATCGATATTCATGTCAGAGCCGACGAACGATGGCACTTGTCATGATTATTGTCTTCTTGTTGTGCGGCGTGAGAGGGCTCTTCCAAGGGATCAAATGACACCTTTTATTCTATTGCTCATCTTGCCTGAAAATGACGAACATGAAGAACACGGCAAGAACGAACAAGAACACAAGAACAAAATAAGAACAAGTGAAGAGAAGGAATCAAAGTGGTGATCTCTTCTAGGTCTTCTTGCTAATCTTCTTCTCTACCCTTTTCTTTGCTTAAACTTGAATCAAATGATAGGATTATGAGATTCTGATGTCACGAGCTGCAAAGCAACTTGGCTACGTGCTCTCTGGAGTGTGTGAATGAATAAGAGAGTGAGAGGAAGGAGAGGCAGAGAAGTGGAGGAGGGGCACCGACCGGCGTGGCCATGGGGCCGACCGGCCCCACCTGGTGACCTTTGGCTCTCTTTTTTAGCTAGTGTCGACACCACCTAGATACCCTTCCAAATGCATGTGTTTCTCTGGTGAAATGGCTGAATGGATGGATGGTGGGTAGTGCATGTGTGAATAATGAAATTTGGATGGTAGTGAAAGGTGGTGGTTGATGATAATGCATGATGTGATGATGGTGGGTCCTATATGTCTTCCGTATTTATACCGTATAATGACACAAGAATGAAAAACTAAATTACTTTTATGAATCTATAAAAAATTCGAATTCTAATGATGGTCTTTTTATAATTTTCTGCCACCACAGTAAATTTCACTGACGGGGGTTTGACACTCCATTAGTAATAATCACCTGGGGCTTAAGTTTTAATCATGCTATGCTCATTTTTAGTTCTTTTTAATAATGCAATTTATGAGAAAGTAAATATGTAAATTTTAATGCAAGAATTAAATTACCGATAACTACCGAGTTACCTCTCGGCGATGGTTTGGTGTTTTTGAGTCCGCCGATCCGGACTTCTCCAGTTGAATTATTCTTCATGATTCATCTCCGGTGTTGGAGATGTTGTTGCATCTTGTTTTTCATGACACTTCAATGTTTGGAATTGCTCTAGTCTTGGCTTGAATGCGAATTGTTCTTCTTGCCCATTGATGGTGAATGTGATCTCTCCAGCTCCGACGTTGATTGTTGCATTTTTACCGGAATATTTTCTGCGATTCCTGCGGGATAGTGGACCGATTGGTCAGCTAATTGCAAACACATCGTGGTTGGTGTGAGCGTAGAATAGTTGAGTTTATCGAAGACGGTCTTGGGCATGACGCTGACGCTTGCTCCAAGATCACATAAGCATTCTCAATTATCTAGTCTCCTATTGAACAATCAATAGTAGGACACCCTGGATCCTTCTTCTTAGTAGGAGAAGAACTCAGAATTGCCTCACTACACTCCTCCGTTAGCTTGACAACTTCAGTAGAAGTAATGGTCCTTTGTTGTTGAGGATGGTTTGGAGATACTTCGCGTATGTAGGTACCTGCATGGCTCTAACAACGGAATATTGACATATAACTTCTGAATTACCTCTATAAACTTACCAAATTGATCATCTGTTTTAGCTCTTCTTCTTCTGCGTGGAAACGTTAGGAGGGTTGTGTCATGAAAATCTTGAGTTAATTCTTGATCTTGTAGTTCAACTGGTGGTGAAGGTGGTATAACTTCTTCTTCTCTGTTGTCCTTTTCAATCTCTTCTTCTACCTGCACTAAATGTGATGGTCTACGTGCCCCTTTTGGGTAAGGTGGATCACGTGTAGACTTACCTCCTCTAGTAGATATTCCTTTTATTTGCTCATAGTTAGTGGTAAACAAAGTAGAAGATAATTGTGCAATTTGTAATTCTATTTTTTTATTAAATGATATTTGATCTTTAACAGCGGAAGAGAAATTATCCAACTTAGAATTAATTCCTTCTAAAACTTTATCATTAAAAGCAAGCTTCTTATAAATACTTTCATTAATTCTAACTTATTCTAATATTAATTCTCTCAAAGGTGGTTGTCTATAATTTAAAAAATTAGTATTACCTTGGTACTTACCTTGATTGGTAGACCGAGGTTGATTCCATCCTTATTTTTGAGAAGTACACTTGATGACTGTACTAATATCTTCTAGGGGATTTGAAAACTCAATTTCTAAAGGTCCTTCATATTGATTCTGGAAATTGAATGCATCTTGAATAGCATCACGATCTCTTTTATGATTGGCTCTTTGCTCTAACCAGTTCAACAGTACATCCATCTTGGTTGACAATGCACACACTTCCTCTGAAACTTCTTCACGCTTATGGCATGTCTGAGTGTTGTTTGTCCAATTCTGATTTTCTGCTATCTTTGCCATAATATCTTCAGCTCTTCCAGGGGTGAGTGACATAAATGATCCTTCAGCAGTGGCATCTAGTTGCTCACATGACCTTTGAGTTAGTCCATGATAAAATGTAATCTTGAAAACATTCCCAGGCTTCTAAAAATAGATTCACCTTTCTGCTGACAAAATTCTGAAATCTTTCCTCGTAGAGCATTGGTTTTGCCTACTGGGAAAAACTTTTTTAGGAAAGCTTTTGAACATTCTACCCATGTCTTAACTCAATCTTTATTCTGATAAAACCACTGCTTCGTTTTTCCCTCCAATGAGAACGAAAACAAACGAAGTAGCACGGCGTCTTGAGGAATGCCTTTGATATTGATGGTGTTGCCAATCTCTAGGAAATTCTGCAGATGGACACTTGCATCTTCATCTTTCTTTCTAGTAAATGTGATAGCTTGCACCATTTTGATGAGGTTTGGCTTGATCTCGTAATCATGATCTCCAATGTTGAATGTTGGCCCAACGCGAATATTCTCAGTGCTTGGGGCAGAGAATTCACGTAGAGTCTTCTCAGCCATGGCTTCACAAAATAATGTAAGGCCCTTCTTCCTATAGTTGTTCTTGATTGATAAGAGTTAAAGTACACAACCAATCCTGCACTTACCCTATATAAGATATTTAAATATAAACAAAACACGGGTAAGTCTGCTAAAGCAAAAGATTATGGATATCTCTAAATATTTATGTCTATAGTTATTTTTATGTTTTTCTATTAATATTATCTATGAAGAACTCTCCTATGTGAAATTCTAGAATAAATATCCTGACGAATAAAATCAACGAACTTAATAAATTATCCTAATGAATAATATTGCCCTCCCCAGCAACGGCGCCTGAAATGCTTGTTGGTATTTTTAACATCACTTCACGTTAAGTTGTCATCCCTAACATGATGCCAAAAACCAAAGGTAAAATAATCTTCACTTGCCTCCTAAAAATAATACTATAGAATATATCCGCAAGCGCACAGATAATTCTCCCATTGTAGCACTTCACCCGGTAAGTATTCCGAGTATCGTTGATTTGTTTTATGCCAAAAGGATAAAGGGGCATTCCACTCATTAGGATAATCTACTATAATGTTTGGAAAGATAATTGTACTGACCTATGATAATCCATAACTCTAGTGCTTTAGAAAAAAAATAAAGCAATGATAAATGGTAAATGATAACTGAGTAAATAAGGAAAATGGTATTCCAGAGATAGAATATAGAGACTCACTAATGTAGTAAGACAATCTCGAGATGTTTCTAAAGTAAAGGAAACCTATGTAATTACTAAATACAAAGTCTACAGCCTACGCCATATTACACATCTTCATCTATAGCATAATCAACTCAGAAAACATCATAAGGAGCATCATCTAATGAGGATATTGAGACACAAGGGTCACCTCCTTCGCGACCGCGCTCTGCTCGTCCTACGTACGGGGGGTGGATTACAGAGGAACCAATGCTTCTGTCACCTATGCGGACTACCACATGACCCGGCACGTCAGGGTGCCTCCATAGGTACACCAGATGTTTCCTTGACGGTTAAGTTTCGTGGTAATTAAGCACTTTAATCCTTCGTTTAAGCCTTTCTAAAATAATCCATGGAAAATACACAATTCACCAAAACTCGTGGAATTTGTCAGTAATAACCCCTATGCTTCTATTATTGATCTCCCCTAAGCATTAGTTGACGGTATAAAATTGGTACTTAACGACCGTCAACAATCTTCCTCATGGAAATGATGAATAGTTGCTCTGTTAATGTTTCTTTAATGTCTAGTTTACAACTTAGTATTTCTTTGAGTATGGATTACTTGGCTTATTTAAAATCATCATGAAACTGAAAACTTTATGGATGCTATGTGCTAGAACTAAGTCTAAGTTGTTGTGAGACATGATATGGTGAAACAAGAGCTGCTATAATATTGTTCTAAGCATGCATGAATATTGGAGATTTATTTCTAAAACAATCAAAACCTTACTATTCCTCAATGGTGATAAATTCCTACCACAGCCATATATGCAACACATGTCTTAAACCTTCCACATAAGCTATTTGCTTTGTATGGAGTGTTGTCAAGTCTTGTTGACCATTATTGAGAGTTTTATCATGCTCCCAAGATCAAGATCATGTACACACCACATATATATGCTGCTTCTATACTGGAAGTACGCAACCACACATCTCCACCAAATAAATGCTCCATATGTTAAAGTCATAGAAAATCTCTCTTAGTTATTATGATAGAAGAGACAAAAGGCTATGCAAAATAAAAAGAAAGAAAGATGGACACAAGAGAGTCCATAGAAAAGAAAAGAAATATATATGAGCAAGTCTAGGCTCATGAATAAAGTGAGGAAAAATGATAGCCATGTCTCTAAAATTTATTAGAGAGAGATACAATTTCAAATAGAGGAGCATTATAGTTCATATTTTCCACACACTTGCACATCTTGATCTAAGGGTATGACACTTCTCTCTTTGGATCCAAGCTTTGACTCTACAATACATACAAAGTAAGTATGCTATATTCTTTCATTCCTACCTTAAGCTCCACATAAGCCATTTTTAGAAGTAGGATGATAAAGAGAAGGCAACATTTACTTTGTGCCTTGGTAAGGAAACATACACCATTTGAGCGACATGAGAGAACCATATGAGGAACATTAAGTTTTCTTTTGCAAAACATTGCTAAAACCTCCAATATGAAACTTGCAAAGAATGTGAAAAATAGTGATCAAGTTAAACTGTTCTGTCTCTCAACCACCTAAGGCAAAGGAAAGGTCATTAGCCCCATAAAGGACTAAGGTAATATGGGTGAATTTCTATAGCCAATTTTTTCATTCAACAGAGAAGTACTTTGTTGTGCACTGGTACTGAGGAAATATGAACATTGTAGCAACTCCCGATCCACCGAGACTAAGTAATTATTTGCTCGGGACGAGCAAAGGTTAAGCTTGGGGGATCTTGTTGACGGTGGATATACCATGAAAATCCACACTCAAACACCGTCAATAGGCCTCGGATTCAAGGGAGAATAAACATATCATGAACATATTTTATCAATAACTAGTTTCACTTGTACCCTTAGCTTGTGAATGCAGGGAAGATCAAAGCAGAACAAATTGGAGCACTTGGAGCCCAATATATTGGGCCGGCCGAACCACATATTTGGGAACCAAGCCATCACACTTCAACAAATGACTCAAGACATCACATAGAAGAGAGGAGAGCTCAGTGTGGGCCCATGTGTGGGTCGGCCGACCCCACCATGTGGCCCAACTGGCTCTAGTGATGTGGCAAGATACTTGTGATACTCTACCCAGCTCAATTCCACCATCAGATCAACATGTGTTTCCATTCAACGGTGGATAATCAAAGCACACGGATCAAGGCGTGAAATGACACAATCAAGACAGAACCAGCAAAAGGCAACACTCTATGACTGGTGGGGACCACACCTAGCCGGGCCCACCTGTCATAGGGGGTTGGCCGACCCACCCCTGGTGCCCAACCAGGTCGGTTGGCCCCCACCACCTTCCTGCATGACTTCCACGTGATGAAATCACCACTGCCGTCCATCCTAAGGCGGTATTGAGGCGGTTCATCCAAGGGAGGAGAGGCAAGGAGCACACGGATCGCTGACGTGGCGCCCCTCAACTCTCCCCTATAAATAGAGGCTGCCATCACCCTCTTCAACACAGCCAAGTTACACAAGATCCACAAGAGACAAGAGAAGCTCCACTCTTTAGTAGTAGTAGTATTAGTCTAGTGTGGGAGTTAGAGTCGAGTCGAGCTACGCTCGGAGTCTCTGGAGTCGTCTACTGGAGAGTCTGGTATAGCTCTTATACCTTTCCTTCTGTAAAACTTTACCTTTATCAATATAATATCTTTACTTTACTTTACTAAGTCTTTACATAGTGGTTTACTATTTATTATAGTATTGTTGTGTCTTGTCTTAACTTATAGTTGAGTTATATTAGATAGTGATCCTGTAACTAGCTCACGTGTGTAGTTCGTCGCCTGTCATAGGGTGCTTTAGCTGTTGGTACGCAGCTAGAGTAGTAAGGCTTAGCGTAAGCGTGGTGCTTAGACTAGATCTTACCTTTGAATGCCGCTTGTCGCACGGATTCTTCATGGTTGCTAGCAGTTGGTGACAGCCCTGTCTAGTCTTAGTATCCCTCCACGTGTTTTAGGCAAGTTCTTAAAAGGTAGGCTCCCATAAGAGAGTAGGCGCTTCGGGTAGAGGTTATATCCTCTATTGTTTCGCACTACCCCTACACACCGAAAATAAGGTAACTGTCTTAGTATAATTCATCCATTTGGTAAGATAGTTCACAAGAGTAAAGTAAGTGTCATAGGAGTCTTTTACTCACTCGTTGTCCTCCCACCTAGCTATACTCTACTAGTTATCCTTAGTTATCCTAAAACCTTGTCGTGTCTTTGTGTCATTACCCTTTCCTCTATATATCGATTTATCCCCCTATCACTAGTTGATACTAAGTTGCTATAGACTTAAGGATCTCTCTATTTTATTAATTATTCCTAGCAACCGCTTTCCCTTGAAATAAAAATAAATAACGATAGCTTGGAATACTCCCGGGTGAAGTGCTACAGCGGTATATTCTGTGCGCTTGCGGAATTATCCAATAGACATAAGAAATACCCCAGGCACTTCTGGCGCCGTTATCAAAGATAGCCTAACACCCTGTCTCTGGTGGTTGCGCTAAGAAGTGTCAAAAATATCTCCATCTAGGAAAGCATATCTAAGACCGGCTGGCAATGGCTTGAGCTCAATAGGAGGTTTAGGTGGCACCAGGAATTCATCAAGGGGAGGTTGGATTTTCGATTTCTTCCTCAATGAAGAACTTCTCATCTTCTTCAAGATGGGATTCTCTCAGAAAATCAAGGGTTGCCACCGTGATCTCACTAATTAGATCAGGCTCAGGACATGGCTCAGTCTTAGCATTTAAGGATCGGGTAATGGACAAGGGGAATCTAAAGTTTGGTCCTAATTGAACATTGATTGTCCCTATTTATCCTTCTTAAATAAGTCTTTCAATGGGTTGGCCTATCAACAAGTAAAACTCGATGACATCAAAGATATAAAAACTTAGATGGAGCATGGTGTTGTTTACCCAGATAGGGAGCACATATAAAATGCCCAAACTTGGAATAAGGTACCCGAAAGAACTTTTCAAGAGCTTTGTTGTTGGGGTTAGTGGCATGTCTATTGATAAATCTTGAGCAAATCATGCAGACATGATATTAACACCTACAACTAGATTGTAGAAAGCTTCAAAAGGGCCTTTATGGATTTGGCATTTGATTAAGACAGAAGGTGAATCCAATCGAATCACATCAGAGGAAACCTCTGATTCTTCTAGCCAACCATTGCAGATTATGGCTATGAGCTCTCTTGTGGTCTTTGTAAAGAAGGCTACTTCAGGAGGTTTGTCGGTATAAATTAACTGCACTCCATTAAATATTATTATTATCAAAGTATCCGCAAGCGCACAGAGAGAATACAGATGTAGCACTTCACGAGACAATACCGGTTTTAATATCGAACCCAAAGGAACAGTGGGTGATACTGACTAAGTCTATTGATTCTTAACCCGATAACACAATCAATTCAGAGAATATCAAGAATGAGGAAATAGCTAGTGACTATCTAGTTCCAACAACCGGCAAGCCTTGAATAATATTGTTCTAACTGGGCAGTGACCTGAATAAGAGCAGAAATCAGAGTTCTCTCCTACCAAGCACTTATACACCTATCGATCCTATAATTGGGAAGTGGACTATAGAAGACTCAACGTAGCTGTCACCTACGAGATCTACCACTATTCGGCTAATCAGGGGACATTCACAAGTAATTATAGCCTAGACACCACGTCTACACTACCAACTGCTACTTCAACCTAGGAGCTACCAAGATCAAAGCACTCAATACGAGTTGTAAACTTAAGAACGAATAAGAAAATGCTTACTTGAATCAGAATGTTGAATACAAAAGTACCTCAGAACGCAGCTCCGGGCGAGGGAGCTGAATCCAGACGAATACAGCTACGAAGAAGCTCTGACAGGCTGAGACTCCTCTGAATCTCTACTCATCTACTCTATCTCTCTAATCTCTTTCTTGATTGCTAGCCTAGATCTAATGGATATCTGTTTAATGCTTTAGGCTCTTTAGCTCTTGATCTGGCCTCGTCCAGGGGGTCTAGACCTCTATTTATAGCTCGGTGGGATGAATGCGTGCCGTAGGATCAAACCGACTTAACCAAGGGCCGAGATGACTCCTCAAAGGCGGCGGAAGAAGACTCCGGAAGGCGGCGGGCAGAAACCCTAGGGGGCGTGGCCCGGCCCCCTTAGGGCTAGCCAGCCCCACCACCTGCTAGGTGGGGCCCCGGTTGCTTCGGGTGCCTTCTACACTCTTCTATTTTGCTGATTGTTGACGGTGGATAAGCAATAAAATTCCAAACTCTAACACCGTTAATAGACTCAGTTTCTGATGGAAGATCAACATAACATGAACATATTTTATCCAATAACTAGTTCCACTTGTACTCTTAGCTTGTGAATGCAGGGAAGATCAAACAGAGTAGAAATGAGCACTTGGAGCCCAATATGTTGGGTCGGCCGAACCACCCACTTGGGCACCAAGCTGTCACACTTCAACAAATGACTCAAGGAGGCACATAGAAGAGAGTGGAGTACCTAGAGGGCCCACACGCAGGTCAGCCGACCCACATATGGGCCCACCAGGGCTCTGCTGACATGGAATGATCCGTGTGACACTCCACTCAGCTCAACTCCACCATTGAATCAAAGTTGTGTTTCCAATCGATGGTGGAAGATCAAAGCACATGGATCAAGGCATGAACCGACAAGACCAAGGCGAAACCAGTACATAGCCACACTCTATGACCAGTGGGGACCATAGTGGTGGGCCGACCTTGCCATAGGTGGGTCGGCCGACCCACCAATGGTGGGCCCAGGCCATCACCATGCTCCACTGACTTCCTGCATGCTTCCCACGTGATGGTTTTGCCACTGCCTTCCATCTAAGGCGGTTTCAATGATGGTTTATCCAAGGGAGGAGAATGAAGGAGCACGCGGATCGCTGACGTGGCACCTCTCCACTTCCCCCTATATATAGAGGCTGCCTTCACCCTCTCAAGACATGATTCAATCAAGATACAAGTGACGATCAATGTAGTTCCACCTCTAGTGGGAGTGTAGTCTAGTATGGGAGTTAGAGTTGAGTCGAGCTACGCTCGGGGTCTCCGGAGTCGTCTGCTGGAGAGTTCGGTATAGCTCTTGTATCTTACTCTTTATGTAAGACTTATTTACTTTAATATAATATTCCTGCTTCACTTTACTGAGTCTTTACTTATTGCAATATTATTCTTGCAATAGTATTGTTGTGAGTTATCATATTACTTGGTCGGCATACATTAGATTGTGATCCTGTAACCAGCTCACGTGTGTAGTTCATTGCCTGTCATAGGGTGCTCTAGTTGCCTTGGCCACAGCTAGAGTTGTGAGAATTAGTATAAGCATGGTGCTTAGACTAAATCTTACCTTTGAATGCCGCTTGTCGCACGGATTATTTGTGGGTGCTAGCAGGTGGTGACAGCCCTGTCTAGTCTTAATATCCCTCCACGTGTTTTAGGCAAGTTCTTAAAAGGTAGGCTCCCATAAGAGCATAGGCGCTTCGGGTAGAGGTTATATCCTCTATTGTCTCGCACTATCCCCTACACACCGGAAGTAAGGTAGCAGTCTTAGTGTACTCCATCCATTTGATAGGATAGATCACAAGAGTAGAGTTTTAATCACAGGAACCTTTCTCACTTGTTGTCCTCCCACTAACTATACTACACTAGTTAACTTTTAGCATTTCATTTGTTATCTTTGAATCATCACCTTCCTATCATACTTCGATTACCCCCTCTGCACTAGTTGTGCTAAGTTGAGATAGATTTAAGGATCTCCTTCTATTAACATTTCTAGCAATCGCTTTCCCTTGGGATAAAATAAATAACGATACCTTGGAATACTCTCGGGTGAAGTGCTATAGCGGTATATTCTGTGCGCTTGCGGAATTATCCAATAAACATAAGAAATACCCTTCAGGCACTTATCAGAGATAGCCTAACACCCTGTCTCTGGTGCTTGCGTTAAGAAGTGTCAACAAGCATTTCTGGTGCCGTTGCCGGGGAAAGCATAGCCTAGAAATTTTAATAAGATCGAATCCGGAACCTATCATCAATTTAGTACCAATTAGTTGTAGTAGGGTTTACCCTTGCCTCTGCTTCTCTTTATCGTGAAGCAAGACATTATATTAGTGGATTCCAGTTTCGAGCCACAACAATAAAAAATCCAGGGACATCCACCAAGAGTTCTAGACACTGTCTAGCCTCCACTTGGAAGTCTTATTCAGTTTTGGAACCACTCAAGGAAGGAGGCTCTGCACTGTCACCTAAGGAAGCTATGGCCCAAAAGACCATCTTCGAGCATTCTGCACCATCGGCCGACAATGTCGCCACCGGTCCGTAGCCTAGCTTGGAGGATGCCACTTTTGAGCTCAACCCATCTCTTATCAATATGGTGCAAGCCAATCCATTCAGCGGAAAGCCCCATAAGGATACAAATGCGCATCTCTAGAATTTCCTGGAGTTGTGTGGCACTATTGCTATAAAAGGAGTCAAAGTAGACGCCATATTTTTTCACCTTTTTTTGTTCTCCTTGCTCGGAAAGGCAAAACAATGGTTCTACGCTTGCTCTGAAGATATTGGCAATTGGACAAACTGCGCCAATGCATTCCTCAAGAAATTTTTCCCAATGGGCAAAACCACTGCTCTTTGAGGAAAGATTTCAGGCTTTATACAACAAGTGAAAGAGACGATACCCGAAGCATGGGAACGTCTCCAGGAATACATTCGGGAATGTCCCCACCATGGGATTCCGGAATGGCTCCTGATTCAAGGTTTCTACCATGGGCTAACCCCGATAGCCCGTAATCACCTTGATGCCACTGCTAGAGGAGCATTCACTTCACTCAATGTCACACAAGCCAAGAACCTGATAGAAAAGATGGTGACAAATCAAGGGTGGAATCAAGACCGACTCCAATCTAAGAAAAAGAGTACACATACCATCGAGGAAGTAGATGTAATCTATGAGAAGATGGATCTCTTATTGAGAAGGCTCGAAGAACGTGCCAACATCAAGAAAGATCGAGAGGCCATCCAACATTATGCTTCCAAGCAACAATGGAATCAGGTATGTAGTACAACACATTCAGGGAAGAACCCTGAGAAGATAGACGCCGTCTACAACAATGCAAACTACCCTCAACAAGGCAGATGGACATCACATTCCAAGTTTCAAGGTAATGCAAATTTTGGTAACCAATTATCATTAAAAGACCTTGTCATGAACCAAGATAAAATTAATGAAAGCATGAATAAAAGGCTGATAGCAAATGATAAGACCCTTGAAACACTAAATACTAGGATGGATCTTCTTTCTTCTTCTGTAAAGGAACAAATGAGCTTTAATAAAATGTTAAAATCTCAATTAGCTCACCTTGTTGCTACTACTTCATCTCCTAAAATGCTTGCAATACTTCAAACGTCAATGCGGTATCCACGAGGGGAGGTAAGTCCACTCGCGATCCGTCACATCCTAACATGGCAGGAAAAGATCAGGAGAATGATAAAGAAGAAGAAGAGTCACCACCTTCTAAAGGACAAGGAAGCAAACCACCGACGAGCAATTCGGGAAATTCGTCGAGGTAATTCCTGCTTCAAGGACTTGAGAAGGCAAATCTCCCGCCAAGGTAAGTACTCAATTTTTCCTATTCAGTATTTACTTTAGCATTTATTTATCTTTCTTTCATTCTCAACCTTGATTAGCTAAACACTGATAAAACATAATACTAAACCCCTGGGTGAATTTGCAACCCTAAAGTAGAGTCTAGGGAGGGGTCAGTCGACCCCCGCCACATCTTCCACTTTACCCCTACATTAATATAGGTTGCATCACTTTGATTGAAAATTTAAATGAGACAAAAGGAGGGGTCTGCCGACCTGCCCTAGGAGGTCTCCCTCTCCCATTTGTTGACATGAATTTGGGGTTAGTAGCTAATCAAAGAAATCAATGGATGTGATGATCAATAGTGTTTATGATGAAAGAATCCTTCTTAATCTAGCTTTGTGAGCACATAAAATAATCACCATACTTGTTGATTGTCCCCTTGTGAGAATGGGAACTTTCATATCCCATCCTTGTCTCCCACTCACTTTCACATCCCATCCTTGTTTCCCACATGAGCAAACTTCCATATTGAGAGGAATTCAAACACAAGATTGAGCCACTAGTATGGCAACACCATTCTTCAGCTTTGTGCAAAATTTGGAGATGAAGGGTGGGGTCGGCCGACCCATTGAGCTGACCCCTGACCACACCCACTTGCTCTAGTTCCAACACACTTTGCAAAGCATCAAGATTCCTGAAAAATGGAGGTGATGGATGGGTCGGCTGACCCATCAATTGGCTTGCCACTTCACATGTTCTCTCTGCTTTCAACACACTAGAGACCCTAGCAAAGATTGGGGGTCGTCTGACCCACAACTCTCCTCCTCTTCCTTTCATTTTAAAAGCACATGAAGGAGAGTAGCCTTCCTTCATCTAGAGAACTTCAACACTCAAGAACTCTGCTCTTTTAACCCTCTCTCCAATCAAGTGTTCATCTCCCGAAGAACTCCAGAGAGGTACTCATCCGGTAAGAAGGTTCATTGAATTAAGCTAACCCCCTAGTGCTAGCTTTGTTCGTCTTCTTCTCTTGCAAGCATGGAGAATCCATTCAAAGCCACAGCAAGGAAGGTGCACACAACATTGAGCGGGAGTTCATAACGTTCATCACAGGAGGGGCAATCCTCCCATGACACCGAGATATGACTCTCTGGGTCACAAGTTGAACAAAATTCTGGTGAACCTTTGCCTGTGTGGAGCGACAACATGGAGAACATTGAACAACCATCTCACGATCATGAAGAAATTAATGAGGAATCCGAAGAAGAAGAGCAATCTGTCAAAACGCAAAACCCAGAAACAGGCATTTAGGTCACTCCACAAGAACTGCTCATCCTCAACTTGATCTGCAACCGCAACTTCGAACACACCCAGGTAATTGATTTAGGACTCCTCCAATGCACAGGTATGTATGAGGAGTTCTTTAATGTTTTTGGTGCAATAGGTTGGGGGTGGATTTTGGGGTTTCCCTAACTTCCCTAATAGAAGGCTTCTCACTTCTATTTTCGCTTGTTTAATCAAGATTATGATCTTGAGTGGGAGCAATTTAATGCTTGTCTAGGTTTTATAAATTGCACCACAAACTTGAAAGCTGCTACCCGTACGTTCAATAAGTTTGAATTTTGGCATGAAATAACAGGGGAAACAAAATGGGGAAACTGCACACTAGTCATATTTGCAACCCTATGCTTCGCTTTCTACATAGATGGTTGGGAATCACTCTTTTCCCCAGGGATGATGTTAGAATCATTTAAGAATAATGTATGCCATGGTACATAAAATTTGAGTATCACTTGTAAAAGCCATGGTAGAACATTGTATTTCTGCACCCACAAGAATTAGCTCATTTGATTTCACATCTATCGTCACAAAATTCTGTAGCTACCTTGAGATGCTTAATGGGTACAACCAGTACATAACCAGCCCTAGAACCATCCTAGATGCAGATCATTTTATAAAGGCACATATTATTGCTGGTGGTCCCCAAGAAACAATTGAATTTAAATTCCATAATACCGCTGCAAGACTCACCCTGCCATGTGCAGAATTAAAACTGTATGGGGGCCACCCTTTAGTACCTAACATTGCAGGAGTAGGTGGCCGTTGGAGTTTTACAAAACCTGTTACTCGGGGGCGTGCATGAGCTGCACAGTTTGGAGAACACTCCGAAGAAGATGACAACACCTATGCAGGCAGTTCAAATGCCACGCAGACCTCCAGTTCTGGAGGGAGAAGTCAGGCAGTTTGGTGAGTTGCAGGCCGGCCATGAGGGCATTCATAATGTCACAGTTCAAACCCCACAGCAGCCCCCACAGTTCCCGCAACCATATCCACCAGCATATCCACCACGGTATCCTCCTCACTGTCCACCACCATATCTGCCACGTCCACCTCAATGAGACATCTACAAAAGGGCAAGCTTGGGGGAGATTCTCTCCCCCACTAAGGTAAGTATCTTATCTTAGCATTATTTTTAATTTGATGCATTTGAATAAAAATAAAAATAAAAATAAAATAAAATAAAATAAAATAAAAACACCAAAAATATTTCCTTTGTCTCATATGTTTCATGAATGTTTATCTTCCTCATGGAAATGATGAATAGTTGCTCTATTAATATTTCTTTAATGCCTAGTTTACAACTTAGTATTTCTTTGAGTATGGATCATTTGGCTCATTTAAAAGCATCATGAA
Source organism: Eremochloa ophiuroides (assembly GCA_038502445.1). NCBI lineage: Eukaryota > Viridiplantae > Streptophyta > Magnoliopsida > Poales > Poaceae > Eremochloa > Eremochloa ophiuroides. The sequence continues at coordinate 38,324,966 of JAHLJS010000007.1, read as the reverse complement.
TCTGAAAACTTTGTGGGTTGCAAGTATTAGAACTAAGTCTAGGTTGTTGTGAGATATGATATAGTGAGACAAGAGTTGCTATAATATTGTTCTAAGCATGCATGATTATTGGAGATTTATTTCTTTGAAAAATCAAAATCTTATTGTTCCTCAATGGTGATAAATTCCTACCATAGCCATATAAGCGATACATGTTTAAAACCTTCCAAGCTATTTGCTTTGTATTGAGTATTGTCAAGTCTTGTTGACCCTTATTGAGAGACTTATCATGCCCCCAAGATCAAGGTCATGTACACACCACACATATATGCTGCTTCTACACTAGAAGTACGCAACAACATGCCATTCATTTCCACTAAATAAATGCTCCATGCTTTAAAGGTCTTAGAATATCTCTCTTTGTTGATTTGATAAAAAAGAGACAAAAGGCTATTCAAAATGAATGAAAAAGAAAAAATGGACACAAGGAAGTCCATAGAAAAGAAAAGAAAAAGAAATGAGCAGGTCTATGCTCATGAGTAAAAGAAAAGAAAAATGATAGCCATGTCTCAAAAACTTTATTAGAGAGAGATACAATTCCAAATAGAGGATCATTATAGTCCACTATCTTCCACACACTTGCACATCTTGATCTAAGGGCATGACACTTCTCTCTTTGGATCCAAGCTTTGACTCTATGATACATGCAAAGTAAGTATGCTATATTCTTTCATTCCTACCTGAAGCTCCACATAAGCCATTTTTACAAGTAGGATGACAAAGAGAAGGCAACATTTACTTTGTGCCTTGGTAAGGAATCATACACCACTGGAGCGACATGAGAGAACCATCTGAGGAACATTATGTTTTCTTTTGAAAAAAAACATTGCTAAAACCTCCAGTACGAAACTTGCAAAGAATGACAAAATTAGTGCTCAAGTCAAATTGTTCTGTCTCTCAACCACCTAAGGCAAAGGAAAGGACATAAACCCCATAAAGAACTAAGGAAATATGGATGAATTTTTAGAGCCAATTTTTTCATTCAAAAGAGAAGTATTTTGTTGTACACATGGTACTATTGAAATATGAACATTGTAGCAACTCCTGATCCACCGAGACTAAGTTTAATTATTTGCTCGGGACGAGCAAAGGTTAAGCTTGGGGGATCTTGTTGACGGCGGATAAGTAATAAAATTCCACACTCTAATACTGTCAATAGACTCGGTTTCTGATGGAAGATCAATATAACATGAACATATTTTATCCAATAACTAGTTCCACTTGTACTCTTAGCTTGTGAATGCAGGGAAGATCAAACAGAGTAGAAATGAGCACTTGGAGCCCAATATGTTGGGTCGGCCGAACCACCCACTTGGGCACCAAGCTGTCACACTTCAACAAATGACTCAAGGAGGCACATAGAAGAGAGTGGAGCACTTGGAGGGCCCACATGCAAGTCGGCCGACCCACATGTACCAAGGGCTCTGCTGACATGGAATGATCCGTGTGACACTCCACTCAGCTCAATTCCACCATTGGATCAAAGTTGTGTTTCCAATCGACGGTGGAAGATCAAAGCACATGGATCAAGGCGTGAACCGACAAGACCAAGGCGAAACGAGTATATAGCCACACTCTATGACCAATGGGACCACAGTGGTGGGCCCATCTTGCCATTGGTGGGTCGGCCGACCCACCCATGGTGGGCCCTGGCCACCACCATGCTCCACCGTCTTCCTGCATGCTTCCCACGTGATGGTTTTGCCACTGCCATCCATCGAAGGCGGTTTCAATGACGGTTTATCCAAGGGAGGAGAATGAAGGAGCACGCGGATCACTAACATGGCACCTCTCCACTTCTCCCTATATAGAGGTTGCCTCCACCCTCTCAAGACATGATTCAATCAAGATACAAGTGAAGATCAATGTAGTTCCACCTCTAGTAGTAGTGTAGTCTAGTGTGGGAGTTAGAGTTGAGTCGAGCTGCGCTCGGGGTCTCCAGAGTCATCTGCTGGAGGGTCTGGTATAGCTCTTGTATCTTTCTCTTTATGTAAGACTTATTTACTTTAATATAATATTCCTGCTTTATTGAGTCTTTACTTAGTGTAATATTATTATTGCAATAGTATTTGTCGGTGCTAGTTTTAGCGGGGCTAACACTGGCTAGTAAATATGTGTTTTGCGGTTGAGGCTACGGATGGTGTGCAAGAGGGAACTCAGGGATTATACTGGTTCAGGCCAAGCAAGCCCTACGTCCAGTGGAGAGGAGAGTCGTGTTGCCTTGCACCGGGGTGCTTGTAGTAGGGGGTTACAAGCTAGGCGAGAGAGGGAAGTGCTCCCAGGTCTCTTGTGAATGTCTAAGCGTATGCGAGTCATTTGCTGTTGGTGTGTATGTGTGAGTGAGAACTTAAGACTTCCAGGGTCCCTCTAAAGCTAGCCTCTGCTCTCCCTTTTATAGTCGCAAGGGAGAGGCAAGGGCAGCGCTTACAATGCTACGTATGCTACAGTGAGGAGTTGTTCCTCGTTTCACTATGGTCAGCTACAGTCTTTTCTCCGCGTCTCCGGGATATGGCCGTCGTGGTTCGCACGATCTTGGTGAGTTCCAAGGCAGGAACAGTCGTCGGATTACGTCATGTCGTCAGCTACGGTCTTTTCTTCGCGTCTCCAGGATATGGCCCTAGTGGTTCGCACGATCTTGGTGAGTTCCAAGGCGGCAACGGTCGTCGGATTACGGCGTGCCGTAGGGTCACACCTATCGGCTATCCTTCCGCACGATGTGACAAGAGGGTGAGTCGCCTCGGGGCGTTTTCTCCCGAGGCTCGGGACTCCAGAGGGCGTGATGGGATGGAGCAGGGGATATCTCCCCTGGTCATATTTCCGGCCTTTGAACAGTACTTCCCAAGGGTTAGGTGGGCCCGGATGGAAGGCGTACTCGTCCTTTCGAGTGGACAGTGCAGTAGGCGCCTTTCCCGTTCTTGCATAGCCCGTCGTCAGGCGCTCGGACTGTCGCAGTCGAAGTTGATAGACCCCGGCGGAAAACAGGGCAGCGCACCATAGACCATACCGTGGAGAGGACGGTCGTAGTGGGCCTATCAAATCCTCTGCCAGGGAAATCCTGACAGATGGTATGGCCGTCAGGGGCGTGCGAAGCGCAGTTGCATCGAGAATCTTGCCTGACGGGATAGTGCCTGTAAAGTGGTCAGCGAGGTCTCTTGTGGTCCAAGATTGCTCTGCTGACATCACCGGTGCCTTGGATGCCTTTGTGAGATTGCGCTCGAGGGGGATGGGGAAGCTCGGGTGAATCGGAGAATGGGCGCCGAGGGCGCTGCTCTCCCGAGCTCTCCTGGGGAGGCTCAGGCGAATCGGAGATTTGGGCGCCGAGGGTGCCGCTCTCCTGAGCTCTCCCGGGGAGGCTCGGGCGAATCGGAGAATTGGCGCTGAGGGTGCCGCTCTCCCGAGCTCTCCCGGGAAGGCTCGGGCGAATCGGAGAATTGGCGCTGAGGGTGCCGCTCTCCCGAGGGTTGGCTGTCATTGGTGCAATGACGTCGTGGGCCCCCGTAGACGCGGCCTTCGTGGGCTTCGGGCGCGGCCTTCGTGGGCTTCCACTGACCTTACTTGGGCCGGGCCGCGTTGGGAATGCTCGTTTTTGCGTTGAAGCTGGGTACCCCAAACGTTGGTACCCGACAGTGGCCCCCAAGCCTGTGGCGGAGTGAAGACACTTCTCCACAGGTTCATGCTGGTTCTTCCTGTCAAAAAAGATAAAGTGTGGGTTGTTTTTTCCGGTGGGTGCGCGCGAGCGCACCCGCCGGGTGTAGCCCCCGAGGCTTTGGAGGGATGGTATATTCCTTCAAAGGCTTAGAATCGTGCTTGTTAGTCCTCGGATGTTTTTTGATTTATTTAGGAGGGTTGTTTCCTTGGAAGCGGAGCCCCCGAGCCTCCCATCGTGTTGGGAGGTCATTCGGTGGTCTTTCCAAGGTGCAGGGCAAGTTCCCGAGCCTCCGTTTCGTATCGGAGATCGGTCGGGTCCTTCCCTGTCTTTTTTAATTCGGCCTTCACGCTCTTTTTTCGGGAAGAGGAAGGTTTGGTCCTGCTCGACTTCCCCGCTGGGGCACGAGTCGGCACTTCCGGTGAGCTACAAACGGGTTGGTCCAAGTGGAGGTCCGTGCCCCGTTCGTTGTTAAGGGTCGGCTAGTGGCCTGAGGACACTCCAATTATTTCCCGAGGGTCAGTTAGCGGATGTCGGGTCCCTTCGATGGGTCCCGAGGGCATGATGCCTCCCACGGAGGGATTCCACATAACCGACTCGCTACTGGGACTTGGACACAGCGTGGGATGTCCCTTGTGACGTTCCGGGCGTCGGGATACTGGTCGTTTTCGTGACCCATCCACTAGCTGTCCCTAACTCGATTTCCCTGGGGCGACTGTTTGAGCCACGGAGGGCCAGTCTTCGATCCCCTGGGAACGTAACGGGCGCCCGAGCCCGGGGTTCCTTCGTTGGGAAGGAGAAAATTTAGGTGGAATCGAGGTGCGCGGTTGTAATGATTAGCCTCACCTTTTGAGGCGTGACGCCTGACGGACGTGACGGTTCGGCTCAGTCGAGGCGGTTTGCGTGCGCGGCGATGGTGGCGGCGTGGGGATCGTGGCGGGCCCCACGCAGTTAATGCGACGGATTCTCCGCATCCACCCACGATCCGCTGGCGGAGTTTATAAGAAAAAACTTAAGGTTTTTTCTTTCTACCCTAGCCATTCGCTCGCTCGACCGTTTGCTTTCTTACCTTCGTCGCCTGCTTCGAGAGAGATCATTGCCGTGGCCGTCGTTCTTCCCGCAACCCTTTCCCCCTTCTCTTGCCATGGATTCCTCCTCCGCTGCTGTCGACGCCGCCACCGATGTCGCTGCCACCGAAGCCGCCGCAACCGACGCCGTCGTCACCGATGATGCCGCGGCCGCCGCCGGCGTCCTCAGGCTGGAGCCGTGGCCGAGGAGCACTGTGACGGAGGCGGAGCTGGATCGCCTCGTCTCCCTGGGGCTGCTGTGTCCTCGTACCGACGCGCAGCACCCGGAGTGGGTCGTGCCACCGCGCGACCACGAGGAGCCGAACCCCGGCGAGGGGTACGTGGTGAGCTTCGTTGCTTACCACGAGCACGGGCTCGGCTCGCCGCCGAGCCACTTCTCTTCGAGAACGGGCTGGAGCTCCACAACCTCACCCCGAATTCCATCACGCAAGCGTCGATTTTCGCCGCCCTGTGTGAAGGATACTTCGGGGTGCCCCCGCACTGGAACCTGTGGCGCCGCATTTCCCGCGTCGACTAGTACACCAAGTGGGTCGGTGCGAGGAAGCCAGTGGGAGATCCAGCGCGCGGGGGGATGCGGCCTCGTGATCCGTTCTTCGTTGTACATCTCCTGTAAGGCCTCCTCCTCCAACAAGGGGTGGCACAACGGCTGGTTCTACCTCCACAATGACGGGGGTCTCTTCCCCAAGTTCCCGGGAAGGGCACTCATAGCCCCCTTCCCCAATGGGAGTGGGGGTGCCCGTCGAAGGAGTCGAAGCACCTGGACGTGTACTTCGACGTGCTCAAGGAGATGAACAGGAGGGGCCTTACCGGGGCCGGCGTGGCGGGGAACTTCCACATGAGGACGGTGTTACCTCTGATGGAGCGCCGCCTAGCGCTTCATCAGATGGTGACCGGGTCGCGGCGGGAAGGTACCGCGATGCTGCCCCATGACCTTGGCGAGGCGGAGGTCATGCGACGGGTCGGCTATATGGTGGGGGGTTATCCGACCTGGGAGGAGGTGAATCGTGTGCCAATGCGTCCCTGCGCGGGCTTCCCGGTGTTGGTAAGTGTTGTTCATTCGATCGGGCCGCTGGCTTCCCCGTCTTTCTTCTGACCTTTCTTCGTTCTTCGTAGGGCCTCTCGAGGACCGGGAAGGCTTCCCTTCCACCCGTCCCGGAGGATAAAGAGCGCCGAACCCAGAACCGCCTCCGGGCCACGGAGGAGAAGGCGAGGAAGGACAAGGTGACCGCCCGGAAGCAGAAGAGGGCGCATAAGGTGGAGGAGTCCTCCCAGCGCCGCCGTCGCCTGAGGGCGGCCGGGGAACCTGAGGTGGATACCCCCACCGACGATGACGCCGACGACGACGAAGAAGAAGAAGATGATTTTTCTATTTTTGATCTAATGGAGTCTGACTGGCCGCTCGCGGCCACACAGCCCGCGGTGGGTGCTGACGAGCCTGGAAAGGTTCCGCTGTCAGCGTCCGCCGGCGCAAGTGCCGGGGTTCGTGATCCGAACCCTCGGGCAACCTGCCTGAGGTCGCGTCCAAGGACGCGGCTCCTGGCAGGGCAACATCAGGAGGCGGGGCTCCGCCCGCCATCAGCGGCGTGGCTCGGCCGGAGGGGCAGGGGACGGGCTTAGGCCCGGTGCCCGAGATGCCCTGAGGTTCCAGCGGGGGGACCGCGAGTCCCGTGTTTCAGCGGATCCTCCCTGCCGACGCGTCGTTGGTTGGCGTGATGGCCGAAGGTGGGGGGAGTGCTGGGAGGACGCCGCCAGAGCTGGAGCCTACCGGCGCCAAGATGCCAGCGCTTGAGTTGGGGCCCCCCTGGGCTCAGGCTTCCCCGCCGAGGGGCGATGAAGTCGGGAGGCCCCCGGCGCCCAGGCGGAGCCCTCGTCACTGGGCGGCACTAGCCCGGACGCCGGGTTGGTGCCCATTCCCCCGCTGCCGGCGCAGCCTGCTCCATCCGTCGTCTTGCCGAGCGTAGGCGCTGCGATGAAGAAGAGGGTGATTCCGAAGACGAGGTAAGTATCTTTACCTGTAATTCCTTCTTAGTGGGGATCCTTTTCTGAGCATTCCTTTCTTCCATCTCTGCTTCAGGAAACGCTCGGGGACGGACCTCCAGGTGTCGCACCTGAAGGTCCTGAAGGTGCGGGGCCATGACACGGCCGGGGGGAGTGCCTGGTCGGCGGGCGAGGAAGTTCCTGCACCCGCGGGTCCGCTCGTGGCGTCCGAGGCTCCTCCCTCGGGGGAGGCTATCTCGGCGGCGGCCGCCATCGTCGTGCCTGTCATTGACCTGGAAGCGGAGCCAGCGCAGGCTTCCGAAGCCTCGACCGTCGGTTCCGGAGACGCCTCGGGGGCGTCAGCCGATGCCGCCCCCACGGAGCCTGCCGCCACGGGGTCATCGGCCGCGGATGTCAGCGCCGGAGCTCCCCCCGCCCGAGATGAAGGCCCCTGGGCACTGGCCATGAGGGGACCTTAGCCTCGGGAGCTGACCACCTCCCGGATCGAGTGGGCGGACCGCGCGGACTCTCAGGCGCTGCCCGTCTTCTGGCTCCGGGATGACCTCGAGGCCCCCAAGTGGGACGCCGTTCAGGGGCTCGGGTTTAGCTCGGCGGTGGGGCTCCGCGCGATCGCCGACGTCCTCGAGAAGGACCTCCCAGCTCAGCTCCAGGTAAATCCCTGAGTCTTGTAAAATTTTTCTGCATGTGAGCATCGTTCTTACCGTTTTCGCTTCTTCCTTTTTTCCAGGACCTCATGCACACCTCCCGGGACAAGTCTCGCTTCCTTTGTGGCGGGCTTGCGCTCTGGAAGTAGCTCGATCTCAAAGCGAAAGCCCTCACCCGCGCCCAGGGCGAGCTCGCCACCGCGACCTCCAAGCTTGCCGAAGTTAGTGTCGATAACACTATCCTGAAGGGGGAGGTCGCGGAGGCGCAGGGCCGAGCTGCTGCCTCGGCGACACGAGTGCAGGAGTTGGAGAGCGCCCTGGCCGCGATGACGAGGGAGCGCGACGCCGCCCGAGAGCTCACCGCCGAGAAGATTTCAGCCGTCGAGGCCTTGGCTCTCGACCTGGATGAGACTCAGGACGTGTTGCGCCTGGCGCTCGCCGCGGCGGACTTGGCCGGGAAGGAGGCACGGAAGGCTCGGGAAGAGGCTAACCGTAAGCGCGGCGTTGTATTTTTTCCATTCTGCTCGTCTCGGTTGCTCGCTATATTTTTATTCATTTTCATGCTTTGTTCCCTCAGTTCTACAGGGGTCTTACGATGGTGAGGTGGCCGAACACATGGACCTACAGAAGGTCACGCGGGCGCTGTGTGACTCCGTCGGCACCAGTGGAGAACCTTCCGGTATGTCACTCCGGAGCGCAATGTGGTTGAGCTCGAGGACGTCGAATTTTTCCTCGAGCAACCGCACCAGCTTGCAGTAGGCGGCCATTCTGGGGTTTTGGCACGTCGACTCCATCATAACCTGATCCACGACGAGCTGGGAGTCGCCTTGGACCTCGAGGCGTCGGATCCCGAGCTCGATGGCGATGTGGAGACCGTTGACCGGAGCCTCGTATTCGGCCACGTTGTTGGAAGCCGTGAAGTGTAGCCGCAGTAGGTACTTGAGCCGGACCTCGAGGGGTGAGATGAAGACGATGCCTGCGCCAGCACCAGTCTTCATCATCGACCCATCCAAGTTCATGACCCAATATTCCTCTTGGGTCGGGAGTGGCGGTAGTTGTGTCTCGGTCCACTCTGCCACGAAGTCTGCAAGCACCTGGGACTTGATGGCTTTGCGTGGCGCGTAGGTGATGCCGTCACCCATGAGCTCGATGGCCCACTTGGCGATCCTCCCAGTCATTTCCCAATTTTGGATCACCTCCCCGAGGGGGAAGGATGACACCACGGTCACGGGATGGGATTCGAAGTAGTGCCGCAACTTGCGTCGAGCAAGAACGATCGCGTACACTATCTTCTGGATCTGAGGGTAGCGTGTCTTGGTCTCGGACAAGACTTCACTGATGAAGTAGACCGGCTACTGTACCGGTAAGGCGTGTCCTTCTTCTTGCCGCTCTACGACGATCGCTGCACTCACAACCTGGTTGGTAGCAGCGACATATAGCAAGAAATTCTCCTCCTTCGTAGGAGGCACAAGAACCGGCGCTTTTGAAAGTAGAGTCTTAAGCCTTTCGAGGGCTTCTTGGGCCTCGGTGGTCCAGGTAAAGTGCTCATTTTTCTTAAGCAACCGATACAAGGGAAGACCCTTTTCGCCGAGCCTTGAGATGAATTGACTCAAGTCCGCGAGACACCCCATGAGCTTCTGCACGCCCTTGAGGTTTCGGATCGGACCCATCTGTGTGATGGCCGATATCTTTTCCGGGTTGGCTTCGATGCCACGCTCGGAAACGATGAACCCGAGGAGCATGCCCCATGGGACCCCGAAAACGCACTTCTCGGGGTTTAGCTTTATGTTTTTCTTTTTAAGGCAGTCGAATGCCTTTTCTAGGTCGGCAACTAAGTCACTCGCCTTCCTAGTTTTTATCACTATATCGTCTACGTAAGCCTCAACGGTTCGCCCGATGAGGTCCCCAAAAACTTTGAGCATGCAACGCTGGTAAGTTGCGCCCGTGTTTTTGAGGCCAAATGGCATGGTTACGTAACAATATGTGCCGAAAGGAGTAATGAAAGAGGTCGCTAATTCGTCGAACTCTTTCATGCGGATCTGATGGTAACCGGAATAAGCATCAAGAAAGCAAAGTCGTTCACAGCCAGCAGTAGAATCTACTATTTGGTCAATGCGAGGTAATGGAAATGGATACTTAGGATAAGCTTTATTTAAACTAGTGTAATCGACACACATTCTCCATTTTCCATTTTTCTTTTTAACCAAAACAGGATTTGCTAACCATTCTAGATGGAAGACCTCCTTGATGAATCCGGCCGCTAAAAGCTTCTGCACCTCCTCCCCGATGGCCCGGCGCTTCTCCTCGTCGAATCGGCGCAGGCGCTGCTTCACCGGCTTGGACCCGGCCCGGATGTCCAAGGAGTGCTTGGCGACCTCCCTCGGGATGCCTGGCATATCCGAGAGACTCCATGCAAACATGTCGACGTGTTTGCGGAGGAAGTCGACGAGCACTGCCTCCTATTTCAGGTCGAGGGTGGTGCTGATTCTCAGCGCCCTGCCGTTGGGGGAGCTCGGGTCGAGGAGCACCTCCTTCACCCCCTCAGCGGACTTAAAGGTGCCCGTGGCCTTCTTGGGGTCGGGGACCTCTTTTCCAACCTGTCGAGGTCGGTCATGAGGGCCTCTGACTCCACCAGCGCGCCGGTGTACTCGCAGCACTCGACGTCGCACTGGTACGTATGCTGGTAGGAGGCGCTGATGGTAATCACCCCTTTTGGCCCTGGCATCTTGAGCTTGAGGTAGGCGTAGTTCAGGACTGCCATGAAATTGGCGTAACATGGCCTCCCGAGGATGGCGTGGTAGGTGCCGTGGAAGCCTACCACTTCAAATGTCAGGGGCTCCTTCCTGAAGTTGTCAGGAGTCCCGAAGTAGACGGGCAGATCGATCTGCCCAAAGGGTTGCACGCTCTTTCCGGGCACTATGCCATGGAACGGGGATGTCGTGGCCCAGAGGAGCGAGCGACTGATCCCCATCAAGTCGAGGGTCTCAGCGTTGAGAATGTTGAGATCGCTGCCTCCGTCCATGAGGACTTTGGAGAGCCTCGTGTTGCCGACGACGGGGTCGACAACAAGTGGGTAGCGTCCCAGTGATGGGACGTAGTCCAGGTGGTCGTCCCGGCTGAAGGTGATAGCGTCGTGGGACCAGTCAAGGAAGCATGGTGTCGCTGGTCCGATGGAGTAGACCTCCCTGCGCTCGCGCTTTCACTGCCGCGACGTAGGGGCGGTCCCGGGCCCGCCGAAGATCATGAGGCATTTGTCAATGGGCGGGAACTCATCGTCCTTCCCGCCCTTGTCCTCTTGATCCCTGGCGGGCTTCTTGCCAGCATCGTCCTTGAACGACTACCGGCTGTAGTGCTTCTTGAGCATCACACACTGTCCAAGTGTGTGATGTACTGGACCTTGGTGATAAGGGCACGGCTTGCTGAGCATGTCGTCGAAGCGGCCTCGAGGGGGTCGTTCCCTCTTGGGTTCGGTGGCCGCCACGAGGGAGTCGTCGCGGAGTGGGGCCTTTCCCTTCCCCTTCTTCTTCTTCTTGTTCAGGCCTCGGGAAGAGGTGACCTCGGGGGCCTCCTCCTTCCGTTTGCCCTTGGGGTCGGAGAAGAGGGCTCCTACCGCCTCATCCCCCGAGGCGAAGCTGGTAGCGATCTTCATGAGCTCGGAGACACTGGTGGGTGTCTGGCGTCCAAGCTCATGAACAAGGTCTTTGCAGGAGGTTCCCGCGGCAAACGCTCCGACGACGTCGGAGTCGGCGACCTGGGGCAGCTTGTTGTACTGCTTGGAGAAGCGCCGGATGTAGTCCCGGAGGGACTCGCCCGGTTTCTGCTTGCAGCTGCGGAGGTCCCAGGAGTTACCAGGGCGCACGTACGTGCCCTGGAAGTTTCCTACAAAGATCTTGACCAGATCGCTCCAGTCAAAGACCTTCCGCGGGGGAGGGTGTTCCAGCCAAGCTCTTGTAGAGTCGGCGAGGAACAGAGGGAGGTTGCCGATGATGATGAGGTCATCCTGTGCGCCACCAAGCTGGAACGCAAGACGGTAGTCCGCTAACCAGAGTTCGGGGTTAGTTTCCCCCGAGTACATGGCTATGTTGGCCGGTTGTCGGAATTGGGACGGGAACTTAGCCCTTTGGATGGCCTCGCTGAAGACGCGTGGTCCTGAGGGCTCGGGTGAGGGTTCACGATCCTCATCCGAGTCGTAGCGCCCGCCCCGATGGACGCTGTAGCCGCGCGCGGCTCCGTCAGTCTTTCGCCGACCGCGGGCTTGTAGAATGGCTCGGACGTCGACGTCCTTGCCAAGCCGTTGGTGGACTGGCAGGGCCCTTGGAGCCTTGGGTCGAACCGAGGCTTCGTGCTCGTGACGTGCTATGCCGCCACGCTGGTGACTTTCGGCGCCACGGTGTCGCGATGCTGAACTTTCCGCCTGGAGGACGGCTGCATCCTCCAGGAGGTCTTTGAGCTGATTCCTGAGCTGTCGTGCCTCCTCGGTGGAGGGCTCAGGTATGCTCCGGAGTAGCATGGCTGCTTCCGCGAGCTTTCGGCTTGCCCGGGGGGCGGCCCCCGGTGTCTCGGCCCCGTCGTCAGCAACGATTCGGGCCTGAACATCTCGAGCTCGACGCCGAGTTGCTCCTCCATCAGTTTGCCGCTCGCCGCACTCCAGCGTAGCTCGCAGCTGGGTGAGGCGCAAGCGGTCCTCGTCCATCCGTGCCTCAAGCTCCCAGAGCTGCTCTAGCTCCGGGGTTTGAGGTGTGGGGCGAGAGGTTCCTGCCCCCTGATCCAGCGGCGGGGTTGACTGTGCGGGCTGCGGGGCTGCTGGAGGGGGCGTGACTTGTTCGTGCTAGGGTTGCGACGTAGGGGGTATGTCGTCATTGCCCCCCGAGTGGACATCCTCCACCCGCCCCTCATCAGGGTGCATCAAATTGTAGCACTCCCGAGAGGGGTCGATGTAGGACTGGTCTAAGCTGGAGATGACGCTCGGTGCGTTCTCCCCCGAGTCGTCGGTGTGGGCGGCGTAGTCCACATTTGCCCAGAATTCATCATCATCGTCGCTGTAACTGCGACGAGACGATGAGGTCTGGTCATAACGATTCCTCCCCTCCGAGTGTTGTCGAGGGGTGAGGTTGATGTCGGTATCTGTTTCCCCACCACCATGTGTCCTGGCACTTTCCCCAGGGGATGGCGGTGAGGATGCCACGTGGTCTCCCACGAGGCTGTCCTGGCGCTCGAGGCGCTGGACTGGAGTGTCCGACAGCTCGTGCAATAATGCATGAACTGCACGAACATGGGCGTCCATGGCGGTCTGGAGCCCAAAGAGGGATGACGGCGCCGTTCCCCTCCGCCGGTGAGGGCGGAGAGAAAAATCGGCTGGCGTCGCGTTTCTGCCCTCGCCCGTCCTTCGGGCAGTAAGCGGATACGTGACCGCTGGTGCCGGAGATCCCGGGACCGCGGCCGGTGCAGTATTGGCTACCCCCGTTGGGGGTGCCTGGTGGGCCGCATCTCCCATGGCGAGAGGCTGGTTGGCGCCGCTGTGCCTCCTCCTCCTGATCCGCCGAGAGCAGCGTGCAACGTTTCCCCCGTCCTTTGAGGCGGGTGGAAGCGTTGCGGGGGCCCCTTCTCTGGCCGCCTGCGGGGCCGGAGTTGGGACGACAACGACGCGGGGCCCGATTGGGCGCAGGTTCGTCTCAAGCCCTTGGCCAATGGCCACGAACTCGAGAGTCCCGAACCGGAGTACCGCGCCAGCGGGAAGCGTGGTTGAGCTGGCTGCCATCCGAAACCTACGTCAACGCGCAAAAGGCCCCTACCTGGCGCGCCAACTGTCGTTGCTAGTTTTAGCGGGGCTAACACCGGTTAGTAAATATGTGTTTTGCGGTTGAGGCTACGGATGGTGTGCAAGGGGGAACTCAGGGATTATACTGGTTCAGGCCAAGCAAGCCCTACGTCCAGTGGAGAGGAGAGTCGTGTTGCCTTGCACCGGGGTGCTTGTAGTAGGGGGTTACAAGCTAGGCGAGAGAGGGAAGTGCTCCCAGGTCTTTTGTGAATGTCTAAGTGTATGCGAGTCGTTTGCTGTTGGTGTGTATGTGTGAGTGAGAACTTAGGACTTCCGGGGTCCCTCTAAAGCTGGCCTCTGCTCTCCCTTTTATAGTCGCAAGGGAGAGGCAAGTGCAGCGCTTACAATGCTACGTATGTTACAGTGAGGAGTTGTTCCTCGTTTGACTATGGTCAGCTACAGTCTTTTCTCCGCATCTTCGGGATATGGCCGTCGTGGTTCGCACGATCTTGGTGAGTCCCAAGGCAGGAACAGTCGTCGGATTACGTGATGGGATGGAGCAGGGGATATCTCCCCTGGTCATATTTCTGGCCTTTGAACAGTACTTCCTGAGGGTTAGGTGGGCCCGGATGGAAGGCGTGCTCGTCCTTTCGAGTGGACAGTGCAGTAGGCGCCTTTCCCGTTCTTGCGTAGCCCGTCGTCAGGCGCTCGGACTGTCGCAGTCGGAGTTGATAGACCCCGGTGGAAAACGGGGCGACGCACCGTAGACCATACCGTGGAGAGGACGGCCGTAGTGGGCCTATCAAATCCTCTGCCAGGGAAATCCTGACAGATGGTATGGCCGTCAGGGGCGTGCGAAGCGCAGTTGCATCGAGAATCTCGCCTGACGAGATAGTGCCTGTAAAGTGGTCAGCGAGGTCTCTTGTGGTCCAAGATTGCTCTGCTGACATCACCGGTGCCTTGGATGCCTTTGTGAGATTGCGCTCGAGGGGGATGGGGAAGCTCGAGCGAATCGGAGAATGGGCACCGAGGGCGCCGCTCTCCCGAGCTCTCCTGGGGAGGCTCGGGCAAATCAGAGATTTGGGCGCCGAGGGTGCCGCTCTCCCGAGCTCTCCCGAGGAGGCTCGGGCGAATCAGAGAATTGGCGCTGAGGGTGCCGCTCTCCTGAGCTCTCCCGGGGAGGCTCAGGTGAATCGGAGAATTGGCGCTGAGGGTGCCGCTCTCCCGAGGGTTGGCTGTCATTGGTGCAATGACGTAGTGGGCCTCCGTAGACGTGGCCTTCGTGGGCTTCCACTGGCCTTACTTGGGCCGGGCCGCGTTGGGAATAATCGTTTTTGCGTTGAAGCTGGGTACCCCAAACTTTGGTACCTGACCGTATTGTTGTGAGTTATCATATTACTTGGTCGGCATATATTAGATTGTGATCCTGTAACCAACTCACGTGTGTAGTTCATTGCCTGTCATAGGGTGCTCTAGTTGCCTTGGCCATAGCTAGGGTAGCGAGGATTAGTGTAAGCATGGTGCTTAGACTAAATCTTACCTTTGAATGCCACTTGTCACACGGATTGTTTGTGGGTGCTAGCAGGTGGTGACAGCCCTGTCTAGTCTTAGTATCCCTCCACGTGTTTTAGTCAAGTTCTTCAAAGGTTGGCTCCCATAAGAGCATAGGCGCTTCGGGTAGAGGTTATATCCTCTATTGTCTCGCACTATCCCCTACACACCGGAAGTAAGGTAGCAGTCTTAGTGTACTTCGTCCATTTGATAGGATAGATCACAAGAGTAGAGTTTGAATCATAGGAACCTTTCTCACTCGTTGTCCTCCCACTAACTATACTACACTAGTTAACTTTTAGCATTTCATTTGTTATCTTTGAATCATCACCTTCCTATCATACTTCGATTACCCCCTCTACACTAGTTGTGCTAAGTTGAGATAGATTTAAGGATCTCCTTCTATTAACATTTCTAGCAATCGCTTTCCCTTGGGATCAAATAAATAACGATATCTTGGAATACTCCCGGGTGAAGTGCTATAGCGGTATATTCTGTGCGCTTGCGGAATTATCCAATAGACATAAGAAATACCCTTCAAGCACTTCTGGCCCTGTTATCAGAGATAGCGTAACACCCTGTCTCTAGTGGTTGCATTAAGAAGTGTCAACACTGATGATGTTTGTTTCCTTCGCGATCAAGTTTTATGATAATTCTGCATTTTAATCCTTCTTTTAAGCTTTTCTGGATAATCCCCTGAAAAATATACAATTCACCAAAACTCATGGAAATTATTAGTAATAGCCATATTCTACTAGATATTCATGTCTAATGCAGGGATAATTGATAATAAAATTTAGACGTTAACAAGTATCAACAATTACCCCCACACTTAGGCTTTTACTCGTCCCGAGAAAAAGGGTTGGTTTTAAGATATAAAAGTTTAGAAAGAATGGATCATTTAAAACATAACTTGAGAATATATTATATAAAACTGATCTAGTCATGCATGTACTGCGGAATTCGAAGTGTCTACCATGAATCTTTGAGTAGTTGGAGAACAGAACAGCTTGAAACAGATCACTCTCTTCCTTTAGTTAAGTCAATTGGAGTGTAAGTTGATTTTGCAAATAAAACTTAACTTTACCTTCTCCTTTTGTTGTACTCTCGAATCACTGATATATCTGGTATTTTTGTATCCTTACCAAGGCATTAATGATATAGCCTTCTTTATCCTACTTCTAAAAAGCTTATGTGAATCTCAGGTAGGTATAAATGTGAAAGCATACTTGTATTGCATTTATTGTAAAGTCAAACAATGAATCCACAAAGAAATGAGCCATATAATCGAATCAAGCTTTATTTAGTGGAATATGGTGGAACCTAATTCTACCTTGCTCCTTGAGAGTTTGAGCTATCTTCTTTCTTTCTTCTTCCCTTTTTTTCAAGGGAGGCGAGCATCTAAGTACCCATTGTTTTAATTTCTTCGGACACTTGTCCATTTTTTTATACTCCCTTTTTCTTTTGCATAGCTCATACCTCTTTTAAATTTAGTAGCCGAGAGATTTTAACGAAACATAGAGCAATTATTTGGTGGCTATTCTATATGATTATTTTTTGTGTTTTCTCCTAGTGTAGGAGAGAAACATTTTTAGTGGAATAATTTGCTATTACTCTAGATTAGAGTAATGCTTATGTGGAAGTAGCACATGATTCGAAAATATGACAAATTTCTTCAAAGGTTACAAAGGTTGACCAAACTCAACACAAAAACAAGTACTAAATATAGAAGGTTTCTATCCTATATATGGCTCTGGTGGGACATTATCTTTACAACAAAGGAGAGGTATAACTAATTATTTAATTTTGAAATAAAATTCTCCAAAGACGAAACAGCAGGAATTGAGTTCTCATTATTCTACTATCTCGTGTTTCACAACAACTTAAGCAATCATAGGGTCCCTATAAATAGTTTCCAACAGTAACATGACTCCTAGAAAAGTGTTATATAATTTAGTCTTAAGTCATGAATTAAACAGTCTTTTCTTTTTACAAGTGATTTATCATGTAAATTTTGATCCGGATCGAAACAGAAATTGAAATATATGCAATTATACTTGTATTGGACTTAAACTTGACCGTGGCCGAGGCGCAGATGTAGAGGAGGTAGAGTGGTGCCGGCCGGCCCAGGTAGGGCGCCGGGCGGCGTCCCTCTGTGGCCCCTCGGGGCCCACTTCGGTGCGCATGGTCCTGGTTCAATTGTTTTCTGAATTACGTGATTTTCCCAAGTGAATTGATTTCTGTGGTCGCGATGTGCCTCCCCCACACTTGTTTTCCTGTATACTTTTCTGTGCAACATTGTAACACCCCTGGTGTTACTGAACTAAAATCGGACATGTCATCATATGCATTGCATAGTATGCATGTGTAAACCAATTTTGATATGCACAGAAATTAAAACAAATTTAATTTCATAGGTTGTTTGTGCTTAAGTGATTTAGAGTGATTTAATTTTATCTTCTGATGGCTTGTTAATTGGATGTATTAATTAATCACTGCTTAAGAATAAAAATTTGGAATTAAATTAAAACCCTAAATCGGGCTAAAACCCTAGTTTCAAAACTATGTAGAATTGGTCCTTTGTCCCAAAAGCAAAGTTGTAGCTCTTATTTAGTGGAGCAACTTTGGTATACAAAGTTTTTCAAGTTACTATTTGGAAATTTAAATTAAACTTGAATTTCTATCCTTAAATTTGAAATTAAAACTCCAATTCAAAAATTACTTGGAATCTGAAGTTAAGTCTTAAATAAAAATTGTAAAGCTCACTAAACTGAGCAACTTTGATGTTTAAAGATTTTGAACTTCTTCAATAAATATTTGAGATTTGAATTAAATTTAGAAAGGGCTATTTATCCCCTTTTCAATAATTTCAAAAATATTCAAAATTTGAAAATGTTTTCTATATCAAAGTTGTGTAGAATGAAATTCTGCACATTTCATATATGGCACATTTTTCAAGTTTATACATGAATTTGATAGTAATTTAACAAATAGACTCGGGAGGGGGTAAATTGCAAAATGGTCATCAAGATCAAAACAGGGCAGTTGGACTCGCTGCCACGCAGCTGCTTGCCTGGCGCCGCCGCCCTCGCCGTTGCTGCGCGTTGGGGCACGTAGGAGGGTGTCGTGGCAAGCTCTGGGATTGGCATGGCAACAGCTGGGCGTTCGACCTCGACTACTTAAGCCTGGAACCGAGCTCGCCGTTTCCTTTTTCCTGTTCGGTCGTCGTCGTGGTCGAGTATGGATCGCCGGTAAAATTCGGCATCCCTGCTCAATCTCCATCTGATTCAGCTCGGCTATAGTTTAGCCACCTCCTCGCGAACCTTTTGAGCCCCTTGTTTCTGCCTCCCATCATCGGAACTGCTGTGCCGGCCGTCGTCTTCTCCAGAGCCGACGGAAGCGCTGCCACGGTGGTCATCTCTGTGTTCGGCACTCTACGGTGGGTCTCGTCCCCTTTAGTTGCTCGTTCTGAGCTCTATGAGACGTCACAAAACTTATGTGTCAGCTGGTTTCTCGATTGGAGACGCAGGGAAGCCGGAACACCACCTCGCCACTGGTTCATCCCGCCCGATCCGCCATCAACGCCAACAGCAAGCTCCTGACCTTCTCCGTCTTGTCTTACTCGCGCATCACATCTAGGTGAGATTCATGTAGCTCCGTGGGTAGCCAGTTGGGCTTTTTGAGGTCTCCGGTGGCGGGAACGCGGCTGCGCCGCCGGAGGTGACCTCGGCCAGCCGCCATGGCCTTTGGCAAGCTTTTGCTGAAGCCCTAGCATAGGGGAGGACCCTCTAGACGGGTACGGGAGGTTGTTGGGCGCACTCTGGTGCCTTCATCTTCGCCGGAGGGCCGCCGATGGTGGGCCGCCGCGGCGAGCCACCGTGCGCTCGCGAGTCGGCCGTCCGGCCGTGGTACTGGGCAAGGAGGAGGCACGCTGGGCCTGGCTGGGCCGAGGTGGGCCGGTCCAGTGGAGCTGACAAAATGGTTTTTTATTTTCGGATTAAAGGAATAGTGCTCAGTTTTGTTTATTTTGTATGGATATTTATGCAGCTCCAAAAATTACGAAATAAATTGAGTAGCTTCTCTGTGTACTGTAGTATTTGTGAAAAATATGAAACTTGTGTTTTAACCATTTTCTTTATGTGATAAAATTATGCATTTTAATTAGAAAATGGAGTTTCCATGAATTTTGTGGTTCAAAATAATTATCTAAAAATTGTAAAATTAATTGTGTAACTATTTTGAACAGTGAGCTACCTCCACAAAAATCTGTAGCTCATTTGGATAAAATTTAATTGTTTTGAAATTTATCCTTAATTAACTAATAAATAAAATGATGTTAGCATTAATGACTCAGGGTGTGTTCTGGGTCCTCGAATTAGGGAACTGAGATTACCATGAGCTTAGTTAGGGGTCTGGGAGCTTTGCGACCCGTTGTCACCCTCTCGGCCGCTTGCGGCCCTGGCCGAGTTTGGCCTGGCCGGCCTGTGGCCATGGCTTCACCACTCTGGCTTGGCCAGAGCGGGCTGGAGCCGGGTTGGACCAGGCCAATTGTATTGGGAGTGCTAAGGGAACTAATCTGGACCGTGTTGTTCGTTCGGGCCGGTCCAACAGTAGAGGCTGAGTAGTTAAATAAATTTATTTATTTCCTTTCTTAATATATGAAATGTATTGTGTCTTGTGGTTTTTGGATTGAGTGAAGACTAGGGATCATAAAACCTTACATGGTCCTTAGCAACTTATTTAGTAGAATAATTTATTATTGTTATGTGGTGGTTAATAATAGTTAATAAAATGATTAGGTGAGGTAATAACCACCATGATAATAGAATCTTAATAAGAACATAATGACCCTTGTTACTAGTTGGCAATTACCTTAGGGTTTACCAAAACAAAGTAACCCTTAATTACAGGTTATCCTGACCTGTAGTGTCATGAGGTTGTTTCTTTAAGATGCAACTTCATGGGTAAAAACATCCAAATAGAACGACTTCTTTTGGAACCTTTCCGTACCCTAAGTCGTGCATAGAATTCCTTATAGGTACCCGTAGACCGCTAACCCAAGTTGTTGGACAACAAGCTAGTCTTGTTGGCTTGCAACTTTATCGCAAAGGAAAGTAGTATTTAACTTGCTTCGAATATTTAATGTAATGTATTTGTATGTTTCCATTATGCATCATGCCATGCATTTCATCATGCATTAATATTTCGTGTAGTGAACGCGGGATATTCGTATCTAAAGCAAATCCCGAGTTGGTCTTCACTCTGTAGACGCGGAACTTCCTCGGTAATTGACTTCAGAGTTGTATCTGCTCCAAGGCAACAGGCAAGCCCCAGTGCATTAGACCCTCCTTGTGTTTTATAAATCTTTATCACCTTGAGTTAAATTGCTGCATTAGGTTGATAGGAGTTGATTGTCACCTACTTGCTGCATTTACCTGCCTTGATATATTATCCTTGAAACCTGATTTAAAAGCAAATGTTTATAAAACGCTTAGCCATGCTTAATAGTTAAGCTTTATGAAAAAGATATTTTGTATGCTTGGGGTATACTACTATGAACTGTTATAATTGTTTGACAGGGCAGTAGACTTGCATTGAGAAAGGATTCTCAATGTAGTGTCTCTGACTGTCTATTTAGAAAACGAAATGGAATCCATTAGGGACCATTCGTTGTCGGCCTGCTGGATCAAGACTTTGCAACTAGCCACATACTACGGAAAGCCTCTGACTCCGGTCGCTCCTCTACTTGAACCGACAACCACGCACTGGGAGTGGAGAGATGGCGAGAGTAGCGTGTACCCTCGTGGCCGGCGTGCCTGGAGAGAAGAGGAGTACTGTGCTCTCGGGTGGTGTAGGACCGGTTCAAGTTTTGGAAAAGCCGTGGTAGGCGGGGTTGTCATATGCAAGCTTAGGTGCTACATATGCAGTGTGGATAGGGATCCCCAGCTGGGTTTTCAATCGATTCGAATCGTCGTTGCTCCTCGGTCAATGGAGACTTGATCCTTCGACTTACAGCGAAGAGTGGTTCGGAACTAGGTAAATGTGGGAAAGGGAATTGATGACGAGATAACTGAATGAAACAATCTAGCTTTGAGATTAAATGTTAAGCTGATTTAGAGAGCTTTTCTGCAAAACTCTTTGATTCTTGCTAAAGCCTCTCCTTGATTCCCCTCAGCCTGTATTCCTGAGTCTTTCCCAAATTTTTAGTCGGGTAAGTCTTGCGGAGTACCCCATGTACTCAGGGTTTGTTAACCCCCTGTTGCAGGTTAAAGTCAGGAGATGTACAGGTTTGGCTATCGCCAAGCTAGTGGCACTCGAAGAGCTGCCCTATGCAGTAGATGACATGTGCTTATCAGCACTTCCTTGGGCAAGATGTCATCTATATTACTTATAAGTGTAAGAGCTACCTTATCTTGTCTCTATCGACAAGAGGTTTTGTAAAGACTATCACTGGAAATTGTAAACTATAATTGTACTCTTCCGCTTTTTACTCTGATGTATTTTGAACTCTATGAATGAATGTAATAAGATGGTTGGTTTCCGTCCCGTGAAATGATCCTCGGTGGGACATTGCGGTGTTCGCGAGAGCACCCGACAGAGCTTCCGGAGTTATCAGGCTCCCGTGCATAACAGTCGAAGGTTGTTGGACTACGGCAGGTGCACGTGGGCCATGGTAATTTGGGAGGTTCTGTCACAAACATGTGGAGACAACATGCGTACGAAAAATAGAGAGTAGAGTATATAAAGAAATACTAAAACATTAATAAGAATAAGGCACTTTATTCATTCAATAATAATAGATAACTCTAACAACTAACTGAGCTAATGACTGCCCTAGCTCATTGGGCCTTATTCTAATATATAACCAAGCAAACTTAATAATATAATCAAACCTATCACACTTGCGCCTTATTACATAGATAACTAGGGTAGCTTAAGGCTGCCCCTTTTTGTGAGATCTCTGATCTCTCTCTTAAGCTTCCCAACCTCTTCTTCGAGCTTATCTTTGTTGTGCTTGAGGCTGCGGATTAACTTGACATTGATTTCTATCTACTTAGTCATGTCGCCCATAACCTTAGTTCTTAATTCTACAGTCTTCTCTATTCCCTTAGAGAGGGCTTCAATCTTCTCATTGAGGATTCGTAGCGAGAGCGGAGGCTGTTTAGGACCTTTCTCTAGCGATAATGCTGAAGCAGCTCTCTGTCTCTTGGGCGGAGGTGGTATGAAATCGGTGTAGCGGACTTGGCCTGGACGTGCATGAACTCCATTGATGGCAGGGCGAGCAGTGGTGTATTTTGTACACACTAACGTCCTGTTCTTGTCGGTCTTGACCGACAGGAGTCGTTTATTGTCTCTAGGTGGGAGAAGCTGGGTGCCTCGGGGAATAGCGACTTGCTTTCCCTTGGTACCGTCTTCTAGCAGCAGCCTTGCGGGTGGTGATGGTAGAGCAGGCTGAGCTTGCGTGTAGTAGACTTGCTCGTAATGCGGAGGCACCGTAGCGAGGTGCTTTGGTGGCACGATGGTGAGAGGCTTTGGCTGTGCAAGGACGATGGCCTTCGAGTCGTCGCCTTGGATCTTGCCGGAGTCAGCGCCAAAGACCGCTTCGTCTGCCATTGCTACTAGATCTAAACTAGAAAGTTTCTTTGGAAGGTGAGAGAGGTGATTGTTGATGGGATGCAAATGGGGGCGGTATAGGTGCGTATTTATATGGGTTTTCAGGAGACAGAATAAGATCAAATCTAGGTTCTACAGGATTCGTACGAAAGTGCATTCGCACGCATCGGGAATCTACGTGAAAGTGTTTAGAAAGAATGTAGAAAGAAAAGAAAACAAGAGTTGGGACGAAAGGGGACAGGGGGCGCCGCCTAGCCCTACTAGGGCGCCGGCCGGCCCCACCAGGTGTCCTCCCGGGGTGGCCGTGCTCGTGAAGCTTCTAGACTCTATCTACTTACTATTAGTTGCAATGCGAGATATTTTTTCGTAACGAATGATGATGGGACTAAAAAGTTGGTAACTGGACAAAGTCCAGCCCGTCAATGACTTCCGAATTAAATGGCTCTAAAAATAATTTAAGTCGGTGACCATTTACCTTGAATAACGTACCTTCATGTGATTGTAGAGTTACCGCTCCATGTGGTGATGCGTTCATAATCGTAAATGGTCCTTCCCATTTGCTTCGTAGCTTTCCGAGCCCGAATAATTTAAACCTAGAATTAAAAAGCAATACCTTATCTCCTGGTGCGAACTCCTTCTTCTTGATCTTCTTGTCATGCCATCCTTTTGTTCTGTCTTTGTAGATCTTTGAATTGTGATAAGCCTTTTCTCTCCATTCTTCTAATTCTGATAATTGCATCTTTCTCTTTTCTCCAGTGGCTTCAAAGTCCATATTCCATTTCTTAATAGCCCAGTGAGCTTTATGTTCTAATTCCACTGGTAAATGACAGGTTTTGCCATACACTAACTGATAAGGTGACATGCCCAGGGGTGTCTTGTAGGCAGTCCGATACGCCCAAAGTGCTTTGGGTAATCGATCCTTCCATGCAGTACCCATCTCATTCGCTGTTTTCTGTTGAATATTCTTGATCTGTTTGTTTGATGTTTCTGCCTGGCCACTTGTCTGAGGATGGTATGGGGTAGCAACATTATGATGGATTCCATGAGCTTGTAAGTATTGGTGAAACTTCTTATCAGTGAAATGTGTTCCTCCGTCACTAATGACCATCCTTGGTGTCCCAAACCATGAGTGGGATCGGAGGTCGGATTTCCGGCATGTTCCGGAAAGGCCGTCGCTCTCATGGGGAATCTAGTCAAAGTACCCCCACACGTGAGGAGAGCCCGCTACATGAAGAAGAGGAGGCGCCAAGAGGCCACGCCATTGACGAGGCCGACGCTTCCTTCATCGACTTGGAAAGCGAGCGGGAAATGCAAGCATACAACCTCCTCAAGGGGCGCGAATTCCTGCATACACCGGCCTTCGACCCACACCTTCTCCAGCAGACAGGTATGAACGTCGAATTTAATACCATTTTTGAAAATGTTGGTTGGAGCCAAGTTGCCCCTGTACACGAACTTGGATCTCGTCATTTGACCATCCAAATCTTGGGCACTTTACAAATTGTCGACTATGGTATTACCTTTCGCTGCTTTGGGAAAGAACATAGCCTTTACTGGAAAGATTTTGCTACACACTTGGGTTTTCATGAGCGATGCTCTATTGATTTGGGTTTCACTCTTTCGGGTTATCAGCGTCATGCTTTTTGGCACTTGATAACCGGACAAAATGTGACTGGAAAATTCCAACCCAACATCAACACCATCCACCATCATTCTCTAAGGCTTATGTATAAATGGATTGCAAATTCTTTCTTTCCTAGAGAGGACACTCATCATGCTTATGACATTGAGTTGAAGATGCTTTATGCCGTGCTTAAAAAGATTAAAGTTGCTCCTGTCTATGACATTGTTAAGCACTGGTTAAACTTTTTTAAAACTTCCACACCAATTATGTGCACTTCACTCATCACACGTCTTGCTGCTAGTGTTGATCCTCATGGTGCCAACACTATTGTTTATCTCTCCATTCCGCGCATTATGATCAATGAGTATTATTTTACTCAAGCTCATACTATAAAACGTGATGACTCGGGAACAAACCTGGTATTTTATTATCCGGGATATATAAACGAGATTTCGTTACCTAACCCGAATCTCGCTTTATATAAATCCCCATCTCTCACCTTCGACCTTGTCGAAAAGGAAGAAGCACGCAGGAGTTCTGTTTCTCGCAGGAGATCACGGAGGAGAGAAATACAGGAGGAAGAGCCTGCGCAGCCTGTGCAGCCTACACCACACCCGGCCATGCCTACCATGATACCAAGGATGGAATGGTCTCCGGTCATGTCTACACCTGGGTTCACCCCTGGGTATGGATATGGTATGGGACATGTTCCTCATCCTTATGCGGCTGGAGGGTCAGGGTGGCAACACTCGCAGGAGGCAGGGGGATCAAGGCAGCCCGAGCACGAGCATTCTCCAGATTCTGAAGGCATGCCACCCCCGATACACCCACAGTCGGTCACACTAGAGATGCTCAACACACGCATGGGAGGACTAGAATTGCAAAACAGACAAATCCAAGGTACGCTCAATGCTCACATCCAGACTTCTACCCAATGGCATGAGCAGTACCAGCAGCAGTTCATGGACCTCGAAGATGCGAACCGGCGGCGGCATGAGGCACAGATGGCCTACCTTCGGTCCATGGGACAATTCCCAGGACCTAGGCCTTGAACTAGCTTGGGGGAGGAGACCTCACAAGAGGTAACATGTATCTTTCAATTTCTTGCACTTTAATTCTCGCACTTTTAAATTCTGCAATTTTATTTCCTTGTTAAAAATAATAAATAAAATATTCCACTCCCATATGTGCTAACATATGTTAGTTTCTCTTCCGTTGAAATGATGAATAGTTGCTGTATCTATAATTTGTCTGTGTCTAAGTTATAACTTAGTATTCCTCAAGATTTAAGTTTGTTGGCCAAAAATATCTCATTCTGAGAACTTGAAATCTTGTGGGTTGCAATTGCAAGATCCTTTTCTAAGTTGTTGCAAGATATGAGATGGTAGAAATAGACTTTGCTACGACTTTGTTCTAAGAGAAACTTGACATCCGGAGATTTCTTTTCAAAAATTCAAAAATCAAAAGTTCCCCAATGATTATGAAATATCTACCAAGGCCATATGACATGCTCTACTTTTACAAACACTTAGTCATATGCTACTTACGGAACTTTGAGTTGAGTCAAAATGCTGAGACCTAGTGAGATTATGGTCATACACCCATGATTGAGATTCACGTACACCCACTAAATAAAGCCGACTCTCATACTGAGAGTTGCGCACAACATGCACCTTTTCATCCACCAAATAAAAATGCCGACCCTCACTTTGAGAGCCGTGCATCTAAAAAGTTTTCACTCCTTGTTCGCCATCATGACGTCTCTCCATCCAAAAGTTTTCATATGTCAAATCAAAATATGGGCTATGCTAAAAAAAGAGCCAAAGGGCATGAGAAAACAAACGGGAAAGAAAATCTAAATACCCGTTCAAAAAAAAGAGAAAAAGAGGATGATATTTTTATAGCCCATATTTCTCCCAAGAGTTTTGTTCCATCCAATAAAAAGAGAGTCATGATGTATGGAGTGCCAAAAAAGTTTAGAGATAGGTTTTTACCATACTCATATTCCACACACTTGCACATCTCAATCAAGGTATATGACTTGTATCTCCTTATGGTCCGGTCTTTGACTCAGCAATATAAGTAATGTAAGTATGCGCACCTTCATACCTACCCAAAACTCCACTCTCAGCCATAGTAGTAGGATGAAAAGGCAACACTACAATGCCTTTGGTAAGGTAAACCATACACATTGAGCGACTGAGAGAATCATTTGAGAAAATTGGTTTATTTTGCAAAAATTCATAAAACCTCCGGATCAAAGGTCTATCAAAGAATGAATGATTGGTGAGTCTATTATAATCATTCTATCTTGTAATCACCTAAGAAATTGAAGAAACTACAAGCCCCATAGGAAATCAAGGTAAAGAATGGATAGAATGCCAACTTATTTAAATTACAAATGAATGCTATGTTATAGGTATGACACTTATGAATTATATCAGCATTGTAGCAACTCCTGATCAACAACTATACTTAGCTATTTGCTCGGGACGAGCAAAGGTTAAGCTTGGGGGTCTTGTTGGTGGTCCTTATGGATAAATTTTATACCACCAACTTAGACTAAAAAGAGGATTAACAATCATATTCTAGCACATATGCCTTTACTACTAACAAGTTCCACTTGTACCCCTAGCATTCATGTTTTATAGGTTTTATGGCATAACAAGTGGAAATACGCATCAACATGAAGAAAGCGCAAAGTCAAAAGACGAATCCAACAAATGTGCAACCAAAGAATACTAAAGAAGCCCACCTTCAAAGCGTAACTGGATCCATCCGCAACCAAGGGAGAGGCCCAGGCCCAGGGAGCAACCAACCACCCGAAGGTGGTGGCCAGATGGTGCTCCCCAGGGACCGACCGCCCCCGGGGGCGGCCGTCCCCTAGGTGGAGCCTCCCGGGCCCAGCTTCAGAGGTGGTACTGATGGCGATTTGGCCATGGCGGTTTCACCTACTTCCAAGTTTAGAACGCTCAAACCGTCATAGTTTCAATATAAATAGAGGGTGGTCCATCCCCTTCAAGACACACATCATTTGGAGTCATCTACCTCACACCTCTCACTTGTATCTTTAGAGTAGTTGTAGTAGTTTGTGAGCAAGGCAAGAGCTATCAAGGAGAGCTTGTCTCTTTGGAAGAAGAGGATCATCTTGGTATGAATACAATTCAGTATTCTTCCAAGAGCAAGTTCTTATCATACTTATATGATTATGCATATGAACAAGAGTCTAGTTATGATCTTGTTATGAGCATAGTATATGAGCTAGAATATAGTTTATGTATCATGTTCTTGACTTGTTCATCATCATTCTTCATTGTTCATCGAATTAGTATGAATAGAGGAAGAACTAGGAATGAGGCGATGGTTCGTCGTGCTGTCATGGCTGCTCTTAACCTAGCCTGTCAATCCGAAGGGTTGGGGTCCGCGGGGGTTAGGAGTTGTTTCCAAGTACGTGAGCATGGTGCTCAGGCATGCGGAGATCGGCGAATATGTCGGTATCCCACGGGCAGAGGGGTAGGTGCACAGGTGGTGACAGCCCTGTCCATCCCTAGCATTCCCCTACGTTCGGATATTGAGTAGGAGTTCGTAAAGTCTCTATCGGCTAGCAGACCAGCTGCGGGGATCTCCCTATCACCCCAGACTTAGTCCTGATACTAGAATTACTAATTAGATGATCTACTAACAGTTCTTTGCATAATTATATATGACCAATGCCTGCTCAGTAGCTATATTCTTTTATTCTTTATTTTCCTTTTATCCTTGAGGTTGATCCATATGTGTGTCCACTATTCTGAAATCATGTTTAATTCCTGTTTACTCTATGCCTACCATTGCACTCAATAAGTGATCATGTTTACACCACGCTTGATGTATATTGCCCTCCTATGGGAAATTATAAATACGACACCCTACTCACGGGTTGAAATGCTACAATGATAGTTCGATGCACTTGCAGAGTTATCTTATTTCTTACTGAGCTATCGATTGGCGTACCTAAGTACCATTACACAAGGATTGTAATTCTTGTGCACCCCACGGCGCCGTGTCAAAGTTTTGCATATCGTAAGTAATGACGGTTAGGAAGGCCAATCCGGCATTTCTAACTGCTATTACCAGACTGCACTACCTGTGCCAGTGCCTTTAAGGGCCAAGGGTTACCTTTCTAAATTAATGGTGGTTGGGGATGCCAACAAGCATTTCTAGCACCGTTGCCTGCGATGGACTTTTAGTCTATCTTTTGTAATGATGTTAAGAAATGCCAACATATAGAGCTACTTAAAGTAAAACAATAGTAAATGAAGAAGGGGATCTTTATTACCGATAAGAGTGAAGAACACCGCAAAGGAGGTCGCCGACAAGCCCGGCTCCACCACAGACTTGCTTTGCTTTGTTTTGCCTTGTTTCCACCATTTTTCCTGCATACACAAGATTTCTCTAAGGACATGTGGAACTAGGTAAGTTTCAAGGTGGGTTCTTTGCTTTTCATGTGGTTTTGCCTTGATTATGGGTGAAATGTTGACGGTAAAACAGGGTGTTAGCGACCGTCAACAAGGACTCGGGAAGGCAGGCCTCGGGCGATAGACTTCCGATTCGCCCGAGCCCCCCGCTACAGGCTAACACCCTCGGGTTCGCCCGAGCCCTGCCGACGTCAGTCGGGCAAACTTGACAGCCAAGGGACCTCCCCCTGACCACTTTACAAGCACGGTCCCATCGAGCGGGCCCCGTGATGCAGCTGCGCCACGAACGCGCACGTTCGTCGTACCAACTACCCCATCTACTCTGGCAGGCGATCTAATGGTCCTACTCCTCCCACGCTGCTATAGGGACGGTCAACCGTATGGCCCCTTAGGCTGACGAGGAGATTCGCCAACTACGACGGCGACTGCCATGCCCCGGTCACACGTGTGACACCAGAAAAAGGGGAATGACAGTCGTCCGGCCAACCCAGGGGAATGGGCAAGCCTTGCGACCAGGCTCGCCTACCCCCTAGAATGTACCTCACGAGGAAAAAGAAGCACCCAAGGGAGGACACTCCTCCCGCTCCGTCCCATCGCGCCCCCGATGGCACCAAGGTCTCCCGAGCCTAGGGAGCTTATACACAAAGGTCAACCTATCTACTCGTTGCACTGTGCAGGATCGAACGTGACGGCATGACGTATTGCCATGCAGCCAACCATGTCCAGCACTGTGAGACGCCTTGGAACTCACCAATGGAACAGTAGTGGATCAGCCGAATGACTAATGCCATACCGCCAAGGCGCCAAGACGAAGGCGTGGCTGACGATAGCCACCGGTCACCACCGACTCCGCCATACCGAGAACTATAACTACCGGGCAACACATGTAACTCTAGCCCCTCCATTGTAACTATAAAAAGGAGGGCAGAGGCCGATCACAGACATGTTCGCATTCACCACCAGAACCTCCAGTCATACAATCTACAAACTCAAGAACACACACACAAACATTCACACTCACAAGAGACTTGGGAGCCCCTCCCTCTCTCAACTAAGCTTGTAACCCTAGTACAAGCACCCCGGTGCAAGGCAACACGATCCGATCTCACACTGGACGTAGGGCATTCATTGCCTGAACCAGTATAAACCCTGTGTTTCTCCTTGCACACCATCCGTGATCTCAACCACAAAATCTAAGTTTACTAGCCGGTGTAGCACATGCTAATCTAACCACCGACAGTTAGCGCGCCAGGTAGAGGGCATTTTGCGTGTTGATCCAGGTTGCGGATGGCAGCCAACGTCCCTACACTTCCTGCTAGTGCGGTACTCCAGTTCGAGAGCCTCCAGTTCGTGGCCACTGGCCATGGTTTCGAGATGAACCGCCGCCCGACCGAGCCCGGTGTCATCTCCGTCCTGATCCCAGCCCAGTAGGCGGCTGGGAAAGGACCCCGGCGACACCTCCGCCCATTTCAGGGGATGGAGGGAACGCCATGCGCCGTTCCCGCCGAGCTAGGTGGGGAAGGCGCAACTGCGTCAACCTGGGCCACGCCACGGGTGACGTGGCCATCCCAGTGCCCCCTGCACGGGACACCACCCCCACGCTCACCACCAGCTCGACGCCACGAGCGATGGAGGCGCCACGCTCCCCCACTACTCCACGGAGTAATGGGGAAGGGGCCACGGCATCGCCTGCTGTTTCCCTTCGGCCTCGCTGGGGAAAGCCGGCAATGCCCTCTCCATTTCCCTTTGGGCTCCACACTACTGTGGATGCCCACGTCTGTACCGTTCGTGCCTACGGGCACGACCAAGCGATGGCATCTGTCCATCGCCTGGATAACCTGGGCGACCTCGATGACTCTCCACCATCCTCTCCTGTGAGCTCTCCTAGAGCACACAGTGGCAGGGAGTTCAACTCCAGCGGCAGTTCCACCCTCCCGGAGTACTCAGAGGGATGGGATCGCTACGGTCACGTCTTGCCATCGCGGTGGGATCTTGGCAGCAGCGACGACGACGACGACTACTCCTGGGCGAATGTGGACTTCAACGTCTATGACCCCCAAGCTTTCCTCTCCTCCGACGATGCGAGGGATGACACCCTCAGCGTCTACTCCTCTGATGGCAGCATCATCGACCCCTCCCGGGAGTGCTATCACCTAGTGCACCCGGAGGAAGCTGTGTTGGAGGACGTCCACTCGGAGGAGGACGAAGACACACCGGTGGAGCAGGCGCAACCACACACACCGCCTCCACCAGCCCCTGGTCCCATGCCTTCGAAGGACCCAGGGGTTGCAACGTCCCGCCCTCTCCATCGTTCTCCGGAGCTTGAGCAGCTCCGGGAGCTCGAGGCCCGGATGGACGAGGACCGCTTGCGCCTTGCCCAACTCCGAGCTGCCCTGGAGCACGAGGAGGAGCGGGAAGATGGAGGAGTAGCGCGACGCCGAGCCCGCGACGTCCAGGCCCATATCATCGCCGATGACGGGGCCAGGACACCAGTGCCGGAACCTCGGGCGAGCAGGAAGCTCGCAGAGGCTGCGATGCTCCTTTGGAGCATGCCTGAGCCCTCAAGCACGGAGGCCCGGCAGCTCAGGGACCAGCTCAAAGGTATCCTAGAGGACGCCGCTGTCCTCTAGGCAAAAAGCTCGACATCCCGGCACCGTGGTGCCTAAGAACGCCACCGTGGCGCCCCGACCCGCCATGAACGAGAGGCCTCGGTGCAGCTCGAAGCACCGAGGACCCCCTCGGTCCACCTACGGCTCGGCAAGGACATCGACGTCCATGCCATTCTCCAGGCCCGCGGTCGACGAATGACTGACGGGGCTGCACGTGGCTAAAATGTCCACCGGGGAGGACGTTACGACTCCGACGAGGACCGTGCGCCCTCACCGAGCCACCAGGTCCTCGCGTCTTCAGCGAAGCTATCCAGAGGGCCAAGTTCCCGCCCCAGTTTCGACAACCGGCAAACATTGCCAAGTACTCGGGGGAGACGAACCTCGAGTTTTGGCTTGCAGATTATCGTCTTGCGTGCCAGCTGGGCGGCACGCAACATGATCTCATCATCATCCGCAATTTACCCTTGTTCCTGGCCGACTCAGCACGAGCCTGGCTGGAACATCTCCCCCACGCTTGATCTTCGACTGGAGCGATCTAGTCAAGATCTTCGTAGGGAACTTCCAGGGCATGTACGTGCGCCCTGGCAACTCCTGGGATCTCCGTAGCTGCAAGCAGAAGCCGGGCGAGTCCCTCAGGGACTATATCCAGCGATTCTTCAAGCAGTACAACGAGCTGCCCCAGGTTGCCAACTCCGACGTTGTCGAAGCCTTCGCTGCAGGGACGACCTGCAAGGAGCTTGTTCGTGAGCTGGGGCATCAGACCCCCACGAGCGTCGCCGAGCTCATGAGGATAGCTACCAGCTTCGCCTCGGGCGATGAGGCGGTGGGAGCTCTCTTTCCCGACCCCAAGGGAAAGCGGAAGGAGGATGCCCCCGAGTGCTCCTCTTGCCGAGCCCACAACAACAAAAAGAAGAAGGGGAAGGGGAAGGCCCCCATCCGCAACGAGCCCAGGGCAAAACAGCCACCCTGCAGCCGTTTCGACGAGCTGCTCTCCAAGCCGTGCCCTTATCATCAGGGCCCGGTGAATCACACGCTCGGGGCTTGTGTAATGCTCAAGAAGCATTACGGCCGACAGGCATTCCGGGACGCCGCCGGCAAAAAGCCCGCTGAGGACAAGGAGGACCAGGGAGGGAAGGACGACGAGTTCCCCCATCGACAAGTGCCTCATGATCTTCGGTAGCATCGGGAGGTTTACACCGTCGGACCAGTGACACCGCGCTTCCTCGACTGGTCCCTCGACGCCATCACTTTCAGCTGGGACGATCACCCGGACCACGTCCCATCACCGGGGCGTTATCCGCTTGCTGTCCACCCTGTCGTCGGCAACACACGGCTTACCAAGGTCCTTATGGATGGAGGCAGCGGCCTCAACATTTTGTACGCTGAGACCCTCGACTCAATAGGAATCAGTCATTCTCTTCTCCGGCCGGTGGCATCCCCGTTCCACAGGATAGTCCCGGGGAAGAGCGTACAGCCTCTCGGGCAGATCGACCTGCCCGTCTACTTTGGGACTCCTGACAACTTCAGGAAGGAGATCCTCACCTTCGAGGTGGTAGGCTTCCGCGGCACCTACCACGCCATCCAAGGGAGGCCATGCTACGCCAAGTTCATGGCCGTCCCGAACTGCACCTACCTCAAGCTCAAGATGCCGGGGCCCAAGGGGGTCATCACCATCGACGCCTCATACCAGCACGCCTACCAGTGCGATGTTGAGTGCTGCGAGTACGCCAACGCGCTGGTAGAGTCCGAGGCCCTCATCACCGACCTCGAGGAGCTGGCCAAGGAGGTCCCTGACCCCAAGAAGGCCACGGGCACTTTCAAGCCCGTCGAGGGGGTGAAGGAGGTGCCCCTCAACCCCGGCACACCCGATGGCAAGGTGCTGAAGATTAGCGCCACCCTCGACCCAAAATAGGAAGTGGTGCTCGTCGACTTCCTCCACAAGCACGCCGGCGTGTTTGCTTGGAGTCCCTCGAACATGCCAGGCATCCCGAGGGAGGTCACCGAGCACTCCTTGGATATCCGGGCCAGGTCCAAGCCGGTTAATCAGCGCCTGCGCCGATTCGACGAGGAGAAGCGCCGGACCATTGGGGAGGAGGCGCAGAAGCTTTTGGCGGCTGGATTCATCAAGAAGGTCTTCCATCCAAAGTGGTTAGCCAACCCTGTCTTAGTTAAGAAAAAGAATGGAAAATGGAGGATGTGTGTCGATTATACTAGTTTAAATAAAGCATGTCCAAAGTATCCATTTCCATTACCTCGCATTGATCAAATAGTTGACTCCACTGCTGGTTGTGAATGACTTAATTTCCTTGATGCATATTGTAACACCCTAGGTGTTTGCCATGCATTTTGCATATGCATTTGCATAATGATGAGCATCATTCATGCATTCATGAGCATGAGCATATCAAAAATGCATCCCTTTGCACATATGGTCTTTTCATGTGTTACGTTGGATGCTATGCAACATTTTGTGTGGATTGGATATTTTCCTGAGTGCTAATACGAGTGTTTGTTGGTTGATCACATAATCAAACATAGACTCACTTAGGATCAATGATAATCAAGGGTTACTTCCATAAGTAGCCTAGATATGCTAATTAGCCTCTATGTGTTTTATGATCATGTCTGGTAGGGCAATATATGTTTTGGTTTGGTCACTAAACAAAGCTAGGAACATTTAGGATCCAACATGGAGCAATGTTCATGTTGACAATGTTGCCTAATTAGGTCCCTAAATGTGGTTTGACTAAAAACCCTCCTAGAGTGCTTTGCTTTGACCTAGTTTGAATGTTGAACTACAATGCTTGCATGTTGGTGCACCCTTAATAAAAGTTGTAGCAAATTTTATGTGGAATAAACTTTATTTAAGGGTCATGTCATGAAAATGTGCATAGTTTGGTCAAAAATGTCTTCTAGGCAATGTTTAAGTTGAAGATCATAATTTTCATAATAATCGCTTTGACCGAACCAAAAGCTTGACTTCTATTGCTTTTCTGAGGTTTGACCAAAAATAAAAGTTGGAGATTAAGTTTTTATTAACAAACTTTATTAAAGGCCCTAAACCTAATTCAGTATCTAACTTGCTCTTTTGATGACCTTTAGGCAGTACCTTTCTTGCTTGAAAACTTAGAAAAAATTTGACTAAGTGCTGAACTGGGTTTCTCAGTTCTTGAGGTGATGTTTGGAGCTTTGTGGTTTGAAAACTAGTCCAAATCAGTGGTTGGCCCTTTTACCTTTGTTGAAGTGCTCACGTAGCTCTATCTACTGGTGCAATTGGTTTGATCTTTGCCTAGTTGGATTAGGAGTTAGAGGTGGGAGAAACTGTCGGTTTCAGTCACTGAAACTGAAACTCAGTTTCGGGAAACCGAGTTTGAGCTGCCATATCATCCAAACCAAGCCGAACTAGGTGAAACTCCTTTAATACCGATTGTTGACCTCATGTAGCTCTATCATCCATTCCACAGAAGTTTGAACTAGTTTGGACTGGATTGAGAGATATTCGGAGGTGAAAGTCGCTGTTTCAGTCGGTTTCCGGCCGATTTGAATCGGCAGCGCGGCAACAGCCGACTGGCCGCAGAACTTGAGTGCCGCGTGTTCCCCACGCGTCGTTCTCGTCCTGCCTCGCCTACACGGCGCTGTGTCGAAGTGGAGCACCTCCAGCTGCTCTGCCCTCTCTTTCACTCTCTTCCTCGCTGCTCTCCCTCTCCGCTCGCTCTCTCGGCTGGCCATGGCGGCAGTAGGTGCAGCACCCGCCTAGCCACCAAATTCGCCCTCCACACTGCTCCACCGTCCAATTCGTCGCCACTATGGCTGCAGCACCATCTCCTCTACCTCCCTAACTATCTGTGCTAGGCCTTCTTCACCGCTGAGGCCGGAACGGCCAGAGCCGTGGCCGCGTCCGCCATTAGCGCCGCCACGAGCTCGGCTCACGTGAAGAGCCCTCTGTGGCACCTCCCTACTGCTTTTTCTCCCTCTATTTAGTGTCCCTAGGTGTTGTTGAAGTTTGTGCCGTCGAGAGTTTAAACTCTACCGGCCTCTTCTCGCCGAAACACGGCACACCGCCGCTGCGCTCTGGGCGCCGCCGCGGGCCGTACGCGAAGCTGCTTCGCCGCAGCCCGTCCATCCCTTAGACCTAGCCTAAGAGCTCCTCCGTGACCTTATCCTGCTCGTGCGCGCCTTTCCTGACCACCTTGCCACCGGAGACGGCGAGTTCGCCGCTCACCGTCGCCGCCGAGCCGCCATGGACGCCGCCTCCCTAGCTCCGAGCTCTTAACCCCTCCATAACCTACCTCGTTGGGTGCATCTCGTAGTGAGGAATCCGACGGTGCGAGTCTCGTCGCCGGAGAAGCCGGCGACGGCGAGCATTCGCCTGTTAACCGGCCGCCGGTCTTCTGTCCCGATGACGAGCGGGGCCCAGTGGCCAGAGGGCCCAGTCGGCAGCGCCTCTTATGCACGGGCTGGGTAAATGGGCCGTGTGCTCCTAGCAGTTGTTAGGGTTTAGTTGTTTCTGTTTTCTTTTTTCCAGGAAATGCATTAATCTTTGGAAATTAATATCTAGAGTTTTAGAGCTCCAAAAATGGTGAGGTAAATCTTGTTAGCTTTGTCTTGAAGTGCATTATCTGTTGGATCCATAAAATGTGCTGGGTCTAGAGAATTTTTGTGCAGTAAAAATTATCTTTGATAAGTGGTATTAGAAATGCATTTAAACTTGTTTAAATCATATCTGGAGCTTGGGAACTCATAAAAATGTGATTCCAGTGGTGGTTACTTTGTTTTGACATGCTTCAGCTAGGAAAAATAATAAACATGCATGTTGTGTACTGGTTTTATGATGTGGTGAGCTGATCTTGTTTATTTGGTAATTATAGCTTTTCTGGCTTGTCATTTTCATAACTGCTGATATGTATGTCCAAAAATTATGAAATTTATGTGGCAGGCCAATGATCTCAGTAGTGTCCTGCTGTAATTTTACCAGATTTGTTTGTGCACAGAAAATAGTACTTCTCATTTTCACCTTTAATTAAGGAATAAATTGATAAATGCTTTTATAGAATTGTTTGGGGCTGCAACCTTGACTTTTCTAGAATGTTTAGGTTGTGTCCTTGCTGTTGTAATGTTTATAGGTCTGCAGGTTTATATTTATATATGATTTCCTAATTTTCATGTTGCCTTGATTGCTTGTCTAGTTAATTCCTTATATGAGCGCTGGTGTGACCTTGTCATGAGGTTTTCGTTTAGGACTTGTGTGATCATATTCAGACCTGTAACTAGAATACTTTAGTGCTTTGGTGAAGTTTAATGTGTTTCCTTCTCCACTGGAGAAGAAATATGCATGCTTGTTGTATGTTAACATGATTCACGTTGCTATGATGAATGGATGCATATTGCGAGTGTTGGACAAATGTATTACATCACATCATGCATCTCATTCATTTCATTATTGTGCATTCCCTCTAGGTACGCTAGATGACACGTGAAGGATGTGGTGTGAAGCCGAACCACAAGATGGTGTTGGTGTATCCAACCTGAAGATGGAATGATGTTTGAGTGCAAGGAAGGACTTTACTCATCAAGTGAAGCATCAACTAACAGTCACTGACCTTGAGTCGGATCCCAGGCAAGCCCCGGAGCATCCCTAAGCCTTCACCTATCTCTTTTTATAAATGCACCGGTCTTTATCAAATCGTATGTTTGTGCATTTAAGTATAGGAGTTGGTTTGAAACCGTTGCTACATATCTACCTTGTCTACTATATACGTGAACCTGATACTATTACTAGACAGGTGACCGATCTTATGCTTAGCCCTGCTTAGACCGGTAGAAGTCGGGTGATTTCCTGTCATCCGCGAGAAAGTCGGGTGATTTCCTGTCATCCGCGAGTGTAGGTGGTGACTGACGAGATCCACATGGTTGGCTATATGTGTCACCATGCCACAATGAAATAATGAGAGAATCAAGGCTAGGTAGCGGGGAGCTGCATGACATGGGTCATGTTGACTTCGGTGCAGCTTGCGGCCGAGTAGGACTGAGGCCACCAGACATCAGTTGAGATTGAAGGACGTCGTCACATAGCTGGCCAGATAAGTCGTTCTGACCGCGAAGCCGAGTATTTCTTTCTGAGCCGAGCTTTGGTGCGACTAGGCAGACATATTCTGGAGGTAGGAAGTATGTGCGGAGACACCATTTTACCAAGGGCAGGTCAGGGACCTGATGCATCCTGGAAGTGGGTTGGTCTCTGAGAATATGGTCCCCGCCAAACTCGCGACATATTGTGTCTCAGAAGGATTTAACGGTGACCCAAGAAGCCAGTGGCTCGGCTGACAGGGTTTGTGATTGGTATATTTGCCAGCTGGTACAATCGATTCGAATCGCCATCTCTCCTGGTTAGTGAGAAACTGAACTGATCTTCTGGTGAGGTAGAGGTTAACAACTTGAACATAATGATTATGGTGAGATGAGGTTGATATCTGTGGATATCGGAAATCATATGGTTTTATTGATTGCTATAATATCAAATGATTGTTTAGTATAGCTGCAAACCTTAGCTATAATAGCTGAACTGAAATCGAAGCTGAACAATATCTAAAATTGATAAGTTGAGGGATTATTGTAGTAATGCTTTTTCTGCAAAAATGATGCTATCTCCTGAACTCCACCAAATAAGCCTTGCATATCCTTGAGAGTCTTTTTATTTACTTCCTGTCGGGTAAGTCTAGCTGAGTACAATTGAGTACTCAGGGTTTTATTCCCAATGTTGCAGGAGGAATGCTTGGTTGACTAAAGAGTTACTTCTATCCTTCGGGAGAGGAAGACTAGACCTTGGGCAAGGTCATGTTATCTGTCTCATCTATGTTGCTGTGACTGGTCGGTACTTGGCACTGTATTATGAAATTAAGCTTATGTAAAACTATTTCGTTTCCGCTATTGAACTTTTATGTAAAAGTTTATCTTGTACTCTGATGTATTTGAACTATGTGCGAATCTATGTATCATGTATATGTGTACTGCTGATTTTCTGCGATCCTTGGGGTATGTACTGTGTAAAAGTTTGAAATCCTTCGAGATTTCACGGACTACCGGGTTTATATTGGCTCAAGTGTGGCTTGATAGCTGGAAAAACAGCTATCGCTGTACTTGTGCTCGTATAAATTGGTCGGTTCTGTTACAGTTGGTACCAGAGCAAAAATTCAGCATGTACCGTCACATGAGTATTTAGAAATAAAAAGTTTTGAGTTTGCAAAACTAATTACCAACTTATAGCTATATATAGGTGTTTTAAACAAATGGTTTGAACAAACTAAGTGTGCCAAGGACCAAGTCTTATAGCCCATATTAGGATTACTAGGTGGCTTATTTAAGTACTAACTTGGGAGAATTGCATCATGTTTCTAATTGTGGTTCGTTTGGTTTTATTGCACGGATATATGTGACATTGCGGTTTCTTATTGCTTCTTGGGCTGGTGATTTATACCGACCACTTCGGATGAGGTAAGGTGAGATGTGAGTGTACGATCGAACAACCGTCGATCTATGGGGAGTGTTTATGATTACGGAAGTGAGTACATGTGAGTCATATGTGTACTTATGGAAGTATTGTGGAGTAATTACTTTTGGGGGCGCCGGTGCTCATGGGGAGCATGTCTGGCAGAAAGTGCTTCTTATTGCCATGCATACATTGGAAATGGGCTGAAATGAATCTTCTGCAGGTACGCTAACCTCGAATACGAATATGGTAGCTAACGACTAGCTATATGCCGAGAGAGTACATATGTTATGCCACCGATATAGAACGTATTTGCCACGTTAGATCGGCAACTGAGTGAGAACGAATAGGACGAGCATGCATCATGTATATTGCATCATGAAGATGTTTGTGCATTCACATTCTCTTCTCACCTATGTTTTATTAATAATAACTGGGTGCGTTATGTAACTCGTTAGACCAACTCACATTTTCTCTGATGTTTGTCCGTACCCTTTGATCCTTGCTTTGGTAACAAATCATTACCGCTTCCTTGTTGGCTTTCC
Source organism: Eremochloa ophiuroides (assembly GCA_038502445.1). Lineage (NCBI taxonomy): Eukaryota > Viridiplantae > Streptophyta > Magnoliopsida > Poales > Poaceae > Eremochloa > Eremochloa ophiuroides. The sequence continues at coordinate 38,285,910 of JAHLJS010000007.1, read as the reverse complement.
CTCCGTTCATCTTGAGTTACCAAATGATCTTTCCCTTCCACGGGCTCTTGAAAATCTTCCTATTATAACATCGGCTGTGGCCTTATCAACTCAATCTTTAAATCATGAAGTGAAGCTATTCTTGAACCTTGTCATTTCCTCAACTCTCTTGGCAGACTCGTAAGGTGTTCAGATTGAAATTTTCTGTGCTACCCTACAGTTCTTGAACTTAGGCAATTGGATGGTTTGAAGGTCTATCAGTCAGACACAAATTATATATGGGACTGAAAGCAAGACTCTCTTGATGGTTGCTTTTGATAGCCAGTCCCTGTTTACGTTTGTGTCAAATATCTATTTCTAGGTCATGTATTCGGTAATGTCTTATTCTTGTAACTATCCTTGATTGCTTAATTTTAAGGAATCTGCTAGTAGGCTTTCCTGGTAATGTTTGTGTTTCGGTTAGAATTTGTAAAAATTTGAAATGCATATACCACTAAGATATTGATTTAACTTGCTTAGTGCTTAATAAATTGGTTTTAAAAGGGTTTATGAATCAGTTATAAAATGTTATGTCACATGGGCGCTTATTGGAGTCATGTGCTTTAGGAAATGGGAGTTCCAGGTTCATCCTGTCTCTTCATGTTTCGTGGTTTTAAAGACCTGCTATCTTTATGATAATTTAATTGTATAAAACCTGAGCATGTGAGGTTGTTAGTAGCCATGAATTGTAATTTTCCTGCTCTCATAAAACCTAGAATTGACATGAGATGATTGCATCATCACCAATAGTTACTATGCTTGTTCTAATTATGACTAGGACAAACTTGTTAGTAGTTAATTAAGCTCATGTTTCTGGTGATGTGTGGTTTGTGCTTGATCTGAATAAGAGGTATCTCCATAATTCATAATAATTTGGAGTTTAATATTGATTGCATTTTAAATGTGATCTTGTCTAAAGATCAAGTAAAACTTTGCATTGCACATGTGCTGAAATGGCTGCATCTGTCAATTCTGTTAATGTGATGTTTTCATGATGTTAATCATGTTTTCTGCGGAAATATTGAATACAAAAGTTGTAGGTAACCTCTCCACCTTGTTTGTCCTAAAAATTTTGTGATTCTAGGTCAGGTAATTTGAGAGTTATGCCAATTCCAAGCTGACTAATAGACATTGCTTGTATTCTGGGCAGTGTTGAAAGATAATTTTATTTGGTTAAGTTAAGCATTGAATCAACTTTTAGTGATAACTAAAGGTTTGTAGTGTTTTCCATGCCCTTTCTAAAATGAGAACAAACACCTATTTTGGTATCTTGTAGCTCTAGTTATAGCATTGTGAAATCTGCTATCAGAAATTAATTGCTCTCTGACCAGATTTGAAAGATTGCCTTATTTGATTAGGTCGTGCTTTGACTTATCTCTTGGTGATAATATAAGAGTTAAAATACTTTTCATATTCTATCCAAACTGTCTAGGATCATTCCTTGTGGTGGTCTAGATCTCTAGTTTTGGTTGTTGAAGTCGGAGGACAAAAATCTGTCCAAGTCTGGGCAGCAACATGTCTTCTCCGTTAATTGACCTTGATAAGTACTAAATCACTTTCGGAAAATAATAAGAAGATTTTAGGCAATTTAATATCCTTTTTAGAAAGTCAAAAATCATACTTGTTGGGTGTTTAGAACTGCAGCTATGCTTCTCTGAAGCTACTGTCAACTTTTCTGCCTTGTTTGAGCAGCCTGGCTTGTTTGTTGTTTTTGGCTTTAATAACTTCAGGATGAGCTCTGGATGTTAACAACAAAGTTCTAGCTAATTTCAGTTCCTTTCCAAAGAGTTCTAAATCATCCTTTTTGGATGAGTATAACTTTAGTTATGACTAAATCTTGTGACTGATGTCCTGCTGTCCTGAAGGCGGTTGCTGTGTATGCTTGTTTAACTTGCTTTTGCTTTAAGTAATCAATGGGGTAATGTTTACACATTGGTTCAGTAGGATCAAATCAGTAACCTTGTGTTGTTGTAAATACCTAGATGATTGTTAAAAGATTTACTGGAGTGACTAGTGTGTTATACTTGATGCACATTAACTTCTATTGCTTAGCTAGAGGTTGATATGTTAGCTGTGCCCTTAAGTCTTGTTGCTGCTTTGGTTGTGCTCATATCTCAAGTGTTTTCCTAATCTTAATTTAAAAATCCCTGTTCCTTGAAGCTGATCTCTTGCAAATTTCCGTTTCTGGTTGGTGGGAACCAATATCTCTTGCCAAATATCTCCACAGCAATCTAAATCTTCGCTCTTGCTCTATCCTTGTGGTTGGGTTATGTCCTTGTTAACCTTAACCTTGCGATTATCGCGGTTGATAACCCCCTGTCAAGTGGTTCCTATTCCGCTACCTTTCGTCCCTCTGGAGATCTCGTGTTGGTTGTGTGAATTGTAGTGTACTATGGTGACTTACTGATGGTGCCGCGACGAAACCGGGAGCCCCCCCCTGTGGCGGCCGACACAAGGTGGTGCTGCTCGGCACGCGCTGGTATCACGGTCAATAGTCATAATCCATTGCAAAACCATACCAACAGGTTATCTTCCGTGGACATCTCCAGTTTAATTCTCCAATCTATCTTTCCGATCGTTCGCCAAATCTATCCTTTGATGTTCTAGTAGGAGACACATACCTATTGGATAGTGCAGTAGTGTTTCTTTAAGAAGATACTTACAGAATGACCTTTGAAGAGCAAGTCACTGACATTAACATCAACAGATTACAAGATGTAGCAGTTATAGAACCCGATGTGCTTTGCTGAAACAACCTGGTAACCTATGCCATATCAGTCGGATCAAAAGAGTACATGAACCTGAAGGTGGGACAAGTATCAGCCGTGCAATAGCCAAACAGAAATGATATGTTTCCAGATTGCTTGCAGGTCCAGAAGCTTCCATCTGAGTTCAATATCTATCTGTTCAATGGGTATATAGTCAAGATAAATCCTCTCATGTGTGGCCTTATGTCTGTTGACCTGGATGGTGATTGTGTGCATAAATATGTATTGTCTGCACTCACTTGCTACAAGAGCTGAAGCCTTGCTGTTATTAGTATGGGGAAACAACTGGTGAATGATTTTAGTTGGAAGAATAATCTGCCGTTAAGCCATGAAATGCACTGGATTCTTGTGCCGAGAAAGAAAACAAGACTGGTGGATTGCCATGTTTTGCATATCGAAATGGTTTCTCTGCTTAAGAATGCAGGAATTTGTTCATTCGCTCTCTCTTTGGGAGCGATGTGTCCTAACAGAGTTAGTCAATATGACCTGAAATTAAGACAGAATGGAATTAATTCTTAGAATCTCTAGTAGAATGAGCTGAAGTATACAAAACAAGAGCCTTCAGTAGGTATAACCGAGTGTCACGTTGCAATATGAAGATTTGTCTCACAAAATTGTATCAGCAAGAAGTTGCTAAACTAGTTTGTCATGGTCTTCTGAAACCAAACGTCCATCTTGGGCAATCCCGCATATAGTATAAGTTCTTACATTGGATCACGGAGGAACTACAGAGGACACCATCAGCTGAGGTCTATACCAGAAATACCTTGACGTATAATCTAGCCATTGTTGGGTGATGTATTGAGTGAAGCCAGTAAGGATAATTAGGATCAGTCCATTATTCTTCAGCAGTCAAGATGTTCTACAGTAATCACTTTTGAAAGTGTCAGACCACAGATTTCGGATTATGTAGGAAAATCCTATGAGTCTAAATTGTGGATTGTAGTAAGAAGGTATGCTCTGGACCAAAAATTAGTTCCACAAGTGGTATTATGGTAGAGGACTGCTTCTCAAACTTTGTCAATAAACACATAGCTCTGAAAATGAGTACTCTCCACCGTCAAACGTCAGTATAGTTTCGCCATGCTGCATGTGTCTAGTAATATCATTGTCTGACCCCACGGACACATAAGAGCTTTGGTGTTAAGGAGAAAGAGTAATGGTTAATATTGGACTGTTTTGGTCGACTCAAAACACTCAATAGAGATCGGACAAGACAATATGTAATTAATTATTAAAGGGTCTGCAAGTAACAGTATTTTCTTTCTCGGAGCAATTCTAGGAAGAGCATGGATACAGGCAACAAAATTATCTGGACAACGACAGTTATCAAGAAGGCAGGCTGATATTACCGTTGAAGTTTACCTTGATCAAGGATTTCAGAAAGCTACTTTTCGAATCCAATCCCATTCGTGCTAGTAATTTTTCCTCGCAAATTCTTGAGAAGGCGATATCTGTTACACCTCGTAGAAGTAAGTGTCTGTAAGTTTTTCTGGTCATGCTCCGACCCACCTGCTATTCACAGGAGGTACTTTTCTGGAAGTTGTGATTAACCTGAAATTCATCCAATGTAACAATGCTTCATGAGAGTCGATGAAGGAAATTCTTCAAACAAAGGAATGAGTCACTATGAAGACGTAAAGAACCAAGAGTTGTTGTGTTTCCAAAAATTCTCACTTGTTCACGCTCTCAAGTGAATAAGGTTCTCTATTCTAAGCTGAATGCTAGCTAAATCCTTTTCTCACCGCTATTCTCGTGAAGTCCTAAAGACAATCTCTCTCTTGTTAGGACTACAGATTTTTAGTGTAGTCTTGCGCTTAAGTACGTTTGCGTTAGTGGGTGAATTGTTCTCTACCCTTGAAAGATTACAACCCAATCTCGAGGACGAGATTCTTTTAAGGGGGAGAGGGCTGTAACACCCTAGGTGTTTGCCATGCATTTTGCATATGCATTTGCATAATGATGAGCATCATTCATGCATTCATGAGCATGAGCATATCAAAAATGCATCCCTTTGCACATATGGTCTTTTCATGTGTTACGTTGGATGCTATGCAACATTTTGTGTGGATTGGATATTTTCCTGAGTGCTAATACGAGTGTTTGTTGGTTGATCACATAATCAAACATAGACTCACTTAGGATCAATGATAATCAAGGGTTACTTCCATAAGTAGCCTAGATATGCTAATTAGCCTCTATGTGTTTTATGATCATGTCTGGTAGGGCAATATATGTTTTGGTTTGGTCACTAAACAAAGCTAGGAACATTTAGGATCCAACATGGAGCAATGTTCATGTTGACAATGTTGCCTAATTAGGTCCCTAAATGTGGTTTGACTAAAAACCCTCCTAGAGTGCTTTGCTTTGACCTAGTTTGAATGTTGAACTACAATGCTTGCATGTTGGTGCACCCTTAATAAAAGTTGTAGCAAATTTTATGTGGAATAAACTTTATTTAAGGGTCATGTCATGAAAATGTGCATAGTTTGGTCAAAAATGTCTTCTAGGCAATGTTTAAGTTGAAGATCATAATTTTCATAATAATCGCTTTGACCGAACCAAAAGCTTGACTTCTATTGCTTTTCTGAGGTTTGACCAAAAATAAAAGTTGGAGATTAAGTTTTTATTAACAAACTTTATTAAAGGCCCTAAACCTAATTCAGTATCTAACTTGCTCTTTTGATGACCTTTAGGCAGTACCTTTCTTGCTTGAAAACTTAAAAAAAAATTTGACTAAGTGCTGAACTGGGTTTCTCAGTTCTTGAGGTGATGTTTGGAGCTTTGTGGTTTGAAAACTAGTCCAAATCAGTGGTTGGCCCTTTTACCTTTGTTGAAGTGCTCACGTAGCTCTATCTACTGGTGCAATTGGTTTGATCTTTGCCTAGTTGGATTAGGAGTTAGAGGTGGGAGAAACTGTCGGTTTCAGTCACTGAAACTGAAACTCAGTTTCGGGAAACCGAGTTTGAGCTGCCATATCATCCAAACCAAGCCGAACTAGGTGAAACTCCTTTAATACCGATTGTTGACCTCATGTAGCTCTATCATCCATTCCACAGAAGTTTGAACTAGTTTGGACTGGATTGAGAGATATTCGGAGGTGAAAGTCGCTGTTTCAGTCGGTTTCCGGCCGATTTGAATCGGCAGCGCGGCAACAGCCGACTGGCCGCAGAACTTGAGCGCCGCGTGTTCCCCACGCGTCGTTCTCGTCCTGCCTCGCCTACACGGCGCTGTGTCGAAGTGGAGCACCTCCAGCTGCTCTGCCCTCTCTTTCACTCTCTTCCTCGCTGCTCTCCCTCTCCGCTCGCTCTCTCGGCTGGCCATGGCGGCAGTAGGTGCAGCACCCGCCTCGCCACCAAATTCGCCCTCCACACTGCTCCACCGTCCAATTCGTCGCCACTATGGCTGCAGCACCATCTCCTCTACCTCCCTAACCATCTGTGCTAGGCCTTCTTCACCGCTGAGGCCGGAACGGCCAGAGCCGTGGCCGCGTCCGCCATTAGCGCCGCCGCGAGCTCGGCTCACGTGAAGAGCCCTCTGTGGCACCTCCCTACTGCTTTTTCTCCCTCTATTTAGTGTCCCTAGGTGTTGTTGAAGTTTGTGCCGTCGAGAGTTTAAACTCTACCGGCCTCTTCTCGCCGGAACACGGCACACCGCCGCTGCGCTCTGGGCGCCGCCGCGGGCCGTACGCGAAGCTGCTTCGCCGCAGCCCGTCCATCCCTTAGACCTAGCCTAAGAGCTCCTCCGTGACCTTATCCTGCTCGTGCGCGCCTTTCCTGACCACCTTGCCACCGGAGACGGCGAGTTCGCCGCTCACCGTCGCCGCCGAGCCGCCATGGACGCCGCCTCCCTAGCTCCGAGCTCTTAACCCCTCCATAACCTACCTCGTTGGGTGCATCTCGTAGTGAGGAATCCGACGGTGCGAGTCTCGTCGCCGGAGACGCCGGCGACGGCGAGCATTCGCCTGTTAACCGGCCGCCGGTCTTCTGTCCCGATGACGAGCGGGGCCCAGTGGCCAGAGGGCCCAGTCGGCAGCGCCTCTTATGCACGGGCTGGGTAAATGGGCCGTGTGCTCCTAGCAGTTGTTAGGGTTTAGTTGTTTCTGTTTTCTTTTTTCCAGGAAATGCATTAATCTTTGGAAATTAATATCTAGAGTTTTAGAGCTCCAAAAATGGTGAGGTAAATCTTGTTAGCTTTGTCTTGAAGTGCATTATCTGTTGGATCCATAAAATGTGCTGGGTCTAGAGAATTTTTGTGCAGTAAAAATTATCTTTGATAAGTGGTATTAGAAATGCATTTAAACTTGTTTAAATCATATCTGGAGCTTGGGAACTCATAAAAATGTGATTCCAGTGGTGGTTACTTTGTTTTGACATGCTTCAGCTAGGAAAAATAATAAACATGCATGTTGTGTACTGGTTTTATGATGTGGTGAGCTGATCTTGTTTATTTGGTAATTATAGCTTTTCTGGCTTGTCATTTTCATAACTGCTGATACGTATGTCCAAAAATTATGAAATTTCTGTGGCAGGCCAATGAGCTCAGTAGTGTCCTGCTGTAATTTTACCAGATTTGTTTGTGCACAGAAAATAGTACTTCTCATTTTCACCTTTAATTAAGGAATAAATTGATAAATGCTTTTATAGAATTGTTTGGGGCTGCAACCTTGACTTTTCTAGAATGTTTAGGTTGTGTCCTTGCTGTTGTAATGTTTATAGGTCTGCAGGTTTATATTTATATATGATTTCCTAATTTTCATGTTGCCTTGATTGCTTGTCTAGTTAATTCCTTATATGAGCGCTGGTGTGACCTTGTCATGAGGTTTTCGTTTAGGACTTGTGTGATCATATTCAGACCTGTAACTAGAATACTTTAGTGCTTTGGTGAAGTTTAATGGGTTTCCTTCTCCACTGGAGAAGAAATATGCATGCTTGTTGTATGTTAACATGATTCACGTTGCTATGATGAATGGATGCATATTGCGAGTGTTGGACAAATGTATTGCATCACATCATGCATCTCATTCATTTCATTATTGTGCATTCCATCTAGGTACGCTAGATGACACGTGAAGGATGTGGTATGAAGCCGAACCACAAGATGGTGTTGGTGTATCCAACCTGAAGATGGAATGATGTTTGAGTGCAAGGAAGGACTTTACTCATCAAGTGAAGCATCAACTAACAGTCACTGACCTTGAGTCGGATCCCAGGCAAGCCCCGGAGCATCCCTAAGCCTCCACCTATCTCTTTTTATAAATGCACCGGTCTTTATCAAATCGTATGTTTGTGCATTTAAGTATAGGAGTTGGTTTGAAACCGTTGCTGCATATCTACCTTGTCTACTATATACGTGAACCTGATACTATTACTAGACAGGTGACCGATCTTATGCTTAGCCCTGCTTAGACCGGTAGAAGTCGGGTGATTTCCTGTTATCCGCGAGAAAGTCGGGTGATTTCCTGTCATCCGCGAGTGTAGGTGGTGACTGACGAGATCCACATGGTTGGCTATATGTGTCACCATGCCACAATGAAATAATGAGAGAATCAAGGCTAGGTAGCGGGGAGCTGCATGACATGGGTCATGTTGACTTCGGTGCTGCTTGCGGCCGACTAGGACTGAGGCCACCAGACATCAGTTGAGATTGAAGGACGTCGTCACATAGCTGGCCAGATAAGTCGTTCTGACCGCGAAGCCGAGTATTTCTTTCTGAGCCGAGCTTTGGTGCGACTAGGCAGACATATTCTGGAGGTAGGAAGTATGTGCGGAGACACCATTTTACCAAGGGCAGGTCAGGGACCTGATGCATCCTGGAAGTGGGTTGGTCTCTGAGAATATGGTCCCCGCCAAACTCGCGACATATTGTGTCTCAGAAGGATTTAACGGTGACCCAAGAAGCCAGTGGCTCGGCTGACAGGGCTTGTGATTGGCATATTTGCCAGCTGGTACAATCGATTCGAATCGCTATCTCTCCTGGTTAGTGAGAAACTGAACTGATCTTCTGGTGAGGTAGAGGTTAACAACTTGAACATAATGATTATGCTAAGATGAGGTTGATATCTGTGGATATCGGAAATCATATGGTTTTATTGATTGCTATAATATCAAGTGATTGTTTAGTATAGCTGCAAACCTTAGCTATAATAGCTGAACTGAAATCGAAGCTGAACAATATCTAAAATTGATAAGTTGAGGGATTATTGTAGTAATGCTTTTTCTGCAAAAATGATGCTATCTCCTGAACTCCACCAAATAAGCCTTGCATATCCTTGAGAGTCTTTTTATTTACTTCCTGTCGGGTAAGTCTAGCTGAGTACAATTGAGTACTCAGGGTTTTATTCCCAATGTTGTAGGAGGAATGCTCGGTTGACTAAAGAGTTACTTCTATCCTTCGGGAGAGGAAGACTAGACCTTGGGCAAGGTCATGTTATCTGTCTCATCTATATTGCTATGACTGGTCGGTACTTGACACTGTATTATGAAATTAAGCTTATGTAAAACTATTTCGTTTCCGCTATTGAACTTTTATGTAAAAGTTTATCTTGTACTCTGATGTATTTGAACTATGTGTGAATCTATGTATCATGTGTATGTGTACTGCTGAGTTTCTGCGATCCTTGGGGTATGTACTGTGTAAAAGTTTGAAATCCTTCGAGATTTCACGGACTACCGGGTTTATATTGGCTCAAGTGTGGCTTGATAGCTGGGAAAACAGCTATCGCTGTACTTGTACTCGTATAAATTGGTCGGTTCTATTACACATATTCTGATTACCATCAAATTCATTTGAAAGAGTCCGACGAACTAGCGACTTCTTTCATCACCCCCTTAGCACATATTGGTACGTAATCATGCCATTTGGCCTCAAAAACGCGGGCGCAACCTATCAGCGTTGCATGCTCAAGGTTTTTGGGGACCTCATTGGGTGAACCGTTGAGGCTTACATAGATGATATTGTGATAAAAACTAGGAAGGCAGACGACTTGGTAGCCGACCTAGAAGAGGCGTTCTAGTGCCTCAAAAAGAAGAGCATAAAGATCAACCCCGAGAAATGTGTCTTTGGAGTCCCCCAAGGCATGCTGTTCGGATTTATCGTTTCCGAGCGTGGCATCGAGGCCAACCCGGAAAAGATATCGGCCATCACTCGGATGGGGCCGATCCGCAGCCTCAAAGGCGTGCAAAAACTGATGGGGTGTCTGGCAGCCCTAAGCCGATTCATCTCGCGGCTCGATGAAAAGGGCTTGCCTCTGTATCGGCTGCTAAAGAAAACTGAGCACTTCACCTGGAGCTCCGAGGCCCAGAAAGCCCTCGAAAGGCTTAAAGCTCTGCTTTCGGAAGCACCGGTACTCATGCCGCCCACCGAGGGGGAGAACCTCCTACTGTACGTTGCTGCTTCTAACCAAGTCGTGAGTGCAGCAATTGTTGTGGAGCGGCGGGAAGAAGGACACGCGCTGCCAGTCCAGCGGCCGGTCTACTTCATCAGCGAAGTCATGTCTGAGACCAAGACACGCTACCCTCGGACACAGAAGCTGGTGTACGCAATCATCCTTGCTCGGTGCAAGCTGCGGCACTACTTTGAATCCCATCCCGTGACCGTGGTATCATCCTTCCCTCTCAGGGAGGTGATCCAGAACCGGGAGACGACTGGGAGGATCGCTAAGTGGGCTATCGAGCTCATGGGAGACGGCATCACCTACGCGCCACGCAAGGCCATCAAGTCCCAGGTGCTAGCGGACTTCGTGGCAGAGTAGACCGAGACGCAGCTGCCACCACTCCCGACCCAAGAGGAGTATTGGGTCATGTACTTCGACGGGTCGATGATGAAGATTGGTGCTAGCGCAGGCATCGTCTCACCCCTCGGGGCCCGGCTCAAGTACTTGCTGCAGCTGCACTTTACGGCTTCCAACAACGTGGCCGAGTACGAGGCTCTTGTCAATGGACTCCACATCGCCATCGAGCTCGGGATCAGGCACCTCGAGGTTCGAGGGGACTGCCAGGTCGTCATGGACCAGGTCATGAAGGAGTCGACATGCCAGAACCCCAAGATAGCCGCCTACTGCAAGCTAGTGCGGTCGCTCGAGGAAAAATTCGACGGCCTCGAGCTCAACCACATCGCGCGTAGGTACAACGAGGAGGCCGACGAATTGGCAAAGATCGCGTCTGAAAGGGCCTCGGTTCCGGCAGGCATATTTGCCAACGATCTCGACAATTCCTCGATCAGCATCGATCCCTCGAGAGGCAAGGGGAAGGAGACCCCCGAGCCCCCTGGAGAACTCGAAGCGTCTTCAGGCACGGAAGTCCCTCGGGGGCTGGCGACCCCTCTGACAAAGGGGAGCCACCCGAGACCATGGCCGAAGCTGACGATGAAGCCGAGGTGATGGGGATCGAAGCCAAACTGAACGACGACGAGCCTGATGGGCGCGAGCCACTGGTCAGTTGGCTCGTCCGAGGGATTTTGCCCTCGGACGAGGCCAAGGCTCGGCGGCTGGCATGAGAGCCAGGTCCTTCACGATGATCAACGGCGAGCTCTACCAACGTAGCCCTTCTGGGGTCCTTTAGTGCTGCATCCCTTTCAGCCAGGGCAAACGCCTGATAGAAGAGATACATGCCGGGACCTGCGATCACCACGCCGCGCCGAGGACGCTCGTCGGCAACGCTTTTTGACAAGGCTTCTATTTGCCAACCGCCGTGGCTGACACTACCGAGGTAGTACGCTCCTGCAAAGGGTGTCAGTACTACGCTCGGCAAACTCACCTCCAGGCCCAAGCTCTCCAGACGATTCCTATCACGTGGCATTTCGCCGTGTGGGGACTAGACCTTGTCGGGCCCCTCCAGAAGGCGCTCAGGGGCTTCACCCACCTTCTTGTCGCCATCGACAAGTTCTCGAAGTGGATCAAGGCTTGGCCGACCGTCCAGATCAGTTCGACCCAAGCATTGTTGTTCTTCACCAACATCGTTCATCGGTTCGGCGTCCCAAACTCCATCATCACCGACAACGGAACACAATTCACCGGGAAGAGATTCCTGGTATTCTGTGATGACCACCACATACGAGTGGATTGGGTGGCGGTAGCTCACGTGAGGACAAACGTCCAAGTGGAGCATGCCAATGACATGATTCTCCAAGGCCTCAAGCCGAGAATTTTCAACAAGTTGAACAAGTTCGGCAAGAGGTGGCTAACCGAGCTCCCCGCAGTGATATGGAGCCTAAGGACCACGCCAAGCCAAGCCACGGGCTTCACGCCCTTCTTCCTGGTCTACGGCGCCGAGGCTGTACTCTCCACTGACTTGGAGTACGACGCCCCGAGGGTCCGAGCCTACGACGAGCAAGGCAACCAGGTCTCTCGGGAGGACCCATTGGACCAAGTCGATGAGGCCCGAGACATGGCCTTGCTACACTCGGCCAAGTACCAACAGACCCTGTGAAGGTACCACGCTCGGCGCATTCGAGGCCGAGCCTTCAGCACAGACGACCTGGTGCTGTGGCCCAGGCTCAACCGAGGGCGTCACAAGCTGACGCCACCATGAGAAGGGCCATTCATCATCGCCGAGGTGCTGCGCCCCGAAACGTACAAGCTGGCGAACGAAAAGGGCAAAGTCTACAACAACGCTTGGAATATCGAACAACTACGTCGCTTCTATCCCTAAGATTCCGAGCATTGTACCTTACATCTTGAAATCAATAAAGATCCGATTTCTTTTTCTCGTTTGATTTTAAGATCCCCACCCGAGCCCACCCTCGGGAACGGGTGGACCGTGCAATCAAAAGTGAGGCTCGGCCCTATCTCCAATAGGGTCGACCCTCCCTCGGGGGCTAGGACGGCGGGAACCCCCAGACTCCTCTAAGACTAACCGAATTCGAAAACTCAAAAATTTCAAAAATCGTTGGAATTTTTATCTCCCGAGTTCGCTTCTCATCCAAACTAAACGCAAAACTTATAAACCTTGGATGAGCAAAGGAAGTCCCAGAGGGCAAAGCCGGCCGAGCCGCGAGACCGCCTACGCCTCCGGGATATGGCACCTCCACTCGCTACTCTTCGCCTGAAGGCAACTCGCGCTCGGAAGAGAACTTATAAGAAAATGTTTTGTAAGGAGAGAAGGCTCGGGTGATGTCGAACGAACACTTTTTCCTAAAGCTCTCGCCTTACCGAAATCACTAGGACCACGGCCGAGTCTACGCCCCTAAAGCTATGACGCCCGAAAAGGTCCCCCGAGGCTCGATGGCCCAGGCTCAGGGATTGGCGAGAAAAACGCTTAAGAACACTAAACTAATACACGAAGTAAAAAACGAACATGCACCAAATATTTACAAGAATATTAAGGCCTCGAAGAACCGCATGTCTTTGTTTCTTACAAAATTTTCTAGGCACGATGGCCCGGCTTTCCTATCCTAATCTATAGGTTCAGGGGAGGGAGCCTCACGTCTTCTTCGAAGAGGGCCGCCAGCGCCGTCCCAGGGACCTCCATGGAGCTGATCAGCGCTAGGAGCTCATCGTCAGAAGCCTCAACGAAGCCCTCGCTGACGGCGTTGGTGTCGAAGTTCTCATAGTGAGACTTCGCCACTACCACCGTCTTCTGGACGCCTGTCAGGAGGGCTTCCTTGAGCTGGGCGCCCACCCTTCCGTGGCGGGCTTCCAGGCAGCTCCTGAGCGAGCTCCCCAAGGGCTCACCACCACCAGTACCGAGGGTGTCACACAGCGCGTGTGCCACCCTCTGCAGGTCCCAGTGCTCGGCGACCTCGGCGTCGTATGCAGCGTTGAGGACGTCGAGGGTCCCTTGGGCGCTGACGGCCTCCTCCTTCAAGACTGCAGCAGCAAGACTGTCAAGCTATGGTGAAAGAACCATAGGCAATCAAAATGAAAGGTAAAAAAGGTAAACTTGCCTTCGACTTCCTCCCGAGCCTTCCTCGCCTCCTCCCGGACGGCGTTGACCTCGCCCACCGCTAGGTTCAAGGCAGTCCGGGAGGTGGCCAAGTCCGAGGACAGGACCTCCGCGGCGGTCTCCTTCTCGGCGGCGAGCATCCGCGCGGCGTCCCGCTCCCGAGTTGCCTCGACCAGGGCAGCCTCCAGCTGCTGGACGCACTCCTCCAGGGGAGCGACTAGCCCCGAGCCTCCGCGACCTCGACCTTCAAGATGTCGCGGTCGAGGGACACGTCGGCTAGCCGAGCCATCGCGCCGGCGAGCTCTTCCTGGGAGCGGGCGTGGGCCCGGCTCTTCAGATCCAGCTGTCTCCAGAGGCCAAGTCCCTACCGGAGGAAGCAGAACTTCTCCCGGGAGGTCGTCACTGTAACACCCCAGGTGTTAGTCATGAGCTAACCAGCGAGTTGGACCTAACCAAGTTATTTCAATCGATGATCCTAATCGCTATTTCATATTCATATCATCTACCATGATCATTGGAAATGGTTCATGAAGATTTAAATTGAGAATTCACATGGAATGACAAGTTATTCACTTAATTGGATTTATGGATTAAGTGAAGATGAGCATGCAAAGTCAACCAAACCTTGCAACCTTGCCCAAACAACTCTACTTGAACTCTACAACAAAAGTCATGAAGGTTTCATGTTGAGAAAATGTCAAGAAGATACCTCAATTGGCCTAAATATCCAAATTGAGCTCTCTAATGATCTTACTTTGACCAAAGTGGAAATATTATTTTGGAGCAAGAAATGAAGTTTGACCCAAAATAAAAGTTACAGATATTTTGGAGTAGAACAAATGTTATTTTTGGACCAAGTCATGATTCAAACTCTAAGTGCCTCAAAAAGTGAACACAAGACAGAAGAAAAATCTGATTTCAGGACTTGGGTAAATTCTAAGTCTGAAAATGGTGTTGATTTCATGGTCTTCCCGTGTTCACCAAATTTCGTTAAGCAACCTGAGTGGGACCCAAAATAAAAGTTGTTTCAAACTCTTTGGAGCACAACATATCAAAATTTGAGGTCAATCTGACTTCGTTGGACAAGAGTTGCCACTCGATCCTTGATCGTAATTAGGCTGTTGACAGCATCAAATTTAGAGCTAATTATCTCTTAATACATTGCTCAGCTGGCCTGGCACGCTTAATAATGTTGATAGCCCTTTGTGAGTGCAACAACTTTACTTCAAGCTCCCTGGTCGGAATATGCTTCGAATATGCTGAAAAACGGATCCAAATCTGCTCACTTTGTCGCTCTCGACGTATTTGATAAAATGCCACAACGGAGGACACTTGGCAATGAAGCTCTGGAGCTTCTGTGACCATGTCGGCCACCAGCTCGCCCCTGCTGCTCCCTTCGATGATAAGGGACACCAAAGAGGCCGATGGACTTCCTCATTCACCTCTCCATCCCATCCTCCACTCCTCTCTTGCTCTCTCTTCTCCCTGCTGCCTGAGCGGCCGCCATGGCTGCCATGGCCATGGTCGCCATTGCTGCAGCCGGCCAGGACCGGGCCTGGCGCGCCGTGACCGGCCGTTGCTGTCCCGTGCTGGCCTGCAGGCCGCCGGAGCCGGCCAGGCCAGGCCGCTGCCGACCCCTGCCCTGCAGTCCGGCGCCGGGCGCTGGGTCGGGGGCCTGCTGCCGCTGGATGGCCAGGGCTGCCCTGCAGCCGCGGCCGGCCGTCCCCTGCCGGAGTTGGCCGCTGCCGGCTTGCTGCTGCTGCTATCCGGCCGAAGCCAGCCCCTGGCCAGGAGCCCCTCCCTCTCCCCCTGCGGTTTCTCCATTGCTCTGCTCTGTTCGGTCGAGCAAAAGGAAGAAGAAGAACAGCAGCCTGCTGTCTGTATCTCTTTTGTGTCTATGACAGGCGGGCCCCACTCAAATCAAATGGCATCAAATGTTCAGATTTGTGATTTATTTTGTAAAATCCATATCTCCAGTTTGGTAGCTCCAAAAATTATGAAACAAGTTTTGTTAGTTTGCTTATTAAGTTGTCTGCATGTTAGATCCATAAAATATGCTATGTTATTTGTGTATTTGTGCTGTAGAAATGGATTAGGAAAAGTGGTTTAAGAAATATATTAACTTGCTTTTGGCCATATTTTGAGAAATATATGTCCAAAAATCATGATTCCAATTTTGTTAGGCTTCTAATTACATGCATTAGCTCATAAAAATATAAAACATATAGGTTGTTTACTATTTTATTGGTGTTTCACATTTATATTTTTAAATAGGAAATAATTGGTTGAATTGCTTGTTATTTTTGTATCTGAAGTTATATTGCTCTAAATGATATGAAAATTTATTTGTAGACTCTTGGTATGTTGTGTGATGTCTGGTTAAAGTTTTGGAATTTATGGCACAAGTAGGACTGAGTTATTGATTTATCTTGTTTTATACATATTAAGTAGATTTAAATGCATTATAAATAATATACTGTGGTAAAAATGGAAAATGGTGTTCCACTACCTTTGTATGATATTGTGCTAACCTGAGAAAACATAATATGGCCATGTTGTTGCAGAAAGTATTGAGTTTCACATTTATCTTACTCTCCAATGAATTGTTGCATTATAAATTTGTTTATTTTGTGGTAATTAAATTATAACACCTGAGCATGTGAAATTCGTACCTTGGTCATGATTTGTAATCACCTAGCTCTCATAAAAGTTTAGGACTCATTTGAGATGTTTACCATATAACTTAAATAATTAAATAATGGGTTTTTATGTAATAATAAGTGAATAATTAAAGACAAATGAATGCCTATATGTTTCTTGTGATTCCTTAACATGCTTTGGTCTGAGATGAGTCTTGTATGACCATGTAATCATGTTTGGAGCTATCTAAATAGCTCATTCCTATGTGTGCTTAAGTGATAAATAAGGGAAAACATGTTTTGCTTATATGCTGAAAATGGCTGCAGGCATAGTCCCTGTTGTTATGATGATTTACCTAGGAAAATGATGTTGCATGAGAATATGTTCTATACAAAAGTTGTAGCTAACTTCATTGTATAGCTTGTCCTAAAGTTTCATGGTCATAGGCCTGATAGTTTAGGAGTTATGGCTTTTGGAAGTCCGCTATCAGGTTTTGCCAATTTTCTGTCTAGATCTGATTGATTGCATTATTTGACTGAGTTATGCTTTGAATCACTTCTTGGTGATAATAGATCAGTTGTAGTATATTTCTATGTCTTTCCAAATTGTCTATGATCATCCCTTTTGGTGGTCTAAATCTCTAGTTATGATTGTTTGAGTTGGGAGGACAGAACATGTCTAAATCTGGACAGAGCCGTCTTCTTTGTGTTGTTTGACCTTTATATGAATTAAATCATCTTAAGAGGATAATACCAAAGTTGTAGACAATTTCAATAGCTTTTCAGAAAGGCTTAGATCACCCTGGTTGGATGTATATAGCTTCAGTTATGGTTAAATCTTGTGCTTGCTGTCCTGCTGTCCTTAAAATGTCTATGTGAGATTATGATTGCTTCCATGTTGCTTTGCTTGGTGTGTTTGTTATCTCATGGTTCAGTAAGTGTAGATTAACATGCCTTGTATTACTTCCTTTTATTCATACATGTGCATTGTGCATCTCATTTAGGTACGCTAGATGATGAACACGTGGAGTGAAGGACATGATGATGGAACTAACCACAAGACGGTGTGGTGGACTAATCAAGTGCTTGGATGGGAGATGCTCATCGAGCGAGTGTCATCTAACAAACACTGACTTAGTGTTGAACCCCAGGCAAGCCCCGGAGCATCCCTAAGCCTCCACCTATCTCTTTTTATAAATGTACCGGTCTTTATCAAATCGTATGTTTGTGCATTTAAGTATAGGAGTTGGTTTGAAACCGTTGCTGCATATCTACCTTGTCTACTATATATGTGAACCTGATACTATTACTAGACAGGTGACCGATCTTATGCTTAGCCCTGCTTAGACCGGTAGAAGTCGGGTGATTTCCTGTCATCCGCGAGAAAGTCGGGTGATTTCCTGTCATCCGCGAGTGTAGGTGGTGACTGACGAGATCCACATGGTTGGCTATATGTGTCACCATGTCACAATGAAATAATGAGAGAATCAAGGCTAGGTAGCGGGGAGCTGCATGACATGGGTCATGTTGACTTCGGTGCTGCTTGCGGCCGACTAGGACTGAGGCCACCAGACATCAGTTGAGATTGAAAGACGTCATCACATAGCTGGCCAGATAAGTCGTTCTGACCGCGAAGCCGAGTATTTCTTTCTGAGCCGGGAATTGGGCGTGATAAGGCAGACATATTCTGGAGGTAGGAAGGATGTGCGGAGACACCATCTTACCAAGGGCAGGTCAGGGACCTGATGCATCCTGGAAGTGGGTTTGTCTCTGAGAATATGGACCCCTCCAAGCCCGCGATACATATTATGTCTCAGAAAGATTTAACGGTGGCCCAAGAAGCCAGTGGCTCGGCTGACAGGGTTTGTGATTGGCATATTTGCCAGCTGGTACAATCGATTCGAATCACCATCTCTCCTGGTTAGTGAGAAACTGAACTGATCTTCTGGTGAGGTAGAGGTTAACAACTTGAACATAATGATATGGTGAGATGAGGTTGATATCTGTGGATATCGGAAATCATATGGTTTATTGATTGTTATAATATCAAGTGATTGCTTAGTATAGCTGCAAACCTTAGCTATAATAGCTGAACTGAAATCGAAGCTGAACAATATCTAAAATTGATAAGTTGAGGAATTATTGTAGTAATGCTTTTTATGCAAAATGTTGCTATCCTCTGAGCTCCACCAAATAAGATTGCATATCCTTGAGAGTCTTTTTATTTACTTCCTGTCGGGTAAGTCTAGCTGAGTACAATTGAGTACTCAGGGTTTTATTTCCAATGTTGCAGGAGGAATGCTTGGTTGACTAAAGAGTTACTTCTATCCTTCGGGAGAGGAAGACTAGACCTTGGGCAAGGTCATGTTATCTGTCTCATCTATGTTGCTGTGACTGGTCGGTACTTGGCACTGTATTATGAAATTAAGCTTATGTAAAACGATTTCGTTTCCGCTATTGAACTTTTATGTAAAAGTTTATCTTGTACTCTGATGTATTGAAATATGTGCGAATCTATGTATCATGTGTATGTGTACTGCTGAGTTTCTGCGATCCTTGGGGTATGTACTGTGTAAAAGTTTGAAATCCTTCGAGATTTCACGGACTACCGGGTTTATATTGGCTCAAGTGTGGCTTGATAGCTGGGAAAACAGCTGTCGCTGTACTTGTGCTCGTATAAATTGGTCGGTTCTGTTACAGTTGGTACCAGAGCAAAAATTCAGCATGTACCGTCACATGAGTATTTAAAAATAAAAAGTTTTGAGTTGCAAAACTAATTACAAACTTATAGCTATATATATATATATATAGGTGTTTTAAACAAATGGTTTGAACAAATTAAGTGTGCCAAGGACCAAGTCTTATAGCCCATATTAGGATTATTAGGTGGCTTATGTAAGTACTAACTGGGGAATTGCATCATGTTTCCATTTGCGGTTCATTTGGTTTTATTGCGCGGATATATGTGACATTGCGGCTTCTTATTGCTTCTTGGGTTGACGATTTATACCGGCCACTTCAGATGAGGTAAGGTGAGATGTGAGTGTACGATTGAACAACCGTCGATCTATGGTGAGTGTTTATGGTTACTGAAGTGAGTACATGTGATTCATATGTGTACTTATGGAAGTATGATGGAGTAATTACTTTCTTGGGGTCGCAAGTGCTCATGGGAGCATTTCCGGCAAAAAGTGCTTCTTATTGCCATGCATACATGCGGGGTTGGGCTGAAATGAATCTTCTGCAGGTACGCTAACCTCGAATGCGTATATGGTAGTTAACGATTAGCTATATACCGAGAGAGTACGTAGGTTATGCCACCGACTTAGAACGTATTTGCCATGTTATATAGGCAACTAAGTGAGAACGAATAGGACGAGCATGCATCATGATTGTTGCATCATGTGATTGTTGCTTGTTGCATAAGTATGCTTCTTCTCACCCTTGTTCTACGTTGTCTGAATAGCCTTATTAAGTTTACAACTTGTGTTGCCTCTCTTCCTTGCTTGCTTTGAAATCATAAAAGTTGCTAAACCTTTAAGTAGCCTCTATAAGTATTTCTCAACCATAAATCTTGTCAAAAGCTAAACCAATTCTGCCTGTAGGCTTTTCATTTGGCACAATAGACCCACCTGAGTTTTCTCTTAATGCTAGCCTATGGTTGTCATATGTTCTTGTTCAAGATCTATGAAACCATGCCTGCATTTTCTTCCATCTAAAGCCTTATCCAAATCCTATCTGGAGTGTCTCCTCTAGTCCTTCTAGATGTCATGATGATAGCTTGATCTCTGTTAAATTAGATCTTATAATCTTTTCTTTGGAAATCAGGTTATGCAAAATCGATCACCCCTACAAATGATTTGATCTAATCTGTTCCTTACTTCCAGCAATCTTCTCCATATCTAGAGAATGTTTAGATTTCATTCAGCAAGGCTTGCCTACATCATGTTCATTGGAGTCTTTGCCCAAATCCTTGATTTGAACATCTTCTCAGCTTACCCAGAAGTTTCCTTGTAATCTTTTCATTATGGATCATGTTATGGTTTTATCAATTCAATCTCACAAATCATGCATTGAATCTGTCCCATGATCAAGTTGTTTTCCAAATCTCTCTAAAGGCCTAGCAATGTTGATCATTAAGAGTCTCCTAGTACTAATTAATGGTACACAAGCTCACGCCATTGGATGGTCTGAAGGTTTCTTGATAGATGCGACATGCATGTGGAATCATAGAATCTCATGTTAGTTATTCTTGATAGCTAACCTATAATTCTCTTATGCCATGTTTCTATCTAGACCCTCTCCTTGTTACTCACTTGAAGGAAACCATCTTGTGTGAGTTAAATCTCTCCTTCTCCATTTTTCCTTGTATTCTTTCTGTATGAATCATGATGTTTGTCAACTCAACCTATGATTGTTGTATATAGTTGGTTCATGAGACATCTGGTTGTTTATGGTTATCTTCTTCTCAAGATGCTTGTCAATCTTTGTCTCATGATTTTTCCCTCCTTCTATCTAATCTCTTGTAAATCATGGGTCGGGTAATCTCCATACTAGACACATGGAAACCGCGTGAGACTGAAGCAAAGCCTCATGTACTGCTATTTTGGCAACTAATCTGTCTTCTAACTCATGTTTTCATTGCCAAATCATGCTCTTGTTGGCTATTAACCCTATAATTGATTGTAGTAGCTTACCTTCCCTCTGCGAAATGTCATCCTTGCACAAATCTATCCTTGCCGCGCATGATTTTCTCATTGGTTGTATGTTCATTTATGTTGTTATGATTCGTGATCAATGATACTGCGACGAAACCGAGGACATCCTGTGGATCGCAACCACTAGGCTGTGTTGCTCAGCACGTGCGAATATCGAGGTCTCTGGTCATGATACATTGCAGAACTACACCGATGCGTAATATCTCGTATCTTCCAATCTATCCATGTTTCTTAAGATTTCTCGTTGGTCATGTTTGATAGTGGTGTTATGATTATTGACTGATGGTGCCGTGACGAAACCGAGAACCTCTTTGTGGGGACGCCCAATAAAGTAGTGCTTCTCGGCACGCGTTGGTATCACGGTCTCTAATCGTAATCCATTATGAAACAATACCAATGTGTTATTTTCTTTGGATTTTCCCCAAATATATCTTTGAAGGTGTCTCCAAATCAAATTGATCTATCCCTATGTTTCTTGATCTATCTTGCAAAGTCTTTACCGACTCGATCCTTCAATGTTCTATCAGAAGGTACAGATGTTTGTCAAGTGTATAACTTCCTTCAGAAGTCACAAAGAGAATGATCTTTGAAGAGCAAGTCACTGACATCAACATTGACATACTACAAGATGTGGTAAACAAAGAATCTGACATGATCTACTAGGGCATATCAACCAGCACCTGCCATTATTGTGGGATCAAAAGAGCACACGAACTTTAAAGTTATTTGCAAGTATCAGTCAGGCAATAGTTAGCAGGATGTGATATGTTTTCTGATAGGTTATTTGCAAGTCCACTAGCTTCTATCCAGGTTCAATACCTATTTGCATGATGATCATACAGTTAAGATCAATCTTCTCATGTGTTGCTTCATGTCTGCTGACTGTGGTGACCATGTGCATGTATATCATCTGCAACCTTTTGCTATAGAAGCTGAAGACGTAGAGCCTTTTTAGGGACAACTAACTAGTTACCCCAGTGTGAAGAATAGTTTGCAGCTAAGCAATGAAGTGTATTTGGTTCTTGTATCAAGAAGGAACAAGACCGGCCGTTATTAGTTTCTGCCCGATGAGATGATTGCCTCTGCTGATGAAATGCAGAAGTTTGTTCATTCGCTCTCTCATGTAAGCAATGTATAGCCAAATAGATCACTATCAAGAAGTGTTGTTCCATGCTAACAAGTATGTTCCGAGGATATAAAGAAGTGTTTGACCCTGTTTTTGAAGGCCATGTCTTATAGAACAATGCTATATCAGAAAACCTATAAGCCAATTGGTACTGTTTGTGGTACCCTCACCTCCAAGGCCTTGCTATAATGAAGCCAATTCCATCTTTTTCAATCACTCAGATAGTGCAACTATGGTTTCAGCCTAGTGAACAGCTACAAAAGACACCCCAACAGATGAAGTCAATACCATAGTACATCTTGGTGCAATCAGGTGCCCTGTTTGATACTCTATGGTATGGACAACAAAAAGGACATTAAAAAAAATCAGTTCCTTATTCTTGATCGGTCAAGGTGTTCTACCACTCAACTCCTAAGAGTGTGAAGTGAAGACAAGTTGAATTATGTCAAACAACATATTTCAGATTTCTATTTGGAAACCCTCTAATCTCGGATTGCTGATGCAAAAATAAGAAGGTTTACCCAATGTCAAAAGTAGTTCAACAAGTTGGTTTTGTTAATTCATGGTTGTATCATGAAGAAAGTTGTACTCAAGTTGTTGGTAGAGGACTGCTTCTCAAAACTTTGTGAGTAAACACTCTACACAACCAACCTCATTAAACCTGCCAATCCTCTTCAATCTTGTTTATTCTCAGCTGCAATTGAGAATACACAAGTTTGGGATTGCTCATCGGTTTTCCTCGTGTAAAAAAAAAGTTTTTTGATTCCATGTAGGAAATTGTGATCTGTCTCATCAACCTGCACAATTCATGTCTGTCTAGACTACCCATCGTGCAAATGTGTATGCCAAGTTGCATATTGCACAAACTTTTGCTACTACACGGTGTACCCCAAACCATTGTCTCGGATCATGAACTAGTTTTCAGCTCATTTTGGAAGCATTTACAAGAATCACCTTACTCGAGTAAATGCCTGCCAGAATCTTGTGCCTTGGAAGAGAATGGAGTGTAACCATATGCATCTGTATGCCTACACTTGTCACTTGATGTCCTCTGTGCCTTTTATCACGGAGTGACAGAAAACTTTGTGTACATAATGAAACTAATACAGAGTTCGTCCTATCTTCAGCATAGCATACCTCAGGCCAATCGGGAAGAATTGATCAAATCTTGAAATACATATTGAGAGCATATGTGTTTTGTTTTCAAGGATCTTGTTAGAAATGGCGACTGATATCATTGTTTTTCTTACAACAACAGTTATAAAGAGGTTACCTCAGGCTCTACCCAAACGACTGTTGCTACATAGACACAAGGGTTCCCTTATTGATGGACATCAAAAGCACTGAGCCGACAGAGTCAGCTATCGCATTCATCGTTCACTCAACAAACTCAAACAATACAGTGTTGCCATCAGAAAGAGAACTGTACACATGGAACATTATGTAGTTTTCCATCAGTCTGCATCTCAGTAAATTGTGTCTACAACCAACAGAAACCTTGTATGTTGTCAATCAATTTTCTCAGCCTCAGCAAATGTCTGCCTCTTCTATGATCTCACCCCATATGAAAATGGTGGTATATGCTATATCCACTAGAGAAACAGATGTTCTGAAGCTACTTTTGGACACTCCAATTCACACCCTCATACTAAGAGTGCTAATTGGGATATTTTGTCTTGGGTTCCTCCCAAATTAGCTGTGTTATCTTGGATTCATCCCAAAGTAACAATGCTTCATAGAAGTCAATGAAGAAAATTCTTCAACCAAGAGTTAACTTCTAAGAATTCTTGAATGATTGGAAAGTTGTCCTATCCATAATGATCCTTCTTGCATTTGCATCCAAGTAAATGGGAGTACATGATCTCTTGGACTGACAACTGAACCAACCTTATCGTCCGCACTTTATTGTGAGCCATGAGGTGATCACTCCTGCCTACCAGTGTTATGGAATTTTTACGTAGCCTTGGCTTGTACTAGCACCACCTTGGAAATGGATTACATGCTTCTCAACCCTTGAAAGCTCTTACGTTCCGAATCTCGGGACGAGATTCTTTTAAGGGGGGAAGGCTGTAACACCCCAGGTGTTAGTCATGAGCTAACCAGCGAGTTGGACCTAACCAAGTTATTTCAATCGATGATCCTAATCGCTATTTCATATTCATATCATCTACCATGATCATTGGAAATGGTTCATGAAGATTTAAATTGAGAATTCACATGGAATGACAAGTTATTCACTTAATTGGATTTATGGATTAAGTGAAGATGAGCATGCAAAGTCAACCAAACCTTGCAACCTTGCCCAAACAACTCTACTTGAACTCTACAACAAAAGTCATGAAGGTTTCATGTTGAGAAAATGTCAAGAAGATACCTCAATTGGCCTAAATATCCAAATTGAGCTCTCTAATGATCTTACTTTGACCAAAGTGGAAATATTATTTTGGAGCAAGAAATGAAGTTTGACCCAAAATAAAAGTTACAGATATTTTGGAGTAGAACAAATGTTATTTTTGGACCAAGTCATGATTCAAACCCTAAGTGCCTCAAAAAGTGAACACAAGACAGAAGAAAAATCTGATTTCAGGACTTGGGTAAATTCTAAGTGTGAAAATGGTGTTGATTTCATGGTCTTCCCGTGTTCACCAAATTTCGTTAAGCAACCTGAGTGGGACCCAAAATAAAAGTTGTTTCAAACTCTTTGGAGCACAACATATCAAAATTTGAGGTCAATCCGACTTCGTTGGACAAGAGTTGCCACTCGATCCTTGATCGTAATTAGGCTGTTGACAGCATCAACTTTAGAGCTAATTATCTCTTAATCCATTGCTCAGCTGGCCTGGCACGCCTAATAATGTTGATAGCCCTTTGTGAGTGCAACAACTTTACTTCAAGCTCCCTGGTCGGAATATGCTTCGAATATGCTGAAAAACGGATCCAAATCTGCTCACTTTGTCGCTCTCGACGTATTTGATAAAATGCCACAACGGAGGACACTTGGCAATGAAGCTCTGGAGCTTCTGTGACCATGTCGGCCACCAGCTCGCCCCTGCTGCTCCCTTCGATGATAAGGGACACCAAAGAGGCCGATGCACTTCCTCATTCACCTCTCCATCCCATCCTCCACTCCTCTCTTTCTCTCTCTTCTCCCTGTTGCCTGAGCGGCCGCCATGGCTGCCATGGCCATGGTCGCCATTGCTGCAGCCGGCCAGGACCGGGCCTGGCGCGCCGTGACCGGCCGTTGCTGTCCCGTGCTGGCCTGCAGGCCGCCGGAGCCGGCCAGGCCAGGCCGCTGCCGACCCCTGCCCTGCAGTCCGGCGCCGGGCGCTGGGTCGGGGGCCTGCTGCCGCTGGATGGCCAGGGCTGCCCTGCAGCCGCTGGCCGGCCGTCCCCTGCCGGAGTTGGCCGCTGCCGGCTTGCTGCTGCTGCTATCCGGCCGAAGCCAGCCCCTGGCCAGGAGCCCCTCCCTCTCCCCCTGCGGTTTCTCCATTGCTCTGCTCTGTTCGGTCGAGCAAAAGGAAGAAGAAGAACAGCAGCCTGCTGTCTGTATCTCTTTTGTGTCTATGACAGGCGGGCCCCACTCAAATCAAATGGCATCAAATGTTCAGATTTGTGATTTATTTTGTAAAATCCATATCTCCAGTTTGGTAGCTCCAAAAATTATGAAACAAGTTTTGTTAGTTTGCTTATTAAGTTGTCTGCATGTTAGATCCATAAAATGTGCTATGTTATTTGTGTATTTGTGCTGTAGAAATGGATTAGGAAAAGTGGTTTAAGAAATATATTAACTTGCTTTTGGCCATATTTTGAGAAATATATGTCCAAAAATCATGATTCCAATTTTGTTAGGCTTCTAATTACATGCATTAGCTCATAAAAATATAAAACATATAGGTTGTTTACTATTTTATTGGTGTTTCACATTTATATTTTTAAATAGGAAATAATTGGTTGAATTGCTTGTTATTTTTGTATCTGAAGTTATATTGCTCTAAATGATATGAAAATTTATTTGTAGACTCTTGGTATGTTGTGTGATGTCTGGTTAAATTTTTGGAATTTATGGCACAAGTATGACTGAGTTATTGATTTATCTTGTTTTATACATATTAAGTAGATTTAAATGCATTATAAATAATATACTGTGGTAAAAATGGAAAATGGTGTTCCACTACCTTTGTATGATATTGTGCTAACCTGAGAAAACATAATATGGCCATGTTGTTGCAGAAAGTATTGAGTTTCACATTTATCTTACTCTCCAATGAATTGTTGCATTATAAATTTGTTTATTTTGTGGTAATTAAATTATAACACCTGAGCATGTGAAATTCGTACCTTGGTCATGATTTGTAATCACCTAGCTCTCATAAAAGTTTAGGACTCATTTGAGATGTTTACCATATAACTTAAATAATTAAATAATGGGTTTTTATGTAATAATAAGTGAATAATTAAAGACAAATGAATGCCTATATGTTTCTTGTGATTCCTTAACATGCTTTGGTCTGAGATGAGTCTTGTATGACCATGTAATCATGTTTGGAGCTATCTAAATAGCTCATTCCTATGTGTGCTTAAGTGATAAATAAGGGAAAACATGTTTTGCTTATATGCTGAAAATGGCTGCAGACATAGTCCCTGTTGTTATGATGATTTACCTAGAAAAATGATGTTGCATGAGAATATGTTCTATACAAAAGTTGTAGCTAACTTCATTGTATAGCTTGTCCTAAAGTTTCATGGTCATAGGCCTGATAGTTTAGGAGTTATGGCTTTTGGAAGTCCGCTATCAGGTTTTGCCAATTTTCTGTCTAGATCTGATTGATTGCATTATTTGACTGAGTTATGCTTTGAATCACTTCTTGGTGATAATAGATCAGTTGTAGTATATTTCTATGTCTTTCCAAATTGTCTATGATCATCCCTTTTGGTGGTCTAAATCTCTAGTTATGATTGTTTGAGTTGGGAGGACAGAACATGTCTAAATCTGGACAGAGCCGTCTTCTTTGTGTTGTTTGACCTTTATATGAATTAAATCATCTTAAGAGGATAATACCAAAGTTGTAGACAATTTCAATAGCTTTTCAGAAAGGCTTAGATCACCCTGGTTGGATGTATATAGCTTCAGTTATGGTTAAATCTTGTGCTTGCTGTCCTGCTGTCCTTAAAATGTCTATGTGAGATTATGATTGCTTCCATGTTGCTTTGCTTGGTGTGTTTGTTATCTCATGGTTCAGTAAGTGTAGATTAACATGCCTTGTATTACTTCCTTTTATTCATACATGTGCATTGTGCATCTCATTTAGGTACGCTAGATGATGAACACGTGGAGTGAAGGACATGATGATGGAACTAACCACAAGACGGTGTGGTGGACTAATCAAGTGCTTGGATGGGAGATGCTCATCGAGCGAGTGTCATCTAACAAACACTGACTTAGTGTTGAACCCCAGGCAAGCCCCGGAGCATCCCTAAGCCTCCACCTATCTCTTTTTATAAATGTACCGGTCTTTATCAAATCGTATGTTTGTGCATTTAAGTATAGGAGTTGCTTTGAAACCGTTGCTGCATATCTACCTTGTCTACTATATATGTGAACCTGATACTATTACTAGACAGGTGACTGATCTTATGCTTAGCCCTGCTTAGACCGGTAGAAGTCGGGTGATTTCCTGTCATCCGCGAGAAAGTCGGGTGATTTCCTGTCATCCGCGAGTGTAGGTGGTGACTGACGAGATCCACATGGTTGGCTATATGTGTCACCATGTCACAATGAAATAATGAGAGAATCAAGGCTAGGTAGCGGGGAGCTGCATGACATGGGTCATGTTGACTTCGGTGCTGCTTGCGGCCGACTAGGACTGAGGCCACCAGACATCAGTTGAGATTGAAAGACGTCATCACATAGCTGGCCAGATAAGTCGTTCTGACCGCGAAGCCGAGTATTTCTTTCTGAGCCGGGAATTGGGCGTGATAAGGCAGACATATTCTGGAGGTAGGAAGGATGTGCGGAGACACCATCTTACCAAGGGCAGGTCAGGGACCTGATGCATCCTGCAAGTGGGTTTGTCTCTGAGAATATGGACCCCTCCAAGCCCGCGATACATATTATGTCTCAGAAAGATTTAACGGTGGCCCAAGAAGCCAGTGGCTCGGCTGACAGGGTTTGTGATTGGCATATTTGCCAGCTGGTACAATCGATTCGAATCGCCATCTCTCCTGGTTAGTGAGAAACTGAACTGATCTTCTGGTGAGGTAGAGGTTAACAACTTGAACATAATGATATGGTGAGATGAGGTTGATATCTGTGGATATCGGAAATCATATGGTTTATTGATTGTTATAATATCAAGTGATTGCTTAGTATAGCTGCAAACCTTAGCTATAATAGCTGAACTGAAATCGAAGCTGAACAATATCTAAAATTGATAAGTTGAGGAATTATTGTAGTAATGCTTTTTATGCAAAATGTTGCTATCCTCTGAGCTCCACCAAATAAGATTGCATATCCTTGAGAGTCTTTTTATTTACTTCCTGTCGGGTAAGTCTAGCTGAGTACAATTGAGTACTCAGGGTTTTATTCCCAATGTTGCAGGAGGAATGCTTGGTTGACTAAAGAGTTACTTCTATCCTTCGGGAGAGGAAGACTAGACCTTGGGCAAGGTCATGTTATCTGTCTCATCTATGTTGCTGTGACTGGTCGGTACTTGGCACTGTATTATGAAATTAAGCTTATGTAAAACGATTTCGTTTCCGCTATTGAACTTTTATGTAAAAGTTTATCTTGTACTCTGATGTATTGAAATATGTGCGAATCTATGTATCATGTGTATGTGTACTGCTGAGTTTCTGCGATCCTTGGGGTATGTACTGTGTAAAAGTTTGAAATCCTTCGAGATTTCACGGACTACCGGGTTTATATTGGCTCAAGTGTGGCTTGATAGCTGGGAAAACAGCTGTCGCTGTACTTGTGCTCGTATAAATTGGTCGGTTCTGTTACAGTCACGAGCTCCTGAGGGAGAAAGAAGCAAAAGCAAGCTAATGAGTCGAGCGAAGACGCGAGCCGGAAACTCCAAGGCGGCAAAGGTAAGACGAATGCACTTACCTGGAGTTGCTCCTAGAACTCCGTGTCGATGGAGTCCGCGAGGAGCCGTAGGCTCTCCGAGCACTGGGACTTGAGGTCCTGGAGGGCGTCCCACCGAGGGGCCTCGATGTCGTCCCGCAGCGAGAAGGACCGGTGGGGCTTCGCGGTTCGCCCGGCTAGTCCACTCAATGTGGGAGCCCATCAACACCTGGGGAGGAGCCCCCGGACGACCAACGCCGTGGAGCTCGCGGACGGCGTTGCCGTGGAGCTCACGGGCGGCGGCGCCGCAGCCTCGGACGACGGCGGAGCGTCGATGTCCATGGCGGCAGTACCGGTGTCGGCCGCCTCCAGCGCAGGAGCGGCCGTCGCCTCCGCCGAAGAGTCCCCGAGCACGACGACCGCAGGCGCCTCGGAAGTCGGAGCCGGAGCCACCTCCTCAACGGCGGCCGCGGCCACGACGACTGCAGAAGATGAGGCCGCCTCCGGCGCCACCGAGCCCTCGGCCGGACGAGCCTCCGTCGAGGGAGCCTCCTCGGCCAACAGGCGACCCTCCTCACCGGTGGTGCTCCAGGCCTGCACCTTGGGGACCTTTCGGTGCGAGACCTGAAGGGCCGACCCCGGGCGCTTCCTAAAGCAAGACAGGGAGGATATCAACATTCGCAATGCAAGGACGAAAATCGGTAAGGCAACGATTCGAAAAACTACTTACTTGGTCTTGGGGATCGCCGTCTTCTTCGCCGCCCCAGTGCTTGGCGGAGCGGCAAGTTCGGCGGACGGTGTGCGCTGCGTCACCGGTGGAGGGGTGGGCAGCACCTCAACGTCGGAGTCGTCACCGCCGGCAGATGCCCCTAGCGGCGGGGGTTCCGTCTAGCCACCGAGGGTCACCTCGGCGCCGCCATCCTTCGACAGGGACGCCCTGGTCTGGGCGGACCCCAGCTCAAGGTCTGGCGTCCCGGCGTCGCCCAACTCCATCGCGGGCGGCGTCCTCTCCTCGCTCCCTCTGGCCTCGGCCGTTGCGGCGACCAGCGACGCATCCAGAGGGAGGGACCGCTGGAATAGGGGCCCTGGGCCCCATCACCAGCCACGGTCAAGGCCGCAGTCTCGGCCGTCTCGGGCGCGGCCTCGGCCGTCTCGGGCACCGGGCCTGAGCCCGTTCCTGGCCCCTCCGACGAGCCCTCACGGCCGCCCGTCGGTGGATCCTCGGCCTCGACGGCCTCACCAACCAACGCCGCGCCTCCAGGCGCGGCCTCCGTTAACTCCGCTCGGGGGCTCAGAACACGGCCCCCGGCGCTTCCGCCGGCAAGCGCCGACATAGGAGCCTTCCCTGGCTCGTCGGTGCCCACCGCGAGCTTTGTGACCACCATATGCTGGATGGCTTCAGCATCCTCATCGTCATCATCATCGTCGTCGTCGTCCAGGTCGTCCCAAGAGTGGAACTCCTCCTCTGGCTCCCTAGCCTCCCGCTGGCGGCGGCGACGCTGGGCGAGCCTTTGGGCCTCCCGAGCTTGCTTCCTCCTCTTTGAGGTCTTCCACTCCTTCTCCGCCCTCTGCCGCTCACCCTGGAGGCGGTTATGGGCCCGAAGGAGGGCATCCTCTGGGACGGGGGGCAGGGAGGGCCTTCCCTCCCTCGAGAAGCCCTACGTCGAAAGGGGAAGGAGGATCAGAAGGGGAAGAAGGATGACCAATCGACAAAGGGAGAAAGAGAGACTCACCAGCGAGATGTACCCCGGGCGAGGGCGCATGGCCACCATCTTTAGCTCATCGAGGGTGGGGTGAACACTCACCGTGTACCTTACACGGCGCATGATCTTCTCGGAGCTGAGGTTCTGGGTCAGCATCGAAGACCCCACCCTCGACACTCCCTCCGCCATCTCGTATAGGGCGAGGCGGCGCTCCATCAGGGGTAGCACTATCTGCGCATGAAAGTGCACCACCACCCCGGCCGCCATCAAGCCCTTTTCTCGCAACGTCTGCAACGTGGCGAGGTAAGGGCTCAGGTGCCTGGCGTCCCGCGTCGGGCATCCCCACTTCCATCGCGGAATGGGGGCGGAGATCACCTTCCCCGTGTACTCAGGGAAGGTGCCGTCGTCGTTTCGCAGGTAGAACCAGCCGTCGTGCCACCCCTTATTCGATGACTGGGCCTTGCAGGGGATGTACTCGGTGGTGCGGAGCACGAAGTTGCAGCCCTTGGTGCTAACGGCCTTCCGCGGGTTCCCCGCGCCGAACGACTTCGTGTATGCGTCGACGCAGAAGAGGAACCGCTAGAGGTCCCAATGCGGCATCACCCCAAGGTAGCCCTCGCAGATGGCGGCGAAGATCGTCGCCTGTGAGACGGAGTTGGGGGTGAGGTTGTGCAGCTCTAGCTTGTTGTTGAAGAGGAGCGCACGACAGAACCGGCATTGGCGGTGACCTAAGCCCCCGCTCGTGGAAGGCAATGAAGCTCACCACGTACCCCTCGAGGGGCCGCGGCTCCAGGTGGTCGCGCGGTGGCGTGATCCACTCCGGACGCAGCAGGTCGGTGCGGTGGCGGAGGAGTCCCAACCTCACGAGCTCCTGAAGCTGTGCCTCCGTCACTGAAGAGGGGAGCCAAGGCTCCACCTCGAGCACGGAGGCGGCAGCGGCGGCGGCGTCGGTGGGCGCTTGGTCAGCCATCACAAGAGGAAAAGGATGCGAGAGGAAGAAAAGGACGCCAGCGGCAAGGACAAGGAGCTCGTGAAGGGCTCCGGAAGACGAAGGCGAAGAGGCTGAGGTAAGCAAAGGCAAATGGCTAGGGTAGAAAGAAAAGGAAACGGTTGTTTCCTTATATACTTAGGCCACAAAGACGAAGTGGATGCGGTAAATGCACCGCATTAACTGCGCGGGTCCCACCATGACTCTCCACATTCGCCGCCACCTTCACGCACGCAAACGTCCCGTCTGCCCCGAACTGTCGCATCCGTCTGGCTTCCCTCCTCAAAAGGTGCGTCGAATCATTACACTAACCCCCTCGATCTCGACGACCGCTCTCCTTCCCAATGAAGGAACCTCGGCCTCGGGCGCCCGTTACATTCCCAGGGGATCAAAGAGTGGCCCTCTGTGGCTCGAATAGTCGCCCCTGGGATACCGAGCGAGGGACAGCAAGTGGGTGGATCACAAAACGGTCAGTATCTCGATGCCCGAGCATCAAAAAGGGACACCCCACGCTGTGTCCAAGTCCCAGCAGCGAGTCGATGATGTGGGATCCCCTCTGGGGAGGCATCAGGCCCTCGGGACCCATCAAAGGGACCCGACACCCGTAAATTGACCATCGGGGAACTTTTGGAGTGCACTCAGGCCACTAGCCGACCCCCAACGAATGGGGCACGGACCTCCACTTGGACTGACCCGCTTGCAGCTCACCGGAAGTGCCAACTCGCGCCCCCACCATGGGAAGTCGAGCATGACCAAGCCTTCCTCTTCTCGAAAGAAGAGCGCGAAGGTCGAACCAAAAAAAACCCGATCGACCCCCGATATGAAAAGGGGGCTCGGGGACTCTTTCTGTGTCTTAGCAGGATAAAAGACGCACCCGGATAGGCTAGCCACCTGTGGCAAAGGCTCGAGGGCTCCGGCGCCCGAGAAATTCCTACCAAGGGACGAGTAGCCAGCGAGCAAGAAAGCACCCGAGACTCTACAAGCTCGATTTCAAGCCCTTGAAGGGATGCATCATCCCTTCAAGGCCTCGGGGGCTACACCCGGCGGGTGCGCTCGCGCGCACCCACTGGATAAAATAAACAAACTTTACTAACATGACAGGAGAAACCAACTTGAGCCTTAGGAGGAGTGCCTTCACTCCACCACAGGCTCGGGGGCTACTGTCGGGTACCCAACTATGGGGTACCCAACTTTAACGCAAAATCATACTTCCCGAATGAAGCTCGGACCAAGAAGGCGCCAGCCGAGGCCCACGCAGGAACGGCCCATGCAAGAACTTCCCGCACGGCCTAAGACAGAGTCGTGCGGAAGCAAATCGTCTCCCTCGGGCGCTCGGACCCCTCAAGAGAAACTCTCCGATTCGCCCGAGCCTCCGCGATAGGGCTCGGGAAGGCAGGCCTCGGGCGATAGACTTCCAATTCGCCCGAGCCCCCCGCTACAGGCTAATACCGTCGGGCGCACCCCTCGGGTTCGCCCGAGCCCTACCGACGTCAGCAGGGCAAACTTGATGGCCAAGGGACCTCCCCCTGACCACTTTACATGCACGGTCCCATCAGGCGGGCCCCGTGACGCCCCTGCGCCCTGAACGCGCACGTTCGTCGTACCAACTACCCCATCTACTCTGGCAGGCGATCTGACAGTCTTACTCCTCCCACGCCGCTACAGGGACGGTCAACCGTACGGCCCCCCAGGCTGACGAGGAGATTCGCGAACTACGACGGCTACTGCCATGCCCCGGTCGCACGTGTGACACCAGGAAAAGGGGAATGATAATCGTCCGGCCAACCCGGGGGAATGGGCAAGCCTTGCGACCAGGCTCGCCTACCCCCTGGAATGTACCTCACGAGGAAAAAGAAGCACCCAAGGGAGGACACTCCTACCGCTCCATCCCATCGTGCCCTCGACGGCACCAAGGTCACCCGAGCCTCGGGAGCTTATACACAAAGGTCAACCTATCTACTCGTTGCACTGTGCAGGGTCGGACGTGACGGCATTACGTATTGCCATGCAGCCAACCATGTCCAGCACTGTGAGACACCTTGGAACTCACCAATGGAACAGTGGTGGATCAGCCGAATGACTAATGCCATACCGCCGAGGCGCCAAGACGAAGGTGTGGCTAACGATAGCCACCGGTCACCACCGACTACGCCATGCCGAGCACTATAACTACAGGGCAACACATGTAACTCTAGCCCCTCCCTTGTAACTATAAAAGGGAGGGCAGAGGCTGATCACAAACACGTTCGCATTCACCACCAGAACCTCCAGTCATACAATCTACAAACTCAAGAACACACACACGAACATTCACGCTCATAAGAGACTTGGGAGCCCCTCCCTCTCTCGATTAAGCTTGTAACCCCAACTACAAGCACCCCGGCGCAAGGCAACACGCTCCGATCTCACACTGGAAATATGGCTTTCATTGCCTGAACCAGTATAAACCATGTGTTCCTCCTTGCACACCATCCGTGATCTCAACCGCAAAATCTAAGTTTACTAGCCGGTGTAGCACTCGCTAATCTAACCACCGACAATAATCCAAAAGACATTCTACGATAAGCATAAGTTCCATAACGACATGTAAAAGTGGTTTTGCTTTGATCATTAGGGTGGATAGGAATTTGGTGATATCCAGAATAACCATCAAGGAAACAAAAGAAAGAATTATTTGCTAAACGCTCTAAAATCTCATCAATGAAGGGTAGCGGAAAATGATCTTTCTTTGTTGCTTTATTAAGTTTTCTATAATCTATGCACATTCGCCAAGCAGTGACAGTTCTCTGGGGTATAAATTCATTTTTATCATTTTGAACTACGGTCATTCCACCCTATTTAGGTACAAGTTGAATAGGGCTTACCCACTCACTATGCGGCACAGGACAAATAATCCCAGCATGCAAAAGTTTTAAGACCTCTTTCTTAACAACTTCTCTCATCGCATTTTGAAGCCTACGTTGGGGCTCTCTAGAAGGTGTAATCTGTGGGTTGGTTGGAATGCGATGGGTGCACAAAATAGAACTAATCCCCTTAAGGTCTTGGAGTGAATAACCAAAAGCAGCACGATGTTTTTCTAAAACATATTAATTTAAAAAATTCTTCATCAGAAAGTTTGTCACTTATAATCACAGGAGAATTTTGATCATTATTTAGAAAAACATATTTAAGACCAGAAGGTAGTTGTTTAAGCTCAATAGAAGGCTTAGGTGGCTCTAATAATTCATCCAGAGGTTCAGGATCAATAGGATCCTCCTCCTCTTCATTAAAGAAGAACTGGGTATCATCTTCTAAATTAGGTTCAATAAATTTTTCAAATGACACAGTCTTAACCTCTTCTATTAGATCTAACTCAGGAAGTGGCTCTGCCTTAGCTTTTAATACATGCGCTACAGGCACACAGAGATTAACTACTTTTCCAAATTTAATATCTAAATTGCCCGTACAACCTTCCCGTAAGAGTTTTCCTATTGGTAATCTAATCAACACATCGAAATCCCAAACATCGAAGATATAAAAATTCAGCAAAATTCAAAATTCATTTATCACAATAGAAAGAGCACATAAAACTCCTGAACTAGGAATAATATGTCCTGAACGACTTTTTAATAATTTTGTTGGTATTTTTAACATCACTTTACGTTAAGTTGTCATCCCTAACATGATGCCAAAAACCAAAGGTAAAATAATCTTCACTTGCCTCCTAAAAATAATACTGTAGAATATATCCACAAGCGCACAGATAATTCTCCTATTGTAGCACTTCACCCGGTAAGTATTCCGAGTATCGTTGATTTGTTTTATGCCAAAAGGATAAAGGGGCATTCCACTCATTAGGATAATCTACTATAATGTTTGGAAAGATAATTGTACTGACCTATGATAATCCATAACTCTAGTGCTTTAGAAAAAATAAATCAATGATAAATGGTAAATGATAACTGAGTAAATGAGGTAAATGGTATTGCAGAGATAGAATATAGAGACTCACTAATGTAGTAAGACAATCTCGAGATTCGACTAAAATAAAGGAAACCTATGTAATTACTAAATACAAAGTCTACAGCCTACGCCACATTACACATCTTCATCTATAGCATAATCAACTCAGAAAACATCATAAGGAGCATCATATAATGAGGATATTAAGACACAAGGGTCACCTCCTTCGCGACCGCGCTCTGCTCGTCCTACGTACGGGGGTGGACTACAGAGGAACCAACGCAGCTGTCACCTACGCGGACTACAACACGACCCGGCACGTCAGGGTGCCACCGTAGGTACACAATATATCTAGACACCATGTCTACATAATCTATACCACCTAACTCACTCGAGTACTGAATTAGGCGCTTTACGATCATACGACAATAATCATCACCAATCACAACTATATCGAATATGCAACTAGAATAAACTAAGAAATGAATAAGTAGCAATATATTAAAATAAAGCAAAGTCATAATGAGATATAAGATAATATTACCGATCTCCAGACGAACGAATCTGGAATCCCGAGCGTAGCGCCATCTCTACTTGAACCTTGCTAGACGCCTAAACTATGAACTTAAAGAACTAGAGCCCTATTTCTAATATCTGGAAACCCTAACTTCTGTCTACTCTTGACGAATGAAGCAGGAGGAATGAATTGGTGCTCTGGGAGGGGGCTCTGCCCCTTTATTTATAGCCCGATGAGATGAACATGCGCCGTGGGATCAAACCGACTTGAACAAAGGGCCCAGATGACTCTAGAGAGACGGTGAAAGAAGACTCCAGAAGGTGGGCCAAACCCTAGAGGGGGGCGCCGGCCGGCCCCACCCTAGAGGGGGGCGTCGGCCGGCCCCACCTTGGCGCCGGCCGGCCCCACCCTGGTGGGTCTCGGGCCCCGGTGCTTCGGGTGTGTTCTGGATCCTTCTAAATTGCTGATAAAGTATGTTTTCATCGCGATCAAGTTTCGTGGTAATTATGCTCTTTAATGCTTCTTTTAAACCTTTCTGGAATAATCCCTGGGAAATACATAATTCACCAAAAACTCATGGAATTTGTCAGTAATAACCCCTATGCTTCTATTATTGATCTTCCCTTGGCATTAGTTTACGGTATAAAATTGGTACTTAACGACCGTCAACAAATTTGTTCATAGAAATTAATGGCATATCTTTCAAGAACTTTTCAGCAAATGTAAGAGACATAATATTGACACCTACTATAGGATTATAAAAGGCATTAAAAGGATATGCATCAATTTGACATTTAATAGTAATGGCAGGAGAATTTAAGCGAATTATATCATTTTAAAGTTCAGATTCTACGAACCACTCATTACTCATAAAAAAATCAATTCTTGTTATTTCTCTAAGGAATTTTAAACCAGTAGGTATGAAACATTAAAACTTTTAAAATTCATAGACTCTTGAGGTTTTATAATTTTATGATAATATGAGGTATTTCCATAATCATCGAAAAGTTCATCCTCAAATTCAAGCATAAAATCAGAAATTGGAGTTATCTCCTTCTCATTAGATAGTTTAGGTAAAGGTTGACATGAATCAGACAAAAATTTGGAATTAGGTAATAAAGACTCATCTTCTAACAACTCTTCTTTTTCTTCCGGAAGATTATTTAATATATTAGTAAGAATAGTTTTAGCATGTGTAGCAGTAATATGCATAAATGCTCTACCCGCGGTCAAATTAAAATATTCTTTACTTTTATCATTAAGGAGTAAAAAGAAATGTCACAAAAGCATAGGTTCTGGCAAAGCAAAATTAGGTCCAGAATTTATAAATCCATCAAAGCGTTCCCAAGCTTTGCCTAATGATTCGTTATCTAATTGTTTAAATCCAATAATTTCAAAACAAAATTTAGCGACTTTCTCGATAGGAAAAAATTTAAGATAAAAATTAGCACGCAATACTTCACAATCTTCTTGGCTACTCCCAACATGGTGATTATACCAATTCTTTGCTTTTTGCGTTAATAAAAATGAAAAGAGCTTTCATCTTAAAGTTTCATCTGCCATGCCCTTAATATGCAGACATGCACATGTCTGCTCCAAATATGCCAAATGGGAATAGGGGTTTTCGCTAGACCTGCCAGAAAAAATGTGTTTCTGAACTAACTTAATTAATCCCAGGCGTAACTCATAGCCAGATGATGTAATAGGTTTAGACGATTCTTTTGGCTGGAGATACGATCCCGTTGGTGCTCCATATTGATATAAAAGTTGGGATATAGGTTCCATATTTAAAAAGGTAAAAGATAAAAGATAGAAGTATAATACAAGATTAAGATAAATTATAGTCAAGATCAGCAAACCGTTCCCCGGCAACGGCGCCAGAAATGCTTGTTGGTATAAATTAACTGCACTCTAATAAATATTATTATTATCAAAGTATCCGCAAGCGCACAGATAGAATACCGATGTAGCACATCACTCGACAATCCCGGTTTTAATATCGAACCCAAAGGAACAGTAGGTGATACTGACTAAGTCTATTGATTCTAAACCCGATAACATAATCAATCTAGAGAATATCAATAATGAGGAAATAGCTAGTGACTATCTAGTTTCAACAACCGGCAAGCTTTGAATAATATCGTTCTAACTGGGCAGTGACCTGAATAATAGTAGAAATCAGAGTTCTCTCCTACCAAGCACTTATACACCTATCGATCCTATCAACGGGAAGTGGACTACAGAAGACTCAATGTAGCTATCACCTACACGATCTACCACTATCTGGCTAATCAGGGGACATTCACAAGTAATTATAGCCTAGATACCATGTCTACACTACCAACTACTACTTCAACCTAGGAGCTACCAAGATCAAAGCAGTCAATACGAGTTGTAAACTTAAGAACGAATAACAACAAATGCTTACTTGAATCAGAATGTTGAATACAAAAATATCTCAGAACACAGCTCCGGCGAGGGAGCTGAATCCAGACGAATATAGCTACGAAGAAGCTCCGACAGGCCGGGACTCCTCCGAATCTCTACTCATCTACTCTATCTCTCTAATCCCTTTCTTGATTGGTAGCGTAGATCTAATGGATATCTATCTAATGCTTCAGGCTCTTTAGCTCTTGATCTGGCCTCCTCTAGGGAGGTCTGGCCCTCTATTTATAGCCCGGTGGGACGAATGCGTGCTGTAGGATCAAACCGACTTAACCAAGAGCCGAGATGACTCCTCAAAGGCGGTGGAAGAAGACTCCTAGAGACGGCGGGCAAAAACCCTAGGAGGGCGCCTCCCGGTCCCCCTTAGGGCCGGCCGGCCCCACCACCTGCCAGGTGGGGCCCCGGTTGCTTCGAGTGCCTTCTACACTCTTCTATCCTGCTGATGACGTTTGTTTCCTTCGCGATCAAGTTTCGTGATAATTATGCACTTTAATCCTTCTTTTAAGCTTTTCTGGATAATCCCCTGAAAAATATATAATTTACCAAAACTCGTGGAAATTATTAGTAATAGCCCTATTCTACTAGATATTCATGTGTAATGCAGGGATAATTGATAATAAAATTTAGATGTTAACAAGTGTCAACAAGGTTCTATAGGTTCTAAAGATGGTTTCTTGGACTCCTGAGGCTTCTTAATCATATGAAAGTGAGAGGTGTTTCCAAAATCGGAGAAAAGATCATCTTCTATTTCAAGTATAAAGTCCGAAAACGGAGTATCCTCCTTTTCCATAGGGTTAGAAATTGGGATAGCTGAGGATTGAGATGTTGATGGTAAAGGTTCAGGTTCAGCTACCCTAAGCTCTTCTTCTAACTTCTCCTCGGGTTGGTTGTCTAAGATGTTGTCCAGGATCTTTCGTGCTTCAGAATCTGAAACATGAGCAAAAGATCCTCCTGAAGAGTAGTTGAGATGCTTCTTGGATTTTCTTCACAGACTCACAAAAAAGTGTTGAATGAGAATCGGGTCTGGTATGGATAGGTCTAGTCCAGATTTTATAAGTTCGTTAAAAGGCTCCCAGGATGTGGCCAAAGATTCAATATCTTTCTGTTTGAAAGATAGGATCTTGTTTCAGAGGTTGACAATTTTGGAAAGGGGGTAGAATTCTAGACAAAAGTCTGAGCGAAGTTTTCCCCAATCTCCTCCTTCTTTCTCTACGATTTGGTCATACCAGGTTTTAGCTCTCTCTCTCAAAGACAAAGGAAAAAGCTTCCACCTTAGGGTTTCATCGGACATGCCCTCTATATGGAGGTAGTCACAGGTTTGATCGAACTCTGTAGGTGAAGATGAGGATTATCATCTCCCTCTCCTGAAAAGGATTGGCTTTGGACCATTTCAATCAGACACGGGTGTAGCTCATAGGTAGGGGTTTGGATAGGCTTTGAAGATTAACTAAGCCTATGGCTTGTGCTCGTGGATGCAACATATTTATAGATGGGTGTGGTTTCAATGGCATCCATAAGGATGAAAACAAAAATAAGGAGATAATAAATGTAAAAGTATGAATACAAGGTTAAGATAGACTCTAGATGTTTCAACCGTTGTCCCCGGCAACGGTGCCAGAAATGTTTCAACCATTATTTATATTTTACCACAGGGAAAACGGGATCACTAGAATCTAGACTTAACCCCTGAGCTGCTATCAAGGACGAAGAAAATAGGTGATATAGGAGATTGCTAAGGCTTCTAATTCTAATCCTCACAAGACATGATATGACTGTTCTGAAAGGCGTATTACTATAGGAATACACCAACAAAGGGTAAATTCCTTAGTAATGGAAACCTACGGTCCTACTGACAGGAGGTGGACTGTGTATGACTCAACAAGGCTAGGTCACCCTCGCGATCTATCACCGATACGGACAGTATAGGGCATTTACGAGTAAATATAATCTAAGCACCATGCTTAAACTATAAATAACTACTTCAATCAAGGAGCTACCAAGACTAAAGCACTCAAAAGAATCGTAAACCTCAAGAACAATAATAGCAACGTTACTCACTTGGATTAGAAGTTGAACTCCAGAGAAATCTTCAGAAACAAGTCCCAAAGAAGGACTTGAATCCGCGGGTACAAGCCGTAGAGCAGTCACCGACAGGCCGGCAACTCCTCCAACTATCTCCAGCTCTACTACCACACCACTTCTGGAACAATAATAGCCCTAATCTAGAGAGACTACAAGGCTAATCTTCTACTTGATGCTTGACTCTAGATCCTATCTTGTGTTTCTACTCTATTAGAGATATGTCGGTGGAATTCTGAAACCCTGGATTGATTTCTTTCTGGATCCTCTGAAACCCTGGGACGTCTGGGGGTCCTTATATAGGCCGGTGGGATGAACCATAGCCCTTGGATCAAACCGACTTCGGTGGATGGTGTAGATTGCGTGAAATTTCGGGATGTGGGTCCACGTCGAAGCGGAGGCGAAACGGGGCCTCTGACAGGTCGGCTGACCATGTCAGAGGGTCGGCCGACCCTCTCTACTAACATGTGGGCCCTGCTTTGGTAGGCATGTGTCTTGTGTTCTCTAGAATATTCTTGATCTCCTGCCGCGGCGTAATTTGGTATTTTTCTCTGCAGTGTGGGTCCTCTTTGGTTCTTTTCCTGTATAGTCCCTGAAAAACACAGATTCACCAAAATTCGTGGAATTCTGTCAGTTTAAACCCTATTCTAGGTGTTGGCTCTCATTTACATTCTTTTTCATGTTTAGTTGACGGATAAAATCATATGATAACTACCGTCAACAGCTATGGTGCAATTACATTTGGTGATAACAAGAAAGGAAAGGTGAAAGGACTTGGTAAGATTACAATATCCAATGACATGTCCATCTCAAATGTGTTGCTAGTTGAAAGCTCAAACTTCAATTTGCTCTCGGTTGCACAACTTTGTGATCTCGGTTTCAAGTGCATATTTGGGTTGATGATGTTGAAATTGTTAGTGTTGATGGCTCAAATTTAATATTCAAAGGCTTTAGATATGACAACCTATATCTTGTGGATTTCAATGCTAGTGAAACTCGATTGTCAAATTGTTTGATCTCTAAGTCAAGTTTGGGTTGGTTATGGCATAGAAGGCTTGGTCATATTGGAATAAAACAATTGAACAAACTAGTGAAGCATGATCCAGTTAGAGGCTTGAAAGATGTCACCTTTGAGAAGGATAAGCTTTGTAGCTCATGTGAAGCTGGCAAACAAGTTGGAAACACACATCCTAAGAAGAGCATGATGAGTACAAGTAAAGCATTTGAGCTCTTGCATATGAACTTGTTTTGACCAACCACATAGTCTAGCATTGGTGGAAAGAAGTATGGATTTGTAATTGTGGATGATTACACCAGATACACATGGGTATTCTTTCTAGTTGACAAGAGTGAAGTCTATGATCTATTCAAGTCTTTTGTCAAAAGAAGACAAAATGAGTTTGAAACAACCATTAAAAAAGTTAGAAGTGATAATGTTAGTGAATTCAAGAACACTATGATTGATGAGTTGTGTGATGAGTATGGCATTGGACATCAATTCTCACCCAAGTATACACCACAATCAAATGGCATTGTTGAAAGGAAGAATAGAACTTTTGATTGATATGGCAAGATCAATGCTA
Source organism: Eremochloa ophiuroides (assembly GCA_038502445.1). Taxonomy (NCBI): domain Eukaryota; kingdom Viridiplantae; phylum Streptophyta; class Magnoliopsida; order Poales; family Poaceae; genus Eremochloa; species Eremochloa ophiuroides. The sequence goes on along the minus strand of JAHLJS010000007.1, from coordinate 38,243,435 downwards.
AGTGAATACAATGTTAGTCATTCTTTTTGGGTCGAGGCTACCAACACCGCATGCTACTACATCAACCGGTTATATTGTCAAGGTATGCTTGCAAAGACTCAATATGAGCTATTCAATGGTAGAAAGCCCAACATTGCATATTTTTGGGTTTTCAGTTGCAAATGCTACATTTTCAAGAAATGCACAAGATTGTGTAAGTTTGAGAAGAAATGTGATGAAGGTTTCGTACTTAGCTATTCAACCACAAGCAAGGCATATAGAGTTTGGAATTTGGCTAGTGGTACTCTTGAGGAGGTACATGATGTTGAATTTGATGAAACCCAAGGCTCTCAAGATGAAGTTAAAAATCTTAGTGATGTGAGAGGTGATGACTTGGCAAATGTAATGAAGGATATGGATATTGGTGATATTAGGCCAAGGCAAGTCAATGATGATGAAGATGATGGTGCTATTCATACAAGTGTGCAAGTTGATAATGAAGCAAGTGCAAGTGACTCACAAAATCAATCTCAAGTGCAAGATCAACAAGCTAGTTCATCTCAATCCAATGATCAAGTTCCTATTCTCTAACCGGCCTCTATTATACGGGATCATCCTTTGCATCAAATCATTGGTGGTATTCAAAGTGGACTTCAAACAAGAGCAATGCTAGATCAAATTTGTGAGTATTTCTCATTTGTATCATCCATAGAGCCAACCAAGATTGAGGAAGCATTGCAAGATGTTGATTGGGTCAATGCCATGCATGAAGAGCTCAACAATTTCAAAAAAATCAAGTTTGGGAGCCAGTGGAAAGACCAAAGAAACACAATGTGATTGGAATCAAATGAGTCTTTAGAAACAAGCAAGATCAAGATGGCATTGTGATAAGGAATAAGGTTAGATTGGTTGCACAAGGTTACACTCAAGTAGAAGGGATTGATTTTGGAGAAACCTATGCACCGGTTGCTAGATTGGAAGCAATTAGAATCTTGTTAGCCTATGCTTGTGCCCACAACATTAAGTTATATCAAATGGATGTCAAGAGTGCATTTCTCAAAGGATATATCAATGAATTGGTATATGTGGAACAACCTCCCGGATTTGAAGATGTGAAGAATCCCAACCATGTGTACAAGCTAAGGAAGGCACTGTATGGTTTGAAGCAAGCACCTAGAGCATGGTACATGAGATTGAGAGATTTCTTGCTCTCTAAATGTTTCAAAATGGGAAAGGTTGATACTACTCTCTTCACTAAGAAGCTTGGCAATGATTTGTCTGTCTTGCAAATATATATGGATGATATCATATTTGGATCAACAATCAAGATTTTTCTGAAGAATTTGGCAATATGATGGCAAGTGAGTTTAAAATGTGCATGATTGATGAACTTAGTTACTTCCTTGGTCTTCAAGTCAAGCAAATGAAGAATGGTATATTCGTGAGTCAAGGCAAGTACATAAGGGACATGGTAATGAAGTTTGGATTGGAATTTGCAAAGCCAATGAGTACACCCATGGGAACCAATGGTCATTTGGACTTGGATGATAGTGGCAAGATGGTAGATCAAAAGCTATATAGATCAATGATTGGAAATCTTCTTTATGTGACCGCATCTCGACCGGATGTCATGTTTAGTGTGTGCATGTGTGCAAGATTTCAAGCCTCTCCAAGAGAATGTCATTTGAAAACCGCAAAGAGAATATTGAGGTACTTGAAGGGCACACAAGATGTTGGGTTGTGGTATCCTAAGGGGTCCAACTTTGAGCTTATTGGATATTTGGACTCCGATTATGCCAGTTGCAAGGTGGATAGGAAGAGCACTAGTGGAACTTGTCAATTGCTTGGAAGTTCACTTGTATCTTAGTCATCAAAGAAGCAAAATAGTGTTGCTCTCTCAACGGCTGAAGCGGAGTATATTAGTGCCGGTAGTTGTTGTGCACAACTCCTTTGAATGAAGGCTACTTTGAGTGACTTTCGATTGAAATACAAGAAAGTGCCTTTGTTATGTGACAATGAGAGTGCTATCAAGCTAACCAACAACCCCGTGTAACATTCAAGAACAAAGCACGTTGACATAAGATATCATTTCATTAAAGATCACTAAATCAAAGGGGACATTGCAATTGAAAGTGTTGGCACCGAAGATCAATTAGCGGATATGTTTACCAAGCCACTTGATGAGTCAAGATTTTGCAAGTTGAGAAGTGAGCTAAACATACTAGACTACTCCAATATGAAGTAAAAAGCATCCCACATTATATGACATGCCTCTCTTCTGACTAAAGCAAGGTAAAATTGTGTGACATGGCATTCATACTTTGATAAGGACTTGTTTAATGCATATAGGCATGAAATGTATCTTATAGGCTCATTCATGAAAAATAAATGTTTTTGATGTATATATGGTACCACTATTGCTTTATGTGCTTAAATGACCTAGTGGTAGCATATGACATATTAATGGTTGAATCTAGAACATGTGCTCATGATGTGTAACTTAATAGGGTCAAGATAACCCTACTAGTGAGGTGTGAAGAAGCTTGTCCTTAGATCAAACTTAGTTACATATTCTAGGCAAGTGATCTAGATTGAACCGAAGTGAAAAAGGACTTAACCCCATTAATTGACTTGATACTCCCATAATTTGCACCATTTTTTCTGATTGTTGACAAAGGGGGAGAAGAAAGTCACAAAGATAAGAAAGGAAAGGGGTCAATTAAAAATTTCAAAGCACACAAATAGGGGGAGCAAGCTCATGAATAAGTTGTTGCATTTGTGTGCATTAACATGTGACTTGTTGCATTGTCAAACTTCATTTCCTATACTTATTTGTTTGGTGTATTGCTTAGAAATAGGATTTGAATGGTGTTTGATAAACTAGCATGCATAGGACTTACTTTTCTAACAAAGTACCTCTATTGCTTAAATGTTGATCTCACGAGGTATTTTGATTTGTGATGCATGACTAGTGAACAATGGTGCTAAGGACGGTATATTTCCGCAACTCTGATGGTATCAGGTTTCAAAGGTCCATTCTAAATACCATAGCATCATTTGGTAGTGGTAGCTCACCCAAGTTTTCAAATCCTTGCATATGTGAAAAATTGAACCAAACACAAGGAATCACATATGTAGGGGAGCTAATACTACTAAAGTGCAAACTTATTATTCATTTCATATCTTTGTGAAGAAGGTTGTCATCAATTACCAAAAAAGGGTAGATTGAAAGCCCATGTTTGGTTTTGGGTAATTGATGAAACCTAGTTTGCTAATGTTTGCTCTAAGTGTTTCATGAGATTAATTAGCAAACAATAAGATGGAGCAAAGGACCGGGTCAGTGTAGGCCACAAGTAAAGGGCATTGACAACATCCATGCAAATGGTATAAGTCCATCATCAAAGGCTTCATCAAGAGATGAGAAGGAAGATAGAGAAAAGTTAGGAGCTCAAGGCAAAGGTATAACCAATAGGAGCTCTTTTGCTTTTGGTGATGAAGAATCTATAGAGAGAGTGATCACATTTAGGATAGATAGTCATACTATCAAGAGGGGAGAAATCGTTTGTGAAATACGGTTATCAAAGTGCCACTAGGTGTTCATATTCATTGCATATGCATGTAGATGCTAGTAACACTAACAAAACTCGTTGAAAACTCTATGAAAAATGCTAACACACATGCACTAAAGTGAGAGACACTTTGGAGTGTTAGCGCCTTTAGAAACGGGGTGAAGTTTGAGCGGTAGAGAGGGGTTTGGGTCCTCTCTCCCTCCTGTCGAGCTTGCGAGGCAGGATTCAACGCTTTTCGGTGTTCTCACTTAGTAGAAAAGTGCACCAGAAACATGTCAAAGCTTTCCAGTGGCTAACTCTTTGAGAAAGTGCAAAAACGTGTGCATGCGTCCGGTGGGGTAGCACCGGACGCGTCCGGTGAGAACCCTGTGCTCACGGGTCGGTTCGGAGAAGCTTTCACTGGACGCATGAATTTCTTCACTAGGTGTGCTGTGAACACTGTTCCAACGTCTAGTGCCTATGACGTGGCGAGCAGCAGAGAGCCGTTGGAGCAGCGGACACCGAGGAGCGTCCAGTGGCCCTGCACTGGACGCGTCCGGTGAGCATTTTTGGATGCCCTCTGCATGGATACTAGACACGGGCGTCAGAGCGTCCGATGTGATGGCTCCGCGTCCGGTGTGAGCGCGCGCGATGGGCGAATTCAAACGGCTAGTACACGTGTCACTGGGCAATACACCAGACGCTGCACCGGACGCGTCCGGTGTGAACTTACTGCGCGTCCAGTGCCCCCTAAATCAGTGAGTAACATTTGGATTTTGAGTAGAGGCTATAAGTAGTGGAGTGGCCGGCTTGTGCTCTTACTCTTGCACATTTTCATTGAGTCTACAAGCCAGTGAGCCTCTCCACTCCTCTCTCACACATTCCACTTGATTGAGATCATCATTTGGTGAGATTGGAGAGCATCAAGTGTATTGCATGAGTGTGTTCATCTAGAGGCACTTGGTGAGTGGATTTCGTAACGGATTCTCTTGTTACTCTTGGAGTTTGCCGACTCCTAGACGGCTTGGAGCTGCGAGGATCATTGAAGGGAGTTAGTGATTGTCTCCGCCCCCGATCGGTGAAGTTGTAAGGGGTTCTTGAGCCTTCCCCGCGGGAGATCGCAATCGGCTATTCTAGTAGATTGTGCATAGCTTGAGGATCCCCATCTTATGTTGGTTGTGCGGCACCCTGGCGAAGGGTTTGGCGTGTGATGCCAATTAGCGCGTGAACCTCCAAGTGGGTGTATCGCTACAACGAGGACGTAGCTTGCCGGTAAGCAAGTGAACCTCGGTAAAAATCATTGTGTCAACTCTCTTGCCAAGGTTTTCATTTATGTTGATTGATTGGTATTCACTACTTCTCTTCACCGGCGGTATAACCATCTCCACCTCCTTTACATTTGAGCATTTATCTTCTTGTACTTACTCTTGTGTAGCTCTTGTTGTAGTTGCTCACTTAGGAGTAGAGTAGAGTAGTGACTTAGCTTCTTGTGTGTGAAACTAGAGATAATAGCCTAGAACGGTTAGGTGGCTTGCAACACTTTGTGTAGGCTAGCACAAAACTCGCTTCGCCGTTTAATTTACTAACCGCTTGTCTCAAATGTTGTTTGTAGAATTTTTATAGGCCATTCACCCCCCTCTAGCCATTTAGCACCTTTCACACATTCCTGAGGCCCTAGGACACCAAAAGACGAACCACCATGAGCATGAGTAACATGATGGCCGCAGGAGCACAAAACGTAAGCCTAGTCATGGAAAAGCTCACCAGAGCGAGCTGGCCACGTCAAGGCGGCCTGCGGTGGCGCTCTGGCCGGACCAGAAGAAGAGGAAGGCCGTTCTGGGACCTACAAGGTGCTACGGCTTGCACAAAAGGGAGAAATAGAGGCACAAGGTGGTGGTGAACCTATCTGCAAGGTGAATTTGGAGATGGTGATGTGAGGATGGTCAATTTGGCCGTGGGCAGAGAGGAGACCGGCGAGCCGAGAGGGAGAGAGAAGGGAAATGGACGTCCCTGACAGCTATATAAGTGAGCCAGGAGGGTGGACAGGCGGTCGATGTTGACGGTCGCTAACACCCTATTTTATCGTCAACATTTCACCCATAATCAAGGTAAAACCACATGAAAAGCAAAGAACTCACTTTGAAACTTACCTAGTTCCATATGTCCTTGGAGAAATCTTGTGTATGCAGGAAAAATGGAGAAAACAGGCAAAACCGAAGCATACCAAGACACCTCAGCACCTCAGCTGCCACATGGGAGCCAGAGGGGGGCACCCGCCCCTACATAAGGCGTCCGCCCTATGAATGGCGCCAAATTGGCATGCCACCTCACGGATCCATGTGCGATCCTTCCAAATGGCCAATGGCACGTTGAAACAACATCAACGGCTCAGAGACAAGGCACGAGGATCTGGTGGCCCTATCAACAGGGCGCCCGCCCTGTCTAAAGTGAGTGCCACGTCCATAATCCGAGGAAAGGTGTCCAAGAGTCATCCAAGCCATCAAATGAAGTCGGTTTTCATCCAACAGTGATCAACCATGGATTGAAGGACCCACATGTCATCCTCCCGGGGGTTGCAAACTGCCATTTCAGGGCACCTACCGACCTTACAACCGCCTATGAGGAGGAAGGAGGGCCGTAGGATGCAAGGCGGTGCATCCAAGGGGGCACCCGCCCCCCTAGGAGGGTGCACGCCCTGCCACTTCACGCCACCGACCTCCAGGGCCCCTACAAGTACCCCTGGAGCTCTCCTACACTATAAATAGGACTTGAATCCTCACTTGTAAGCAGAAACACCACTAGCAAATCACTAGAGATTCAGCTCATAGTCAGTAGTTCCTGCTCTCTCTCTCTCTAGTGAAGCTCTGCTCTTAGGAATAGTGCTAGCTAGAGAAGAGTAGAGTAGTAAGAGAGAAGTCGAGAGAAGGAGGAAGTCTGTGGAGGAGCCGGGTTTCTCAGCGACCTCCTCTGCAGTATTCTTCACACTTATCGGTAATAAAGATTCAATTCTTCATTTATTTATTGTTATACTTTAAGTAGCTATATACTTGCTCATTGCTTGGTTAGAGTGCTCTAATTCTTGAGCTCGAGTTAGAGTAGTAAGTTTTATAGATTAAGCGCGGTGCTTAGGCTATAGCTTACCCTTGAGTGCGGCTAGGCCCACGGATAGTAGTGGTAGGTTCTAGGTGGTGACAGCCCTAAAATCCTCTAGATTCCACCATGTTCGTCCTGGTTTTATCAGCGTAGGCTTTTGGGCGTACGGTGCCTAATCAGTCGGACCGCCGGCGAGTTTAGGACTTTGCATGTCCCGGGTATAGCAGTCTCTTTGGTATAACAATCATTTGATCTTTTACTGAGATAGAGTTCTCCCCTAAAACTCTAGAGCTAGATCAATTTATCCTAGTGTGTTTCCACCTTAGTTATACTTCATTGATTTATCCTTACTAAGGTTATTATCCCATTTATCCATATCTAGATCCTTGACTATCAGATCCTTAGAATCACAAACCCCGCCTTCCTTTGGGAAAATATAAATTCGACACCTGGTACTCCCAGGTAAAGTGCTACACGATAGTTCTGTGCGCTTGTAGAATCCCATCACCTATCCTATAGAGCTACCCATAGCATTTTTGGCTAACAATCATATACTTTAAGCATAGGGATTGACAACCCTCTTAATTGCGTTGAGAAGTATTGTTATCATTGCTAGAGGATAGATTTGGCTACATTCTTTTGATAGCGTTAGTATCTGTCAACAGTCGACAGTGTCACCACCCTCCCACTACCCCCACAGCACCAGCGACAAGCGGTCGGCAAACCCGGGCGGCGTCGGTGGGCGGCCACACGCACAGCCCTGTGCCTAAACAGAGGAAGGGGGCGCGAGCACTGTCGCAAGATCTTCCCCTTGCTGCTATTCTCGTGCAATTACTCCCAATATTGTGTGGAAGCTTGAAAAATGGTCAATGTAAAAGTTGTAGTACACTTTATTCTGAGCAACTTTGGTTTTTGACCCAAATTCAAATTTGTAGCAGATTTGAAGTTATGGAAAAGGGGGTAAATTCTCTATTTGAATTTCATTCTTAATCCAGTCAAATTCTCAAAACTTTTCTCAATAACTTGAAATTTTACAAAGATAAAAGTTGTTCTACTTGTAAGGCTTTACAACTTTCATTTAAGGTGTTTGGTCAGATTCTTCATAATTTTTGAAATAGCATTTCAAATTTGAATTTCAAAACACAAATTAGGGTTTAATTTGAATTTTTATTTAATAACATCAAAATCACCAAAAATGAAAGTTGTTCCATTTTAAAAGGGCTACAACTTTTATTAAGGCACCATCATCAGATTCTATTTATTTTTGTTTTAGGTTTCGGGACCCAATTAGGGTTTAAAATTGATTTTTCTTTTTGAATTTACAAATTGGATTTGGGTATATACAAACATACAAACATTTATATACCAAAGTCACTCTAAAATACCTATGCACAATCATATGTAAGAATAAAATTTATTTTGGTGAATGCACAGTAATAATGAGTTTATGCGGAATGATTTGCGGATGCAGATGATGACATGGCAAATTTTAATTACAGTAACACTAGAGGTGTTACAAACAGCATGTAAACATGGTGTTTAGATGTGGTTTGTCTACAAATGCACCCTATATTCTAGGTTCTGTGGTAGATTGCGGATGTGACACTCCCGTTGAGTCATTTGTAGTCCACACCTCGAATATTGGGAGAGTAGGAAGTTATTATTACCATAGAAGGTTGGCTATGTTCTTGATCTTCCTTAGTAATATTTCCCTAAGTATGAGTATAAAGTATCGGCCAAAGCCCTTGAAATAATGTTTATCCTGACAGAAGGATTATAGTTGACTTTCTTAGCTGACCCCATAATTTGGCACAAAAGAACGATTGAAGGGGAGATAATTCAAACTACCTCGGGAGATAGCTTTGCTTCAATCAGCCATTCATAACTCATGACCGACAAGAGGATTTTGATGTGTTCCATACAAACAGGCTCCACACACGATCTAGAAGGAGTGGTGCGTGCCAAAGGTCTAGCTTGAACTGGTAGGTTCGAGGTATTTCCATAATCTTCAAAAATATTTTCCTCGAACTCAAAGGGAAGCTCTAAAGGAGATGATTCACCATCCTCTAGTTGGTTTTGCTTTCCCAACTCAGGAGGTTTTTCAACAACCAAATTGTGACAATGATCGAGTGGAATTACTAATTTGGTTATTTGTGCCTCCTTTGGTTCATATTATGACTTGGGGCTTGCCTCAACTTCTTCTTCAGGAAATTCATCACAGACGCCGGTGTATGGGGTGTTTTCAAGGATTTTATCGAGAATGGCTTCCCTTCACTAACGATTTTATGAGAAATGAACCCTCCTAAAGATATGTTGAGATGCAGAGTAGGTTTCTTGCTAAGGCCAAGATAAAAGTGGTATAAAAGAATGTGGTCTAGCAAGGAAAGGTTTGGATCAGAGTTAATAAGGTTCGTGAACCTAGCCCAAGCTGCTCCTAATGTCTCATCTTTTTGTTGAAAGGACTTCTATTCTAAGGGCAGCGATTCAAGAAAGTGGGAAGGAAGTAACACAAAACGTATCTCGAAGTTTATACCAATTTCCACTTACGCCTCCTATGGTATGAGCATATCACTATTTTGCTCTACCCAAAAGGAAGAATGGAAACAACTTCCATTTAATGGTCTCTTGTGTCATGCCAACAACGGTCAGGTAAGAACATAGTTGCTCAAATTTTCTAAGGTGGGTGTAAGGATTTTTATCTTCTAGCCAAGAGAAGGATTGCTCCCAAACCATGGCTATGAAAGCAGGATGAAGCTCATAGCCATCTATTAAAATGGGTTGTGATGATGGAGGAGGCTCTAACAAGTCGCCCTTCGGAGCCAAAAGTTGAATGATAGGCGTGGAATCCATATGATAAGGGTGGTGGTAAAAGGATAAATGGACGAGCTTGGTTCTAAACTAGCACAGCTATGATTCCTGGCAACAATGCCAAAAAAGCTTATTGGTATTTATTAACGCACACAGATAAATCCACAAGCGCACGGATACCGTTGTAACTTTCACCAGGGAGTATTCCAAGGTATCGACTTCCATGGGAAACGTGAAGTGCACTAGAAAGTAATAAGATTGCCCAAGGATAATGATAGAAATGATAAATATATATTTTTGGTGGGTAGAGAGGAATTTCCTAAGGTCTCCTGGCCAATCTATGGGATCTGTGATCAGGTTATTTCAAGGTCATCTACTTCGGGACATCAGAACACTAGTCGCGAAATGGGATGAGAAGGGGACTAAGAAGCTCTGACTATGGTCCTACAAATACCAACCTGAACATGGTGGAATACGTCGGCTATCACGACTGTCGCCACCTGAAGCTACCACAACTATCCGTGAAGGCTGGGTGCAATTCCAGGAAATCGCAAGACTAAGCACCACGCCTACTCTATTGATTACTACCCTAGTTTATTTACGACTAGAGCACTCGATGTGGACGGGAATCCAATAAATAGACTTGAAATACTTAAATTAAGGAAAAGAATGAGCCAGAGTTATCAGAGTAGGATCCCAGATGCAGCTTGAAGATCAGCTAGATCCGCCGAATTACAAAGTTAAGGAAGATCCGACAGGTTGGCTCTTGCTCTTCTCTTCCCTTGCCCCTCTCCCTATTTTCTAATGTCTAGACCCTATATTAATCCTTTAATGGGACACATCTCAATTAGAGTTTACATGTTATTGAATGAATAATAATTCAAAACCCTAGGGTCTAGGGCTACTTATATCGAAGCGTGAATCGTGAGCCCTTGGATTAAACCGATTTAAACAATGGCTTAGATGGACTCTCTTGTGGGGAACCTTTTAGAGAAGCTGAGACTCCTCCAGGAACCCTAGGGTTTGGCTGAACTGATGGTGCATCTCGAGGTCTGCTTTGGCATGGTGGTCTCTGGTGTCCTCTAGAACCTTCCTTGTTTTTACTCTGAACTCCGAAAATTGCAAACTATAGGTCCTTTTCGATCGTCTTGACGAGCTCTATGCAATAGTGAACTCTAATTCCTCATTTGAGATACTTTTATTTGGTGAAAAATTGAAAATCCTACAAAACAAGTGAGAACACTAAAACTCATGAAACTTGTTAGAATCAAACCTATACCTATATAGTGTGATCATTTTAGGCACCTATTCAAGTTATGTTGATAGTAAATATTTGATATTAACAACCATCAACAACCGGTCATTTCTCTTCACAAAACAAGTTTTGTGAGGAGCAAAGACGGCCTTTGCCTTTCTTGGAGATAGCCCAATCTCTCTTTGTGGAGAAATGCTCTTTGGCTACCCAAGCACATAAGCAAGCGGTCCTCACCACCATAAACCTTGGCTAAGGAGTGATTGAGCTTTTTAACCTCCTCCTTTAGGTTCTTGTTCTCAACCATTAGTAAGCCATCATTAGTGGGTGAGGTGGAAGTGGAAGTGCTACAAGAAGAGTTAATGGTGGCAACAACGATAGGTTCACAAGTTTTGGTTTCTTTCTTTTGTACTTTTTGTTGTAAGTCTTCATTTTCCTCAACTAGAGAGGAATGAGCTCCATCAAGCTTAGTGTGAGCCTTTTGGAGCTTCTTGTGGTCTTTCTTTAGACTCTCATAAGATGCTTTTAGCTCCTAAAGTTCTTGCTCAAGAGATTACTTACTCTTGCGCAAGCCCTTGCATTCCTTTCTAAGTTTATCGATATGAATATGTGCATCATCAAGCATGTCAATTAGTTCTTCTTTAGTGAGGTCATCATCACTATTATCATCACTAGAGTCACTATCGGATTATACCTTTGAGCCTTTGGTCATGAAGCATGAAGGAGTCTCGAAGATGGATGGCTTATCATGAATAGCAATGCTTGCATGAGCCTTCCTCTTGCTCTTATTGTCATCATTGCGATCTTCATCACTTGAAGATGCATCACTATCCCATGTCACTCACTCAATGTGGTCTTCACCAACATGGTGATCAATGTAGCAAACCTCTTGGGCGAGCTGCTCAAGAACTTCATGGAGAAGTCACTATCCTTCACTCCCTCACCAACCGCATTGAGCTCATTTACAATCACTTGCAACCTATGGAACATCTCCAGCACACTTTCATCATTCTTCATCTTGAAGCTAGAGAGCTTGTCTTTTAGGATGTAAGCTTTGGCGGCCTTCACACCCTTGGTGCCCTCATATGATTCCTCAAACTTCTTCCAAGCTTCATGGGCATTCTCATTTTTGACTTGCTATGAATAGCATAAACTGCAATGTCATTGCATTGGAGCAATTTTTCCTCGGCGGTTGTGGGCTTAGCCGGATTAGCTATCTCCATTTTTTGTTTCCACAACCTTCCATACCTCCTTATTGATTGATTTGATATGATATGCTTCTAATGTGCATAATTTGTGCCATCAAATTGGGGTGGCTTCTTGGTGTTGTTGATGTGAATGTTGAGGTGAGACATTTTAACATCGTAGGTTATTAAGCCTCAAAACAATGGTGCCTCAGCTTGGATACCACTTGAAAGGTCCTAAATGGCTAGAGGGGGTGAATAGCTTATAAAAATCTACAAACAAAACTTAAAATAAGTAGTTAGTAAATTAAATGCTGAAGTGAGTTTTGCGCTAGCGTACTCAAGTGTTGTAAGCCACCTAACCGTTTCTAAGCTATTGTCTCTAATTTCACACCAATAAGACTAAGTCACTACTTTTACTCTATTCCTAGGTGAACAACCTAAACTAATGTACATCTACAAAAGTAAATACAAAAATATAAAGTGTAGAGTGGTGATTGTCATACCACCGGTTGTAGAGAAGTGAATACCAATATGATCAATCACAATATACAAGAAATCCTCGACAAAGAGTGACACAATATTTTTTACCGAAATTCACTTGCTTTTGGCAAGGTACTCCTCGTTGTAGCGATACATTCATTTGGAGGTTCACGTGCTTATTGGCATCACACGCCAATCCCAGTCAAGAGAGCCGCACAACCAACACAAGATGAGGATTCATAAGCTACGAGCACTTCACTAGAGTAGCCAATTCACGAACTCCAGTGAGAAAGGCTTAAGAACCCCTTACAACTTCACCGATCGGAGGCGGATACAATCACCAACTCCCTTCAACGATCCTCATAGCTCCAAGCTATCTAGGTCTTGGCAAACTCCAAGAGTAACAAGAAAACCCGCTGCAAAATCCAATCACCAAGTGCATCTAGATGAACACACTCATGCAATGCACTTGATGCTCTTCAATCTCACCAAATTGATGTTACAATCAAGTAGGATGTGTGGCAGAGGAGTGGAGAAGCTTACTAGCATTTTGCGTCAATCAAAATGGCTAAGAGAGTCAGCACAAGCTAGCACTCCACCTTTTATAGCCCCCAACACAAAATCCAAATGTTACACTCAGTTTTGGGGGCACCGGACGCACCTTAATGTTGCACCGGACGTAACATCCGGTGTATCACCCGCAGACACATGTACTAGCCGTTTGAACTTGTTAGTTTTGCGCTCAACCATCGGATGCATCCGTTGTCACACTGGACACTTGGACCCCAGTGTCCGGCGAACAACCAGAGAGGTTCTAGAGAGCATTTTTCCTCATCGGATGCGTCCGGCAAGGGGTCACCAGAGGCTCCTCAGTGTCTGCCGCTCCAACGACTCTCTGCTGCGTGTCAGGTCAGTGGCACCAGACATGTGAACAGTGTTCACCTTGCATCCAATGACTTCAAATTAGCCGGTGAAAACTCAGAGAACGGATCCGAGAGCATGGGGTTCACACCAGACGCGTCCGGTGCGTCACTATCGGACACACCCAGCGTCCGGTGCACACGTTTTAGCACTACTTCAGCTTCTTTTCAACACCATTGTTCACGTGAGCTAACACCGAAGTGGTCTACACTGTTGTGCACGTGTGTTAGCATTTTTAAACCATTTTTCAAGGGTTTTTTAGCGCTCACTAGAATCTACATGCATATGAAACAAGTATGAACATCTAGTAGCACTTTGATAACCATATTTCATGAACGAGTTCTCCCCTCTTGATAGTACAACTGTCTATCCTAAACACGATCAGTTTCTATAGAGTCTTGATCACCAAAATCAAAAGAGCTCATATCAGATATACCTTTGCCTTGAACTCCTAACTTTTATCCTTTTTTCCTTCTGTTCCATGGATGAAGCATTTGGACTCCTTGATTATGGACTTACACCATTTGCATGGACGCTGTCATTAGGGTTTTCTTCTTTTGTGAATGTACTTACACCATTTATATGGACGCCATCATAGCCCTCACTTGTGGCCTTAACCGACCAGTTTACTTTGCTCCATTTTGATATTTGCTAACTCAACTCATGAAACACTTAGAGCAAACATTAGCAAACTAGGTTTCATCAATTATCAAAACCAGACATGGACTTTCACCATGCGTGGTTTCTATTTGTTCAATCAAATCTAAGTACACATCACATGAAAAATCGAAGTACATATAACAGAGCACCAAAACACATATAGAATTGAAGCTAGACTAAGAATGAAATTTATCTTGCATACAAAAATAGCAGGGATATTCCCAAAATGAACCTAAGGTGTTGTTTGGATATTGAGAAATGAAGGGTGGTATAGGGATAGGGAAATTGATAAATGACTGAGATTAAATGAGACGTAAAAAATGGACGGCTAGGATACAATAATTACTCTACGAGGAATCTCCTATCCCTATCCCAATCCCCAACTAAACAAACCATAAATGCTTAGAAATGCTAATGGCATACCGTTTATGGTGCCCAAATCGGAGATCCACCACTTCGATTGAACTTTAAACAACAACTGATTCAGGGAGGAGAAGAATTCAACGGATGTGAGATTCACCAGGAATGACAGATCTGCCATGGATTCGTAAAAGTGAGATAAAATAGGGAGAACAGGGAGGACTAGAAAGGCATATGAAATTGAAACGGTGAAGAACAACAAGCGCATATGAATGGGGAAAGGGGAGGGATGCTAAAAAACACAAAATGAACATGTCCACCCATTCAGTAACCACCGCCGGTAAGGCAACTTCCCATCGTGGTTCGTTCCAAGGATATGAAGCATTGCTCGTGACTCGATTCGAAGCACCCCGATTACAAATCGTTCGCCCGAGTGAGCAGCACCTCCCTCCCTTTTGTCACTGGTCACACGAATTTGGTCGTGATTTACGACAATGACCACTGGGGATATCATCGGAAAACCGATGAGCATGATCTACACTCCTCTCCGTGTAAAATCGCTAGGATTGAATAGGTTGTGGAGAAATCGCAAAGGAGAGGAAGAGAGAAACCTAGAGAGGAACTGAGAAATGGAGACAAGGGAACCGGAATGGCGCGTGATCCGTCTCTGGCTACTGGACCCGACGTAGATGCATCGGTGGGGTCAATGCTGTCCTTCCGATTGGAAACCGATTATTGATGCAGCGCCATGCCTAAGGACCAAAAGACGGCCGGTCAGAATAGAGTCTATACTAGACTACTCTCTCCTTTCGAAAAAGAATCCAATTACGGGTTATGTGGCGTCAGAAGTAGTTCATATTAAACTAGATTTCTAATGAATAATATTCATATTTATGACTAATTTATTATGAAAATATATTTCATAATTAATCTAATAGTATTTATTTGATATTATAAATATTAATAATTTTTATCTATAATTTATATCATACTTATAAGATACAAATACTGTGTTAATTGTCGGACGGAAGAAGTACTCCCTCCGTCCCATAAAGACTGTCGTTTTATATTTTTCAGACATCACGTTTGGCCATTCGTCTTATTTAAAAATTTTGTATCAATATTATTTATTTTATTATAATTTGGTTTATCATTAGAGATACTTTAATAATTATTAATTGATTTTATATTTTATACAAAATTTTTAAATAAGATGGTTGGTCAAACATAGTTTCTAGAAAAATGTAAAACTACAGTCTTTTTAGAGGAAGGAAGTATATTATAGAAAGAAAAAAAAAAAACTCGGACATGACCTTGCCGAGACTAGACAAACACACTCTGAGTTCACCCCTACATATTGCCAATTTGCCATCCCTACCTGTCGCCACATCTCAGAGGCTCAGCCGTGTTCTCCCTCTACTGCGGCAACTGGGCGATCGCCGACGCCCTAAGCCAGGTGCCCAGGTCTTCGTCCGTACCTTCCCAGGCCTTCGGCGTCTCCTTCGCTGGCGACGACTACCCAAGGTATCGCACCGTTTCCCTTCCGTTTCTGCAGACACCCGAACCCTAACTTAAGCTATTTGCCTACATGTATTCTGATCTGATCTAGCTACAAAAAATCAACACATGCCCTTCAAAGCCCTCATCCCCACCCCCGAGGGTGTACGCAACATAGTCAGCAACATCTTTATTTGGATTATTGCAATGATGGTGACTCTGTTGATGATCATGCAATAACTCGGTGCTAGAGCTTGTGGCGGTGGGGCGTTTTACTTTTTACACTGGAGTGCTTGCTTGTTAATTAGTAGATAGAATTTAGAAAACGCCTATGATTTTGCTGTTTTCTTCTCTACACAGCCCTTGCTTTTGTTACTTTCTTGCCATTTCTCTAGTTGTGTAAACTAAGGATTTGGTAACCTTCAAATTGAAGTTCGTAAGAAGAACTGATGTCAAGGATTGTCAAACTGATGACTGGGTGGGCCTTTTGGTGACATGGTTCTGGATTTTCTAATGTGGAGAATATACTTCCTTCCTACATAAGTGATTTGAATTCGCTACAGTGTGGAAGCTTTGGTTTACAGAAAGTTATGCTTTAACTCCTTGTGAGGATTTTGATGTTATATTAATTGGTCATGCTCAGCCTTATCCATGAATGATTTATGATACAATATTGTGGCATTGTATCCTATCATGTTTTCAATTCTAGTGGTGATGGTAAATGGAAAGGGTGGGAGCATGTTGTTCATCAATAACCAACTGAAGATCCCCTTTATCTTATTGTTTTTGGTTATAATGCATATAGTTTGCTACTTTGCTTCCCTATTGAACTGTAGTCTGTAAGTAAATGTGCGCGAGTCAATGTAATCATCTTTTATATGGCACTCTTTTTATAAGTACAGATGGAAAGAACAATTAATTTCTTGATGTACAAAGGATCTATTCCCGATGCAATTAATCAATCAAAAAGGGAGAAGAAGCTCTTTGTAGTCTACTTATCAGGTGATTTGTCCTCACTTCCCAGCTATGCTTTCACCTCTTGGAGAATATCTATGCTAATTCTCTAGTTTGATATCCTAATTATGAATGACAATATTTGTGTCACTCTTGCACTACTCGAATAGGAAGATAGGTTTTTCTTGTTTTTCTTACTGGGATGAATTAGTTGAAAGCTGTGCAGTCCTTGTTATCAAAATCTGATCTTTTTCTTGTAGTATACATATTACTAGGTTAGCTATATTCCTTTGATACCTCTCTGTTCTAATTGTCTTCCTATAATCTATGTGAGTTTTCCCCATGCCTGTTGGATGTTAACCTATAAATTTTTTAATTGAACTGATGTGTCTGTTCAGTGCGTTAGATCAACTTGCCATTGTACTTTGCAATTGGAGGCGATGTGTAAACAGCAAAAGTTATTGCCAATTCTGAAGTATTACCTCCATCCCAATTTATAAGTCGTTTGACTTTTTCAACCCAAAGTTTGACCACTCGTCTTATTCAAAAAATTTACGCAAAAAAGTTAAATTTAGATTATTTTGAGGAACTTTTATTAATAAAACAATCCATAGCAAAAGAAATGATATTTTGCACAATTTTTTGAATAAGACGAGTGGTCAAACTTTGTGTTGAAAAAGTCAAACGACTCATAATTGGGATTGAGTAATTTTTTACTGGCAGTTGTTAGGGTTTATGAGGTGAATGGTGTCATCGTTCATGTTCCAGTGGTGTTATTTTTCATATGAAGTGGAAGGTTTTTTAATTTAACTAACATGTCTGTCTGTTCAGTAGGTTAGGTCAGCTTGCCATTGTTCTTTGCAGTTGGAGGTGACCAGTAAACAACAAAAGTTATTGCCATGTATAATCTTGATTGTATTTTTTCCTTTACTCCATGCAACTGTTAGCGCTTATGAGATTAAAGGCAATAAGTTACGCTGTCCTTTAAAGGCAATAAGTTATGCTGTCATGTTTCAGTGGTGCTAGTGTTTCATGTGCAGTAGAGAATTTTACTGGTTTTGAGGCCAATTTAGTTTTAATGCTGGCCTGCTTGATCCTGGGTTGCTTCTCTCTTTTTATTTTTATTATCTGAAAATAAGCTCATGTTGCCAAAGTTTGTTTCTACTGCTTCATTTATCATTAACAAAGCGATCTTTTGGAAACTCCAACACTCTACACGTTGGATTGTGATCTGCCCAGCCTATTAATTGAACAATACATCTTTGTTCCATTTCAGGTGAAGATGAGACATCCAGTAGTTTGGAACAGTCAACACTGATTGACGAAAACGTATGTTTTTTCACTTTAGTTAGAAGTTTAAGAAATATTTCTGTCATACCACATTGCCCATGTATTTGTGTTTGTTTATACTGTCAGGTGGTTGAAGTGATCGGTAGATGTTGCATTTTATTGCATCTCAAGCAAGGCAGTGTTGATGCATCACAGTTTTCAGCTATATGTATCCTTTTATATGTTTCTTATGAGTTATGGCACATTCATGTTTGCTCTGGATTTGTTGTGTTTGACATGATGCCCTCATTGTTCGATACTCGGCTATCAACTCTATGATAAGGTTTACCTATAAATTATGGTGAGCCTTTTTCTCTAAAGGTGAAATGTGCTTATGCATTCTTTAGCATATTTATGTTGTAATATAATATTTACACTTTGATGAAGATATAAGTCTTGCAAGAGAAGAGAAAGATGTTTATCTATTGTGACGATTGATCTTCAAATTTCACTGGGAACAGCAGCAGAAGGCTAGCAAACTGATCTTACTTTATAAATTTGTATCCTTGCATTAGATTGATTAGTTGGAATGTGATTTTTCTTTTAAAAAGTTTTGAACTATTCAATGTCTTTGTGTTTCTATTTCTAATGGTTAAAAGAAAATTTAGTATTTGCCTAAACCAACAAACATTTTGTACTTTATCCTAGTATTTGCTTGAGTTTCAGCCCATACATATCCATAGTAATAATTTGTTACAAGCAAATGTTTTGCAGTCCTGGAAAGTAAAAATGGTGAATTAACTATAGCCATACGCTATTAGTCCAGATGGTAGTATCTAATCCTCATGTCTGCCAGGTTGTATGGCCACCTGAAAGTAGTCGCAACAGAGACCAACGGGGCGCCCTCGCGGCGGCGCTACACGGTGCGCTCCCACCGATGACCCCATGATTTCTCCCCATCCGATGGCTGCTGGTCTGCACCGCACAGTGAAGAGCAGAGTGCTTTCGATGGAGAACGATGAGGGGGTGCACCTCCCCAACTGTCGCTGCCGCAGACTCTGAGTTCACCACCTGCGAGGAAACCGACATGTTTGTCGTCCTTGGAGGAAACCACATGCCCAAGATCCCCGATGCAGCGGACGAGATCGAGGTCCTCCGTAGTGCGAAGTGCAACTTGGAGGATCTGTAAAGGAGTGAGGGGCTGAATCAGCTGTAGACCGCACATCTCCCGCACTTGCCGACACGCTAGGAGGCTGCGCGCAGCAGCCTGCAGCCGCACCGCCGCAGACACCTAGCAGGCACTCTCCCGCTCAATCTCCTTTTCATGGAGACGGTTGTCGTTCGATAGCGCGACAAGCTGTAGGGGAGCCCCGGCAGCATGGTGGTGGTCACCGCTGATTGTTGGGATTCTAGGGTTTCCAAACATGCCTAGAGAGACGCCACCTACTGGGCAAGGTTGACCACCACCTTGGCAATGGGATCCGGCGGTTGCTTATCGGAACCTGGCATCTCAGATACGAGATTGTTATGTGGCTGCTCGAATTGAGGGGAGAGAGTTGAGGAAGCGACAATTGGGGGCTGCTAGGGCGAGAGAGGGCCGGCCGTGGGCAAGCCCATGGCAGGGCAAGAAAAGTTTTTTCCTTCTAATTCTTGCTTTGTTGGATTGATACATCTTCTCTCCTTATATAGAGAGGCTTAACATCCAAGCAAGGCTTACTTGTCCCCTCAGCAAGCGACTCTTATGTCTAATTAACCCTAACACTAACGGGCTATACTGGACGCCCGGCCCAAAAGGCCCCTTACGTACTCTTACAGATACATGGGTAGTGGGAGGAAGAGGCTCTTTGTTGCCAAGAGCCCAACAATATAGGAATAGATAACTTGTCTTAGAGTTGGTTATACTATATTTAGATATGAATTATAGGCCCTTGAGCATGTCTGGGCTGCCACTTAGATCCACAAGCTCTCACAATGTATTTCTGGCACCATAATGTTGTTTGAGTGTACCAGTTAGGTCCACAAACTCTCAAAAATGCATTTTCGGCACGCTAATATAGTTTGTCACTTAGGTCCATAACGGTTAGTTAGTGCCATGCTGGTGACACCATGTAGGCCAAAAGACAGCTCCCCAGCCTTTATGGACCTAAGTAGGGTTATTTTCTGACCGTATTCGAGACCAAATCCGTTTAGAGGAGTTTAGATCTGTCCGTTTCCTAGTCTGGACATTCAACATCCGATACCGTATCCGTATCCGAATACTGAAATCGCATATTTACAATGTCGATATCCAATCGTATCCTATCCGACATATCTGACACTATCCATATTCGAACCTACCTCCAAACAGAAATATGGAAACAAATGTAATATCAGTGATATCCGTCCGTATTCGATCCATTTACATCCCACATCCCCTAGAACTAAGGAACACACTTCAATAAGGTGCCGGAATGCATTTTGTGAATTTGTGAACCTAAAGTGGCACACTTGAACAATAGTAGGGTGCCCACAATGCATTTTGAGAGTTTGTCGACCTAAATGACGCCCCAGATAAGTTGAAGGGCCTACCATGCATTGAACTCTGTAAATATCCTTACACTTCTCTTTGTGAATTTTGGAATTTTAGTAGGTTGCAACTGGAGAAGTTACCAATGACCAATATAAGCGTTCAGAGTGGGGAATTGTTCTTACGGCATTTGCTTTATTTGGTTGTGTTGAATTGCATCTCAAAATGCAACTATTTTGCTCAATGGCTCTTAAATGACAATTAGTTACCTAGTGGAGAGGTCCCACATTTAAATTAGCATCAATCTCTTGCAGATATTGTAAGATCATGTGTGTTCTGATTAGTATTTTGAGTTCATCCTTAAGTCTTTTAAATCAGATCCCCAGAAGTCTGTACCAAGTATATCAGTGATTGGACTGAATGGAGTTTTGCTGTGGAATCATGGTATGACTATAATATAACAATATAACATAACTTTAGACCAAAAAGACAGTCCTTGCATAGGTAATGATTTTGTACAAGTGTTAATACAAGTAATTTTCTCAGAGGGATATATCAACTCTGAAAATCTGAAAGAAAGTATTGAGAAAGCTTGGGCTGCCCTTCATCTACAGGTATGTACAATACAAGTTCCATGTGTTTTAATTCTATCCTCTTCCAGATGCTTTTATGATGCTGACGATGCCTCCATTTCTGCCTGTCTATGTTGCACCAAGACGCGGTGTTGCTCAAGTAGTGCTTGATAGTAGAGTCATAATATGAATTCTTCCCTTGTCTCATGTCCTGTGTGGTTTTAATATAAATCCAATACTTAAATCAAATGAAAGGTGTGGCTCGTGTTATATACTCCCAAGTCCCAATCATGGTTACTAAGGCGATAAGTCCCAATCACTAATCACAGCCCCTTCATTGACTAACTGTTGGATGGAGTTTCTTCTGAAACAGATTGTGGCCATGGCATTAAAAAACTTTGTGCATTGATCACCCAACTTGATTCTATTTACTGTTACCGATTCCTCCAGTAAATATGTTTGTAGTGCAAGAGCTTGGCAGCCTGAGCCTTCACTATATTCCTCAGATTTCGTTCAATGTTAAACAAAGCACGCCTTACCTCTAGGCCATCGAAAAAAAGAATGACAACATTGCAGTTACTAATAAGGATATTGAGGTTTGAGAGGCTTTTGCTCCAGGACTTGAGGGCATATCTAAGCCTTTTGAACTTGGCAGCAAGGTTATTGGCCTAGTTGGGATGATGATCATTCTGGTTCCATGAATTTGCAACAACATTCATGAACTCACTGTGTTCAGTCCAGAAATTTTCAAACCTGAAAAGGTTGGATTTGGGAATGCTGGCATTGATCATGATTTTGCTAGGAATGTGGTCACAGAGGTAAAGAACCAGTCAAGTTGCTCTAGGAGTGGATTCTGTTGCATGTTGCTCCATGTGTATGCTCTTCCCTTTATCGGTAACTCGACTAGACCAAGATGACCAATAGGGTCGTTGAAAAGGAAAGTCTCATGAAGGTTCCCTCATGGTCTGTTTTGGTTTTCTATTGAGCGGTAAAAGTTGAAGTCTCACATGAAAAGCCATTGTCCTTGGGGTTGATATCATGTCCTCTGAACCATGAGATGAATTCAGATCTTGCTGGTTCAGTACATGGACCATAAACTGATGTCAGTGTTGCCCAAAAATAATCTAGGTCAGGAACTAGAGGAAGCCCAGAGGGCAGCTTGGCCTGTGGCCGCTTGGATTGAATTGGTAAAGGATTACAAGACTTGGTTCTCAAGTTGGTCTGCCCCTGCTTATATGGCAGTGGGATCAGCGAACCACTACAGCATATTCTTAGGTATAAAGTAGATAATAAACTTGGCTACTAAGCCTCCTAAAAATAGCTAGATAGTGAATAGTAAATGCAGGAAAGTAAGATACAAGTAACTAGGCTTAACCATCAATCTCCCCCTAAACCTAGTACTAGGTGATCTGCTTTAGAGCGATCCTCCTCATCTCCTGGAACTTGGCCTTGCCCAGCGACTTGGTATGTATGTCTGCAAGCTGATCAATAGTGGTGATGTGGCTAGCCTTGATGCTCCCATCATCCATGCAATCCCTGATGAAGTGGTACTTGATTCGAATGTGCTTGCTTCTGTCGTGGAAGATTGGGTTCTTGGCCAGAGCCAAAGCAAGACTTGCTGTCCACCTTCAGCTCCACCACATCCACTTCCTTGCCTTTCACTGAGGAGCCTAGACAGCCAGAGTGCCTGTGTAGCTGCAGTGGCAGTGGCGATGTACTCTGCCTCGCAGCTCGACAATGCCACCACCTTCTGCTTGATCGATTGCCAGCTGACCAAGCAATCGCCGTGGAAGAACATGGTTCCGGTGGTGCTCTTGCTTGTGTCGATGTCGCCGGGGAGATCGCTGTCACAGTAGCCGACGAAGCGCGCTGTGCCGGGAGCCCTTTTGTAGTTTAGACCGTAGTCCAGTGTCCCGGCCATGTAGCGAAGAACACGTGCGGCCTGCAGATGCTCCACCGTGGGCCGTTCCATGAACCGGCTCACATACCCGACGGCGAACGCCAAGTTCGGCCAGGTATGCACGAGGTACCGGAGGCTGCTGACAAGCCGCCGGTAGTGCTCGGAGTCCATCTCCTCCGCCTTGCTCTCCCGGCTGAGCCGAAGCTTCTCCTCCATCGGCGTTTGGGCGAGGTTGCAGTTGATCATTTCCCCCAGCTCAAGGATCCGCTTGGCGTAGTGAGCTTGACGGAGGGTGATGCCATTGGCATCGTTGTGCACCTCGACACCGAGGTAGAAGCAGAGGAGCCCGAGGTCGCTCATGTCGAACTTGTCCTTCATCTGCGTCTTGAACTTCTTCACCTCCTCTTCCTCTGCGCCGGTGATGATGAGATCATCGACATAAGCGCCAATGAGCAAGACAGAGCGCTCGTTGCCTCGCCGGTACACAGCCGCCTCGTGCGCGCTCTGTGGCATCCAGTTTGGCATTCCAAGCGCGAGGTGCCTGCCGCAGGCCGTAGGGAGGCTTGCGCAGGCGGTACACCTTGTTTTCCGTCTAGGCGACGACTAAGCCCGTCGGCTGCCGCACGTATACCTCCTCCTTGAGATCGCCGTTCAGGAACGCGGGCTTCACATCCATGTGGTGCACCTTCCAGCCTTCTTGAGCCGCCAACGCAAGGAATACTCGGACCCACTCCATGCGCGCCACTGGCGTGAAAGTGTCGTCGAGTCCACGCCCTCTTGCTGCACGAGCCCCCTTGCCACCAGCCTCGCCTTGTGCTTGGTCACTGCCCCTTTCTCATCCTTCTTCAGCTTGAAAACCCATTTGAGGGGCATCGGGCGGTAGTCGGCAGGCAAGTCCACGAGCTCCCATGTCTTGTTCTTCTCCACTGACTGGAACTCCTGCTGCATGGCAGCCTCCCACGTTGGATCTCCTTGAGCTTCCGTGTAGTTGGTTGGCTCGTCGGAATGCGTGAGGTGCAGCTTGGCAAAGAGACGAGGCGCCAGCCTTGGGGGGATTCGTTGCCGAAGATGTCGGTCACCCGACTATACCGGAGGGGCTCATCGTCGTAGGATGCGTCGAGGCGGTCTTCGTCGTCCTCCAGCGTCGTGGCGAACTCGATTGACGTGGTCAGCATCACTGCCGTGGTCGGAGTATGCTCAACAGGGCTCGGAGTGAGCTCAGCGGTGCTTGAAGTGGTGGTTGGAGTCCCTCCGACTAGTGCATCTGTGGTCGGCTGCTTCCCCGGAGCTAGGGACCGCGTGTGCAGAGTGGTCAGAGTAGGAGCGGAGCTCGGAGCAGGGGACGACGGCGTCGCAGTATGCGGTCCTTTCTACTCCACCCTCCCAGAGGTGGTCGACGACGAACTCCTCGCCCCCCGGAGCGTGCCCACCTCCCTCATTGATCCAGTCCCACCCGCGACTCTCGTCGAAGACGAAGTCGCACGGGATGCGTACACGCTGATTCTTTGGGTCGAAGACGCAGTTTCTTTGCTGTCAGCGTAGCCGATGAAGATGCTAGGGACGCTGCTATCGTCAAGCTCTTGAGCCGAGTCAGGTCCTTGGTGAACGCCACAGCCAAACGTGCGCAAGTATCTGACCTCTGGTGAATTCCCATGCCAGGCCTCATACGGCGTCTTGCCTTGCAGTGCCTTGTTCAACAAATGCACAACGGTCACCACAGCCTCACCCCAGAAGCGCACCGACAGTCCTCCTTGCTTCAACAGCGCTCGCGCCATGGCGACCAACGTCTGGTTCCGCCGCTCCACGACGCCGTTTTGCTGCGGCGAGTACGGGGCGCTATAGTGGCGCTGGATCCCTTCCTCGGTGCAGTACGACGCGAACTCGGTGATGGTGAACTCGTGGCCGTTGTCGGTGCGCAGCGTCCACATCTTCTTTCCATTCTTGTTCTTTGCCATGGCTCGTAGGTGCTTGATGGCGTCTGTAGCGGCATCCTTGGTGGTCAGCAAAGCCACCCACATGTACCGCGTGGCATTGTCGTCCAGCAGCAGGAAATAGCGCCTGCTGCCAACTGTCGCCGGCGTGACCGGGCCGCAGAGATCGCCATGTACGAGCTCGAGCGCCTGTTTGCGCGGTACTGAGCTTCAGCAGGGAATGGTGCTCGCCGATGCTTGGTGATGACGCATGTGTTGTAGAACTGGCCGACGTGGCTGATCGTCGGCAGCCAGTGCACCATGCCATCCTTGGAGAGCTTTGGGAGCACGTCGAAGTGGATGTGGCCATAGCGTTCATGCCAGCGCCACGCTTCATCGTCCTTGTGCGCAGCGAGGCAGATCGGCTTGGCAATGTTGAGGTGGAGGACGTAGAGGCGATTGGCACCGCGCCGTACCTTGACGAGCAGTTGCCGGCGCCGATCCCAAATCCTCAGGACACCATCTTCAATCTCCACCTTCGAGCCTTCCTCATCCAGCTGGCCAAGGCTCATGATCCAATTGGGGAGCGCCGGGATGAAGTAGATGCCGTGAAGTGCCCGGTGCTCGTTGTTCTTGGCCTCGAAGACGATGGAGCAGACGCTGTGGATCTCCACCTTTGACTCGTCGCCGAACCTCACCGATCCTCTGGCCGATTTGTCCAGTCATGTGATGGGTGGCGCCGCTGTCCAAGTACCATCCATCCAGCTTGCCGCCGCTGCTGAAGCCAGTGTCGAGGAACACACGGGCTTGTGACTCATGGAGGTCGAGGTGGGCTGGCTTGGCGCAGAAGGAGGAATCTTGATCCTTGCTGCATCTCCCTTCCGCGTCAAGCTCCAGAAACCTGTGCACAAGGAAGGTTGCCACGTCTTCATCCGCTTCGGCGACGTTGACGGCGTCGCCTTGATCTCGACTCCGCAGGGGATGGGCGCAATCTCGAGCCCAGTGGCCGGCGCGGTTGCAGTTGAGGCAGAGATCGTCGCGGTTCGCCCTGCGTTCACCGTCAGCGCCTCCTGCCTTGTTCACCTTTGCGCCGCCGCCTCCACCACCGTCGCGATCGCCGCGCGGCTTGTTCTTCTTGTTGCCGCGGGGACGCCGGCGACGATCCTTGGACGATCCAGCACCCTCCTCCCTCTTCTTCTTGAAGGCCCGCCACTGCTTAGCGGTGTACAAGAGCTTGCCGTCGGCGGTGACGGGGTCGAAGTCCAGCGCCTGCTCGCAGTCCTGGACCATCTTGAGCCTCCCGTTGACGTCCTCGGTGTGCTGGTCGAAGTCAAGCAGCGTTTTGATTGAATTGACATCTACGCGTACCTCTTCTGCATACAACGCAGCAGCTTCTCGACGCCGCGCTCCTCCATCTGGTCGGTGTCGGTGAAGTGCGCCATCTGCTCCATCAGGTTGCTTAGCTGCACGGCGAAGTCCTCGACTTGCTCGTCGGGCTGAAAGGTGAGCACTTCCCACTCTCCTCGGAGTCGCTGCAGAGTGGTGCGGCGGCACGATCACCCCCGGTGCGGCGCAGCGCGATAAGAGTCCCACACCAGCTTCGCCGTAGCCTTGTTAGCGATGGAGGCCGCAACGTCGATGGGGACTGCAGCGCACAGGGCCTCCAAGGCTCGACGATCATCGCCGTAGTCGATGCCACCGACATGCACTGCCTCCCAAAGGTGCCGGGCTTGGAGCTTTACCTTCATGAGAAGGCTCCACTCGTGGTAGTTGCTCTTGATGAGCATCGGCCATGACGCGCCTTCCTCGGAGTCGCGGTAGACGGTGTGCAGCACCGGCGAACGGCCGCGACGACCACGACGCCACTTAGATGACGGCGTCTGGCGGCGGCGAGTGGTGCTGCGCGATCCCGCGACCCCCATGTCCTCTCGCTCCATCTCCAGGCGTAGGGCTGCGGCTACGGCCTGAGCCGTGGCTGCCTGGTCGGCCGCCGCCGCAGCCGCTGCCTCCGCGGCTGCTGCCTGCTGAGCCTGGTCGGCCGCCGCCGCAGCTCCTGCCTCCACGGCAGCAAGGCGCGTCACGCAGTCATCCCTTCCTGCACCAGGTGCATTAGCGCCTCCCTGCGATACCCCGGACTTTCTAGCGGCAGAGGTGCGGCGCGTGTCTTGGAGCTCTCAGTAGACATGGCGGCTGCTCTCTAGAACCCTAGGCTCTGGATACCCAATTGTTGCCCAAACATAATCTAGATCAGGAACTAGAGAAAGCCCAGAAGGCAGCTTGTGGCCGCTTAGATTGAATTGGTAAAGGATTACAAGACTTGGTTCTCAAGTTGGTCTGCCCCTGCTTATATGGCAGTGGGATCAGCCAACCACTACAGCATATTCTTAAGTATAAAGTAGATACTAAACTTGGCTACTAAGCCTCCTGAAAATAGCTAGATAGTGAATAGTAAATGCAGGAAAGTAAGATACAAGTAACTAGGCTTAACCATCAGTCAGTTTCCAAGACTAGCTGCTGTGTATCGATATAAAATGCATTGTGATACCAAAGCGTTGTTTATCTAGCACTGTTCCATAAAAAAATGAGCTATTCCAAACTAGCAAAATGCCCCCAGATGCACCTACTAACGGTACAAAATCAAACAAAAATTAAGCTTATCAAAACGCCGCGGGGCAAAATTATGAATGAAGCAAAATCTTGCTTTTTTGTTTCTTGCAGACAGAAGACAGCGCAAGCACTTTCCTCCACTTTGTTTCTGACCGCGTCCCACTTGTTGCTGCCATTGAGTCCTCTAATATTCCAACATAAAATTTGCCATGACTGATTATTCCTAGTCATGATCACTGTAGAGCTGTAATCTTGCGCTTCTTCGTGGGGTTCTTGTCTAGCCTATAGGAGAGACCTGCCTTGGCAACCATCATAAGCGTGCTGTGCCTGACCAACCCATCCACCACCGGAGCACTAGGGTTGTGAATAGATGCCATGGTGGGGAGGCTTATAGTCTTGCTGGGCCTTGGGCACCTTTTGTAAGCTTTCATAGCTGGGTTGGGCTGAGATGCCCGAGCTTCAAATTCAAAACACTGATCAATGGTTGTAGCTGCATTCTGCTGGGAGTTTGGCTGGTCCTGGTTCTGTAATCAATGGTACTCAGTGCTAGCTTCAAACGCTTGTAATGCAAGAGCTGCTCCACTTGGCTTCCACGGCACAATTTCCATGCCATTGGGAGTGTAAACCTCATTCTGCTCAGCAAGCAGAGTGGACATTTGAATGATGATAGGCTTGAGCAAGATTTGGACAGGCATCTGCTGCTGTCCTTGTCTGAAACTGCTGGCCCCAGGAGCAAAGATGCCTCTGCTGTTGTCCTTGTTGACGATGGAATTGTTGGGTTTTTCTTCAGGAGGGTGCAGCAGCGGAGGCGGATGTGAGGGAGATTGGGGGGGGTGCACCTGTTCCTTAGCTTGGGGAGGCTAAGAGTCCAGCCTCTCAGCGTCGACGGCGCGGGAATCAAGCATGTTTTGGCAATCAGTGAGATTTGTTGGAGTTTCCTTCGGCATCCAAACTAATCTGTGCCGGGCTCGGGCGAGGCATTGCCTCGGGATATGACCATAGTTGAAACAGACGCGACATCTAATTTTGTTAACGCACCACGAGCGGAAGTGCCTAGTATGCAAGCAACGGCTGCAGCCCAAGGGAACCAAAGAGGAATTTGAATTTGAAATCAATCTGTCAGCTTCCCGGAAATCCGCCGTGCAGGTAGCATCTTCATGCAAACTGCCACGAAGAACACGGCACGGTCGAGATGAAAATCAAATTTGTCCCCCACAAACGGAAGAGAAATCACTCCGATTTTAGGCTCAAGAGGGAGAGGATCTAGAAAAGAACCAAACTGGATCAAACCAGGGGGCCGCGCTTGCATGGAACCTTCTGAACCAAATGTGTCGCAAAAGAGACATGCTTGTTGTTTGCTTTTTTGATTGATCTCTTTGTGCTCTTGAGAACACTAGACCATTTCTTTTCCTGTTCCTCTTCCCAGAGGCGTTTTTCTCATTCCCCGTTGCGCATGCCATTACTCCAAAGGTGGAAATAGACATCAAATTGGGACGTGATCACACGACGAAGACGATACACATGAAACCCAACTTGCTTGCAGGAAACAGAAAAACGAAGGTGGTTTGTGCTCAAGAATTGGACATGGAAACCAACATCACGACTACCCAAACACAATTGGAGGGCTAGAGAGACCGAGTCCACGGTCAACCAAAACAAATAACGGCGAAAAGAAACCAGCAGGAAGAAAGAACCATCAAACGAGGGAGAGGGTTGATGTACTAGGGTACCAAAACGACAATCCACCTCTCCTTCGAACGAATGACCATGGGAGAAATCCAGTCGAGCAGCAAGATCTGTGGAAGACCCCATGGTAAAACGAAGACAGCCGATCAACAAGGAGGGTGGAGGAGTCCGGCGGCGTTGGTGATCTCGTCGGCGGGGAGGCGAAGGACGGGGGAGGGCCGGGAGTGCGTCATCTTCCTCGAACACCTTGCAAGCAAGATCTGTAGAAACTTCCTCTAACTCTGAAGAAACGCCGCCAAGGAGGTAGCTCGGGTCTTCACATGACACCAGCATATCCCCCCTGAATCAGCATGTTGTAGGAGACGACGTCAGGGGCAAAGAGCATTTCCTCGAACACCCTACTCGCGGAGTTCGGAGCGCGTGCCTTCAGCATGCGTATCGATGGCGCAGCGGAGCCCAAGGTGCGCGGATCACCGTCTGTCTGCTCTGCACCAGCCCAACCATAGCCAGGAGGGGGTGGGGGAGTCGACGGCGGCGGCGGCGGTCGGTGGGGATGAGAGGGAGGTTCCTGGAAATTCCTCCCCGCGCCGCCGAATCGATGCCGGAGCTGAGGGACTGGGGGCTGCGGTGGAAGGACCTCAGTGCCGGGAGCCAGCAGCGGAGGACCAACTAGGGACAGTGGCGGAGGACCAACTAGGACC
This sequence comes from Eremochloa ophiuroides, assembly GCA_038502445.1. NCBI lineage: Eukaryota > Viridiplantae > Streptophyta > Magnoliopsida > Poales > Poaceae > Eremochloa > Eremochloa ophiuroides. The sequence continues at coordinate 38,213,545 of JAHLJS010000007.1, read as the reverse complement.
AGCCCGGTGCCAGGGGCGGCTGCGTATGCAAGCGGGCCTACTAGGCCTGAAGTTGACAGAGCTCGCTTATTTGTAACCACATCAGTAGACTCTGAATCTTGGATAATCTAAATCTTGGAGAAGAGTTGTTGCCCTTTGGCCTCATTGTGAGAAGTCCATTATTCTGGCAGCATCATCCTCAACGAAGCACGCATGGCATAGGAAGGTAGCTCACAAGCTCTAGCAATGAAGGACACAACCGAGACTGCGAATCAACAAGGGGAGGCTCTGATGCATTTCGATAGGGAGGAGCGTGGAGTTCGCCGAAGAATCCCCCCCCCCCCCCCCCCCCTGCGACGAGCTGGATAAACTCCAATTCTTCCTTGTGTGCGCGGTTCGAGGAATACGAATTGTCCAAGTAAACTTGCGCCCATGCAAGGGTATTTCTTTGAGACAAAGGTCACTGATAAGGCGCCGGAAACGACCCATCATAGCTCGATTGAAATTGTCATTGCTTTTGTCTTCTTAATTGTAAATTAGATTATAATCTCCAGCAATTGACCACTGACCTAAACATGCCTGCCTGATATCTCTAAGTTCTTGCAGGAATTCCATCTTCTGTTCAGTTCCTTTTGGGCCGTAGACAGATGTGAGCCACCAGGGATTATTTCTTGAAGAGAAGCTGTGATTGTCCACCCTGGTGAGACCAGTGACCCCAATATCTCGTCTCCAAGTCACAAGAATTCCCCCATTAGCGCCTACTGATGGCAAAACGATGAACCGATTAAAATCAGCCCTGAGCATACAGAGTACACCACGCTGAGAAATAGATGACATCTTTGTTTCTTGTAAACAAACCACATCCACTCGAGCTGAATCAACAAGAGTCCGGACAGCATCCTGTCGACTTCTGGAATTCAATCCCCTTACATTCGAATCCATTATAAAGCTTAAAAAAACGACCAAAACAAGTTTGCTGCTACATGGCTCACTAGACAACCAGTGCCTCACTACTGCCCTCAGTCAGCTCCTCTGGTGTGCGCCATCCGAAAAGACAGGCCAAAGCCAACGCATGAGTGAGACAAGGGTTGAGAGAAAAGCTTGGCGTACTGATCAAGAGCAGCTTCATCAATCCCATCTTGATCACGGAGGACTTCCAAGGATCGCATAACTCGTTTCTTGCATCTACTGTGCTCCTGGTCCAAAAGGAACTCAACTCAAACGCCTACAATGTGGCGGCTGCGCCGTGGTGGTGCCGTCAGTTTCCTCGTCTTCCTCTTGACTATTGGGAAGCTCGGAGTAGGCAGGACGCTTGTGGTTTTAATGGCTAACTTGTTGAAGAAAATTTCATGAGTAGCCATCGACCGGGAGGTTTCAGTCTATTCGGCTTCGAATGTGATATTCCACCACTTTCCAAAGTTCACATATAAGCCTACCTAAAATTCATAATGTGGGAGATGAGATTTGATTCTATAGATCACCATGCTATGTTTCTACTTTACAACTTATAACACGCTCTTCAACTCCTTCCCCTACGGTAGGAATACAACACATAAGTATCTCTCTTGTATAGCCAACAATAATATACAAATATAATCCATATACAACCATACTAGCTTAATTAGTATGTGTTTAAATTATGATGATTAAAATGAATTCAATTCTAAGGATCCAAATGGGGCCTTATATTGTTTGGGACATCAGTGCATTTTCCCCCAGTAATCGGAGAGTTTGTCTCCAATTCCACCTGCACAGCCTACAAAACTAGGCCTATTTCTGTTAGGGGCCGTTTGGATCCTTTCATTTGGAAGAATTGAAATCTAGCTAACAACTTAGGTCATTTCACTTGGAATGTGACATTCCACCACTTCCGAAGTTCACATATTAGCCTACCTCAAATCACCATGCTATATTTCTACTTTGCAATTTATAGCACGCTCAACCTGCTCCCACACGGTAAAAATACAACACATAAGTATCTCTCTCGTATAGCCAATAATAATATACAAATATAATCTATATACTACCATATTAAGTAGATCAATATGTGTAAATTATGATTCTTGAAATGAATTCAATTCCAAGGATCCAAACGGGGCCTTATTGAATTTAGGTCACTCTAAGTGACCAGTCTTACCAAGTCTTCGTATTTCATTGCTCAACTGTAATCATTCAGGCTGTGCTGGTAATGAAGTTTGGGTTTCCCGTTGTGGAACTGTAACCATTAAGCCATGATCATGTGTGCTAGCATGTTACTACAGAGTACTTTTCTCATAGTAGGATCATATAGTGAGGAAGGAAAATATCATGGCCTTTCATTTCTTTATAAAATTTTTGAAGAATTTGGTCTGTCACTAGAGCTCTTGAAAAAGATACCATGTGAACCGTGTTAGTCTGTTCTTTGGCCTTTTGGCTACCAGTCAACCAGTAGTGCTCTTGTAAAGACATATCTGTGAATTTTTGTAGGCGACAGCAGCAACCTTGTTGACAGCATCGCTTGCTTCAAGAAATGCTGAATTTGTGAATACTGGTACTACTGTGTTGCTAGCTCAAGGGGGCTCTTCTACTTTAGAAAATCCTTCTGGTTCATCCAGTCAATCACCAGATGTTTCTGGTGCCAGTGGAGTTGCAGATTCAACTGATCTGGTGTCACAAGTTCCTAGTAGCACCGCCCTTCATGTAAGTTCTTTTGCTTACCCGTATTCTGTTACCTGGGTGTTTCACCCCATGCTGTACATAAGTTAGGGTGACAAACACTGCTTAACTGCACCAGGAACCTGTTGAGATAAATGAAAAAGAAGGGTCAAAACCAGACTCGGATGATAGAACTGTTGAGAAGCTAGGTTCAACAAGTACTGAATTTAATTGTGATTTGCTTGATAGTTCAAGGAAGCCAAATACGGTCAGTTCTGGAGATCCAAAAGGAGAAGACATTACACCATCAACAAAAAGAAAGAACAAAGATGATGGAAGTCACACTTCAGTTCCCTTGGAGGATACTCTGAGTACACTCACTAATAGAGGAGTTTCTTCCCAGTCATGTGTAGAACAAGACAAGGCAATAACTTCTGGACCCCCACTTATTTCTGTGAAGTCAGATGATATTCAGCTTAGTATTCGAATGCCCAGTGGAAATAGACTGGAGATCAAAGTAACAAAACAAGATGTCCTAAGGAAAGTGAAGAATTTCGTGGATGAAAATGAAGGCGACGGGCTTGGCTCATATGATCTTTCTCTGGTTTATCCAAAAAGAGTTTTCTCTGAAAAAGGTACTGAACCATTAGTTTTGGTAGAAATCACTTATCTTGACATTAGTTTGTTTTATTCATTCTCAAGTTTTTGATCCTGAACACATATGATAGCTGCTATCTTTGTATTAAAGGGAGAGAGAACGGAGGAATAATCAAGTTAATGCTAAACCATGACAACTGTGAACTGTCTCCTGAAGCTTTTTAGCTCCAGGCAGGCACTGTTCTTCTCCTCCCAGAAAAACTAATGGGCCTCCATGAGAGGAGATACACCCTCAAGAAGACATTTGTTTCTATGATTGCAGCACCGATAAAGCTTTTCAGTGAAGATTTATCAACCATTGACTCGCTTTTCTTGTTTTCTAAAATGCTATCATATCAATAAATTGAAGTTTAGAAGCCAGAGGCAATGTACGGTTTCAACAAAGGAGGTTCTTGGGCGAGTTTTAAAGCTCCAAAAAGACATTTTTCGCAACATCATGTTTTTTTTTAAAACAAAAATTATGGCATCCAAACACCTTGTGCCTTTCTAAAACCCAAGTATTTCTCGAAAACAAATATATATATATATATATATATATATATATATATATATATATATATATATATTTTTTTTTTCACTTGCCCTTTAGCACAGTTTCGAAAATAGACTAGAATGCAATTGTACCAAGAAATATAAGGATTACCAGAACTGTCAATTTTGGCTGGCTTGGTTAAATTGAAAGATGGTCCATGCAACGAGGCATGAAGTCCATGAATCGATGATTTGATAATCAGTGTTGTGTGCATGCTGAAATTGCATTTCTTGTACTGACGTTCCACACATCTTTTTTCTGTATTTTGGTTTCACATTATGACCAAATTTTTTATCTTTCTTTTTTCTGGATGCTTAAGTTTTGTATATCTGGTTAAATTGTCAACAAATCTTGTCCAGATATGGAAGCAACACTATCCGAGCTGGGTATCCAAAACCGTCATGCAATGATTGTTGTTCCACATCAGCAGTCTGGTCCGGTATCAAGGCCTCAGTCATCACCTTCTTGTGATGTGGGTGGCAATTCAGGTGCGGGGGGATACTTTGGTTACCTGAGAACGGTCCTATCATATGTGAATCCACTTTCCTACCTGAGAGGAAATACCAATTCATCAAATCCAGAGCAACAGTCAAATGAAGGCCTGCAGCAGCTTAGTATGTTTTTTTATTTAATTTGGTTTCTAGTCAGCGATGGAATTGTATTGCCATTTTCATTTAAGCCTTTTGTTGTTCTGTGATTTGTAATCTCTACATCTCTGAAACAGGACATGGATCGCGTCCATGGAGTGAGCGATGGTCTCCTGGCAATAGGGGCCATGAAGTGACTGATGCTGACTCTGCAAATACGCTGCGAAGGCGGCCCAGACCATTTGGTGCCAATGTCCACACTTTGGGGGGCGAGGATCATGGTCCATCTGATGAAAGAAATGTTTTCTGGAATGGGAACTCGACAGAGTTTGGAGGGGATGGCAGAAAATAAGTTGTGGCGGGGTGGGGCCAGGGATGACACTATCAGACAGAATCGAAGTTGGAAACATATACCTGAACCAAATGCCTCAACAGTTTATTGAGGAATAAGTGTTGTGACTATTGTGGTCAAAGTAATCGCTAAATTGTGGTGTTTAAAACATTTGTGGAAATATTATAGGGTCGCTGGATTAGTGTAATTGTTGTATAGAAGATGTAGCACACATATTAAATCCGAACTGCTTGTTTCTACTGTCTGATCGAACGTCATTTCTTTTGGCATTGGCTGCGAACAAAATTCGCAGCAACCATAACGCATGGCAAAACATCTTAATTAGGTTGAAAAATTGACACGTGAGTGATGAGTCCTGTAACCAAAGATGGGGTCATTCTTTTTTTTATTTTGCTCAAATCCATCTCAATTGTAAGAGAGATGGAGCAAGGCTTGAGCATGATCTAGGTGGCCAAAGGGCCACCCAACTCCTAAAGTCATCATATCATGATCCAAGTTCATGAATTTCTTTCTTTTGATCAAGTTGGTTCAATTTCTAATCACTCGCTTCATCTCCCAATTAGAAGTTCAAACTCTATATTGCACAATCCCCAACAACTCACCCAAACACTCCTAGGCGATCAATACACATGCCTAGGAAATCACACAAAGAACCCTAGCTTCACACCCAAGAACACATGAATCACATAGGTTCTGTCGCCGTTCCCATGGTCCGTCCAGCAAATCACTGAACCGTCTAAGATATGTCCACACGAAACCACTCACAGCAGATGCTAATGAAGTGCACGCATAGTCCGTTCCATTGAACCGTCCTACATTCTCATGGACAGTCCGCGATAACCTTGATATGCAATCTAGAAAAACTCCCCGTTCGGACAGTCCGCAAGCATGTCGGACCATCTGGTAAATGTTCATGAATTCTAGTTTCAACAAATCCTTGACTCCTAAACTCAACCACCCTATCACATGTTTTGGTACCTTCTGGTACCACTAATCCACCCTTTGATCCATCCAAAGAGCTCCATATATCGAATCACATGATTAAACCTTTTATCGCTCAAAGTTTATCGATCCTCTTGAGCAATTTTCAACTCCAACCCCTCTAATGATCTCTTGTAGGTTAATCATCATGATCATCCTTGATCACCAAGACTTCATGATAGGAAGACACCACTACTAATAAACTGTATATTGGATACAATCCTTTTATATTTATGAGCAAAATGCACCACAGGTCCCTAACCTTTGGCCTCTGTGTCATTTAGATCCATCACCTTTGAAAGTGCAGTTTTAGATCCCTAACCTTTGGCCTGTATGTCATCTAGGTCCATGACCTTTGAAAGTGCAGTTTTAGGTCCCTAATCTTTGCATGCAGTTCACCGATAGTCCATTTCTACTGTAGCAGTGGCGTCACCATTTTGTTTTCTCTAAATTTCTCTCAAATTTGTGTAATGACATGAAAAGTCCCAAAACAAAAGTTGTTCCAAATTTTATGCTCTCCAACTTTGTTTTTTAAACTATTTTCATATTCTACTAGTTTTTGAAATTTTAAATTAGGGCTAAATTGATCCCAAAACAAAAGCTGTTCCAAATCATATTAAGTGTTATTGTATATCATTTCAATCTCTACTAATATAAAAGGCACCAGTTATAATTCTTCTACAGCCACACAGATCCATCCCATCAAAATAAACCTACACTCTATATCCCTCCTAATCTTTACTAAGCGTACCCCAAACCATGCACCCACAAATCTAACTTCTTTTAATCCAACGCTCCAAATTCACCCTTTACCTCTATATTCTCTTACTCACTCAAATCCAAAGGCTGAGAGTCTCTTGATCTCACATCATCACTCAACCCCCCCCCCTCCGGAGAAAAACCCGCACCCTAGCCGCGATCGCCGCTCCCCTGCCGCTCGATGACGCCGCGATCACCGCTCCCTGCCACACGAAAAAAACACCCTCCCTGTTGTGGACGTAGTGCCCTGCCACGGTCGCTGCCCTAGACGAGCGAGCCCACTCGACGCCGCCGTGGCGCCCAGGGCACTGAGGCATGTCTCCTGCAACTCCCTTTTACAGAACTGCACGTTCGATCGTTCGACCCTGCGACCCAACGCTTCTTTCGTTGTTTGATGTGAGGGTATTGTCAGCCATCACCCTCCTACCGGTGCTGACGATGGCCCGTCCGTGGCGACCCAAGACCGGCCCAGGGAACAAAGGCCCAGGAAGGCTAACATCAAAGTATGCGAGTCAGGACTGGGAGCTGTAAGCGCTTGCAGGCGCCAACTCGAGGCAGAGCCCTTGTAATACTTAAGGAGGGAAACTGGTGAGAAGAGGGTATCGAATTGTATGAACCAACAGAATCTACTAAGATTCCTCCTCGCTTCTCCAATCTTCTTCTTCCTCCGCAAGCCTCTTCCTCATTCCTCTTCGTGAACCCCCATCGCCTCTCACAGGTATGTGCCGACTGGATCTCCGATTTCACGTTCTTCACTGGCGATTCTGGCTGCTGCAGACCTGCGGTTCTTTGTGGGCGAGGGGTTTGGGTCTGCAGTGAAAAATAGGTGTTCTTTGGTGTATAATTTTGGAGATCGGGCTCCGAATTTTGGGGCTTTCATGGTTCCCGTTCTTGATTTTGTAAGCTGGAATTGTGTGCTGACTTGTGTCCCTTTCACTCTTCTTGATCGGATTCGTGAATTTTTGGGCACGTTCATTGCATTTCTTTTGCTGAATTGTGCCACGATGGTTGGATCATGGGGGCAAAGTTGCTGCAGTCCGTAAATCTTCTGCTTCCCGGTTCTCGTGGCACCGATTCTAAATTCAGTTCGGCTTTGCATACAGTACTAAACACCATATTTGAATCAGGAACTATATATGGGGATAAATTGGTCAGTGAGGTGGAAAGAGATAGGATTATAATGCACATCCAGTTTGGCTTTGAATGCGGTACTAAACACTATGTTTGAATTAGGAACTATGGCGAGAAAATGGTCAGAATGAAGTGGAAAGAGATAGGATGATACTACAACTGAAGGAGTGTCTCATTGTTTACAGGCAAAAAGTGAATCAGACTAAGAACTGTCCTTTGGCGAAGCTGATGTAGATAAAGTCCTTTCTACACTGTATGATTCAGATTTATAGCTTCTTTGGCTAATTCGTAGTTGGTACATCATGCTGCAGCTTCAATAAAGGGCTTAACAGGTTAGTACCATCAAACATCTATTTATATGTCATCTATTATTGTTCTAAAATTGACAGTTTAGTTTTCCCATTTATTTCCCTGTTGTTTGATACTGACAACAGAATAAATACCAAGCAAAAAAGAACATAAATGATTGCATTTTCTAGGAATTTTTAGTTGGATATCACCCTTAACTTTGTGATTCGGAAGAATCCCTTGCTGTTTGCTGATTATATCAAGTGGGACTTGGGTCCAGAGCTCAACCTCAGTGAAGCATTTAGAGCATTCTTCTGGAACACATATCTTGTGTTGGCATTTAGCCAAAAGCTAGAAGGTTTGTTTTCTTTAATCCTATATTTTTTGTTAACCCAGCTTTCTTTACTCTATGCGTATGAGTGTGTTTTTTTGTTGTTTTTTTTGTCACTAGAACTGGAATCTCAATGCATCCCTCTTATATTCTTGCTGAATTCTATTGCATATCATGGAACAGGCAAGTCTCAACAGAGGAAGGTGAAGGCAAGGCGAGGGACCAATGCCATTCTTTTTTAATTCCTTCAATTTCAATCTTCTCTTGATCTGAAATTTCAATTTCAATATTCTCTGAATCTGAAATTTCAATATTCCATCCTTTTTTTAATGCCTTCATGGGCGTTGCTTATCACAAAAGCAGTAAAGGGTTTAGGAATGTAATTTAGATGCCACACATCGACAAAGTTGCAATATTGAGTAAGCTGAATGCTTACTATTTCTATCTGCGAGTTATTTTTAGGCTAGAGTGAGTTGAACATGTTACTAAAAAAGGGCGTACCCAGTGCCATAGGCTCCCGCACTGACGCGGGGTCTGGGAAAGAGAAATCAGCACACAGGCCTTACCTGCACAAATATGCGGAGGCTGGGGCTCGAACCCTGGACCAACCGGTAACAGGCGGTAAGACACTACCACTTGCACCAGGGCCGCCCCTCGAGTTGAACATGTTACTATCATAATTATTTTTCAGCTCAAAACTGGAACCTAATATAAACATGCACCAACTCCGAAAATCCTATAAAGTTCTGCAGTTAAAAACTCTATGATGTCATTTGAAATAAAAGCTTGATTGCTTATTTCCTTTTATCTTTCTGTGGTGAAATACAAACTCTGTGATCGTTTTCTAGTGATGGCTTTTGCAGGAAAGAAAAGGACTACCTGACAGACGTCCTGGACACGAAGAAGTCACTGAATCGCTTTTTGTCAAGAAGGTCAGGAACAACAACTTAGTCTTCGCGATTTGATGATGTCACTTAATCGCTTTTTGTCAAGAAGTCCAGCAACGACAACTCAGTCTTCGCAATTTGATGATGATGATGTTTCTGACCAACATTAGCCTTAATTTCATACACTATTTGTTGCTATTTTTTTCTTGGGGTTTAAGTGTTTCTACCCTTACTTTTTAGCGTAATGGTGATTTTACCCTTATTTTTTTTAACTCTATGATTTTACCCCTGCGATTTCAAACCGAAGGAAAACTTTACCCTTGGTCTGTTAAGTGCCACTAACGCTATTTTCTGATGATAATTATATTTTTACCCTTGTTTTCATATCAGCGGGTTAATATCTTGTATACAAATTTTTAGAAATGGTATACAAAATTTTTAGAAAATTTGATAGCATTTCAACTGACAATCCATATAAACAGAATTTGATAGCACACAAGAAATTAATATAACATATTGCATTAACACCAACAAACTAGTAGCGAGCAAGAGATCCGAAGAATCGAAAACTTCACCGTTAACACCAGCTTTTACTTCAACATTAATATCTATTTTCTCAGATCGAGTGGGGCAATCTAGAAGATACAGTGGCATTTACCCCGCACCTTGTCCAGCAGGAATCCAAGCAGCCGATCTATGACACCAAGGAGATTACCATTTGATACAGGTGAGGACGCCGCCTCCATGGTCAGCAGCAGCAACAATGTCAGGATACCAGTAGCAGAAGAACGCATTGTCTTGGTAAACATCCGAACTGGCCTTCAATGATGGCCACCTCAAATCCAAACGCAGTCAGGTGCCGTGTGGTAGCAAGACTCGAGCGCTGCCAGCGTTCCCTGCTGGGTGGACGAAGCTCCCTGCGGGAGCGTCGCTGAGGCCCCTTGCGGGCGGCCTAGCTCCTTGGTGCGAGCAGGGCAGGCGAGGGCACACCGCCGCCGCTGCGAGGGCCCCTGCAACAAGAGATCTGGAGGCCGCGCCCCTGTCTGCGGGGCATGAGCTAGGGAGGGAGCAAGCGGGGCGGTCAGAGAAGGAGGAGGCCGACGAGAGCAGCGCCGGTGCCGGAGTCGCCAAACCCTAACCCGCACGCTTCTCATGGAAAGAAAGAGACTGGAGGGAGGGACTGGGAAAGAAAGGGGCACTGAGGGGCATGAATGTCTTTTTTATATGCGTGTCTTTTATTTTTTTATTTTTTTCTCCTTAATTAATCATTCCAGACAGGTGTTACAAAGCAAGGGTAGACGGAAGCTTCGTTTGAAAATAACGAGGGTAAAATCACGAAGTTAAAAAAAAAGAAGGAAAAAATCACCATTGGCCTTTAGAGTAAGGGTAGAAACACCAAATTTCCTTTTTTCTTGCTTGCAATATATTGGGTTAATAATTTACACAACTATTTTTCATACAATGTTGCACTGGAGACGGTTGACCATCTATTTTTCTAGTGTCCTTTTGCACGAGCCTGCTGGGTGAAGATAGGTATTGACTGAGATTGCACTCTACAACTGCACGATCGATTGTTGCATGCAAGATCTACAAATTCCATCCCTGCCTTCACAGAAGTGACCCTAATTGCAGCCTTGGAAATCTGGAAAATTCGAACCCTGTCTCAATAGATGGGTAGCTAATTTTAAGTCTCAGTGTCTTATTCAGTCTTGTAGATTCAAGGTTGATCTGTGATCTACCCTTTGTGTTTGGTTAGATGCTTTCAGTTATGAAAGGACCTAGGATGCCGCCTAGAGAGGGGGGTGAATAGGCGTTTCTAAAAATTTATACTTTCAAATGCGGAAGCGATTATAACCTCACAAAGAAACAAACTCCCCCAAAGGAGTAAACAAAGTATATAAACTGAATATGAAACACTTAAGAGCCTAACACCTGCACCACAAAGGATTAGAACAAATGGCACAAAATTCCGCACAGAGAGCTAATACCGGACGCGTCCGATATTAATACCGGACGTGTCCGGTATGCACGGGCTGTGCAGTTTTGCTCCAAAACTCTTGCTGCTCTTCTCCAATCTCTCACACAGTCCCCTGGTGATGTATATATGCCTGTATAACCTGCACAGCAACTTGCACAACGGAGACAATCACAAATATTAAAGGAATGCAAAGTGAGACACGATATTTGTTTTACCGAAGTTCGGCACCCCCTCGGGTCCTACTCTCCGTTGAGACGGCTGCGAGCAAGCACAAGGGTTAGCTCTAGAGGACACCACAGGTCAACTCTAGCCGCGGTCTATTTCATCCCGCTATGCTCCTTCCACTAGGTGATCTCTTTTGCGGAGAGATCGAACCATTACAAACTTTCCGAGGCACACCACAAGTTCTTGGGTGCTCTCCGGCGACGCCTAACCGTCTAGGACCGAAGAGTCCAAGAGTAACAAATGTGAACCATGAGATCGACGATTTGCACAAGTGCTCAAGTGATGGCTTGCTCTCTATTTTGAATTCTCTCTAAACCCACAAATGGATTTGGCACTTTAGGATCAATCACTCACTTAGAGAGGGTTAGAGAGTGTTGCTAGAGCTCAGAGAAGGTCAGGGAAGTCAGTAGAATCAGCAGCCTCCAAAGGTGGAGGCTTGGGGCCTTTTATAAGCCACTCCCCGAAACTAGCCGTTAACTAGCCGTTGGAATACCGGACGCGTCCGGTATGTATACCGGACACGTCCGGTATTGCCCCAACGGTCACCTGTCAGAACTCAAATCTCCCTTGGATACCAAGTGCTGCCGGTACTACCGTTCTTAGGGTCGGTACTACCCCTCGAAAGCCGGTACTACCGAAATATATTTTCTGAAACCCGAGAGCAGCGAGTTGGCTGGGAGGAGATTTGGCGCCAAGTGCCAGCGGTACTACCGATACAGAGTCGGTACTACCGGCACGTCGGAACTTCCAGCCAACACCGGAACTTTCGACAAACAAACAACATGAGAGTTAGGGAAAACTCTGCTGAAACTGCCAATACCGGACGCGTCCGGTATGAATACCGGACATGTCCGGTATGCTCAGCCTGAGAGCTCTCAACTAGTTGAAGTGCCCTACCTCTCTCATATCTCACATGGGTAGGTTTGAGCACTTATGTATCACCATCTATCATCATGATGCATCCCTCTTAATAGTACGGTTTTCTTATCAACTCAAATTTAAATGTAAAACGAATTTAAACCTTGAAGTTGATCTTCAAGTGAACCAAGCCGTTTTTCTTCAACCTTGTAACAATGGGATGTCATGAGTGATTTTAAAATTCATCTTGAGCAAAAACCATCTTGAGCATGTAACTTGATTGCAACATTTTATTTGTGGGATGATCTCAATGCATCGATTGCTTCTTCTCGAATAAGCAAATTTGATTCTCCACCACGTCATGTCCTTCATGCTTGATTAGTCCATCGACTAAATGCAAGTACTTCTCTTCTTAACCCTAGCTAGGTTCTTCGGCCGCCAAGCCCTTACTTGCCCTTCACCTTTGCTTAGTACCTCAAAGACTTTTCCTTACTATCTTCACCAACTCAAGCACTTTAGTCACAACTAGCTTTGAATCATCCATTCAAATGTGTTGTCATCTTCACTTTGATTGTTTTGATTCCAAGTGAATCATTGATACCTCATAATAAATGAGCCTTTGCTATAACCTCATTTTCATTGTTGTCTTGTGTTTGAGTTTGATTGAAACATACAACAATCCATCATTTTGGCTTTCAACAATATTTCAAGCACATATGAGATATACAATTCCCTGTTTCACACTTAGCACACGGGTTAGTCCTTTAATCAACATTGTCATCAATTCATCCAAAACCCACCAAAGAGGTAGATGCACTTTCAAGTTAAATCTTGTATGTAAGTAACTCTACTTCCTTTTATTTTAATGAAATTGTTCGCCACTGTGGGGATCTCCCCCATAGTTCCTTTTGTCAAAAAAACGCACGGCACTATACTAGTGCTATTAAATCAACTAATCTTGACTCACTCAAGCTAGGCAAGCTCACTAAATCAACTAATCTTAGGTCTCGCGATGCTTAATTTGCTTAGTTGGCTAGAACTGGTAGAAGTCAAGTGTGAGTGGGCACTCATTCTCACATGTCTAGATATTTCACCTGGCTTAACCAATGTTAAAACTTGCAAATATAAGATTAGCTTGCTTTAGCTTAATTAACTTGTCTAAGGAGCAACCACTAATTGGACTTATTGGTCAAATAGATGTGAGCTTCAACTCAACAAGGGTTTAGGTCATTGCGAGTGTAGGATCTTGAGTGACATAGCTTGTGGAGTTGCCAGGATGTTCGTCTAGGATAGTAAGTTTAAGTAACCCCATACAGACCACACATTTTATATGGGATTAGTATGCAAAGCACATAGTGGTGACTTGACAATCACGTGTATTCGGCCCGAGATGTAGCACGGCACAGTTTAGAGAGTGCTTTGACTCATCATCGTACCACATGGATTAGAAAGCCACAATAAGGAAAGGTTAGTACCTCGAGGCAACCCTTACTTGGGCAAGGGTGTCGAGGTTCATCATTGGTCTCCGTGTGGGTACAATTGTATGCTCTTCCTGAGGCGTTGTTCACCCTCAACATCAGTAGGGTCTTCTTGCCTGATTTTATACCGCGATGCATGGCATACCGGATATGCACAAATTCTCATACTCCATACCACAGTAGAGGATACAGTCATTAGGACATGCATGTGTCTTCTAGATTTCAAATCCCAGAGGGCAGAGAACCTGTTTTGCTTCATATGTACTGGAGGGGAATTCATTATCCTTTGGAAACATCTTCCTCGTGACATCATTTTAAATGAAATCCTTCTCTATCTAGGGGTAAAACGGGATTAATTGTAGCTTCTAGGGGCTAACAAGGAAATATACCGAAACATAGTGAATAGTAAACTGATATCACAATATAACACAGGCTAGACTGGAAAAGAACACTTATTGGAGCTTTGACCCACTGATGTGGCGTTGTTAGGGTGCGTGATGTTATCTGATTGGATGAAGGGTGATGACGAGGCGAGATCCATGACTCTGTTGACCTAGTGGTCAAGGATGGATCTCGGCTACTCATCTCGAATCGGGTGGTGAATGAGGTGTCTCTCTCCTCTTTTCTGTTGCTTAGGGGAGCTCCACCGTGGTCTGCTCACCGGTGCCAAAGCAAGTGTTGGCATTTCTAACGGCGCTGCTCAGAACAGAATAAAATTCTGTTCATAGCAACAACGCTAAAAATGTTTAAGGTATTTATTAACGTGCCACTTTGTAAAAATACTTAGACACTTAATAATTATAAACCTATATCTCTAGGAATAACTAGGTTGTATTCCCTAGGACTAATATAAGATATATGTTTGGATACCGCCTAGAATAACACTAAGCAGTTGTTACTAATGCAAGTGACAAGAGAAATAATATAATATGAATAGCTGCTAGCGTCGAGATAATTATACCATTGTAGTATTTTACCCAAGAGTATTCCAGGGTTGTCAATTTATTTTTTTACCATTGGGAAGGAATGAATTAAGTAGGAATATCATGATCCACTTTCACATGCAATGGAGAATCAACCATATATGATCAATTTACTCAAAACATGTATAAATCACATGATAAAAGATAATGAATAATAATAAACATGAAATCATATAATTTAATTCACTTAGAGAACTCCCCATCTAGGCATTAGCATGTATTAGGTAGAAATATAGAAATATTCCTATGTCATTCTAAATCATACATCAGAGTACAAAGATTAGTGCAACTACATCTATTAATCATGGCAACAATGCTCCATATCTACACACTAGGGACAACATTACTAAAGAAGATCAGGAACAAAGCAAGACTACCTTCGTAAATATGTCCTAGGCACCTACATTCGGGGAGTGGACTACAATGAACTCAACGGGAGCATCACATCCGTGACCACATGACCTATAATATAGGATGTATCCACAGGCATACAACATATCAGCACCACACTTACACAATGTCACTCACCCATGGTACCAAAGAGCAACCACTATATGATCTATTTGAATATAAAGCATTCTAACTATACTAAACATATAAGCATATAATCAAAGTAGACAATGAGTTACATAAATGAGAACATAAACAATATATAGAGCAATGTCAAATATATAGTAGCTAGAAAAGTAAATACAGAAAAATACAAGAGAGAGCTTATAGAAGGTTCAATGTTGGCGTTTCTTACCGTCATCACCAAAAAGAGATAGAATGTATCCCTGACAACGACGCCAGAATTGCCTGTTGGCATTTCTTAGCAT
The DNA here is from genome assembly GCA_038502445.1 of Eremochloa ophiuroides. NCBI lineage: Eukaryota > Viridiplantae > Streptophyta > Magnoliopsida > Poales > Poaceae > Eremochloa > Eremochloa ophiuroides. The sequence goes on along the minus strand of JAHLJS010000007.1, from coordinate 38,198,087 downwards.
CATTACTAAAATTGGTGTATCCTAGCAGCAATACTAACGAATCCCCACCGATAGGTCTTAATGTTTACTAATATTATCCAAAAGTGTATGGATCTATCATTGTAGCATTTCACCCTGAAGTATCATCAGGGTATCATTATTTATGTTATTCCCAAGGGAAGGCAAGGTAATAAAAAGCTGGCTTGAATATGGATCAATACCTTTATGTGTGCAAGGTAAACAATGTCTATGCAGGGGTAAACAATACATGATTTATAGATAGTGGACACACACATGGGCTAACCTCAAGGATAAAAGGGAAACAAAGAATTAAATAATAATTCTACAGGAACAACGTCTTGTCCTAATATAGGCATGCAATGAATAAGTTAATAGTCATACAAGTTATATGGTTAGGACTAAGACTGAACTTTGAGCAGAAAGCAAAACTAAAAATTTTCTTTCAAGAAAACTGCAATAGAGTTTGTCTCACAACTGATGGTTGGACACCACAACAGCAAGATGAATACATGACTGTGACAGCCCACTTTATAGACAAAGATTGGTGCTTGCATAAAAAGATAATTAGTTTTTTCAAGGTGAAAGGTAAAAAGGGGGATGATATTGGAAAACACCTGCATAAAGTCATGCTTGAGTGGGGGTTGGACAAAGTAATGACAGTAACGGTTGATAATGCCAGTGCAAATGACAGTGGTGTTACTTATTAGAGAAGGCAAATGAATAGTTTGAAAACAAGCATAGCAGAGGGCAGATATCTTCACATTAGATGTGCTGCTCATATCATTAATTTGATTGTCCAAGATGGTTTGAAAGAAGTAGACAAATCCATCAAGCGTGTAAGGGCTGCGATTAGATTTGTTAGGAGTAGTACATCAAGAATAGCCAAATTTAAAGAGATAGCACGATGGGAGAAAGTGGATAGCAAGGAATCCTTGAACCTTGATGTGTGCACTAGGTGGAACTCGACATATGATATGCTAAAAGCAGCCTGCACATATGAAAAGGTGTTTGCAAGGTATCCAGATGAAGATCCATACTATACAATTGATTTGCTTAGTGACATTAAGCCAGGTGTACCAGGTCCAGGAGTTCCTAAAGAGCATGATTGGGAAAATGCAAGAAAACTAGCTGATTTTTAGGGAATTTTGCTGCAATAACAAAACGTGTTTCAGTATCATTACATGTGACTGCTCACACTTACTTTGATGAGATAGGAGAGGTCAATGAATTGGTGAAGGAATGAATGAGTAGTTCTGATGTTATCCAGCAAGAAATGGGGAGAAGAATGAAAGAAAAGTATGACAAGTACTGGGGGGTTTGGCATGAAAATTTAGAACATGAGAAGGGAAAGGGAAAGGGAAAGGAGAAGGAGAAGGAAAATATCAACTTGCTGATTTTTGTTGTGCTGTACTTGATCCTAGATACAAGCTTGCTCAGTATACAGAAATGATGATAATCGATGAGATGTATCCAGATGGTGTTGGACAGAAAGTTTGGGCTACAATTACCAAATGCTTGCAAGCCATTTTTGAAGAATACAGGAAGAATAGTGTTCTAAGTGATGTGCAGCCCCAAAGAAGTGAATCACCCCAACCTAAGCAAGGTGAAGAGGATGCTGGAAAGTTGAAGGCTAAGCTGACAAGGAAGATTAGGCAGAACAATGGAGCAAGCAGCTGCAGTAGGGGCAGCGGGACTAAACTTGATAGGTACTTGGCTGAAGAGTGTGAAGAAGATACCAAAAAGTTTGATATTCTTACTTGGTGGAAGGAGCAGTCCAGTAGATTTCCCATATTGTCTACAATGGCCCGTGATGTGCTTGCCATTCCAATATCCACAGTTGTTAGTGAATCGGCCTTTAGCACAGGTGGGTGAATTCTAGATGATTTTAGGAGTTCACTCACTCCATTTATGATGGAAGCTCTTATTTGTACCCAAGATTGGCTTAGAAGAACAACTCCCATCAACTTAGAAGAGAATACAGAACAATTGACCAAACTAGAAGAAGGTAACCATTTATTTATTTGACTAATTGTAATATTTCTTTACTGTTTTCCTTTGTTTTCTGCTATCTTATAGACTAATTGACTAATATTTCCTTTGTTTGCTGTTTTCTTATTTTAGAATTAATTCAAGAATTCAAGGACAAAGCCATTAGTGATGCCCATGCTGCCAAGTCGCAAATCCAAGGAAGCAAAACGAAGATGGTTACATCCACCAACATCAGCTCACAGCCAACCAAGTCCTCTAAGCTAAGCAAGTCATATAATCCAAGCAAATCCTCAAAGAAAACCATGAACAGAAGTGAAGGTGTTGTGTGGTGTGTGCTGTGATGAAGTGAAGGTGAAGGACTAAAGGTGGATGTGTGCTGCTGCGTTCTTCATGTTGGACTACTTGTTTCACTTGTGCTGGACCTCTTGTTCTTCTATGCTTGAAACTTGAATAACTGTGTGTGTGAGGCTGTGTGCTTGAAACTTGAATAATTGTGTGTGACTGTGTGTGGCTGGCCTGCATGTTTCTTTGATAATTGTTGTTTATTTGCCTTAAGATTTAAGAGAACAATCATATTGTGTGGTACTGTTTATTGTGATGCATTGCTCTTAAAATTGTCCAGTTGAGTGCATGAAAATGAGGCAAAATGCTGCTAAAATTTGTAATGGAATGAGCTATTTTTTGAGTTCCTAAAAATTTCGGTTCCTTCGGTTAGAACCGAAACCGAACCGAAGGAACCGAAACCGAATTATCTCGGTTCCAATATTTCTTAGGAACCGAACGGTTACTTGTTCTGCTAGAACCGAATTAGCGGGGGAACCGAAGCACCGAACCGAACCGAACCGAAGAACCGAACGCCCAGGCTGACCAGCAAGGCCAGCGTCCTGCGCACCATTTCCCTCTCCCTCTCAGAGACTGACCAGCCAGGCCCACTGCTCAGGGACATCTCCTTCCAGCCCGTGTTCGAGCAGGACTCGACGTCCAACCGCCCGGCCGCCGTATCTTAGGAAGTCCAGCGTAGTTATGCCTCCCTCGTGCCAATATAAGTCGCCCAAGCACCCTGCCGTCCTCCTCACGAGCCCTAGCCGCAGCCGCCGCCCTCAATCGTGCCATCGCCACTTCCAATTTTGGGCCTCCAGAACAGCCGCCGCACCAAGCTCACGCTACCGCCATCAACGACGCTGTAGAGAAGCTTCCCCGACGCAATTGGAGCACCATCAAGGTCCGCAGCAAGATCTTATAGCCCCTGGAGCCTTCAATTTCTTTTCCCGTGCCTTTGCTGACTTTGGCGACATACGCAGGGATCAACCATCCGCCATTGCCGCCAGGAACGCCGGCCCGAAATCTTTTACCGCAATTGGTCGCTTCCCTAGGTTCTCAGCGAGGTGAGCTTGCTTCGAGACCTTTCTTTTCTCGGTTATGTGCATCGTTGCTTCACCAGCATGTTCGCCGCCGCCATTGTTCCGCTGCCGCACTTCCTGCTATTTCCCCAAGCCGCCATAGCCTTAATTGAGCCCAAGGCTGAGTTTATCGCAAGTTTCTCTTGCTCCCAGAACAAACCCCGAGACAAATAGGCCACTCTAGCCATGGATTCACGTTTCGGCGCCCAAGTTCGGCAATGGAGCCGCCGCGTTCACCTTCTTCTCTGGGCAGCCAAGCCTCTGCTCACTACCCCAAGTAATCTGAGTCGTTGATCTCTAATCCCATGGCCAACAATCGAGAATACCCTTTCAGCTAGGTTATTTTATTAAAGAGACCCCATCTACTTCGAAATAAACTCACGTTCCACTACTATTCATCCTGTATTCATATTTTTCCGGAAAACCCCATGTCTCTTCTTCTTTTTCACGCCCGCCGTCCCTAACAAGATTTAATCTGAATTTGAATTGTTTTTATTTTAAAAATAGTTTTATTAATTCATAATTTTGCCACCGCTTTTTATTTTAACCATATTTTCTCAGTTTTAGCTCCAATTTGATCCGTTCAAGTCTCGGTAGATTCATAATTTATAAACTATCTAATAATGCTACTGTTACTTATATTTATCACTTTTAAAATTTGAGATTAGATTTAATCTATTATTTTACTAACGGGAATATTGTTTAATTCATATCTTTCCCGTTTGAACTTCGATTTGCGTGAACTTTATATCGTTGGAATCGTAGCGACAACTAGATTATTTTTATATACTTTTCAATCTATTTTGCTATTGTTGGTGTATTGTTTCTAATTTGGATCTTGTTTGCTTTGTGTATGATTGCCTCGATGTTTGTATGGTGATGTTGTGATTGAGTTCAGACGGAGAGCAATATGTTGGTGATCAAGAGTACTACGTTGAGGATCCAAGTTCTCAGGAGCACTTTGATCAAGGCAAGTATAGCATGGATCATCCTTGTTGTCTATTCAATTTAATCATTAAATTCATGATGTATGTGTCTACCTTGGCAACCATAGTGTTTATTCTTAGCTTTTGATGACTTGATCCTTGTTACCTATGAGATTGCATTTAAGTAGTAATGATAGTGCTTGATGGTGTCATGATCTTATGAACTTGAATAATTAATTATGAAATAAAAATTAAAAGATGCTTTTTAGCAACATGGACTAAGAACTTATCTGTAAGTATGACATCGAGACTTACAACGCAACAATGAGAGTCATATGGCTCTGACGTTTGTCAAGTAGGAAGTTACTTTTTATCATGCTATTAATCTTGAATGGTTTCTTGCCGAGCTGGTTGTATTGCGGCTTCTGTCTTTTTGTGTACTGCAACGCGTGTGTCACTTGGAAGGAGGGCTCTACCGCCCCTTGCCATTGCCCCCGGATTGATTAGTAGCATGTTAGGGAGGCTTTCGAAAGACTTCATAGTGAGCCCTGCCGATCTTCCTTGGTAGTGGATCGAGGGGCTCATGACCCCGCGAGAAAGGGTAAATCACGATTCATGGTGAAAGTGTGCAACATCTGCAGAGTGTAAAACTGATATATCAATTGCGCTCACGGTCATGAGAGGCCTTGGACGTCTTACAGAATAGAAATAATTAAATATTGATTTATTAATTTGAAGTTTCTGTTGATGTTTATTCCATATTAATTATCATGTTTATATGATCATGAAATCTTGCTCCTTGGCTTATTCCACTTGTTGCTACTCAATTGCAAAAATATGATCAACTAAAAGCAACTGCTCTTAAATCTATGTCTTGCCTTATTTGAGCTTCATAAATCCATGCTATTCTTGTTGAGTACTACGAGTACTTACGCTTGCTTTATTTTTCATAGTTAGATAAAAATCCCGGATGGATAACAGATGACTATGGTTATGAGGATTTCCCTGAGGATTTTTAGGATTGTGCTTCACTAGTCAACTACTTCCTCGTGATTTGGAGCTTCCACGAGAGATTATATTTAATATTCCCCTGCTATTTATGTAAAGACTCTGTGGTATTATTCTCTATGTATTAAACCTTGTGATGGTACTATGTAATTTATCGCTTATGTGTGTGATTGATCTCTGGGTGCATATAAGTGAAAGGTCCAACGAGGCTAGAGGGTGGTGAATAGCCTAATTAAAAATTCTACAAACAACACTTGACCAAGCGGTTAGTACAACAAATGGCGAAGCGAGTTATGTGCTAGCCTACTAAAAAATACAAGCCTTCCTAACTGTTCTAAAATAAGTCTCTAGATTCACACACAAGCTAACCTAGGTGGAAGCTACTAAACTCCTAGGTAGACAAGCTAAAAGCATTACAACTACACTAGGGAAGTACACAATGTAAAGAGTGAAGTGTAGAGTGGTTATATCTCCGAGTAGCGTAGATGGCCAATCACCGAAAGTAATACTAATACACACAATGGTGATAGTCCAAGAAATCCGAAGCCAACACACGGGAGACAAGGAATTTATCCCGAGGTTCAAATGCTTGCCAGCACTCTAGTCCCCATTGTGTCGACCACTACTCGGTGGTTCGGTGGCTAATTGACAACCAATGTCAAGCTCAACAAATGAGCGCCACAACTACCACGAGAAAGTTAACTCAATGACCGAGTAATGTATTAGGCTACCTTGCGGCTCTCCGTCGGGGAAGCTGCAAACCCCTCACATGTCCTCCGTGAGTGGCCGGAGACAATCTCCAACTCCGCCAACTCCTCCACTGCTCGAAAACCATCTATGTGGCGGCAATCACCAAGAGAATAGAAGAAATCCACGGCAACAACAATCGCCAATTGCCAATGGGTGAACTAGATGAACAAATGCACTTGGATCAATCTCAAACTCACTATGGATAAGAATCAAACACAAGAGTGAATGGGAGAAGCTTGGGAGGGCTCAAGAGAAGCTTAACAATGAGTGAAATGCACAAGAGAGCTCCCCAAGACAATTGAAATGGCTATTTATAAGTGAGGGTGAAAAACTAGCCGTTTTAGAGTTTTTGCGTGCACACCGGGCACTCGTTAAGTTAGCACCGAACACGTCCAGTAGTTGTCTGGTGTATCGTCCGTTGGTACGTGTACTAGCTGTTTGAAATTTCCCGCTGCGCGCCTTCACACCGGACGCGAAAACATCGCACCGCACGCTCCGTTGTCCATGTCCGGTGCATGTCCAGAGAGGTTCTAGAGAGCTCCTGGACGCACTGGACGCTCTGCTGTTAGGTCACTGGATGCTCTCAGTGTCCAGTGTTCACTTTGAGTTAGCTACAAACAGATTACACCGGACGCGAGTTTGAGGTCACCGGACCGGCTAGAGTTACTGTTCCAGCGTCCGGTGCGGTTTCAGTAAGGTTCCAGAGAGGTCAAATGCACACCGGACGCGTCCAGTGCTCCTTAGAGAGCTGTTTTCAGCTACTCTTCAACAACCTTCCTTCTAAGTGCTAACCCTCAAGTGTTCTACTCATTTAGGGACAAAAGTTAGCCAGTTTTCAAAGAAAACTGGAAGGGTTACCTTACCGAAATCGTTGAATCCTTTCAACCTCTCAAACTTCACCGTGTTTTTAAATGTGCCAACACCACAAAGGGTTTTACCAACAAGTGTAGGGTGTGTTAGCATTTTCAAAAGCAATTCCGCAGGTTTTATGTTAGTGATCTAGATCTAAATGCATATGCTCAACAAATTTAGCTAGAGGCACTTGATGGCCGGGATTATAAACGAATTTCTTCCCCCTTAATAGTATGGTAATCTATCCTAAATGTGATCAAACTCTCTATAGTGTCTTGATCACCAAAATGAAAGAGCCATATTAGATATACCTTTGCCTTGAGCTCTTATCGAAGATCCAAGCCGAGGAGCACTTGATCGAACATGTTGATGGACTTACATCAATCACTTGGACGCCGTCATAGGTCCTCACTTGGTCCCACTAACCATCCTTATAATCATAACACTTAAGCACATGGTTAGATACTAGGTGTCATCAATTTGATGCTAGGGTTTATAGAATTGGACCTTTTAAGCGCAATACCATCGGAGTGCATGTATAAACCTTCCTTAGCACCATGGATAGCTAGGTTCCACTTAAAGCAAATCATGCAACCAATGACACTAGAATACCTCATGAGATCGACATTAGAAATAAGGTTCTAGTACCACTTGGAAAAGACTGGGAACTATCTACCACTTCCTATGTATGCTAGTACTTCAGTTCACCATACAACTTAAGTCTAGCATACACCAAGCAAGCATGTATATTCAATTTAAGTACATGTGCAATACATCAAACATATGGATATGCACAATCAAATGCTTGCAAACATGCTTGTGAGCTCGCTCCCCCTAAGTGTGAGATCTAAATTTTAAAGTTTTGTGATCCCTCTCACATGGCCTATAGCTCTCCCATCATCGGCCTAATGATGATTCATCACTCAACCTCCATATCTTTGTTCCATTCTCTCCCCCTTTGTCATCAAAAACCACAAAAGGGTAGCATGGGTAGGATATGATTTGAAATCAATGGAGGGAACCACTTCTGAATTATTTAGATTGTTTCCATTATCTTTCTTCCTTTAGGCATTTAGCTAGATTACTTGCACAAATATATAACTCGGTTTTCCCTTTGACAAGCTTCCTCACGCCACTAGGGGTTATCTTGACAAAGTTGAATTATATACCATAATGCTCATATTCTAGTCAAATACTAGGTTCACAAGCTCACAAACTAGTCATATGTCACTACTAGATCAACCAACACATAGAAACAATAGTACTGGCATATGATCTTAAAAACATTTAGTTTTTCTTGAATGAGCCTAATTAAAAAGGAAAGTATGACTACATGCTCTACACAAGTCCTAACAACATATGAATGCCATGTCAAACAATGATACCTTTGCTTTGTCTGAGTAGAGGCAAGTCATATAGTGGGGGTGCATACTCAACTCCTATTAGAGAAATCAAGGATGTTCAATTCATTTCTCAACCTGTAAAACCTTGCTTCATCAAGTGGCTTGGTAAGAATATCGGCGAGTTGATCATCGGTGCCCACACTCTCAACTTGAATGTCACCCTTGGATTGATGATCTCTAATAAAGTGATGTCTCACATCAATATGCTTCGTTCTTGAGTGTTGAACCAGATTGGTGGCAATCTTCATGGCGCTTTTATATTATCACATAGCAATGGCACATTCTTGAATTTGACTCCATAGTCACTCAATGTAGCCTTCATCCATTGCAACTGAACACAACAACTCCCCGCACTAACATAATCGGCTTTGGCGGTAGAGAGTGCAACCGTGTTTTGCTTCTTGGATGACCATGATACTAGTGATCTTACCAACAATTGGCATGTGCCAGAAGTGCTCTTCCTATTGATCTTGCGACCCGCATAATCGGAGTCCGAATAACCAATCAACTCAAAGTTTGACCCCTTAGGATACCAAAATCCAACATCGGGTGTGTGCTTAAGATATCTCAAGATCCTCTTGGTTGCCTTCAAATGACTCTTTCTAGGTGAAGCTTGATACCTTGCACACATGCAAACAGTAAACATCACATCCGGTCTAGAAGCGGTCACAAAGAATAAGCTTTTAATCACAGACCGATACTTCTTTTGGTCCACCATATTTCCACTCTTATCTTCATCAAGGTTACCATTTGTGCCCATTGGTGTGCTAATAGATTTTGCATCTTGCATCCCAAACTTCTTCAACATGTCTCTAATGTATTTGCTTTGGCTTATGAAAGTTTCACTCTTCAATTGCTTGATTTGAAGACCAAGGAAATAACTCAACTCTCCAATCATGGACATCTCAAACTCATTTGCCATCATTTTTCCAAACTCCTCACAATAGTCTTGCTTGGTTGAACCAAAGATAATGTCATCAACATAGATTTGCAACACAAACAAGTCCTTGCCGAATCTCTTGGTGAAGAGAGTGGTGTCAACCTTCCCCATTTTGAACCCTTTAGAGAGCAAGAAATTTCTCAATCTCTCATACCATGCCCTTGGAGATTGTTTCAAACCATACAAAGCCTTTCTCAACTTGTAGACATGGTCGGGTTTCTTATCATCTTCAAATCCCAGGGGTTACTCAACATATACTAATTCATTGATATATCCATTCAAGAAAGCACTTTTGACATCCATTTGATAGAGCTTGATATCATGTGCACATGCATAAGCTAGAAGAATCCTAATTCCTTCCAATCTTGCAACCGGAGCATAAGTCTCACCAAAATCCAATCCTTGCACTTGAGTGTACCCATGTGCAACTAGCCTTGCTTTGTTTCTCACCACAATGCCATCTTGATCTTGCTTGTTCTTCAACACCATTTTGGTACCAATGACATTGTAGTTCTTGGGCCTCTCAACTAGCTCCCAAACTTGATTTCTCTCAAAGTTGTTGAGCTCTTCATGCATAGCATTCACCCAATCACTATCCTTCAAGGCCTTTTCAATGTTGGTTGGCTCTTCAAATGACACAAATGAGAAGTGCTCACAAAAGTTTGCTAACTTTGATCTTATTTGAACACCATTTCTAATATCCCCAACAATTTGATCCAAAGGATGATCTCTTGCAATGTTGACTGGTTGGAGAACTTGATTGCTTGAGCTCGGTTGACCCACTTAAGATGGACTAGCATGTTGATCATCTTGCACTTGAGTTTGATCATGAAAACTGTTAGAGCTTGCTTCATTTGGGTTGACTTGCACACTAGATTGAGTTTGCACTTGATCTTTATCATCTTCATCTTCCACATCAACAACTTGTTTTGGACGAATATCATCAATGTCCATGTCCTTCATTGCATTCACTAATTGAGTTCCTCTCTGTCACACCCATTTTTAAGGATAAAAATAGGATGCATAAAGACTCATATGTGCCCTAGGAATAGTCGCACATATAAGCTGACAAATTATAATTGTATCATCACAGTGCTTACATAATGGATATCAGTACTTATTACATAATCTGAAACAAATATAGATAATATCCAAATAATATCTAAGACAAATACGCTGGTGGAAGCTCCTTCACAGGGACAGGGTCAACTAGCATCGACAGTGGTGGTTGACAGCAAAGGGCGGACCGCGGCCTCCCTGCGTATGGCGGCCCCGATTAGGCAATGAGCCACGACCAGGATAGGGAAAGGAGGAGTGTGACGAATTTACCAACTCGGAAGGCAATTCGGTGTGTGCTTAAGTGAGGCGAAGAAGCCCCGGTGTCGGGCTTCAGCGGTGGACAAGGGCGACGGTGGTCAGTTCGAAGACGGCTCTTTGCTCAGAAATGACGGTTGGCGGGTGGATTCGGTTTTATTGTTTAGGAGCCCAGCAGGGGGTTGAATTAGGCCAAAGGGCAGCGGCGCAGCAGGTCGACAGCGGCAGCTCTGTTCTTGGCAGCTGTGAGACCTGGCGGCTGCGGTGGCTCTCCAGATTGTGGCGGCTACTTTTAGATGCAGAACGGGAGTGGAGAGGGGTTCCCGGCTGCTTATATGGGCCTAGCGCACATGGGAGCCGGTCTTCGGGAGGTGGCACAGGAGATGCGAGCGCGAGCCAATCCCGCGAAGAAATCGTCAGCTGCAAGAAGCGTTCGTGTTCTGCTCGGTCTCGGCCGCAGAGGAAGGCGACTGTCACGCAAGGCCCACATGGCAGCTGAACAGAGCAAGGAGTGGAACGAGCGCTGATTTTTCTTGGGTCGGCAGCAAGGAACACTTGGGGTCTGTTTGGTTAGCTGGCTTATTTCTAGCCTGTCTAGAATCTAAGCCTGGGTAGGCTAAGCGTGTCCCCAACGTGCCAATCATTGTTGTTTGGTTTGCTTGTATTGGTAGAGCCTGGCTTATCTAGATTTTGTTTGGTTGCTTGAATACATAAGATGTAGTTACCTTGTTCTTAGGAAGGTGACTTTTAATCTCTCTCACCACTCACTGAGGCCTCACCCTTCCATCCTCCACCTCCGCCCATGGAAGCTTGAAGCCCAGCACCAAATCCCACTGCCACCAAATCTCCCCCTCCTTCGAGCTAACAGCAGAATCACAAAATCTCTTGCTTCAAGGTAATCGGCACAATGGCACACCACCAAATCTCTTACTGCAACATGAAATCGCTCGCCCTTCCTCTTCGAGCCGGAGCGAATCAGGAGTAGAACGGCCGTGCACGCAGCGAGCATAGACGATGGTGCTGCTCAAAAGAAGATGGACGACGAAAGGTGCGCGAGCGAGGAGGAGCTCAAGTGCACGCCGTGTTCATCGGAGTTCACGTGGACCTCGTGGAGCCCGGATGGACGCCGCGCTCGTCGGAGCTCATGTGGATCTAGTCAAAGCTCGATTCAGGCCAGCGGGCCCACGAGCGGGGGAGGAGAACCGGAGATGAGCGGAGGTGGAGCACCGTAGACAAGGCTGTGCCGCCTCAAGACGTCCCCCACCGCCACAGCAGGTGCCCGACATTACGGCCTCCGAGTCCTCCACTGCCGGCGCGAGCTTCAGTGCCAGGGACTCCGACGTCGTCGATCCATATTCGCCACCGGTGCCGGCGCCAGCGCCGTCGCCGTCCGAGCCACGCACTGCGGCGCCGGCCAGGACCAGCCGGAGATGAGCGAGGCGAGTGAGGCGAACGGAAGAGGTGACCCGGAACTCGCAGCAAGCTAGCGCAGACCTAGCTCCACAAAAACGGATTTGATTCTTGTTTTTCCCTGGCCAGGCCAAGAGCGTACGGATGTCCTCCTAGAGCCAGGTTCCAGCACATCTGCAGCCAACCAAACAAACTTTTATGGGCTCTAGGAAACCAGGCCAGACTTGACCACCTAAACAAACAGGCCCTTGGCGTTGAGGCCTAAGCGGCAAGAGGAAACAGGTCATTCAGCCAAAACAGAAAGGGAGGGGTGAGGCTTCTTTCCTTTTTTTATTATTATTATTTTCCAAATTAAATTTGAAATAGCTTTTGAATTTATTTTGTAAAGGTCTAGAAAACCTTCACTGCTATAAGACACAACCAAATAATAATAATAATAATAATAATAATAATAATAATAATAATAATAATAATAATAATAATAATAATAATAATAATAACAATAACAACAATAATAAAAATAAATGCAGCGGCATGAGATGCAAAGAATACATCTTTCAAGTTTTTATAATTTACTTCAATTCATAAGTCATTATTTTCCTTAATAAATTAATATACATATATAAGTGCTTAATAAATCCTTCTGATATTATATGTTTTAATCAACCCAAAATCCATAATCTAATTAGACTTTCACAATTTGTTTTTCTCCTATAATAAAAATAGCCAAAGGTGTTTTATAAATCCATCTAAAAACCTATAATTTGAATAGCTTTAAAATGCTAACAAACCCATTTATTTTATTTTACTTTTGTTTTAACTAAATCAAATTTTAGGGTGTTACACTCTCACATCATCAAAATTTTCATCCTCATCTTGTGAACCTTTGGGTTCATCAAATTCCACATCATGGACTTCCTCAACTAGCTTGGTGATGTGATTACATACTCTACATGCTTTGCTTGAAGTGGAATAGCCAAGTAGAGATCCTTCATCACACTTCTTTTCAAACTTTTTCAATCTTGCACCTTTCATCGAGATATAGCATTTGCAACCAAACACTGTAAAATATGCAAGTTGGGCTTTCTTCCATTCAATAGCTCATATGGTGTCTTCTTCAAGAGTGGGTGATAATAGAGCCGGTTGCTACAATAACAAGCTATGTTGATTGTTTCGGCCTAAAAGTCCACACTCACATTATACTCACTAAGCATAGACTTTGCCATATCAATAAGTGTTCTATTATTCCTCTCAACAAGGCCATTTGATTGAGAAATGTACTTGGCCGAGAATCGATGCTTGATTCCAAACTCATCACATAGTTCATCAACTCTTGCATTTCTAAATTCACTTCCATTGTTACTTCTCACTTTCTTGATTGTCACTTCAAACTCATTTTCTCTTCTCTTGACAAAAGACTTGAATATGCCAAATACTTCACTCTTGTCAACAAGAAAGAAGACCCATGTATATCTTGTGTAATTATCCACTATCACAAAGCCATATTTATTTCCACCAATACTAGCATAAGTGGTTGAGCCAAATAGATCCATATGCAACAACTCAAATGCTCTAAATTTACTCATCATGCTCTTGTTGGGGTGAGTGTTTTCAACTTGCTTTCCCATTTGACAACCACTACACAATTTGTCCTTCTTAAATTGCACATTCTTCAATCCTCTCACCATGTCATGCTTGACCAATCTATTGAGTTGCTTCATTCCAACATGACGAAGTCTTCTATGCCATAACCAACCCATACTTATTTGGTAAACAAACATGTTGATAATTGAGCTTCACTAGCATTGAAATCCACCAAATAGAGATTGCCATATCGAAATCCCTTGAATATCAAGTTGCATTCATCAACACTAACAATCTCCAAATCATCAACATCAAAGATGCATTTGAATCCCAAGTCACACAATTAAGCCATGGACAACAAGTTGAAGTTCAAGTTCTCAACTAGCAAGACATTGGAGATAGACATATCATTTGAAATAGCAATCTTTCCAAGACCAATAACCTTACCCTTCTTGTTGTCACCAAATGTAATACTATCAAGATTTCCATCTTCATTTGGCTTGATTCTCCGGTCATGTGTTGAGTGCACCCACTATCAAGCACCCAATGCCTCTCTCCGGACTTGTAGTTCACCCACAAAGAAATCAATTAGATTTTTGTACCCAAGTTGGTTTGGAGTCCTTGGAGGTTAGTGACCAAGCTCTTGGGCACCCAAATAGCCTTCTTCTTTGGGCTCTCCTTAGGTGCATCAATGTACTTGACTCTTACTCCCTTTGCAGTCTTGGTAAGCACATATCAAGAATCAAGTCTAATGGATGACACATTAGCCTTGTTTTACTTCATCATCCTCTTTTTTCAATATTGCTCCTTGTGCCCCACTTACTTGCAACTATAGCAAACCTTGTGAGGGACAAAGGTGGCTTTTCCCTTCTTGGGGTATAACTAAAACCCTCCTTATTAATGGAGAACCTTTGACTACCCAAGCACTTAAGCAAGCTGGCATATCTACCATAGGCATTGCCTAATGCTAGAGTGAGCTCATGCACCTCCTTATTGAGGTTCTTGTTCTCAATCAAGACTCTGGCATCACAAGTGACACCAACATCCTTAGATGTCGTAGAGGTGGATGTGCTACAAGAAGTGTTAGTGGAAGCAACAACAATAGGTGTATCAAGAATATCATAAGTAACACCTATGTCACATGTTGATGGCACATCCTCTATCTTAGCTAACTCTGAAAGTGATGAGTGAGCCTTTTCAAGCCTGGAGTGAGCTTCTTTAAGGTTCTCATGGTCTTCTTTTAGCCACTCATGAGAATCACTTAGCTCAACAAAGGATTGTTCAAGAATTTTATTATTCTTGTTCAATTCTTTTCACTCATTCACTTTGTTCTAAAGATAGGAGTGTGTGTCACGCAACATGTCAAGGAGATCCTCCTTGGAGAAGTCCTTCTCCTCACTCTCACTACCGCTCTCATCGGAATCGGATTGTACCTTAGATGGCTTAGCCATGAAGCATGTCGGTGAAGAGTCAAATAGAGATGGCAAGCTAGAGATAGCAAGACTAGAAATAGCCTTCTTCTTGGTGATCTTGCGGTCATCATCACTATCATCATCATCATCATCATCATCATCATCATCATCGGAAGAGGAAGCATCACTATCCCATGTGACACAATAAGGCCTACTTTGTCAACCCATTTTCCCGGGGGGATCCCAGTGAATTCCCCAGGCTAATCTCCCCCGCGTCGATCTCCCCCAGGCCAAATTCCGGTGCTCTTTGGAAGCCCATTCACCTGAGGATCGCAGCCCGCTTCCCTCTGTTTTCCACGCGAGTGATGAGGCCGGGACGGTTTCCCCGTCACGACTCGCGAGTCGCACGCAGCTCCTTCTCGTCCGCTCGAGTCGCGAAGTCGCCGCCCCGGAATCCGGCCACCGCCGCCTCTATGCCCGCAGAGGGGAGCGTTAGCTCCGCCATCCAAGTCGGTGACTGCGTAGCTCGTGGTGCGGCCTCGGGCGGCGGCATGATTCACTCCTACGGGAAGCGAGCATCCCCGAGCGCGCGTTCCTCCTCGTCGGCGTCGAACCCGCCGCGTGCGTTGGGGAGCACGCCGTCATCGCCGCGGAACATGTCGTCGCGGCGGCGGCGGCGGCGGCAGGGGGTGGGGGGGTTCCTCCGGGGAGTAGCGGCTGAGGGAGGATGAGGGACATGGTGGAGCGCCGTGAGGAGCGGCTGGTTCTGATGGCATCCTCGTCATCGGAGTTGGACGACGGGGAGAGCTCCGGGCAGAGGTCGAACGCGGAGGGCGGCTGCGCTGGTGCGGGCGGGGCTACCGCTGCCACCCCGACGCCTAGCTAACCTGCCTCCGGTGCCGCCACGGTCCGCCGGCTCATCTCCACCACTGTGCCGTAACTGCCCCCACCTGCCCACCTCGTCTCGTCCCAAAATTCGGTGTGCCCTTCCTCTCTCCTCCTAATCGTCCCAAGAACAAGCTCTTGAGAGAAGTACGGATCTGACATAGTTGTATTTCACGGTGGCATGCTTCAATTCTGATTTCTAGACTGCATTACTATGTTATCTATCTATACATGTCTCCAACTGTTAGTATGGAATGCTTGTGTTTGCAGTTCTTATGCACACTGCTTGTCCTGTTTGGGTGTTGTCCATGAGCATTCATCAGTTACATGTATAGTGGTCCAATAGTACTGTGAAGTAGTCTTAGGAGATGTCTCCGAGGAAAGGATGCCGTATAAATTTGTTTGAGTTTGCATGACATTTCAGAATGTAGTTTCATTACCAAAATCAGATGCGTACAAAATGTTGTTGCTTTAGGAAACCTGCTTGTTATCTTTAGTCAGCTATTTTTCTCCCAAAAATCTAGTTTTTTCCCCAATCTTTGTCGTGCTCCAGTTTTTCACAAGTGTGGTTGCAGTTAAGAGCTCTCTCAAACTCCAAATAGATGTCATGCACCCTTTCTAAGCCTGATTATTTTGATCGATGAAACAGGGAGCAGATATGTACATGCATCATCCATATGTGCTACACGGCTACCATTCATTCATGTATGTACCTAGCTTCTCTGATTGATAGCTTGTGGTGGACTCACTCAAGGATGCAAGACCATTGAAGAAACCAGGTCATTGCTCATATCTTACCATGGAACTTATTCAAGAAAAGTCATATCCATATGGATGAGTTCATATGTACTTTAGCACTCGGTAGCAGTTTCACACCTCATTTCCTGCATATGATACTTTGCAGTGTGTCTTAAATTTGTCAAAGTAAGCTCATGTTTGTCTGTGCTTAAACCTGTCAGATTGAGAACATCTTCTTTGGATATATTGACCTTGTAGAGCTAACCTTCCTTGCCAGTTTCTGCTTGATTTCAAATTCTTCTTTGGTTTATAGACTTTCCTGCAGATGATAATTTGCAGCGTGTCTTAAAATTCTGCTTGATTTGGTGCAGTTTCTTGTGTATTCCTTGCTGAGAGATTAAACACGTCCTTGGGGCAAAGCTGGATGAGCTCTCCACCCAAAACTTCATTTCACGTCTGGTCTGGTCCCCTCCTTTTGATAACGATCATTATTTTGGTAACCACATTTCTCTAATCCTTTTCATTTCTGTTCTCTGTCAGTTTCATTATCATTAACCACATGTGAGAGCAGTAGCTATTACTTTGGCATAGTTAGCATACTTCCAGTCTAGTACTTAGCACACCTAGCATATTTTAGTTTGCTATTTTGGCATAGTTAGATTGGTCTTGGCATATCCCGTTACCTTTTTGTGTTACCGCTGCCTGGCTGCCTGCGAATGGTGTATGTTGCTGTCGAATCTGGATGATGTTTTAATGGAAGCATTGTTTAATGATGCCTTTATTTCATCGGATGCTTGCTCTTAACTGTCTGAATCAAGTTATTTGGGTTTACGTTATTCACTTTTTTTTCATTTTGATGTGCAGGCCTAACTTGTACATGGATCAGGTCATGATAATGTCAATATCTTTTGGATCTAAGAATGAAGAACCACCTATCTGAGCATACTACTTAGCCTTCAGATTTGAAGCATCTATGTATTTGTATGGAGAGAGAGAGAGAGAGAGAGAGAGAGAGAGAGAGAGAGAGAGAGAGAGAGTTATTAATATTAATGACTCAGCTTTAGTGGATAATGCTTGTGCAGTTCTATTAATATTAATAGTCCCTCGACTCAAACATTGAATCAGACACGGCGGCTGGCTGCTGCAGTTACGTAGTTTATTCAAAAGAAATACTAGTACTTTATTCAAAGCTGCAAACACGCTATGGAGCCAGACAGCCACAACAACAGGAGCTGCTGGAACACCCCGCGTCCCTGCCCAACAACGTGGAGCGTGCTGCCAAACAGCGACGGTGAAACTGCCCCGCAGGTGCTAATCTTCCCTGGGGCTGAGACGGGAATGAAAAATCCAAAAAAATCCACATCCCGGTTATTCTTTCCAGGGTCAATTGGCCTCCGCTGCCAAAGGAAGCCTAAGAGTACCCTTTTTCTTCTTCTTGAATTGCATCTTCTTGTTTTTCTTATCCTTTTTGTTCTTCTTCTTATCATCCTCATCATCACTATCATTCTTGTGAGGATAATCGGCAATCAAGTGGTCCTTACTCTTGCATTCATAGCATCTCATGGTTGGACCCTTGTCTTTGGTGAAGTCTCTCCCCTTTCTAGCACCATAGCCCTTCTTCCTCATAAATCTACCAAATCTCCTTACAAGAACTGCCATCTCCTCATCATCTTCATCATCACTTGAGTTAGCTTCATCATCACTTGAGATTTGCTTCTTTGTTTTGCCCTTGTGTCTTGATGTGGTTGTCTTGAATGCAACGCTCTTCTTCTCATTTTTGTCCTTCTTCTCATCATCCTTTTTCTTCCTTGACTTCTCCATCCTTCTCTACTCGGTATGTCTCATGTGTCATGACATCACCAAGCACTTGTGTTGGAGTCACCTTCGAGAGATCCTCCCTCATAAGGATAATGACCAAGGTCTCAAACCGAGGAGGTAGGCATCTCAAGAAGCGATGTAAGAAGTCCTTCACTAATTGTCTCACCAAGAGCCTTGAGATCACTAATGATAACACTCAACCAGTGAAGCATCTCCGGTATGCACTCATCATCTTTCATCTTGAAACTTGCAAACTTGTCCTTGACAATGTATAGCTTGGCACTCTTGACCGCGGTGGTGCCTTCATATGAGTCTTCCAATGTCTTCCACACCTCATGAGCATACTCCAAATCCTTGATTTGTTCAAACACCTTCTCATCAAGTGCACTATAGATTGTGTTGAGAGCAATGCCATTGAATTCAAGCTTTTCTTCTTCTCTTGGAGTGAGACTATTCATGTAAATCACTACAAAGTCATTCTCCACAATCTTCCACATCTTTCTATTCATTGATTTTAAGTGAGCTTTCATTTGTTTCTTCCAATAGCCATAGCTTGTGCCATCAAACCATGGAGGTTTGCCCATATGATTGATCAAATTGTTGTGAGCCATTTTGACATCGAAGGATGTTAAGCCTTGCAACAACGGTGACCACGGCTCTGATATCACTTGAAAGGTCCAAAGAGGCGATTTATGTAAAGACTCTGATACCACTTAATATTCCGCTGCTATTTACGTAAAGACTCTGTGGTATTATTCTCTATGTATTAAACCTTGTGATGGTACTATGTAATTTATCACTTATGTGTGTGATTGATCTCTGGGCGCCCATGAGTGAAAGGTCTAAAGAGGCTAGAGGGGGTGAATAATCTAATTAAAAATTCTACAAACAATACTTGACCAAGCGGTTAGTACAACAAATGGCGAATCGAGTTATGCGCTAGCCTACTAAAAAATGTAAGCCTTCTTAAGCGTTCTAAAATAAGTCTCTAGGTTCACACATGTTGACAATTCCTAACGCAATCACCAAGGCTAAAGGTATCTCTGGCAACGGTGCCAGAAAACTTGTTGACAATTCCTAACGCAATCACCAAGGTTAAAGATATCCCCGGCAACGGCGCTAGAAAACTTGTTGACATTGGATATAGCACCTAGCGAAATCCGCAAGCGTACGGATGTCAAGGTACTTTTCACCAAGGAGTATTCCTAGGTATCAAATTTCCATAGGGAACGCGAAGTAGACTAGTCAAGAACTAAGTGTATCCAAAGATAGGAGATAAACAGGGTAGAGAGGATCAGTGTGGTTTCTTTATCTAAGGCAAAACTAAGGAAGACATTAATTGCCACTACGGGACAGTGCTTGTTCCCAAATTATTGGGGTCACTCACACTCTAAAAGCCCTACGCTGATAAAATCAGGCCGAACGTGGTGGAATCCAGAGGACCTTAGGGCTGTCACCACCTAAAACCTACCACTACTATCTGTGGGCCTAGCCGCATTCACAAGTAAGATATAGCCTAAGCACCTCACTTAGTCTATAAACTTACTACTCTAATCGGATATCACTAACTAGAGCACCATAACCAGACGGTGAACAATAGTAAAGCAATAAAGTAATACTTAAGTAATGCGAAAGAATAAAGTTACCACACTAAAGAAGACTTTACTCGAAGAAGAGCTTCATCCTTTGTGCTACAAGTGGAGAAGTCGCCGACGGGCCCAGCTCCTCCTCCAGCTTCTCCTCACTTTCTCCCTCTCTTCTACTCCTCACTAGGAGAGCTCTAAGGCTATGACTCTCATGTGGAGAGTGTGTATCTAGTGGTTGTCCTTTACAAGTGAGGTAGAGGGTCCTATTTATAGTTTGAAGTGGAGTAGGGGCTACTCCATTGCCACGTCTTCGATCCGCGTGATGTCCATCGGCCTTCGTTGGATCAAACCGACCTCCAACCACCGTGGGATCAACGGTGGGGGTAATTGTGTCGCATGGGGAAGTGTACCGGCTTGAGTAGGGCGGCGGGTGCCGTGTGATGTAGGGCGGCCGCCCCCTTGTTTTGAGTTAACGCCTCCGATGCACTCCTGGAGGTCGGTAGAAGTTGAACCGACTTGGTCCCGGTCGGTTTGTTCACCGAATCCATTGTGGAGGGTTGGTAGCCCCACATGACAGGGCCACCAGACCGTAGATCTTGCACCGAACTTGGATCGACGGAGGACAAACTTGATTTGGCATGTCCCACGGATTGCTGACGTGGAACGTGGCAGGGACAGGGCGGGCGCCCTATGGACAGGGCCGGCACCCTGCAGCTTGGGCCAAATTGGCTCTTCTTTGGTGAGTGTGTAGGCCTCTCAGTTAGCTTTCCAACGCCTGGTCATTTGCCTGATTCTAAGTCCAGATGCATCCTGGGTGCTCATTTTACCCGGGACTGCTCCTGCGGCCCGTTCTCCAATCTCCGGAAAGCGTAACCTTATCGTTCAACCTCCGATTCAGATGAACCAAACTCCATTTCAAACTCCTTGACTTGGTGTTGTCACAAGAAGCATGGATGAAGCCTTTTCTCCTTATATATCACCGTTTTGTACTTACTTTGCACCTACACTCACATAGCCATCACAACTTGTGGAAATAGTTCGAAATAAAAACCTATGACTATGGTTTGTATCATTTTTATGACCAAATTAGGCACTGTTGACGGTATAAAATGGGGTGTTAAGGACTGTCAACAAAATTCCCCACACTAAACCTTTGCTTGTCCCGAGCAACGCAGAAAGATTCAAATGGAACTTTGATGTAAAGCAAGACTTATGAAGATAGGATGCAAGCATAAAAGATACACTTGGATTTTTTTTATGATTTTTGAAATTAAAAGCATAGCTCATACTTCTCCTCAAATGGGACTCTCAAATCACTCAGTGGTATATATATCCTCACCAAGGCATCTTTTTTTCTGTTGCCTTTGTTTTTCTACCGCTAACAGGCTTATGTGGAGTTTTAGGTAGGATAAAAGTAAAGCACACTTGAAATGCATATATTGCTAAGTCAAACAATGGATCTATTGAGAAAAATGTCATACACTCAGATCAAGGTGTGCATGTGTGTGAATGTGGAATGATGGTCATTACTCCATAGCAATGATTCCTTCTCCATCCTTTATTTGAGAGCATGGCTAGTTTTTTTTATGGACCGAAATTGTGTCCTCACAATTTTTTTCATGGGACATTTTGTCCTCTCTTTTTTTCAATACTTTTTCTCTTTCTTTTTTTTTCAATACTAGACAATGCCCCTCTTAAAGAATGATGGAGAAAGATCATGTTAACAAATGTGGAGTATTTATTTGGTGGAAATGAAAAGTATGTTTTTGCTTGCTTCTAGTGTAAAAGCATAGCATATATTTGGTGGAGTGTACGTGACCTTGATCTTAAGTGCATGATAAAATTCTCAACACAGGTCACAAGTTTGACAAAACTCGATACAAAAACAAGTAGCATAAGTGGAAAGTTTTCATCATGTAGCATGATATTTGGCTTTGGTAGGAAATAACACCATTGAGGAGAAATAAGGCTAATTGTTTTGATGTTTTATGAAACAAAAGCTTCCAAGAGATTTCATGGTAAGATATGATTCTTTTAGTCTACTATATCTCACTTCACGACAACTTAGTTGACATGTTTTTCCAAGATATGTCCACAAGTAGCAAGTATATGAACTTGGAATAAAGTTTATGCCAGCCAATCTTTTAAAGTCATGTTCATAAGCTGGCAAGGTTCTATCTCCCTCTTTTTTTAAGTTTGATCTTTAACATGTAAAGCTTTCAACACATTAAATAATACAAATATACAGCAAGAGTGAGTAGAGGGAGTGCAAACCAGCGTGCCATAGTGGCGAAGTCTTGAAAAGTGGTGGAGACAATGATGCAACATCCCCCACACTAGGACTTTTATGTCACTTGACATCAAAAACCTAGTGTGGATGTTAGGACATCCCTCAAAATGTACTCCATTATTGAATGATGTCTTGCTCAGATTATTGCTGTTGACGGTAGTTATACCATGTTTTTACCCCATCAAAACCGTCAACAAGATATTCTTTCTGGAAGGAAACCACCAAACACATAGTGACTTAGGTACAAATAACGTGGTTCCACATGTACTTGTCATTATTTAGTTGCAGGCACTCAGAACAGGTACTTTTCAGTGTCTGAAAGCTCCATATGAAGGTTGGGCAACCAACCAAGTATGGCCAAATGACAAACCAACTTCATAATCATTAATATCATAGCTTCTAGAGACAATGTGCAAAAGATGGGCACAATGATGGGGTCGGCCGACGGTAGCACCACCATTGTGCTCAGAATTGCATGAGGAAGCCACCTGCAGAAGATGGACCTTTGATTCCACCAAAGGTGGGTCGGCCGACCCCACCTTTGTAGGCCCCGAAGCTCAGCTGCACTCCAGCGAAGTGGGGAAACCTTCTAGAAGACCCTGGCTGGGCCCACCTGCCATAGGGGGTCGGCTGACCCCCTCATTGGGCCCAGCCAGGTCGGTTGAACCTCCACCGCCTTTCTCATGTTGAACATGTGATGGTAAAGCTCCACCCTTGATCCTAAGGCGGTTATATGGCGGTTTGATCCAATGGTGCATGATGGAGGTCACACGGATTGATGACATGGTAGTGGAGTAGCCTCTACTCCACCTCCCCCTATAAATACCCCCCATAGGCCTTCAATTTAGAGCATGATTCATAGGAGAAATCACTATGTTGTAGCTTTAGCTCTGCTATAGTGCTATGCTAGTTGGGAGAGAGTGAGGGAAGTCTTCAGGTGAAAGCCCCGGGCCTGTCGGGAGTCTTCTCCAAGGTATACCTCAGCGGAAGCAAATCTTCAAGCAAGTTTTACATCCGAGTCCTTCTAAGTATTTGATATTCTGGTTCTGGTATTTTAAGTATATACTTGCTTTACTTACACATTGCTTTACTTAGTGAAGTGCTCTAGTCTCTTGGAAGGATTAGAGTAGTAAGTATAGTGTAGATGTGGTGTTTAGGCTATATCTTATCATTGTGGGCCGCTTGTCGCACAGATTGTTAGTGGGTGCCAGCAAGTGGTGACAGCCTTGTTTGGTCTTAGTATCCCGCCACGTGTGTAAGACAAGTTATTAAAATGGCAGGGCATCAATACAATAGCATAACCGCCTCGGGAGGAGTTATATCTCCTCCTGTTTCGCCTATCGCCTCTTGTAAAGGGAGGAGGTGGTAAACCTCTTTATACTTAGAACACCAAGACTAGATATCTTTGCTACATAAGAACCTCTCTACCCAGTTATCATAGATCCTTTGTCTCATCACTGGACGGTCTTGAACCTAGTTAGAACACTTCACGTTCCCCGTGGAAAATACGATACCTGGAATACTCCCGGTGAAGGTTACATTGACTACCGTACGCTTGTGGTATATCCGTTTGCCACTTCTGGTGTCAACAAGCTTTCTGGCGCCGTTGCCGGGGAACGGTAGCTGTTTTTACTAGAATCGGGTCGTCCGAGTTATCCTTCTTTAATCTTTCTTTTCTTTTTATCCTTTCCACACCATGAACCAGACACGCATATCTCATCTCGCCGCTCCGAAGGGCGCTTGTTTGGTGCCACCACCATCATCACAACCTATTCTTTCACCTAGCTATGAGCTTCACCCTAGTTTCATAGCTAAGGTTTAGGAACAACCTTTTGCTGGGGAAGAAGATGGAAACCCCTACACTCACTTACATGAGTTTGAGCAATTGTGTTTATGCCTTCACATTCAAGGCATGACACAAGATACCTTGAAATGGAAGCTATTCCCATTCTCTTTGATGGGAGAAGCTAAACATTGGTATGCTCGACACGTAGAGAGTGCACATGGAGAGTGGGAAAGGCTTCAATCCAAATTCTGCTTAGCTTTCTTCCCTATCTCTCGTGTTGCTCGTCTTCGACTAGAGGTCCTAACCTTCAAGCAAAAGGAGAAGGAGACTCTAGGTGCGGCATGGGCCCATTTCACAGATCTAGTATCCCTTGGTCCTGATCTTGCTATAACCGAGCCAACATTGTTACAACATTTTTACCTCGGTCTTAGCAAAGATTCTGCACAATTCCTTGATATATCTTCTGGAGGAGCATTCCTTCGTTGTACCGTTGGTGGAGTGAAGAAACTTCTTGCTAAAATTCTTGAAAACACTCCCCACACCCACGGGTATGGTAAACCTCCTGAGGAATAAAATGAATTAATCCCCAGGCAAAAAGAAATCCCGATAGCCGAATCAAAATCAGTCTCATCCAAAGATTTCGCCATCGATCCTGAACCACAAATACCAGAAACATCGGAGGAGAAAGAAATTTGTCCTATAAATTGCTCCTTTGATTTCGAGGCTAATCTCTTATCTGACCTTGCTAGTTTTGGGAATGCCTACAATTATCCTATCCAAAAGTGACCTTTTAAGAAACATCATTCAAAACCTCTGAAGAAAGGATCTCTTCAAAACTCTCCCAAATTAGCATCATCTGACGCCTCGAATTCCCATGTGGCACATAGGGAAATATCTAGGATCTTGGATGAACCTCCAAAAGGAATGCTGACTGTGCCCATAGAAGGAGAGCCAAAATGCCTAGAAGAAAAGTCTATCCTCTCCTCTTCTATGCCCACACCCACCATGTCCTTTGAACCCATTTCTAAACTCATTCTTGATCCCGATGATCCCAATTTTGCCCTTCCTTCAAAGTCTGATGATGATCCGGTCATTGACTCTGGGGATTCATTAAGACACCCGAGGTGTGAGAGTCATCAAGCCCATAAATCTGACAAAAAAGTGCAACAACAACGGTTAGTGAATCTATCTACTGTTGTAAGTAAAGAGTGGTTAGATGAGGCTGAAGCATCAATGACGGTTGCTAAAATGCTCACTCATGTAAGAAGGATATCTTGTCAAGTAATGGGCATTTGTAGCAAAATTTGCTATGATCCTAGCCTCGGCATCAACATCATTCCTCATTTCCATGTTCAAAGTTCATCAAAGAATCACCTACTCCAATCTCAAAAGTGTCTTATTCTCCCCAATGGTCAAGTCCTTGATTGTTTAGGAGTCCTTCGAGACGTACCTGTGGTGATTGATGATCTGAAGATCTCCCTAAATTTCCACATCTTTGACCTTCCTAGACTTTCCTTTCATCTCACATTCATTGGAAGGCTAATCATGCGAATCTTGGAGGACATTGGAAATGAGAAGCTTGGTCATGGAATAGGTGACGATTATCTACCTGTTTGGTCTTCACAACCTCTCAACAAAGGGGTAGAATCCAAATCTATGCATGATCCAAGGGGTGAGCTTATGGCAGTTTCAATTTCAACCATAGCTCATCCAAGTCCTAAAAAGGACTTGGAATGTCTTGAAAAAGAAATTGCTCAACCACTCCTTAAGCAGGAAGGTTATATTAATGAGCATGGAAGTTATCCCTTGATCCTCTCATTAGACCCTTGCTCATATGAGAAACCTCCCAAATCAATCCTTCTCTCTACCACTACCACACGCAACATCTACAACCTCTTCACCCTTCTTGTTCCTAAAATCTTTGCAAGGCTGGTTGTAGATGTGTTTGTCTATCATAAATTTTGCAAGTCTCGTAGTGATTTGGTATGAGTTCTTGCAACCAGATCTACAAAGGTTGATAGTGAATTAAACATGATGCAACCTATTCTTAACCTTAGTAGATTAGTGAGACTTTTGGTTCTGTTGGTGTGTTGCCACCAACAGAACCCCTGCACTTGAAGTTTTCTCTATTTCCATGACTCAGGACACACCTTACACCAAGTGTGAGGGGGTCATTTGACCTCCTCGAACACATTTGGGTGTTGAAGGACACCCCGAGCAAAAAGCATCAGTGCAGGAACACATCATTAGAGGTAAGAATGCACAAGGAAAGAACCAAAGTGGCTGGAGCCTCCAAGGTGGGGTCGGTCGACCCCACCATAGACCCCTTAGCCTACCAGTCAACCTCCACTTTGTTGAGCCATACTTCTTGACTGGTTTGTCACTTTCCTTCCTCTTGTTTAGTGCATTCCTCTTACTTTTGTCTTCAACCCTCTAAAATAAAATAAAAAAATTCTCCTTGACTTCACACTCGAGCTTTTGTCTCTAATTGGATGAATCTTGTATATCATGCTTCCATTTTATGCTAGTATGCTTGGGTTTGGTTGTATGAATCGATCATAACTCCATAGTCTTTTTAAATTAAGCATGGTGGTTTGGTTAAATAAACTACCTTAATCAAACATGACATGGTGTTAAGCTTGATTATTGAATCAAAACATACTCGTATAGAACTTGGTTGCACTTTTGGACTAACCCCTGTAGTAAGAACCTCGACATCTCTATGGGTAAGTCATAAGATCATTCGTGGAGACAAATCACGGTCCTCAGGTGCAACTCAAGGGTCAAGTTATTTGGCCAAGGAAAACTTCGATGCAATACAACTGAGAAGGACCAGTGCTACAACTCATCTCTAAGGTAAGTGGCCACCTTCTTAAAGTTTTACATGAGCATGAACTATGAAAAAAGAAAGTGACATGCTAGAATTCAACCTTGCTAATGATTTAACACAACTGAAATGTACATGTCTTTACTTCTTTATGGTTTGAGCACTAGTCTAGAATGCACATAATTAGACTAGCCTCCATGTCAAAACTAGGCCCAAGAAGCCTCCAAACATGGGTCGGGTGACCCACTCTTGGTGGCCAAGTTTTGGCAAACCATTTCTTGCCTCGAGGGAAGCCTAAATCCAAAACCCGTTCGCACCGAACCATCCAAAGGTGGGTCGGCCTACCTAGGTTTGACACGTAACCTGAGCCAGCATTCCCAAAATCCATTGAGGATAGTTTAGAGAGCCGTGGGCTAGCTCTGCGTGGTCTGGTTCTACCAGATAGGGGTCGGGTGACTGAAAGCCCATGTTTGGTTTTGGGTAATTGATGAAACATAGTTTGCTAATAGTGTGCTCTAAGTGTTTCATGAGAACAATTAGAAAATAAGATGGAGCAAAGGAACAGGTCGGTGGAGGACACAAGTGAAGGGCAATGACGGCATCCATTCAAACGGTATAAGTCCATCATCGAAAAGTGTCCGCAAGCTTCATCAACAGATGAGAAGGAAGATGTTGAAAAGCTAGGAGCTCAAGGCAAAGGTATAGCCAATAGGAGCTCTTTTGGTTTTGGTGATCAAGACTCCATAGAGGGAGTGGTCACATTTAGGATAGATAGCCGTACTATCAAGAGGGGCGAAATCGTTGATGAAATGCGGTTATCAAGTGCTACTAGGTGTTCATGATCATTGCATATGCATATAGATGCTAGTAACACTAACTTGACCCGTGGAAAACTCTTTAAAAAGGCTAACACACGTGCACCTAAGTGAGAGAAGCTTTGGAGTGTTAGCGCCTTTGGAAACGGGGTGAAGTTTTGAGGGTTAGAGAGGGTTTGGTCCTCTCTTCCTCCTGCCGAGCTTGCTCAGCAGGATTTGGCGAATTTCGGAAACGTTACAATAGAAAAACTAGCGTCGGACCGTGCTGTCACAGAGCATCAGACCATTAGCCTCGGTCCGACGGCTAACACTTGTTCTGCTCATTCTGAGAGCGTCGGACGCTGCGTTTGAGGGCGTCGGACTATTGTCCGAGTGTCCGACGGTGCTGAACGAGCGAGAGCTGACACGTGGAGAACTCAGAGGGCGTAGGACCATTCTGTTTAGTCCGACGGTGTGCGTCGGACTATCGTCCGACGGTTTTCAGTGCTCGGGGAGCTCTTTGGAAACGTCGGAGCGTGGCTTCGTTTAGTTCGACGGGCAGTGAAACTTCAGTCTAACGGTGGTCTGCTGAGGGCGTCAGACCGAGGGTTTGGTCCGACGGTGAGTTTTGGCGCGAGAAAATAGCCGTTGTGTTTCAACTGTCGACTTCAAACGGCAGAGGACACATGGCGTCCATCTGAGGCGTCGGACCGGCGTTGTTAGTCCGGCGATCAGGCCGTCGGACAGTCCGACGGTGCACAGTTTTGCCCAAACGGCTAGTTCTTTGTGTGTGGTTTATAAATAGGGACTTGGCCGGTTTGGGGAGGTAGAGCAGATACTCCTGAACATTATAGCATACTTGTGAGCCTTCCCACTCCACTCTCACTCATCCTACTTGATTGTGTTCATCATTTGGTGAGATTGGAGAGCATCAAGTGCATTGCATTGCTTGAGAGCATCTAGAGGCACTTGGTAGTTGTCTTTCGCAGCGGTTTCTCTTATTGCTCTTGGAGTTTGCCAACTCCTAGACGGCTTGGAGCTGCGAGGATCATTGAGGGGAGTTGGTGATTGTCTCCGCCTCCGATCGGTGAAGTTGTGAGGGGTTCTTGAGCCTATCCCCGCGGGAGATCGCAAAAGGCTACTCTAGTGGATTTCTCCTAGCTTGTGGATCCCCGTCTTGTGTTGGTTGTGCGGCACCCTTGAGAAGGGTTTGGCGTGTGATGCCAATTAGCGGGTGAACCTCCAAGTGGGTGTATCGCTACAACGAGGACGTAGCTTGCCGGTAAGCAAGTGAACCTCGGTAAAAATCATTGTGTCAATCACTTGCCGAGGATTTCTTGATTATTGTGATTGTTCTTATTGGTACTCATCTCATCACTACACCGGCGGTATAATATTCACTCTCTCTACTCTTTACACTCTCGTACTTACTCTTGTGTAGCTAGTTAGCTTAGTTGCTCACCTAGGAGTAGAGTAGAAGTAGCAACTTAGCCTCTCGTGTGTGAAATAGAGACTATAGCTTAGAACGGTTAGGAGGCTTGCATTTTTAGTAGGCTAGCGCAAGAATTCGCTTCGCTTATTATTTATCTAACCTCTTGCTTGAGTTGTTGGTTGTAGAATTTTTATAGGCTATTCACCCCCCTCTAGCCATTTAGGACCTTTGAAGTGGTATCGGAGCCGAGGCACCGTTGATTTGGGGCTTAACAACCTACGGTGTAAAAATGGCTCAACTCAACATTCACATCAACAACACCAAGAAGCCACCCCAATTTGATGGCGCAAATTATGCATATTGGAAGAGCAAGATGACCTCACACATCAAGTCAATCAATAGAGAGGTTTGGAAGGTTGTGGAGACAAAGATTGAGATTGCCAATGTGGCCAACCTCACAACCGCCGAAGAAAGATTGCTCCAACTCAATGACATTGCGGTTTGTGCTATCCATGAGGCTCTAGATGAGAAGGTGTTTGAGCAAGTCAAAAATATTGAGAGTGCTCATGAGGCTTGGAAGAAGCTTGAGGAATCATATGAGGGCACCAAGGGTGTGAAGACCGCAAGAGCTTACATCCTCAAAGATGGATTTGCTAGCTTCAAGATGAAGGAAGATGAAAGTGTCCCGGAGATGTTTCATAGATTGCAGGTGATTGTGAATGATCTCAAGGCAGTGGATGAGGAAGTAAAGGATAGTGACTTCTCCATGAAGTTCTTGAAAAGTTTGCCCAAGCGCTTTGCTACCTTGATCACGGTTTTGGTGAAGACTACCTTGAGTGAGTTAACACCAAACCAAGTGCTTACGGAGGTGATGACCGATGATGCCTATAGAGATGATGATGACAAGGAGGAGTTGATCGATAAGAAGAAGAAAGAAAAAGATGAACACTCCAAAGATGAGAAGAAGAAGAGTGTGGCATTCAAAGCCACATCATTATCAAAGGGCAAGGGCAAAGCAAAAGTTGAATCAAGTGAAGATACATCAAGCACAAGTGAGAGTGATGAGGAGATGGCCCTTCTAGTGAGAAGATTTAGCAAGTTCATGAAGAAGAAGGGCTACCGGGCAAGAAGGAAGAAGAATGCAAGAAAGTTTGATGGGCCAAGAAGATGCTTCAATTGTGGAAGCAAAGATCACTTGGTGGCCGATTGCCCACACTCAAGTGATGATGAGCACAAAGGCAAAAAGAAGAACAAGCATGAGAAGAAGGAGAAGAAAGAAAAGAAAGAATCTTCATACAAGAAGAAGAAGAACTACTCTCATGTGGTGACATGGGATAGTGATGCATCTTCAAGTGATGAAGATAGTGATGATGAGAAGAAGAGTAAGAAGAAGGCACATGCAAGCATTGCTATTCATGAGAAGCCTTCCATCTTCGATACTCCTTTATGCTTCATGGCCAAGGGCTCAAAGGTATCATCCGATAGCGAATCTAGTGATGATGACCTAACAAAAGAGGAACTAATTGACATGCTTGATGATGCACGTGTTCATTTTGATAAACTTAGAAAGGAATGCAAGGGCTTGCGCAAGAGTAAGCTCACTCTTGAGCAAGAACTTGAGGAGCTTAGAGCATCTTATGAGAGTCTAAAAGAAGGCCATAAGAAGTTTCAAAAGTCTCACACTAAGCTTGATGAAGCTCATTCCGCTCTAGTGACTCAAAATGAGAACTTACAAAGTCAAGTACAAAAGAAGGAAATTAAAACATGCAACATAGGTGTAACAGTGATATATCTTGTGAACCTATTATTGTTGCCACCACTAACCCTTCTTGTCGCACTTCCACTACTACCTCACCTACTAGTGACCCTTCACTAGTAGTTGAGAACAAGAACCTAAAGGAGGAGGTTAAAAAGCTCAATCACTCCTTAGCTAAGGCTTATGGTGGTGAGGACCGCTTGCTTATGTGCTTGGGTAGCCAAAGGGCATCTCTCCATAAAGAGGGATTGGGCTATATCCCCAAGAAAGGCAAGACCGCCTTTGCTCCTCACAAGACTTGTTTTGTGAAGAGAAATGGCCGGTATTGCACAAAATGCAAGCAAGTTGGTCATTTAGAGCAAGATTGCAAAAACAAGAAATCCAATGCATATGTATCCTTAATTAAGTTTGATTCTTGCTACATTCTCACTATGGGATAAAATGGTGTGAAAGCTAAGTTTGTTGGTACATCCATGTTGGGTCCAAAGAAGAAGACCACTTGGGTACCAAAGAGTTTAGTCACTAACCTCCAAGGACCCAAGCAACATTGGATACCTAAGAAGAATTGATCTCTTTTTGTAGGTCAATTACAAAGCCGGAGGAAGGCATTGGGTGCTTGATAGTGGATGCACAACATATGACCGGTGATTCTATTATGTTTGGCTCTCTCAACACAAGTGCAAATAGTGACTTTGATGCAATTACATTTGGTGATAACAAGAAAGGAAAAATGAAAGGACTTGGTAAGATTGCAATATCCAATGACATGTCCGTCTCCAATGTGTTGCTAGTTGAAAGCGTGAACTTCAATTTACTCTCGGTTGCACAACTTTGTGATCTCGGTTTCAAGTGCATATTTGGGGTTGATGATGTTAAAATTGTTAGTGTTGATGGCTCAAATTTGATATTCAAAGGCTTTAGATATGACAACCTATATCTTGTGGATTTCAATGCAAGTGAAGCTCAATTGTCAACTTGTTTGATCACTAAGTCAAGTTTGGGTTGGTTATGGCATAGAAGGCTTGGTCATGTTGGAATGAAACAATTGAACAAACTAGTGAAGCATGATCTAGTTAGAGGCTTGAAAGATGTCACTTTTGAGAAAGATAAGCTTTGTAGTTCATGTCAAGCCGGCAAACAAGTTGGAAATACACATCCTAAGAAGAGAATGATGAGTACTAGTAAAGCTTTTGAGCTCTTGCATATGGACTTGTTTGGACCAACCACATATACTAGCATTGGTGAGAACAAGTATGGATTTGTGATTGTGGATGACTACACTAGATATACATGGGTGTTCTTTCTAATTGACAAGAGTGAAGTGTATGATCTACTCAAGTCTTTTGTCAAGAGAAGGCAAAATGAGTTTGAAACAACCATCAAGAAAGTTAGAAGTGACAATGGTAGTGAATTCAAGAACACTAAGATTGATGAATTGTGTGATGAGTATGGCATTGGACATCAATTCTCACCCAAGTATACACCACAATCAAATGGCATTGTTGAAAGAAAGAATAGAACCTTGATTGATATGGCAAGATCAATGCTAAGTGAATACAATGTTAGTCATTCTTTTTGGACCGAAGCAATCAACACCGCTTGCTACTACATCAACCGATTATATTACCATGGTATGCATGCAAAGACTCCATATGAGCTATTGAATGGTAGAAAGCCCAACATTGTATATTTTCGGGTTTTTGGTTACAAATGCTACATTCTCAAGAAAGGCACAAGATTGAGCAAGTTTGAAAAGAAATGTGATGAAGGTTTCTTACTTGGCTATTCAACCACAAGCAAGGCATATAGAGTTTGGAATTTTGCTAGGGGTACTCTTGAGGAGGTACATGATGTTGAATTTGATGAAACCCAAGGCTATCAAGATGAAGTTAAAAATCTTAGTGATGTGAGAGGCAATGACTTGGCAAATGCAATGAAAGATATGGATATTGGTGATATTAGGCCGAGGCAAGTCAATGATGATGAAGATGACGGTGCAATTCATACAAGTATGCAAGTTAATGATGAAACATGTGCAAGTGACTCACAAGATCAAACTCAAGTGCAAGATCAACAAGCTAGTTCATCTCAATCAAACAATCAAGTTCCTACTCTCCAACCGGTCTCTATTGCAAGGGATCACCCTTTGGATCAAATCATTGGTGGCATTCAAAGTGGAGTTCAAATTAGAGTAAGACTAGCTCAAATTTGTGAGCATTTCTCATTTGTGTCATCTATTGAGCCAACCAAGATTGAGGAAGCATTGAAAGATGTTGATTGGGTCAATGCCATGCATGAAGAGCTCAACAATTTCACAAGAAATCAAGTTTGGGAGCTAGTGGAAAGACCAAAGAAACACAATGTGATAGGAACCAAATGGGTCTTTAGAAACAAGCAAGATCAAGATGGCATAGTAATAAGGAACAAGACTAGATTGGTTGCACAAGGTTACACTCAAGTAGAAGGGCTTGATTTTGGAGAAACCTATGCACCGGTTGCTAGATTGGAGGCCATTAGAATCTTATTAGCCTGTGCTTGTGCCCACAACATCAAGTTATATCAAATGGATGTCAAGAGTGTATTTCTCAATGGATACATCAATGAGTTGGTATATGTGGAACAACCTCCCGGATTTGAAGATGTGAAGAAGCCCAACCATGTGTACAAGCTAAGAAAGGCATTGTATGGTTTGAAGCAAGCACCTGAGCATGGTATGAGAGATTTCTTGCTCTCTAAAGGGTTCAAAATGGGAAAGGTTGATACAACTCTCTTCACTAAAAAGCTTGGTAATGATTTATTTGTGTTGCAAATATATGTGGATGATATCATATTTGGATCAACCAATCAAGATTTTTGTGAAGAATTTGGCAATATGATGGCAGAGTTTGAAATGTCCATGATCGGTGAGCTTAGCTACATCCTTGGTCTTCAAGTCAAGCAAATGAAGAATGGTACATTTGTAAGTCAAGGCAAGTACATAAGGGACATGGTGAAGAAATTTGGATTGGAACATGCAAAGGCCATGAATACTCCTATGGCAACTAATGGGCATTTGGACTTGGATGATAGTGGCAAAATGGTAGATCAAAAGCTATATAGATCAATGATTGGAAGTCTCCTTTATGTGACCGCATCTCGACCGGATGTCATGTTTAGTGTGTGCATGTGTGCAAGATTTCAAGCCTCACCAAGAGAAAGTCATTTGAAAGCCGTAAAGGGAATATTGAGGTATTTGAAGGGCACACAAGATGTTGGGTTGTGGTATCGAAAGGGGTCCAACTTTGAGCTCATTGGATATTCGGACTCCGACTATGCCGGTTGTAAGGTGGATAGAAAAAGCACTAGTGGAACTTGTCAATTGCTTGGAAGGTCACTTGTATCTTGGTCTTCAAAGAAGCAAAATAGTGTTGCTCTCTCAACGGCCGAAGCGGATTACATTAGTGCCGGAAGTTGTTGTGCATAATTGCTTTGGATGAAGGCAACTTTGAGTGATTTTGGATTGAAATACAAGAAAGTGCCTT
The DNA here is from genome assembly GCA_038502445.1 of Eremochloa ophiuroides. Lineage (NCBI taxonomy): Eukaryota > Viridiplantae > Streptophyta > Magnoliopsida > Poales > Poaceae > Eremochloa > Eremochloa ophiuroides. The sequence goes on along the minus strand of JAHLJS010000007.1, from coordinate 38,163,666 downwards.
TGCTATGTGACAATGAGAGTGCTATCAAGCTAACCAACAACCCCGTGCAACATTCAAGAACAAAGCACGTTGATATAAGGTATCACTTCATTAGAGATCACCAAATGAAGGGAGACATTGCAATTGAGAGTGTTGGCACCGAAGATCAATTAGCGGATATCTTTACCAAGCCACTTGATGAGTCAAGATTTTGCAAGTTGAGAAATGAGCTAAACATACTAGACTACTCCAACATGAAGTGACAAGCATCCTATATCATATGACATGCCTCTCCTTCGATTAAAGCAAGGTAAAATTGGTTGACATGGCATTCATACTTTGATAAGGATTTATCTACTTCATGTAGACATGAAATGCATCTTATAGGCTCATTCATGAAAAATCAAATGTTTTCATGTATATAGGGTACCACTTTTGTTCTTTATGCTTATATGATCAAGTGGTAGCATATGACATATTGATAGGCTTGCAAACCTAGTGTTGAATCTAGAACATGAGCTCATGATGTGTAACTTTACATGGTCAAGATAACCCTACTAGTGAGGTGTGAAGAAGCTTGTCCTTGGATCAAACTTAGTTACATATTCTAGGCAAGTGATCTAGATTGAACCAATGTGAAAATGAACTAAACTCCATTTATTGACTTGATACTCCCATAATTTGCACCATTTTTGGTGATTGTTGACAAAGGGGGAGAAGAAAGTCACAAAGATAAGAATGGAAAGGGGTCATGGAAAGGGGTCAATTCAAAATTTGAAAGCACACAAGTAGGGGGAGCAAGCTCATGAATAAGTTGTTGCATTTGGTTGCGCATTAACATATGATTTGTTGCATTGTCAAAACTTCAATTTCTATGACTTGTTTGTTTGGTATAATGTTTAGAAATAGGATTTGAATGGTGTTTGACAAACTAGCATGCATAGTACTTACTTGTCATACAAATTACCTCTCTGGCTTAAATGTTGATCTCACGAGGTATTTTGAGTTTGTGAAGCATGACTAATAAACTATGGTGCTAAGGATGGTATAATTCCGCAACTCCGATGGTATCACGCTTCAAAGGTCCATTCTATATACCTTAGCATCATTTGGTAGTGGTAGCTCACCCAAACTTTCAAATCCAAGCATATGTGAAAAATTGAACCAAACACAAGGAATCACATATGTAGGGGGAGCTAATACTACCAAAGTGCAAACTTGGTTTTCATTTCATATCTTTGTGAGGGTTGTCATCAATTACCAAAAAGGGGGAGATTGAAATCCCATGTTTGGTTTTGGGTAATTGATGAAACCTAGTTTGCTAATAGTGTGCTCTAAATGTTTCATGAGAACAATTAGTAAAGAAGATGGAGCAAAGGACCGGGTCGGTGGAGAACACAAGTGAAGGGCAATGACGGCATCCATTCAAACGGTATAAGTCCATCATCAAAAAGTGTCCGCAAGCTTCATCAAGAGACGAGAAGGAAGATGTTGAAAAGCTAGGAGCTCAAGGCAAAGGTATAGCCAATAGGAGCTCTTTTGATTTTGGTGATCAGGACTCCATAGAGGGAGTGATCACATTTAGGATAGATAGCCGTACTATCAAGAGGGGCGAAATCGTTGATGAAATGAGGTTATCAAGTGCTACTAGGTGTTCATGATCATTGCATATGCATATAGATGCTAGTAACACTAACTTGACCCATGGAAAACTCTTTAAAAAGGCTAACACACGTGCACCTAAGTGAGAGACACTTTGGAGTATTAGCGCATTTGGAAACGGGGTGAAGTTTTGAGGGTTAGAGAGGGTTTGGTCCTCTCTTCCTCCTGCCGAGCTTGCTTAGCAGGATTTGGCGAATTTCGGAAACGTTACAATAGAAAAACTAGCGTCGGACCGTGCTGTCACAGAGCGTCGGACCATTAGCCTCGGTCCGATGGCTAACACTTGTTCTGCTCATTCTGAGAGCGTCGGACGCTGCGTTTGAGGGCGTCGAACTATTGTCCGAGCGTTCGACGGTGCTGAACTAGCGAGAGCTGACACGTGGAGAACTCAGAGGGCGTCGGACCGTTCTGTTTAGTCCGACGGTGTGCGTCGGACTATCGTCCGACGGTTTTCAGCGCTCGGGGAGCTCTCTGGAAACGTCGGACCGTGGCTTTGTTTAGTCCGACGCGCAGTGAAACTTCAGTCCGACGGTGGTCTGCTGAGGGCGTCAGACCGAGGGTTTTGGTCCGACGATGCTCTGTCCGACGGTGAGTTTTGGTGCGAGAAAATAGCCGTTGTGTTTCAACGGTCGACTTCAAACGGCAGAGGACACGTGGCATCCATCCGAGGCGTCGGACCGGCGTTGTTAGTCCGGCGGTCAGGCCGTCGGACAGTCCGACGGTGCGCAGTTTTGCCCAAACGGCTAGTTCTTTGTGTGTGGCTTATAAATAGGGACTTGGCCGGTTTGGGGAGGTAGAGCAGATACTCCTGAACATTATAGAATACTTGTGAGCCTTCCCACTCCATTCTCACTCATCCTACGTGATTGTGTTCATCATTTGGTGGGATTGGAGATCATCAAGTGCATTGCATTGCTTGAGATCATCTGGAGGCACTTGGTAGTTGTCTTTCGCAGCGGTTTCTCTTATTACTCTTGGAGTTTGCCGACTCCTAGACGGCTTGGAGCTGCGAGGATCGTTGAGGGGAGTTGGTGATTGTCTCCGCCTCCGATCGGTAAAGTTGTGAGGAGTTCTTGAGCCTATCCCCGCGGGAGATCGCAAAAGGCTACTCTAGTGGATTGCTCGTAGCTTTTGGATCCCCATCTTGTGTTGGTTGTGCGGCACGCTTGAGAAGGGTTTGGCGTGTGATGCCAATTAGCGGGTGAACCTCCAAGTGGGTGTATCGCTACAACGAGGACGTAGCTTGCCGGTAAGCAAGTGAACCTCGGTAAAAATCATTGTGTTAATCTCTTGCCGAGGATTTCTTGATTATTGTGATTGTTCTTGTTGGTACTCATCTCATCACTACACCGGCGGTATAATATTCACTCTCTCTACTCTTTACACTCTCGTACTTACTCTTGTGTAGCTAGTTAGCTTAGTTGCTCACCTAGGAGTAGAGTAGAAGTAGCAACTTAGCCTCTCGTGTGTGAAATAGAGACTATAGCTTAGAACGGTTAGGAGGCTTGCATTTTTAGTAGGCTAGCGCAAGAATTCGCTTCGCTTATTATTTATCTAACCTCTTGCTTGAGTTGTTGGTTGTAGAATTTTTATAGGCTATTCACCCCCCTCTATCCATTTAGGACCTTTCAGCGACCCACACATGGACTCCAGTGCCTGATTCGTTCGCTCCAGAACGTTGTGCCAACGTCTCCTCGATGCTCTCTCTTCAAACGCTCACGAATTCGGATAGGGATAATGTTGGCACGCCTCCCTTTAACCTCTCCTCCTCTATTTGCTCTTCCCACTTCTCCTCATCTCAACTCTAGTATTTTCGAACCTCCTTTGTACCTCCCAAGTCTCTAAGAGAGACTCCACCATGGCCCTCACTAGTAAAAATGCCATTATTCCTTTGGTAAGGGTCACTACAATACGAGAGATCACTTTTCAAGACCCCATGGAGGTCAAGGTGCTTGAGGTTGAGCCCTACGGAGTATACTAGCTCCTACACGCCTTCGATGCCCACCTTTCATGAAGAACCACAAGGTCATTGGCGGTGGGCTGGGACAAGGGAAGATGTTTATTCTCCAGCTCACATACGAGGAGAAGAAGTAGTTGTGTGAGTAGCGAAACTCCACTAGCTCTGCAAAGACCACCTGGCGGAAGGTTAATCCTCCATGATCAATGGGCCATCAAGGCACTTTGAGGATGACCACACAAGAAGAGTGTCTTGGAGAAGTTTCTTTATGTGGTTTCCACATCTAGGAACGACAATAGTGCCTTAAAGGAGCAAGTAGCGGAGTTGAAAACGGCTCACTTGGATTTAGAAGACAACTTCCGCACTCTTTGCATTAGCACTAGTGCGAAGATGAAGTGTGTATCAAAGGCCATGGGGCGTGAGGTCATCCACTTTTCACGCTAGATATCTTAAAAAAATCTTCACAAATAAGAAAGATACTTATCTAGGTTTATTTCCTAGTAACTTGTGCCTATGTTTAATAAAATTTTGGTTCTACTGGTGTGTTGCCACCAGCAGGGCCCCTGCACTTGACATTTTCTTTGTCTCTCTAACCCAGTATGCAGCAAGCCAAGTGTGGGGGGAGGTTGGTGACCTCCCCAACACACTCGAGAACAATTCTAAATGCACCACGATGATGTTCACAACGAGACACGTCTGCTCGACAAACCTGTCCCAAGAAGCCTTTAAAGGCAGGTCATGCGACAGACACATCAACACAAAACAGAAGAACGCAAGTGCATGCGCACCTTCAAAGGTGAGGATTCGAATGGTGATCACTGGAGTAGCCAGAAGCTCCATGGTGGGGTCGGCCGACCCTACCTGGGACCTCTGGACCCACCAGTCAGCACCCATCAGCGTCTACTTGCTTCCCGACTGGTTTGTCACTCTTACTCCCCTCCGTTCTTTCATTTTTACTTTTTATTTGCTTTCCTTAGATGAAATAAAATAAAAATAGAAACAAGAAGACTTGCATCTGAAAATAAAAAGTGACATGATTTATGACATTTAATGGGTAGAAACGTCACAAAGTTTAATTCTTGCATATGCTTATACTTGTGGGTCACATTTCTTGACAGGAATATCATATTGACTTAGTTGTTGACAAATGTGATATAGTTCTTAACTCATGATTCATACATTTTCTATTCAAAGTGCTTAGAGATTTATTTTAAAAATGTCATAAAACCATAGTGTCACTCACTCCTCAATAGCAAGAAAATTCCTACCAAAACCATATATGATCATACCATGTTCAAAACCCCATCTAGTCATGCTATTTGCAATTGCTTTGAGTTTGGTCAAATCTTGTTGACCCTTGTTGAGAACTATGTCATAGTCCCAAGATCAAGATCACACACACGCCACATATACACATGCTGCTTCTACACTGGAAGTACGCAAAAACATGCCATCCATATCCATCATAAATATGCTCCATGCTTTAAAGTTTAGAAAATCTCTCTAAGTATGACTTAGTAGATGAGACACAAAGGCTATTCAAAAAAAGTGGACACATGAAGGTCCATTACTTTAAGAAAAAGAAAAAAAAAGAAAAAAATGCTAGCCATGTCTCAAATAAAATAAAGTAGAGAGAGATCTTATCAAGGAGCAATACATCCCATCATTTTCCATACACTTGCACATCTCGATCTAGAATTATGATAGTCTTCTCCTTGGATCCTTGTTTTGACTTTACAAAATATGCAACGCAAGTATGCTATCTTATCCCTACCTAAGCCCCACATAAGCTTGATAGATGTAGGATGAAACAAAAGAAGGCAGTCTTATGCTATGCCTTGGTGAGGAATCATATACCTACTGAGTGACTTGAGAGTACTATTTGAGGAGTAAGAATGAACTATGTGCTTTCTTTTAATCCATTATCAAAAACTCTAAGTGCTAAGGATATGAAAATGGAAAGATGACTTTGCTTTGAGAACTGTTCCATTTTTCAACATCTGAAGGATATATGCTAGACAGTACCACATAACCCACTTGCATGAGATATGCCTTGAGTAAAGCTTTGTGTTTGCTAATATCTTGAAAATGTCATAATCATATTTTATCATTCTCTCTAACCTTTGCTCGAGGATGAGCAAAGACTTAAGTATGGGGATCTTGTTGACGGTAGTTATACCATGTTTTTACCCCATCAAAACCGTCAACATGACATTCTTTCTGCAAGGACACCACCAAACACATAGTGTCTTAGGTACAAATAACATGGCTCCACATGTACTTGTCATTATTTGTTGCAGGCACTCAGAACAGGTACTTTTCAGTGTCCGGAAGCTCCATATGAAGGTTGGGCAACCAACCAAGTATGGCCAAATGACAAACCAACTTCACAATTATTAATATCATAGCTTATAGAGACAATGTGCAAAAGATGGGCACAATGATGAGGTTGGCCGACCCCACCTTGGGCAAGGTAGCGCCACCATTGTGCTCAGAACTGCATGAGGAAGCCACCTGCAGAAGATGGACCTTTGATTCCACCAAAGGTGGGTCAGCCGACCCCACCTTTGTGGGCCCCGAAGCTCAGCTGCACTCCAGCGAGGTGGGGAAACCTTCTAGAAGACCCTGGCTGGGCCCACCTGCCATAGGGCTTCAGCCGACCCCCTCATTGGGCCCAGCCAGGTCGGTTGAACCTCCACCGCCTTCCTGATGTTGAACATGTGATGGTAAAGCTTTACCCTTGATCCTAAGGCGGTTTGATCCAATGGTGCATGCTGGAGGTCACACGGATTGATGACATGGCAGTGGAGTAGCCTCTACTCCACCTCCCCCTATAAATTCCCCCCATAGGCCTTCAATTTAGAGCATGATTCATAGGAGAAACCACTATGTAGTAGCTTTAGCTCTGCTATAGTGCTGTGCTAGTTGGAAGAGAGTGAGGGAAGTCTTTAGGAGAAAGCCCTGGGCCTATCGGGAGTCTTCTCCATAGTGTACCTCAGCGGATGCGAATCTTCAAGTAAGTTTTACATCCAAGTCCTTCTAAGTATTTGATATTCTGGTTCTGGTATTTTAAGTATATACTTGCTTTACTTGCACATTGCTTTACTTAGTGAAGTGCTCTAGTCTCTTGCAAGGATTAGAGTAGTAAGTATAGTGTAGACATGGTGTCTAGGCTATATCTTATCAGTGTGGGCCGCTTGTCGCACGGATTGTTAGTGGGTGCCAGCAAGTGGTGACAGCGTTGTCTGGTCTTAGTATCCCTTCACATGTGTAAGACAAGTTATTAAAACGGCAGGGCATCAATACAATAGCATAGCCGCCTCGGAAGGAGTTATATCTCCTCCTGTTTCGCCTATCGCCTCTTGTAAAGGGAGGAGGTGGTAAACCTCTTTATACTTAGAACACCAAGAATAGATATCTTTGCTACATAAGAACCTCTCTACCCAGTTATCATAGATCCTTTGTCTCATCACTGGACGGTCTTGAACCTAGTTAGAACACTTCACGTTCTCCGTGGAAAATACGATGCCTGGAATACTCCCGGTGAAGGCTACATTGACAACCGTACTCTTGCGGTATATCCGTTTGCCACTTCTGGTGTCAACAATTGCCACTTTGTTATTTTGATCCTTCATTCTTCTTTTTTTCATCATGCAGGATTAGTGATAAGCATACCCGAAGGATACAAGTCCACAAGATGCTCTTGTTCCCATATCATAAAATCATTGTTTATCTACTACCACTATTTTTACAAGAGCATATGCTTGTTAAGCATAGCAATTATTCATCATTTTCAACAAACTTAAAATACCATGTTAAGGCATGTATATAAGGCAAGATGAACATCACTTATTTTAGCATTAAAACTTTGTTTACATGTTCTCTCAAAATTACCAAATCTTGTCTATACAGTGTAATTTCAATTTAATGCAAGATAGACAGGAATGGATGCATGTAGTAAAGAGTGATGTGATAATTTCATACCTAAGTGGGGGAGGTATTCCTCTACACTTGCCCTTTTCACGGAGTTGGACGTCTTCTTGTGGATAAGTCTCATTCGATTCTTTATTTATCTAAGATGAAAGCTCTTTCTTTTTTTTTGAAACAAACCTATTCTAAATGCATAGTGCTTATATAAGCACTTTTTATTGAAATGTAAGTATGCAACCTATCGACAAAAGATGCAAATTGAAAATGGAAACATGATGATTAAGGCTAAGCAAACTATGATGAACAATAAATAAACGGGTTATCTTTCGGTAGTGCTTTGTTTTAAGTCATAAGCTCGACCCTTGTAGTTGAACTACGAGCCTTGGAATACTTATGATAGACAAAAGCATCCGCAACCATTCTTTTGTAAGTTTCATTAAGAAGGAACATTAGAGGGTTGCAACGCTCATAAGTGCTAGGAGAGAATGACTCTAAAGATTTCTCAGGCAAGCATGGGTCAAGTGGCTCCCTTGAAATATATCTTTCATGCTCATCCACCTGATCTTCAGTTGTAAATTCCAATGTTGATCCCTCGAGGACATAATTGTCTGTCATCTCTCGGCTAGGACATTCTAAGGTTGGATCTTCATCCTCATCCTCCATTAGAATGGGGATCCCTACCTCTAATATTTTTTCTTCCCTTCCATGTCAACCAAAAGGTTTGGATTGCCTCCTTGGTTCAAATTATTAATAAAGAAGCAAGGATGGTAATATGGGGGATCAAAATTAGAGGTGGAAGATGATATTGGTTTGGGGGATTCTTGTACCACAAAATCTTTTGATGAATAGGGAAGATAATGATTTGAGGTGAAGGATGCTAGAGATCCTTTCTGGATGGGGTGATTGAAGGTGTCTTTGTCATCAAAAGAGAGATCATCCTCAAGTCTTAACGGAAACTCCAAGGGATGAATTTCTTCTTCCCTTGGTGTCTCAACAAAAGGTTCAAGAATTGGGGTGACAACTAAAAGTATGGATGATGGAATTGGTAAGGATTTAGTTGTAAAAACTTATTTTTCTGTTACGGGGGTTGAAATATCCTTTTCTTTAGGAGAGTCATCGTGCACATCGGTGTTGGGACAGTTTTCTAGGATCCTATCAAGGATAGCTCTCCCCTCACTACTGAAAAGGCGTAAGAAGGCTTCGCCAGAAGCAATATCAAGGAATTGTGCAAATTTCTTACTAAGACCTATATAGAAGTGTTTCAAAAGTACAGGATTGAGTATAGCAAGATCAGGGCCAGATGTGGAAAGGTCTATCAAGCGGGCCCATGTAGCACCTAAAGTTTCTGTTTTCTGTTGATGGAAACTGATCACCTCGACTCGGAGTTTAGTTACTCGGGTGATAGGGAAGAAGGTCAACGAAAATGTGGATTGAAGAACTTCCCACTCTCCGTTTACACTATCTACGGTTCGAGTATACCATAGTTTGGCTGCTCCCGTCAAAGACAACGGAAATAGCTTCCACTTAAGGGTTTCATGTGACATACCAGAAATGTGAAGGCATGAACACAATTGCTCGAACTCCTGAAGATGAGTATATGGGTTTTCTTTCTCATTTCCTGAGAAAGTATTTTCTCATACCATAGTTATGAAACTAGGCCGCAGCTCATACCCATCGGTAAGAATAGGTTGAGATGATGAAGGTGGTTCCAATCGCGCACTCTTGGGAGTAGCGAATCCGAAGATAGATAATCCTTCCATAAAGGATGGATGAGGATAAATGGTACGATAGGTAATGGGTAAAATATTTTTTTTGAGAACAGAGTAAAAGATACTTGGATGGCTGGGTTCTAAACTAGAATAGCTACCGTTCCCCGGTAACGGCGCCAGAAAACTTGTTGACAATTCCTAACGCAATCACCAAGGCTAAAGATATCCCCGGCAACGGCGCCAGAAAACTTGTTGACAATTCCTAACGCAATCACCAAGGCTAAAGATATCCCCAGCAACGGTGCCAGAAAACTTGTTGACACTGGATATAGCACCCAAGAAAATCCGCAAGCGTACGGATGTCAAGTTTTCACCAAGGAGTATTCCTAGGTATCAAATTTCCACAGGGAACGTGAAGTAGACCAGTCAAGAACTAAGTGTATTCAAAGATAGGAGATAAACAGCGTAGAGAGGATCAGTGTGGTTTCTTTATCTAAGGCAAAACCAAGGAAGACTTTAATTGCCACTACGGGACAGTGCTTGTTCCCAAATTATTGGGGTCACTCACACTCTAAAAGCCCTACGCTGATAAAACCAGGCCGAACGTGGTGGAATCCAGAGGATCTTAGGGCTGTCACCACCGCCACTACTATCCGTGGGCCTAGCCGCATTCACAGGTAAGATATAGCCTAAGCACCTCACTTAATCTATAAACTTACTACTCTAATTGGATATCACTAAGTAGAGCACTGTAACCAGACGGTGAACAATAGTAAAGCAATAAAGTAATACTTAAGTAATGAAAAAAATAAAGTTACCACACTGAAGAAGACTTTATTCGAAGAAGAGCTTCATCCTCTGAGCTACAAGTGGAGAGGTCGCCGACAGGCCCATCTCCTCCTCCAGCTTCTCCTTACTTTCTCCCTCTCTTCTACTCCTCATTAGGAGAGCTCTAAGGCTATGACTCTCATGTGGAGAGTGTGTATCTAGTGGTTGTCCTTTACAAGTGAGGTAGAGGGTCCTATTATCGTGAGTGGTGGAGTAGGGGCTACTATATTGCCATGTCATCGATCCGCGTGATGTCCATTGGCCTTCGTTGGATCAAACCGACCTCCAACCGCCATAGGATCAACGGTGGGGGTAATTGTGTCACATGGGGAAGTAAACCGGCTTGAGTAGGGAGGCGGGCGCCGTGTGATGTTGGGCGGCCGCCCCCCTTGTTTTGAGTTAACGCCACAGATGCACTCCTGGAGGTCGGTAGAAGTTGAACCGACTTGGTCCCGGTCGGTTTGGACACCGAATCCACTGTGGTGGGTCGGTAGCCCCACATGACAGGGCAATCGGACCGTAGATCTTGCACCGACCTTGGATCGATGGAGGACAAACTTGATTTGGCATCTCCCACGGATTGCTGACGTTGAACGTGGCAGGGACAGGGCAGGCGCCCTACAACTTAGGCCAAATTGGCTCATCTTTGGTTAGTGTGTAGGCCTCTCAGTTAGCTTTCCAATGCCTGGTCATTTGCTTGATTCCGAGTCCGGATGCATCCTGGGTGCTCATTTTACCCGGGACTGCTCCTGCGGCTCGTTCTCCAATCTCCGGAAAGCGTAACCTTATCGACCGACCTCCGATTTGGGTGAACCAAAACTCCATTTCAAACTCCTTGACTTGGTGTTGTCACAAGAAGCATGGATGAAGCCTTTTCTCTTTATATATCACTGTTTTGTACTTACTTTGCACCTACACTCACATAGCCATCACAACTTGTGGAAATGGTTAGAAATAAAAACCTATGACTATGGTTCGTATCATTTTTATGACTAAATTAGGCACTGTTGATGGTATAAAATGGGGTGTTAAGGACCGTCAGTAACACACAAGCTAACCTAGGTGGAAGCTACTAAACTCCTAGGTGGACAAGCTAAAAGCACTACAACTACACTAAGGAAGTACACAATGTATAGAGTGAAGTGTAGAGTGGTTATACCTCCGAGTAGAGTAGAAGGCCAATCACCAAAAGTAATACCAATACACACGAAGGTGATGGTCCATGAAATCCAAAGCCAACACATGGGAGACAAGGAATTTATTCCGAGGTTCACGTGCTTGCCAGCATGCTAATCCCCGTTGTGTCGACCACTACTCGGTGGTTCGGTGGCTAGTTGACAACCAATGTCATGCTCAACAAATGAGCGCCACAAGATCCTACCACAACCAAGATAACTCAATGACACGAACATTGTATTAGGCTACCTTGTGGCTCTACGCTGGGGAAGGTGCAAACCCCTCATAAGTCCTCCGGGAGTGGCCGGAGACAATCTCCAAGTCCGCCAACTCCTCCGCTGCTCCAAAACCATCTAGGTGATGGCAATCACCAAGAGAATAGAAGAAATCCCCAGCAACAGCAATCACCAAGTACCAATGGGTGAACTAGATGAACAAATGCACTTGGATCACTCCCAAACTCACTATGGATAAGAATCAAACACAAGAGTGAGTGGGAGAAGCTTGGGAGGGCTCAAGATAAGCTTAGCAATGAGTGAAATGCACAAGAGAGCTCCCCAAGACAATTGAAATGGTTATTTATAAGTGAGGGTGAAAAACTAGCCGTTTTATAGTTTCTGCGTCCACATCGGGCACTCGTTAAGTTAGCACCGGATGCGTCCAGTGGTTGTCTGGTGTATCATCCATTGACACGTGTACTAGCCATTTGAAATTTCTTGCTGTGCGCCTTCACAACGGACACGGAGACGTCGCACCGGACGCTCCGCCGTCCGTGTCTGGTGCACGTCTAGAGAGGTTCTAGAAAGCTCCTGGATGCACCTGACGCGTCCGCTGTTAGGTCACAGGACGCTCTCAGTGTCCGATGTTCACTTTGAGTCAGTTATGCATAGATTACACCGGACGTGAGTTTGAGGTCATCGGACGCGCTAGAGTTACTGTTCCAGCGTCCGGTGCGGTTCCAGTAAGGTTCCAGAGAGGTCAAATGCACACCGAACGTGTCAGGTGCACACCCATCGAACGCTGCCAGCGTCTGGTGCTTTTCTGAGAGCTGTTTTCTACCACTCTTCAATAGCCTTCCTTCTAAGTGCTAATCCTCAAGTGTTCTACTCATTAAGGGACAAAAGGTAGCCAGTTTTCACAGAAAACTGTAGGGGTTACCTTACCGAAATCGCTGAATTCTTTCAACCTCTCAAACTTCACCACGTTTTTAAATGTGCCAACACCACAAAGGGTTTCACCAATAACAAGTGTAGGGTGTGTTAGCATTTTCAAAAGCAATTCCACATGTTTTATTTTAGTGCTCTAGATCTAAATGCATATACTCAACAAATTCAACTAGAGGCACTTGATGACCGAGATTGTAAACGAATTTCTTCCCCCTTAATAGTACGGTAATCTATCCTAAATGTGATCACACTCTCTATAGCGTCTTGATCACCAAAATGAAAGAGCCCTATTAGATATACCTTTGCCTTGAGCTCTTATCCATGATCCAAGCCGAGGAGCACTTGATCGAACATGTTGATGGACTTACATCAATCACTTGGATGCCGTCATAGCTCCTCACTTGGTCCCACTAACCATCCTTATAATCATAATACTTAAGCACATGGTTAGATACTAGGTGTCATCAGTTAGCCAAAACCAAACTAGGACTTTCAATAAGTCTGTGCATTCAATTTTATCCTTAAAATTGGGTGTGACAATATCTACACAAAACCAACACCAAATTTAGTGAATAGGGCTTTTCACAAGCAAATTCCACAAGTTTTGGTGTTTCACTTGTGTTGCAGGACAAACATGGAAATATACCTAATGTGGGCCATGATGAAAAGAAAAGAGTAAAGAAACAACAAACCCCATTTAATTTGGCCCATAGCAAAACAAGGAGAAAAGAAGGAAAAGGCCTCCCACCTATCCAAACCTAGGCCAACACACCTTGGAAAAATGATCTAGCCCAAAGAGGGAACAGAACATGCGAAGATGGCCACAGGCCGTGGCCGCGCGCCCATACTGGCCCCACTCTATCCACCCCTTCATCCTGCTGACAAATACCACCTTACTCAAGGTCGGTGCTGGGAGTGTTTGCGCAATAATGCAGAGAAGGACGGTGGAATGGCCGGTTTAGGGTGTTATGAGGGGAATATTCCTTGGGCATTCTCTCCTCTCCACCCTATGAATAGAGGGCCTCACCCTCTCACACAACAACACACAAAGGGAAGAGCACACCTCACAGAGCATCACTCCAAGAGGGATCTATGCCCTAATAGCTATCTAGAGTTGGAGAGTGACATGTGAGGGAAGAGAGTGGAGAAGTGGCAGACTTGTCGGTGTCTCCCCAAGCTTGTACCTCAACGAGCAAGTACTTGTCTCCCTCAACGAGATCTTGGCTAAGTAATTGGTCGTGCTTTCTATGATCTTTTTTCTTTGTTTAGTTGGGCTTTATCTATACTTATTTGTGGGGTCATCGTTCGTCCCCATGGCAGATGCTCTAGTAGAGGGCTCCTGATAAAGACGGGATAACCCTGATATCGCACAAAAGTAGTAGTCGATAGTGTAGAAATGTATTCTAGGCTAGAGGCTACCTTCGTTTGCCTTGTACTCAAGGGTTGAGGGGTAGGCGGCAGGCTGGTGGCAACCTTGTCCATCTTTGTAATCCCCTATGTTCAGGTACGACGTAGAGCTACAGGGTATCGTATCTAGGAGAGGAAGTATATAGCTCGAGACCTATAGTCCTGGTCAGTGGTTCACACCCAGATTACAAGTCACATTATAGTCCCGGATGGAGAGCCACCAACGAGATTAATTCTTTAGTCATGGCTAGTAGCTCAGTCCATGACTAGGACAAACCTTTAGTCCCAGTTGAAGTCTCCAACCGGGATTAAAGGTCCCCTCCTACAAAAGCATGCAAATCTAGACGTTAGACAGGAGACTTTAGTCTTGGTGGATAAAACGGGGACTAATCATCTTTGGAGTCCCAAGCATAAATATAGCCTAGACTACTGCTAAAAACCGATTCAAACCGAAAGTCTGTTCTCTGCTAGTGCATCATAAATAAACCAACTTCTAGAGTTGCCCTAAGTTAAATTTTCTTAAAGACCAATTTTAACATCTATGACAACAGTAAAGTATATAGATGAAAATATATTACATAATGTATCTAACTGACTAATAATTTTATGGCATAAATAATTTCAGGACAGCTATATAAGTTCTTTTATTCAGTGATACATAGAGTATTATATAGTTTCAGATAACATGAATGCAATATTTTTTTTATCACTAACGCATGGGGTTTGCCCGCCGGTTTCCGGCTGCGTGAACGGAAAAGGAAATAAAGTTCACATCTCTTAGCTTGCCCGCATGAGTCCCCGATTTTGAGTTTTTGACCTTGGTGCCCAATTGTACCAAGGTAAAAGGCGCCTGGTATTTGAACTGACCGGAAAACTTTACACATTGCTTTAAGATTATCTTGTATGCATTGCAGAGTTACTCGGAAGATAACAGATATAGATCTTCAGAGGTAGAGTTGATCGATTCTGTTGACTTTCTTGCAACTGTTTGAAGCACACATTCAATATCGCAATTTCCATAAGAAATACAAACGGTGCCTATTTGCCCCAGCTATACTTCTTGTGACTGAGGGCAATGAAGTAACATGATAGCATTACATCAGATCTGGTATAATAATATGTAGTGAACATCGTACTTGCAATGCTCACCCACAAACACATATTATTTTTTCATTTAGCTAGGGCGTACGTACTTGTATATATACCCCCCTATTAATTTGCTATTATGCTTCGAATTCTCTGCCTTTAGAGAGGCATAAGCACACAACTACGTGTATTAGGACATAATTTCGTTGATATATCACCTTATGTACCTTCTTCCGCCACAGCCGTTCTCTCTCTGGCAGTTGAAGTACACTGCAGCGACAGGGGAGCCAAGGTTGTAGATGGCTGCGAAGTCCCTGGTGTTAAAGTTTGATCTCCACCCCGGCGCATAGGTGGTTTGCCTGACTGACTGCCTGAACAGAACGAATGCAAAGCGATGGATTCCGGCAGTTGGACGTGGGCTCTCATATGGAACTATTTCATTCCCTGTGACATACAATACCAACTTTATTAAACTGCTGGAATATCTATATATATCTATATATTTGTTAACGGTACATGCTTTCCATCTTTAGTTTTAATGTGGAGTTGTATTTGGCTTTGACATGAAATCATAACATCTTGTAATCAGAATAGATTTTTTCTGTGTATGGTTAGATTTTTGTTTGGGCCGGGCAACATCTAAATAAGGTAAAATGTTTTAAAGTACAAATTAATGCGGAGGAGGTATAATTTATTATTAAAATCCTTGTGAACAACGAATCCAGTGAGCATTATGTGTGATGTGGCAAGAAAATGTTTTCCATACTTTAACACTCTGGAGTAAATGGAGTTGACAGAATGATTCTTTCTCAAGTTTAAAGTACAATTTAGAGTTGTGTTCTCTCTTTTCATGGTACAGTTATTGGTTATAATTAAGTTGGACGTGGAAAGAATCTAAAAGACATTCTTTTCATGACGGCGCCGAAATGAAATAATTTATCAACATCAGCATAAGTCACAGGCTACATCCAGAGAATGCAACCTGTGTGGGTCAAATCACTTACCGAAACTGGCATCGGTTGTCTCTGGAATGTCTGTCACCAACCTATGCCGGACATTGAGAACCAACCAATTACTACGACATGAACGTGATAATATTATACTCTAGTAATGCATGCACCAACAACAGGAGCAGCAAGGCGTGCATAAAAAGTGAACTTGGGAAGTGCCAGCGGCATGCATGGATGACAAAGCTGCAGATCGAGAGAGCTTACCAGTGAAGGTTCTCTCTTTTAGTAGGGTTACTGGGGCTTGGTGCATCTGGGTCCACCATGACCTAGCAACACGATAAATAGATAGATTAACGCATGAACTAGGTTAGCCAATCTAGATACTAAGGAATCAGGGTCCGCAATTGACATATTCTCACTTGTGCACTGATGCATTTTTATTTTCATTGTTACATGAGTGTATATAGATAGATACATAATATGTATACAGTACAGTACATAAAGACACTGAGATCAATATTTATGGGCATTTAACCTTACTAAACAGTGACCAATATTAATCGTTGTATGATCCAAAATTGCACCTTATAGTAATATGATAGGTCATCAGTTAGTCTTATCAACTTAAAGGCACATACAAAGGGGCTTGATACTTAACAAAAACATATTCTTGCTTTTTATCTATTATTATCATAACGGACTAGAAGATACTTAAAGATATATCCTGGACTAGGTCAACTGATAGTATATATAGATATATAGCCAATATATGAAATTTGAGCCACACGGAGAAACCAAGAATCTACAAATTATCATCACAGGAAAATTAACCAACAAAATGCAATGACAATCAGACACTTACAAGTGTATATAGAGTCCTCATGTCACGCCCACTGATGTGGACCCTTGGCTCGTTCATCACTTGAGATGGCTTAAGCTCAGAACCATTTGTCATCTCCTTATTGTTGTAGAACACCCTCAGTGACGCAGTTGTGACAAAGGGATCCACAATATCCCCCACAACATGACCGACGACCAATGGGTCCCTAGACATATTGAACATGGTATGAGTTGGGCGAAAGGAATGCTAGTGCTTGCTGTGCTTGGTTAGGATATGAGAGCTCAAATGTGGCTTGTACTCTGAGAGGATGATGGAAGGGGAAGAGGCCTATTTATAGAGAGATAGATGATGGTCAGGAGACGTCCTCGTTTCTAGCAAGAGACCAAACTAAAATTTCCCTATATTTCCAGAGGCTCTGGAATCTGCTTCGGGGCATAATAAGCGATTTGGGTGGTTCTTGCAAGAAGTTGTGAGGCTCCTTCTCCATCCTTTAATTTAGGGCTAGTGGAGGTAAAGACCAATATATTTGCTCTTGTCTAGCTAGTACTGGTGAATAAAATCTTCTAGCTACCATGCCGTTTATTCTCTAAATCTTGAAACATTTTATGCATATAACATAGAAAGTTCGTCCACTTTTGACCTAGGTCCCATCAAGCACGATTGGCATGCGTTAACTAAGCTAGGCTAGCTAGCAGAGAGAGAGAGAGAGAGAGAGAGAGAGAGAGACAGAGAGAGTGGAGTTCTTGTCTCACCCACATGTAAGCCACAAGGTGGTAGCGTACCTTTAGGCACAATAATGTTGCTTTTACGTTTAATTCATGGTGACATCAAAGACGTGACTCCAATTCCCAACATGACATTCTCTTCGTCTCACACTTTTCTCTTATAATGGATCGTAGCATTGGATTCTGCACTGCATGCATGTGTAAAGCAGCTATATATGTAGAAAACGAAAACAATGGTGTAGCTGACAGGATGGTGACCATGTTATTTGAATGATTTAGCTTGGAGAATGGTACGAGAGCGAGGATACTGGCTCTGTTTCCTTGAGCTAGTTTCAACTTTCAAGTATTTTCCTCTCAAAATTAATCAACCGTAAAATCTAGCCAGCCGAACAGACCCACTATCTCAGACCAGGACATCACTATCGGTTCAAATCCCCCTCCACTACTGTATTTTGAACTGTCAGTACCAAACCAGGAATGATGTGGTGTTCACATCACTACTGGCTCTTAAAAACAACGGTGATATCCAAAGAGACTGACGGTTGGGGACTCAACCCGACAGTATGTTATGACCCCGACACTACCGGTTTGAGTCGTAAACCGGCAATGTTATTGAAGTCAGCATTGTTAGTTGATGGCAAAGCCGACAGTGTTGCTCAAGCCATCACTGTAGATTTGTGGCTAGAGCTAACAGTGATGGCATCACTGCCAGTTTGTGGCTCAAGGCAGCAGTATTGGCTTGAACATCATTGCCGGTTTATAACTAGAGCTAACATTGATGGTGAAGGTTACCGGCAGTGATGGCTCATTCACATTTTATTATTTAATTATTTATTTATAGTTTTTTGAATGGGGTTTCGCTTTATGTCCATTATGCAGCACTACTACATAAAGATTAACCGTGACGGTCATTTTGGATTAACCGTGACGGTTTTTTCAACCGCCTCAGACACAACGTCACGGTTAATGGAATCATTTACCGTGGCGGTTTCCTAACCGCCATGGTTAATGGAATAAAAAAATCAAAAAGAAAGAAAAAAATCCATGGACAGGCCCGACGAGCCCATCCACAAACCTGTCATGGGCCGCCGCCGCCGCCGCCGCTGCTCACCGGTGACGTTTCCTCGCCAGACCGCCGGGATCCGCCCACCAGTCACCGGATCCGGCCTCTGGCCACCTAGATCTGGCCCGCCTGCGTTGAAAAGGGCCCACAACGCTGCCGGGGGGCCAGCTGGCCGCGCCCCGAGCCGCCGCCGGGTACCGCGCCCCGCGTGAGCAGCCGGGGGCCGCGCCCCGTGCCGCCGCCGCCGGGTGCCGCGCCCCGAGCCGTCGCCAGGGGGCCGCGCCCCGCGCCGCCGCCGGAGAGCCGCGGCCTGCGCCGCCACCGGGGGCTGCGCCCACGCGAGAGGAAGAGGAGGGGCGCCGGCAGCCCTGATGCTTGGTGTGGGGGCTGGAGATGAGAGGATGGGAGGATTGGAGTGCAGCGGCTGGTGTGGGGGCTGGGAGTGAGGGAAAAATGAAATGATAAACTCTAAGTGCTGTTTATATATAAAGACAAATAATGGGCTGGCGTGCGCTAACGGGCTGGGCCTAATTTACTGAGACGGTTGTATTATGATGACCGCTTCGGTTAATTATTTACCAAGGCGGTTGCGTTATAATAAACTGCCTCGGTTAATATATATTAACCGAGGCGATCTTTTTAGGTTACCCGCCTCCAACCGCCTCGGTTAATAAAAAAGTGACCGCCTTGGTTAATGCTGGCATTAACTGAGGCGGTTATTCTTCTTAACCGCCTCGGAAAAGAAAATGAAAACGCCTTCCAAAAGATTTTTTTTAGTAGTGCAGACGACCACTACCATAGAAAGAGCCTTTAGGGGTAGTTAAATGGGCTTTCTACAAACCCATCGGTTGTAAACATAGGGCGTTCCTAATGACGGCCTTTTAACTGTCCGTGAAGATAGATTTTTAGAGCTAGTTCTGTCAAAAAAAATCTGCCTTTCAAAATGCCATCTTCAGGTACGGTTTTAGTAATACAACCGCCTCTAAATATGTATGTTTTAGGGTAGTTTTAATAAGATAACCGCCTCTACAAATATTTTTTATGGGTGGTTGCAATATTGAAACTGCCTCTGAAAATAATTTTATCAATGATGGTTGTTACAATGACCGCCCACTACCTCTGAAAAGTAGTTTCAAACTTTTGATGTCAAAATTTCCCATGTATTTGAAATTATTTTCCCACCAAATTTCAGACTCAATTGAAAATGATTCAAATTGATAACATAAATACACAACAATAAACTAGTTAACTAATACACCGACATATAAGGTATTAACATCACAATAGCAAAATATAACAAACTCCAATTATTTTAAGTATTAAAAGGATCAAAGATGCCCAAGAGGGGGGGTGAATTGGGCTTCTAGTAAATTTTTCGAAAAACAATTCAACCTATCGCAATTTAGCCCAACTTTACCCCACAAGTGCACAAGTGTGATTCTATCCTAAAACAAGTTGTGCAATCTAGAGTCAAGTCCTATTCAAGCCATTCTACTGTAGGAATTGAAAGTATGGAAAGTAAATATGGAATGTAAAGTGATAGAAAGTGTAAGCCAAATTTTTTCCGAGGTATCGGGGAGTCGGCACACCCTAATAGTCCTCATTGAAGCACCCAAACAAGGTGTAGCTCCCCCTTGATCCGCGCAAGGACCAAGTGCTCTCTATGGGTTGATTGTTTGCCTCTCCGGCGTGGTGAATCGCCCACAACCGCTCAAAAGCTTGACTTGGGTTAGCCACAAGCTCTCCGGGTGATCACCAATCCTCTGATCACCACCAAACCGTCTAAGTGATGCCGATCACAAAGAGTAACAAGTCTAGACTCTCACTTGACCAAGAACAAGGCTAAAGAGGTGGATGGATGCACACTTATCACTCTTGATCTTGCTCTAGTGTAGGAAGCTAACAAAGGATGTTCAAATCACTCACTACACTAGGCTCTTGCTTCTCATAAGGTCACAATGGTTGCTTCAACTGAACAAATGGGCAACAGGGCTAGAATGGAGGTGATGGTGAAGTATAAATACCCCCCTCTCTAAAACTAGTCGTTTGTACTATTTTTCAGCTTCCTGCGAACCATCGGATCCTACTTTGGCACCACCATCGGACTAATACCCTCAGTCCAACTCTCACACACGCCATGTAGCCGTTATTGTGTCATAGGGTATCGGATGCTCACCAATGGTCCTACGCCCACCGTCGGACACAGTTCGACGCTCTCTGAGCCTCCTGAGAACTCTCTGAAAGTGTCAGACCCTCACAAGCAGTAGTCCGACAGAAGACTATTCACACAGTACGACACCATGTCCTCTCTCTGGCACTGTCGGACTTGCCGGTATGGTCCGATGACCACCCAGATCAAGGGTCCGATGCTCCCCAGCGCGTGAGAAGCAACCAGGGGCTGCCACGTACTCGTTGGACTCTGAGAAATGGTTCGATGACCAGTCTACTCAGGGTCCGACGCCCTAAAAGTAATCAAAACTTCACTGAATAGGAAACTTTCCAATACGAAGTTTGATTCTCTCTTTCTCAAGAGTCTCTCTGAGCCACCTAGAGTTATGTTTGACAAGTGTGCACCACACCTAAACTCTTTAACCATACCCTAGGTGAAGCTACCCATCCATACCCCTCTTAATAGTACGGTCAAAGGAAAATCAAAGTCCTAAACTACTCTAGATGCCTCTCAACTCCAATTTGCACCTAGACCTAGTCTATCTTCGCCTTATCATCCATCCTTTGAAAACCGAAACGAATTCCACCATCCTAAGGCATGAACCTACATATTATTATGACCTAACCTCTATGTTATCTTGCAAAACACACGTTAGTCACAATAATCTTCCGTTGTCATTAATAACCGAAACCACTAGGGCCTAGATGCTTCAAGTACAAGTGCTTTGGCCAAAAAAAAAATGTAAAGGGGCACTCGCATACAGCGCGAAGTGAGGCAAACTTGGGATCTTTGGCATACCCATTGCTATTTATCAAACAATAGACCTCCCTCCCGAAGAACCTCCTTCAGCAAAAGCTTACAGAAATCATCTTGACCTTCTTGAATATCCTTTTGCTCAAGTTGGTTGAAACCAAAAACTGAATATGCCGCACGAAACAAAAAGGGGCATTAAGGACTTTGAGAAATCCTTTTGCAGGTACTGCATTGTTGCAGACTGGACATATTTTTTGCATGGTAAACCTCAAGGAAATGAAAACTTAGCTAATAGATAGAATTCACAAACACAATGTGCAGGTACTGCATTCTTACACACTGAACATATTTTTTTTTTTGCAAGGTACACCTCAAGGAAATGAATCTGAGCAAATAGGTAGAACTCACTGAGTGGATGTTGTAAGCAAGTGAATGAATCAAGTGACATAAGAGTAAACACCTAACGACATTCTAGCAGCATTGTGATTAGGCATTCCAATTGATCTTGTAATTCCGTTCTAATTCATTTTGGTACAATCAGTTTTCTTAGTTGACAGGAGTGTATAGCCACACAAGTATTTAAATGATCAAAATTTACAGTTTTCAGCTTCAGATGATTGAGTTTCACATTGAAAGCTATCCAAAACAACGTGCTATTTGTTAGTGCCAAAACAATCGTAACATAAGATAATCCATGATACCCAATTAGTTTAGGTTATTGCCATGTTTCAATATTTCAAAATGAAATTGAGCATGAAAATTTACGTAAAAAAGTAAAGAACTTACAGTAACTGTATGGACAACCGCTCCACTAGCACCATCACGGGCCATAGCTAGGGATACTACCATAAATTTCTGCATATATGAACATGAAAACATATTAGTTGAAGCTAGCCTTGTACTCTATTCGCTTTACACAACTAATAACCTTGAGTAACACAACTATACTAAAGACAATATATCATTTCTAGGATCTAAGTAAGAAGGAACTTGGTGACATACCTCTGCCACTTCCTGGCTCATTACCTCTTTCCATTCATGACCAATAAGAGCATATTGGTAATGAAACCGGAACATGCAACTCCCACTTCCATTTTGTGAAACATAGAATCTAATTCCAAAGTACAATGTGGTCGAGAAGGACACCATGGCTGAAGAAAATGTCACAAAAGTTAAAATGACCTTGCGACATTCTGTTTGGCTATGACGTCCCTTCCCAATCAAATCGGAGGATGGCAGTGCGGCCGCCGCGATGTGCGAGGGAGAGGTCCGGGCAGCCGGCACGATGACATGTGGTGGTGGCGGTCGCGGCTAGTGCGGTGCAGAGGACATCGCATGGTTTGGGGATTGACATAGGGGGGTGTTACCAGAGAGGAACAACCACCGCAAAAGACGACGACACGGAAGAGAGGCAGGCCTCGGGGATTGCCGACATCGGTGGCTATAGATGGAGAGGAGGAAGTAGTGGACTACGGTAGGGGCGGTGTTTAGGGATTTTGGACTACGGTAGGGGCGGTGTTTGGGGATTTTGTCTGTGCTTCACTATAGTTTTAAATAGCGTGCCAAGGACATGGAAATTTTTCGCCCCACATGCAGCGTATATAATGACATATTTTTTGTTGTGGATTTCTTACATGAAGTGCCCTGAAAATGTCCTTCAAATAGTCAGTTTACGTACGCATATTAATTTATTAAAAAGAAATATAAGTTTAATTGTTATCGAACATACTGGCATAGTGTTGGCGGTTCTTAATGACACATTTAAACTGCTAATTAAAGATGAAAGATTATAGAATTAAATATTTATACACACATATACCTTTACTATTCTCCGAATTCCACCTGTATTGGTAGAAATGACACTATACAGGAATCAAGACCAAAGACAAGGGAATCATATGAAATACGTGTCATTTGAGAAAGCACAGAATTGCTTATCCAAGCAAATGGCCAAAGAAGCCTAAACAGAGCCAAATCTAGGCCAACAGACTCTAGCACCAAAGCGTACACTGCATCAGATCCCAACAACACGAAGGCAGTGCCAGGGAAGGTTAGTCCAGCCATGCCCGCGCACCCCTGATCATGGCCTAGGCCCAATCTTCTATGGCGGTTTTGCATTCAAGTGGTAAAGGCAGTTTAGTGGATAGATCCGGGGAATAATCCCCCAGAACCAACCTCAAGCCCCCTATGTAAGGAAGGGGAGAGCTCCCTCTGTCTCTCTCACACACGCCATTCCGAGATTCACCTCACTATCCTCTTATTCTCTTAGTTAGATGGTAGAAGTAGAGGAGCAAGGCTTCAGCTACTTGGAGAGCTTGTCTCTGCCTTCTTCCTTATTCAATTTCTCATATACTTTATATAGTTTTGCATATGAACTAGAGTATAGTCGTATTTTTGTTATATTCATCTTATATGAACTAACACATAGTTTATACAAAATGTTCATAACATGTTCGTGCTTGTTCTTTGTTTTTCATATGATTCATAGGAGTAGGATTAGGATTAGGATGATGGTTCGTTGTTCCTTCAGGTTTGCCCATATTCTAGCTTGTGAAACCATAGGGTTGGAGTCCTAGGGGACTATGGGTAGTTTCCTGGTACGAGAGCATGGAGCTTGGGTGCATAGGAACCTGCGAATATGATGGTGCTCCATAGTTGAGGGGTAGGTGGTAGGCGGTGACAGCCCTGTCCGTCCCTTGTAATCCTACATGTTCTGGTACTTGGGTAGGAGTTCGTAAAATCCCCATGGCCTGGCAGACCAGGCCTTAGGACCTCCCCATTCATCCTAGCAAAGTCTTAGCCCTAATCATATAACTTTTATGACTATTAAATTATGCACTGCATGGCTATATTAGAGCTACAGCCTACTCCCATAGGATTATTCTTTTATTCATTATTTTCTTTTGATCCTTGAGGTTAGCCCATATGTGTGTTGACTATCTGACAAATCATATTGTTTACCCTACAACAGACATTGTTTACCTTTCATACACAAAGATATTGATGCATTTTTATGCTAGCTTCTTATTACCTTGCCTTCGCTTGGAACAAATATAAATAAAAATACCCTGATAATGCTTTCGGGTGAAATGTTACAACGATAGATCCATGCGCTTACAGATAATATATGTAAATGTTAAGACCTATCAGTTGGTGTTCCTTAGTATCACTTCTGCAATACATCAATTCTAGTAGTGATGCTAAGTATTACAAACAAGCGTTTCAAGAGATGGCACTAAGAAATGCCAACACTTAGCGTAATGGTAACTACCGTACTTGTTGACATGGACAACGAGGGTTCTATTCCTCTGGGTGGCTTATTTCTGTCAAGAAAAAGTTATACATAATGCTCTGACGTACTCAAATATTACATGACCGGACATAATCGTAGGGTAAACAAACTTTACGTGCAAGCCATATATAATGCTCCGATGTACTCAAATATTACATGGCCGAATATAACCATAGGTCATACAAACTTTACTTCACATAACAGTCACTTGAAACATCTATTTTTTATTCTGTTTTAGGTATTAAAAGTTTTTCAAAACTTCGTGAAATTACATACAGTGTTTTAAATCTTAAAGTACAAAGTTTTTAAATGGGTTAGTATAATTTTTAGTAAATTTAAAAGTAGGCCACTAGTAGTGGTTGTGGAAGTGTTATAGGCTAGTCTCAATGCAATTTCATCAAAGTTTATGGGCATTAATTATGCTGCATGTGGCACCTTATTAATGAAGAGAGAGATGATAAAACTTTGATGAGAGTAGAGACAGTTTCATTGGATGAAATTCTTATGCACTATTTCCAAAATCTAAATGCGTTGGAAACTTTGTGACGAAATGCCCATTGAGACTGCTCGTAGTGTAACAATAGTACTACAGGACCAACAAAAATAATTTGGTGTAGTAGTACTACTAGTAGTGGTACTGCAAGGGGCAAGTGTTTATGGTGGCATGACATTAGGTAGTGTAAGGGGCAAGTTAGCCACACTTTGACCTCAGGTCCAATGACATGACATGAGATGCCCATATCTGGAATGACTTGGACAAATTTGAAATCATAAGATTGACCAGGACAGGATATTTCTCAAATCTGGCACAAGAATGATTGCTTGTAACATGAAGCCATGTGCTAGTAACAGGAATACTCAGTAGGGTTGTGGGCTTACTATTTCATCTTTGTCTTCATATTATTCTTATAAGAACTATGAACACCAAAATTGCACACTCTAGCGGCTCTCTTGCATTGAAACCAACTATCACTTCCGTTGAAAAGAGGCCGGGTCAACAAAGCAAGACAGATCGGCCCTTCTCTTATATGTGCCAGACTGTCTCTTCGTCTGTATTTTTTACAGCCTATACAAGTTTGGTGCGGCGGGCACAACTACAGTGTGGCGGGAACGTCATTGGGTTCAACAAAATATTGCACACTTGTTGCTTGGTATTGGTTTGTTGGTTGTACTATTGGGCACAGGAAAACTATACTTTTGGGTAGGTGCTTCTTCAACTTACGTGTAGTCCTTGTCAACGAATGTTTTTTCTACCATTACTACCTTTCCCCGTCATCATCATGTTCCTTTAATTCTGTTGCATCTATTGCTCCCAAGTTGAGTCCTTCTGTACTTCTCTCACCATGATGACTCCAAAGCTTGTAGTTCTCCATGAAACCCTTTTTTACCTAGTTTGATCTTATCGTATTTGGATCTTGGCATATTATATGGTTCTGACAGTCATAAGACGTACAATAGATATCCATTGTCTGCTTAATCAAATTTTGTCTTTAGTTTCAACAAAACTAGTCACATGTTGTATGTAGGAACCTTCATGTCTTTTTTCTTGTACATCCATGACTGGTCCATATAGTTGCTCCTATAAAAACAAATGCTATATTTGCATCAAGGTTTGATTCACATATATTTCTTGAAGAATTAATTGATGTCTATTTTCATTGGCACAAATTAACTAGAGTTCATGTGTGCCAAATTAGTTGGGAAAAACAGTGTCTAAATTGCTAGTAAAAAATTCAAACATTATGCATGTATGTCTCTATCTCTTTCCGGATCTCATAGTGAAAGAAATGTATATGTTAAAGGATCCCAAAATCTCACTCTCAAACCCAACTCAAAGCTTCAAGGGCAAAACCTCCCCTTCTATCTATGTGATTTCTCACCCTTCGAGTAAGCTGAGCAGTGTTGCTCAGCGCTAGAAGAAAGGGGCATTTAGGGGATCATTTTTTAGGGGTGACTGTTTAGTAAAGATAACCATCCCCAAAAATGCATCTTCAGAGGCAATTCTCACATGAGAACCGCCTCCGAAATGTAGCTATTTTAAGAGGCAGTTTTCTTAATTGAACCGTCCCTAAAAATAGATCATCAAAGGTGGTCACAAAGCACAGTGCTCCTATGTGCAGTTAGAGTTGGCTTGCTAGTTGAACTAGCTCTGTTACATAAGGAGGCATCGCGGAAAAGTTTTTCCGTACCAGTGGACAGAGCTATAAACTTTAAACATTACAAATAATATCTGGTACTCCCTCCGTCCTAAAATAGATGTCGCTATGGGATGCGTGCTGGTCAAATTTTTTTAACTTTGACTGAGTTTATAGAAAATATCTCTAAATAAATATATTATGAAAGTATATTCAAAGATCTATATAATGATACTAATTATATATTATAAATATTAATATTTTTGTATATATATTTGGTCAAAGGCAAAAAGTCTTTAACTTCTCGGGAAGTGAGAATGACATCTATTTTAGGACGGAGGGAGTATATGCTTAGAGTTCAAATTTTCTTATCAAGATCATGATCACTCAAAATAAAAAATAAATTAATTGAGTATCAATCCGCTCTAGCCCATGCTCTTCCTTGAGCCTCACCACATGTGCAATGGAAAAACTCCTTTTTCCAAATACCTCAGCTAAGAGTAACATGTCCAGCTCTGATTGCAGTGCGATTATCTCCATATCTAACAGCCGTTTGTGCTTAATTTTTCTGGGCTATCATTCAAAAAAGAGGAATCAATTGGTCATTTGTTGAATTATTTACGGATATAAATGAAATGGTAATTTTCCACCAAATTATCTACGGCTTTTGATGCACTGTCGCTGTAGAGAAGCACTACCAACAATACATAGAACTCCTATTCACTATTTCCCGCCAGCTGCTCTAGCTACTTCGCCTCCATTTCGACAACTGTTAATTTGACAAGTGACCCACGGACATGTCTTCTATAAAAATGGGAAACTTTAGAATGCGTTATGTGTGATTCAAAAATAATATGTTATTAGGATCGCTTTTTTATTGAGTACTACTACTAGTGGATCTAGATGACTAAATGGTTTTTTCCTCGAGTCCCACACCGCGATTCGATTTTTGCAAGATTGATAACAATGAAGACAAAATGGTTGATGTAATCATAGAATTCTAGTTATTGCATAATCTTAAAAAATCATAGAATCCTAGTTATTGCATAATCTTTAAAAAATAAGTATAAAGATAAAAGCCAAGAACATATACTCGCTGTTGTAAGATAGAAGGATGTGAGTTTTGTTCATCCCATTTGTGCTCAAAGCGAGCCAAAATGTACCTAATCTCTCCACCAATGCTCTTATAGAACGTAGTATTGATAGTCCTCCAGTCTTTCCCATTGGCGGGGTGCCTCATTATTGTATATTTGATAAGCT
This sequence comes from Eremochloa ophiuroides, assembly GCA_038502445.1. Classification (NCBI taxonomy): domain Eukaryota; kingdom Viridiplantae; phylum Streptophyta; class Magnoliopsida; order Poales; family Poaceae; genus Eremochloa; species Eremochloa ophiuroides. Next base: position 38,135,577 of record JAHLJS010000007.1, on the reverse strand, counting down.
TTTTGCCATGCCAGCGCAATAGCTTGGCTGATTTTGCATATGCAAATAGTTTAGGCACCCATGGAGCTATATGGAACTACCAAACGTCCTTTATGTGGCCTCCTCTTGTCTTGGTTCCCCCATTTGGTGGCCCTTCCTTATACCGTGGAGCTTCATACTTGGGGCACTTGTCTAAGTCTTTGTATCTGTCTCCATGGTACAATATGAAATCATTGGAACACGAGTAGATTTTTTCAACCTCGAGGCAGATTGCCCAGATCATTTGCTTGTCTTGGTATGTCTTTTCTAGCAACTCATTTTTTCTACGAGCATTTTTCTTAATATACCAAACAATTGATTGTATGCTCATTAGACAGTTCTGATACAATGGTGTTTTGCCATCATGTCTCATTTTCTCTGACTTCCTCAACTGTCTTTCACTAAGACATCCGGTCTCTACTTACATGGCAACTGAGAAATGCCATCGTTATCATCGAAATCGTCAGCTAGTGTGTTCCTAAACACATGCATGATTAATGGTAGCAACAGGTTCTGTATTGACACAAAGATCCTCGTCAGTAACAGCCTTATTTAGGGCCACATCAGGCAGGTCCATATCATCAATTTTTGCCTGCGAAACATTCAGACCAATCTCCCCATGCAGACATCCTATAGTATGTTTGGCAAGAACCTCCTGGTAAGCAAGTGCATTCGGATTGAATCATTTTGAACCAATTTCCTTTTGATTCTTGTAATCTTTGCATGGTCAGAAGACTGGGTTCCCAACCGCAACATTAGATTCGGCAGTAGTGATAAATCTACCAATGCCAAGCATGCATCTCTGGCTGGTCCGATCGAGACATATTCATCCACCCTGGATCCATCTCTTCAAAAAATATTGAGATAGTAATTGTATGAGCTTCATGGACAACAATTAAAGCTTGAAAGAACACTTTATTCTACCATATTTAATTTAGTCACCCCATTGGCCAATTTTAGGAAAAAAAATACAATACACCAACTATGGAAAAATTGAAATTGGTAGCCCTTGCCATATATAAATTAAAAATCATAGCCCCATATAAAATAATTATTCTACACTAATAAAAAACAATTATATTCCACTCGATGCCACTAAAAAAATGGAGACAATATTTTTTTATTAAAACTAAAATTGGAGGCTTGATCATGAACAACAATGTAGATCCAAACTATGTATAGCTAGGAATTCAAATGTGTTCATGATATATAGACAATAACATTTTGGACAACAGATTCTCCATAAATTGCTTTGAAGCCTTGCTGGAGCTCCTTAACTCATATTTCTAACTACCAACTCTCACATAAAACCTGTATAAAGGAACACCAAAATTAGAAGTAGGTCTTATAACTTACAAAGTTCCACGAGTTTTGGTGATCCATTACTTGCGGGAGAGTATTTATGGAAACAAGTGAAAATGGGCTCAAAAGCATGCAAGATATAAACATCTCCAATTGACCCCAAGAGGAGAAAGTCCAAAGCCCACACAACAAGGAATAGGCCGAACGTAGCCCTGCAGGGGTCGGTCACACCACTTCTAGCGCAGATCCATTGGGATCGGCCAGGTTCAGTGCACCGAGAAGGTGGTTTCGCCACTTCAATGCCTCCAATTCAATGGCATGAGAGGGAATATTCCTAGAATTATCCCCTCTCATCCCCCTATAAATAGAGAGACTCTCTCCCCCTCTAAAGATCACCATCTTAAGGAGAAGAGCACCAGCACAAGAGCTACACTCCAAGGGTTTATGCCCTATAGCTTGAGTTGAGTAGTAGAGAGATGTGAGCGTGAGTACGGGGAAGTGCCGGACTTATCGGTGTCTCCCCGAGCTTGTACCTCGACGAGCATCTTTACTTCAATGGGTTCTCCCGCTAAGTGAGTGTTCGTGATTCTTATGATACGAAGTCTTTTGATTAGCTAAACTTTGTTCGTACATGTTTGCAGGTTTGTCGGTCGTCCTCATGGCGGATGCTTTAGTCAAGGGCCCTTGATAAAAATGGGATAACCCTGAGCTCAAGCTAGAGTAATAGTCGATAGTGTAGATGTAGAGTCTAGGCTGGAGGCTACCTTCGTTTTCCTCATATCCCATGGTTGAGGGGTAGACAGTAGGTGGTTACAACCCTATTTGTCCTTGCCTACCCCACGTCAGGATATGGCATAGAGCTATAGGCTAGTATCACCTGGCAGACCAGGTGCGCTCCGATGCCTGAAGTAAGTGAGTAAGAGTGAAGTTTATCTATCCGTTGACCAAGTACCATAGGAATCCATCTCTACCTTCACCAATTCTATCCATGTGTTATCCTTGGATGAACTAGCTAGAAGAATACATCCGTTCCTTTGGGAAAATATGATACCCTGAATATTCTGGGTGAAGTGCTACAACGGTACTTCCGTGCACTGGCGAATTATTTCTGTATGCGTTAAGAAATACCAACAAGCCTTGCACAATGTCAAATTAGAAATTATTCGATAGGATGGAGAAAGAACTAGAATGAGAATCAACCAATGTAGCAATAAAAACCAATCTAATTAAGAAACAAAATCAAAAGAGTGGATGCTTATTGATAACCTTAAAGCAAAAGGATCAAGCAATTCTTCAAAATTCAAGGGCTAGCTTCATGGTGAGGAGTAGCCTCAACAATTGAGGGAATGGCCCAAATGTGCAGCACTATGCTAAGGATGGAAGAGAGGAGGAAGGAGATGACGTCTGGAGCATTTTCTGTGCCGTAAGGCTTGTCACCATCAATTCTTGGCCATAATCGACAATAATAGTACCCAATCACCTTTGGTTCTTGGCTTGAATGGGCATGGATAGGTGGCCATCCAGCAACTGTTGGCTTGAGCCACAAATCAGTAGTGACATTTGTTATCAATGTCGGTACCGGCCCATCCTACATCATTTTTGGGATTTGAGAACCTAGAACCTGTAGTAAAGGGTCATAACTACCAGTTGGACCAAATCCGGCAGTGATGTGGCTGACAGTGATGTGCAATTTTGTAGTACTCAGGGGAGGATCGAGGCACCGGGCTGGGGACCTGCAGCTTGGGGTGCAGCCCCAATTTCCTACAAACAGGTCTTCTAGAGCCCCATAGAACACTACTATAAGAATGATAACCATGGCTGGGAAAAAAGGGTTAACCGAGGCGGTTTTTGCAACCGCCTCAAATGAAAGGTCACGGTTAATTATGGTCTTAATGGAGGCAGTTGCCCTAACCACCTCGGTTATTCCATTAAACAAGCTGGACGATATAAGACAACCAGCTCGGTTAAGACAATTGCGGTTGCATTATAATGCCTGCCTCAGTTAATAATTTCACGAAATAAAGAAAGCCCACCGAGCCCGGTAGCCCACCAAGCCTGGCACCATGCATCGTCGTTGTCCTTGGTAGGATCCATGCTGCCGCAGCCACCGGTGGCTGGATTCGCTCGGGGTCGTCAGATCCGTGCCCCCACCACGCTGTTGTCCGTGGTAGAATCCACGCCATCGAGCTACCGTTGAGGTCGAGAACTTGTCACAGGGGCCGAGGAGCTGCTGCTGGGTGGAGGTGGTGGGCACGGTAAGGTAGAGGTGGAGGGCTGGCCAGAGTGGAGGCGAAGAGGCACCGCTTATGCGGGAGAGAGGGAAGGAGATATTTCTTCTCAGTGAAGAAGCACAAACCAATTGAACGGTTAAAATTAATTTGAGTGGCTTTGGTTGGGCCACTCAAACTTGCAATTCAGCGATCCACGTCCCAATGGCAAAATCCAAACGCTTCTGTAATGGTGGGGCCAGGATTTACCGAGATAGTTGTTTTTTAATGTCTGCCTCGGTTAATGATTTATTGATGCAATTATGTTATAAAGTTCACCTCGGTTAATTAATACTTATTAACAGATGTGGTTATTTTGCAATGTCTTGCTTTAATGTATTAACCGAGGCGGTTATGTTATAGTGTCCGTCTCAGTTAATACTTATTATAAGATGCTGTTATTTTACAATTCCGGCCTTGGTTGTGTATTAACCGAGGCGGTTGCTGGCCTGGCTGCCCTGCCTCGAACAACCAAGGCGGGCAAATAGACCGCCCATCTTCGAGGTCGTTTAGGAAACGTTGCGCAAAATATTTTGTGTAGTTGTGGAGATGCCTGACGTTTAGCCAGCTCATCTCGTTGCTAGTCCAAGCACTCCTTTACGAATTAGTCCTCTGGATGGTGTTTCTAAATCCTCCCCTGGTAGCAGTGGGACGTATAGCATATCTATGCATGGGTTTTCGGTCCGAATAATTCAGACATAAGCATATCCTTGCTATGATATGTGCAAAACTGTCCTTCACAGATGTGCAAGCTACACATAATTTTTTGTTCCAGCGTGGAACGAGTGATATAGATCGAAGACGACTACTGGATATATATTTTTCCAGGTCGGCAGATATATCTTCTAGACCGTCTGAACAACGGATAAAGATAGATTGCATATGAAAGATGCCGTGTTGATGCAAGCCAGCTACGAATATGGTAGAGAATTGCTTCTCTGTACTTTCTTCGTCTCTTGTTAGTCCTCTTAGTGCCTGCTCCGATCCAACGGGCATTGGTTACAACCTGGAAGTTGAGATATTGTTCAAGCAAGCACCACATGGTGATGTACGTCTTGCTTGAGAAGGTTCATATATATTACTACGATCCTGATCTAATTTATCTTACAACAATGTATGCCAAACTGTTAAAGCTGCCCAAAGCATATTATACGGAACACAGTGGATTCTTAACTGAGGAATTTCTTGCCCCTGTCAAACATGTTAATGACACGAAAGCTCCGGTGTTTCGTTTCACTTCCTTGTTGACAAAACTACTATTTATTCGGTTCTCTTCAAAAATTGCACTATTAGATGTGGACTTCATGATGATCAGATACGGTAAGCTTAGGCTTTCCACAAGTAGAAATGCAATCATCATATGAAGCCAATCATTATAGGGCAAATGGACTACAATTAACCTTAACTGTCAACATGATAGTTGTTTTGTGCTCTAGGCCTAACATGGCATCTTGTTAATGTCGATTGCACAATATTTATGCTTCTGGCATTTGTTATTGACATTGGATTGAGGTATGAATGAGTTGTCGATTTGCCATGAAAAATGCTGGCCACCTTTGAGCAATGGATTAACTAGACAAGCAAGCTACACAAGATTCTGCATTATGAGTGTGGCATTTGCATATATACGAAAGGGACTCAATAGTTGTTAAATTATCATCTTAGATGCCCCATCCCTTCAAGAAACAAGCTGAACTGAGACGTTAAATTGTATAATTATTATTAGTACTAGGCATACCATAGGTATATGTGATACACATAGATATAGGGTGGATAACGAGTAATGAGCTCTACACTTTTTCGGACTTTGTTCAAAATTGATTTATTTTCATTTATGACAGTCGTCCCCTCTACCATTTAATATAAGATCCAATTAACCCATCCGAGCTGAACCAGAGTGAAATGAGCTTTTTATGAAAAAAAAACAAATAAAACAAAAAAAGATGCTATGTTTTATTTACAAAAGTGTATGCAATGATATATGTCTAATCATATTAACGTCACTTGAAGGCCATCCATGATTAATCGTGTTTGAGGCAGGCTTGGAGTGGTTGTTTTGCTAACGGTAGTTATAATCGGTTAAGCAGCCAACAGAATTAACGCAGCTGCCTCTAGTTTCACCGCTTTTCGATCATTGATCCCCATTTATGTTTTCATTCTTCCAAATCTTCTGTGCTCCTTTCACATCATACAGCCTTTTTGAAAAACGTTTTTGCCTTTGTTTTTTCTCACTCATCACGGTCACACTTCTGTCATCGCGTCATTATAAAACAAAGCTAACTAAGGGGCAGGTGATTCGGTTAATATGCATGGCTACAAGCCTATATCATATTTTATCATCCTCTCCAATATATTCTCAATGATTATCGCCCATCTTGCATACTTAATTAGTAAATCTGGGTATCAAAAGCTGTGAAAGCCACTAATCAAGGGATGCCACGAGTAATTAGTCTCTCTCCTTTTTCTCTCACTTCCTTTCTCTATACATGGCAATCTGGCACGAAGTGGTATTGATTTGCTAAGATGTACGTACGTATCCTATAGCTACTAGCTAGAGTGATGAGAGTGGTCCTGTGTTTGTTAATCATGCACTTGCAGGTTCTCATGTGCTTTAGAGACGCTCTCAACATGAGTTTGGCTGCAATGATCTCAGAACATGGAACGAATGCATGCGCTAACAATTAAAAAAAATAATCTCGAGATCGAGGTGATGAAAGCATGGTTTTGGAACGTACAAAATTGCACGCCGTCTACATCTTCGCAGATATAAGGAGTGGTCCTTTCTCAGCTCTCAACTTTTTATTTTTATATATAGTTCAGATTAGCAACATGTATACGCAAGCCTTTGCTTCAAGAAGGGTGAGATAATACATTTGCATATCGTTGTTCTAGGTCAGATGAAACTTCTTCCAATTTCATAATAAAAATATGTAGCAATATCTACAACAACACATCAAATTAATTTTAGTTGGATGGAACACAGAATACATTTCATTATAATTTTGGTCTGAGAAATAAGAGGAAAATACTTCTGTACCATTAAAAGCAATGCTTTTCCCTTCTATACAATAATCAATGCTTATTATGTGTCTGCATGGTTGGGCTTTTAGGGTTTCTTTTGTTTCCAAAAAGGTAAAATCCCAATCTAAGTTGCTGTTTACACAACACCACAACCTTTAAATAGCGACTGACTTGAAATTGGTGTAGGGCTTATAGCGATGGACAGTCCATTGCTAAAGGTTACAGCAACGGACCCCAGCAGATGTTAATGAAGCCCATCGTTGTACGATACAGCGACGGACTTGATCTTTAGCGGCAGACGGTTCGACGATTGAACTTTTAGCAACGGACAAAATGTTAGAACTTTTAGCAAACGACGATCCAAATTTGGGGACTGCTTTTCCATAAGCAGCTACTCTGGTACTATATTTTTTTCAAATCACCTTAGACCCTGGTTTTGACTTTTGAATTTCTGCTTTTCAAAATTGGTGAAATAAATAACTATTTCATAGTTGTTTCAAGAGACATAAGTAGGGATGAAAATGGATTGGATACAGACAGATAACACTGATATTACATTTGTTTTCATATTTCTACTTGGATTCGGATTCAAATAATGATAGTATCAGCTATGTCGCATAGAATACGATTGGATATTGACGTTATAAATATGCGATTTGAGCATTTGCACTAGTAGAGAAACCAACCTTTAGTCCCGCTTCCAACCGCCCTTTAGTCCTGATTTTCTCAACCGGGACTAGGAATCTGGGAATAAAGGGAGTGTCCCTTAGTCCCGATTATTCAATCAGTACTAAAGGTCTCCTCGGACTAACAAAGAAATGTGCCCTATGAGATTCGAATCCAAGACATCATGCATAGCCTCGCGCGTGAGTTACTACCCCACCTACATAGCACATGTGACTACAGACAGAATGTTTTCCTCTTGAACTAACCCACAGATGACCCTTTGGTCCCGGTTGGTAACACCAACGAGGAGTAAGAGGTCCTTTCGTCTTAGTCCGGGTTGGTGTTATGAAACGGGACTAAAGAGTCTAGGCCTTTAGTCCCAGTTAGTAATATGAACCGGGACTAATGTTAACCCTTTAGGTCCGGTAAGTGTTACGAACCGGGACTAAGGGTCTTTATTCCCAAACTTTAAAAAAATACCGAGACTAAAGACAAAACTTGATGTGGATTAAAAGTCTTTTCTCTACAAGTGTCGGATACGGATACTTTATCAGATGTTGGATATCCGAACTCGGATACGAACAGATAAAAACTCCTCTGAATATATTCGGTCTTGAATACGATCGGAAAATATCCAAACCGTTTTCATCCCTGGACATAAGATATAATGTATATTTTATAAAGAATCCGCTTTCAGCCTTCTCATAAATGACATTTCACAATAGTTTTCCATAGCCCGTAGCCCAAAAAAATTTCCCGACAGTCATGCCTCAACCAAAGAGACCCTATGATTGTCAGTGTTGATCTAAACCTTCAAATTTTGCCTTAGATTTGTGGTTTACGAATCAAGTATCATATATGCGGTTAACAACTAAGCACACTTTAATTGACGAACAAAATAGTATATGTATCTGTTGACGGTAACTACTGTATGATTTCAACCATCGAATAAATATGAAATAAGGGTATAAATGCAAACACCACCATAGGATAGGGTTTAAACTGATAGAATTTCATAGGTTTTGTGATTCAGTGTTTTGCAAGGTGTTATCCAGAAAAGAAACAAAGGAGACCCACATATCGGACTAATACATCGAATTACGCGGTGAAAGCGTGTCAAGAATATTCTAGAGAACACCAGACTCACTTGCGAAAGCGGGTCCAAGATGGCAGAGAGGAGGGGTCGGCCGATCCAGGCCCCCCATTGGCTGATGGGGCCCTACCTCGCAGCCTCTCCTCTTCAACGTTAGTTCTTGACCGCCTTTGGGGATTAATCTGAGCCACCCCTTAAGTCGGTTTGTTCCAAGGAATGATATTCATCACTCTGTCCTATATATACAGCCACAGACCCCCAAGGGTCTCATATCAATTCATAATCAAGTCATATCATTCTGAAACCAGAGCTAGAAATCCTACATCATTAGAGCTTTACCATATAGAGCATAGCTACATATGTTTAGAAGTAGAAGGAGGCAAGTTCTACATGGATTCTAGATCTTATTAGGAACGAGGCTTCTCGGGGCTATTGTAAGAGCTCTCTTGTATCTAATTCCACTTTTGGATACTGTAGTTATAATTGATTGACATTGTTCTACTTATTGATTATGTTCTCAATTATGCTATTCATTACTTGTTTAGATTGTATACTTTGCATAGTTAGGGTGCATTCATATCCATACATAAGATTGCATAGCACTTATTCGTTGACGTCATGGGTGAGTGACCAACTACATGTAAGCATGGTGCTTAGATGTGGTTTGTCTGCAATTGCACCCTATATTCTGGGTCCTGTCGTAGATCACTATCGACGAGATATCGTCGATAGTCTACAGAGGTGTATGCCCATGGTAGTAGATGAATCGGTGGAGGTACGCTTGAGACGATCCAGACGTAACACAATGAGCATCAGATACAAGATTTAGATAGGTCCGGGCCGTCAGTGTGATGTAATACCCTACGTCTTGTGTTTCGATTTATTGTATTGATATGTCTTCTGATTATATGTTGGATCACTACCCTCTCCTTATATAGTCTGAAGGGAACAAGGCTATAAGTAAACTATCCAAGTTGGTACAATAACAGTGCGGTGCAGTACCGTGCGCCGCACGCCTTCGTCATTTGGGTTGGGCTACCTCTGATGGTGTGGCACATGTAGTGCCATGCAGGTATACAGGTCTATACCCCCACAGCTTATCCCCAATCACCTTGTATTCATCGGGAGGTGCAGGTCTGTGCTGACGCGTCGTCTTTGGAGTTGCTTGACCGGACGGATATAAAGAGCTTAGAAATTTTTGAAAAAGAGCTTCTCTTTGGTGAAGTGTATCCACTTTTGCCTCGAAAGAGCAAATACACTCACCGCTAAGTAAAGTGTATCCACTTAGTCCCCTAAACTGTTGTATGACGATGAAGTGCCTTGTAGCACACTACTAATTTTTGACGCTATCACATCGCTTCTCCATACACTAGATGCATATTTGATGCAATAGGTAGCTGCTATTGCATCAATTGTAGCATATCGATGCAATTGGTGGTCATTATTGCATCAATGTTGCATTTGATGCAATAGTAATTCGTATAGATGCAATAGGTGTGATCTATTGCATCAGTTTCTAATAGGTGATGTAATATGTAAAAATTATTGCATTGAACAATTTTGGTTGCGATATTGTTGACTTTTGATGCAATATGTGGGTTGTATTGCATCGGTTTGGAATATGGGTGTAAATAAGAAGTATTATTGCATCGGATAAATAGTGCTAATTGCGGATGCAATATGTGTTTTGTATCACATCGTTCTAGTTTTTTAGATGCGATTTGCATCTATTGGGCCAGAAGTCCCTTGGTCCAGTTAGAAGACATGAGTCTCTTGGCCCATGAATCTTATACAATAGAAAAAAAAGATGATGTATAGCTAAAAAAAGCAAACAATTGCACATCGAACCTATTAGCGATGCAATAGTATATGTTGAATCGAACCTATAGTCGATGCAACAGTCTTTGTTGCATTGAAGCAATTGTCGCTACAATATTATATGTTGCATCAAACCTCTTAGCGATGCAATAAGTCGTATTGCACAGAACGTGTTGGCTGTGCAACAAGGTCTATTGCACCGAACAATATTCGTTGCAATAGGATTTCTTATTGCATCAAGTTAATGACATCTATTACATCAACAAGAGTTTGATGCAATAACCTTTTGCACAACATTACTTTGATTCAGGAGACTCGCACGACCGATGCAATAGAGTCTGATGCCGCCGTCATTGCTCAAATGACGTGTTACATGTAGTCCCAGAGTAGGCGAGATGTAGATGCAGTCCCTGAGCATAGCATGGTGCGAGGAGCGATCCCCGAGCAGGCGAGGTGTAGACGTTGTCCCCGAGCATAGCGTGGTATGATGAGCGATCCCCGAGCACGGCGAGGCACATAACAAGACCCTCAATGTGCTACCCAATATCAGCACCCTGATCAGAAAAGCGTGGAGTGAATTGATAGCCCAGGGACGAGTCCCCAGCGTGGTCAGAAGTGAAGTCCTAGCAACAAGAGGATGACGAGGAGCGATGAGTGCTTGGCGGCGAGTCCCCACCGTGGTCGGAAGTGAAGTAAGAGCGGCGAGAGGATGGCGAGGAGCGACGAGAGCTCGGCGGCAAGTCCCCAGCGTGGTCGAAGGCGAAGTCCGAGCAGTGGGAGGATGGCGAGGAGTGATGAGAGCTCGGTGATGAGTCCCCAGCATGGTTGGAGGCAAAGTCCGAGCAGTGGGAGGACAGCGAGGGGCGACGACAGCCCGACGATGAGTTCCCAGCGTGGTTGGAGGCGAAGTCCGAGCAACGGGAGGATGGCGAGGAGCTCGGTGACGTGTCCCAGCATAGTCGAAGGCGATGTCCCAACAGTGAGAGGATGGCGAGGAGCGGCGAGTGTTCGTCGACAAGTCCCCAGCGTGGTCGGAGGCGGAGTCCGAGCAGTGAAAGGACGGTGAGGAGCGACGACTGCTCGGTGACGAAACTTTGTTCCTAGAAAATAAATATATACAGTGGGTAGTGCATGATGTTGATCTGGGAGTGGATTCTAGCATTATAGAAAAATGCGTAATAAGTTGTCCATTTCTTTCTCTTGTTAGGTCATGTAACTTCCCTTGGTAGTTAGCCTGTTATATTTAATCACATGATCGCCGCTAGTCCGGAATAGCAGAGAGCGCGGAGCTGCATGCAGGCGTAGCGTCGGAGCGTCACAAGAGAACCGAGGTTTCACAGATTAAGGCGTGTGCTACTAAGGTACTTTAACAACCGTTAAGAGAGGACAATAGAAAGACAGTATGTATGTCATTGGCGTAGAATCAGTGAGTGCTAGAGCGTGGTCGGGGCTTATGCGGAGAACTCGGTGACCGTGTAGAGAGACTTAAAGGCCCGTGTGCCCGTCACCATGCCTCTGGCCCCAGTGTACCCTTGTAGCTGTATGGCGCGGAGTGTAAGACTCGTATGTGCACTAGCTGTTTGGGAGCGAGGAGCGGTGGCTGACTGTTTCCAAAGTGGAGTTCGGAGCCCATACGCGTGTATGGAGTAGTCATAGGACATGCTGCTTCCGAGAGGTTAGCGAGAGGAGACACAGGCACTATAGGATACAGTTTCTTTGCCGAGTGCTTAACCTTATTGCACTCGGCAAAAGTTTTACCGAGTGCCGCACTCAGCAGAGAACCTGTTGGCAAAGGTTTCTTTGCCGAGTGCCAAATGTCGTGCACTCGGTAAAGTCTTTGCCGAGTGCCAAATGTCGTGCACTCGGCAAAGCCTTTGCCAAGTGCCACGTCAGCACTCGGTAAAGTCTTTTCAGCCGTCAACTTTGACGGTCTCTTTGCCGAGTGCCGACTGTGGAGGCACTTGGCAAAGATTTTTTATATTTTTTTTGAAAATAGTCTTTGCTGAGTCCTAGGCAGTTGCACTCGGTAAAGGGACCATTTTATTTTTTTAAAAAAAAATTCTTTACCGAGTGCCATGGCTCTATCACTTGGCAAAACACTTTTTTATTTTTTAAAAAAATTCTTTGCTGAGTGCCATGGCTTGGGCACTCGGTAAATCTGAGAAACCAGGTCTCTGCCGCCCAGATTTGCCGAGTGCCAGTAGCAGGGCACTTGGCAAAGCTCTCTTTGCAGAGTGTGGCACTCGGCAAAGAGGTCAAAAATGCTATTTTTTTGTTTTTTGCTTTCCATCAAAACAAACAAACACCACATATATATCATATATATCATCGCACGCAGCACAGAATATATCAGATCCATCATTCGCAATCCATCAAATGCGCATATATCGTCCATCATGCATCACATACACATATATCGTCTGTAATCCATCACATACAATTCATAATCCATCACATACATATAAATATGTCTCTAGTGCAAGTCCAACACAAGTCTAAGTCCAACACAAGTCCGAATAACATGAAAAAAGACCACTGAACGGTACCTACTGCCGTCCTGACCACCCGGGCTGTTGAGCTGAGTGCTCAGACTGTGGAGGAGGGCCAGTTGGCCACCCGGACGCTGGAGAAGGGCCACCTGTGAAAGCCCTAGTTTGGTTTTGATAATTGATAACACCCTAAGGACTAACCTACCTGCAAAGTGGATGGCTAAGTATAGGTAGTCCTAACCATAGAGTGTGGAGTCTATGAGATGATGGTGATGATCAAGAAGACTCAACCATGGACCAAGTGAGATGGATCAAGAAGAGATGATCAAGGTGAAAATAAATGCATCAAGGTAAAGGTATAACCCGAAATGGGTTTTTCCTTTCGGTGATCAAGACACGAAGTGGGTGTGAGCATATTTAGGATAGATTGCTGACTATCAAGGGGAGAACTAAGTGATTGGATTACCTTCAACTGTTCTAGGTTGCATTTCATGTACATTGATCTAACCTAACCTAGTTATTGACTTGAAACCCTTGAAAAATGTTTTGAAAATACTAACACACTGTGCACAAGTGTTGAAGACCTTGAGTGTCAGCACATAGAAGCAAGGAGTGAGAAACTTAGCTTGAAACCATGGGTTTCAGAGCATCGGACGCTGGGATCTCCAGGGCGTCGGACCATTGGTTAGAGTCCGATGGCCCTCCCAGCTGTGTTGTTCACTGTGCGAAAGCGTCGGATGGTCCTCTTTAGTCCGAAGGTGAGCGTTGGACGCCGTCTGAGCATTTTAGGAGCTGTCGGTGTAAATCTGCTTAGTGTCGGACTCTCGTGTTCGTTGGTTTAATGCACTGACTTGGGAGTGTTCGACGGTGGCAAGCACTGTGAGGGTCCGACAATCCGACGGTAGCTGTGATCAGAGCGTCGGACCATGGGTTCACGGTCCGACGGCATGGCGAGCTGAGTTCACGTTCTGGCCAAGTGCGCGGTGAAGTGTGTTCACGGCATTGGACGGTGGCGTTTAGTCCGACGCAGTGCCTCGGACAGAGTCCGATGGTGTTTGAGCTCTCGGTTAAGTCTCTGGAAGCGTCAGACGTCGAGAGTGTTTAGTCCGATGTTATCCTGTCTGACGATCAACGTTTTGGCGCGAGCAGTTAGCAGTTGAAGATCAGTGGCTGTGGTTGAACGCGAGTTACATGTGGCAAAAATCTGAACGTCAAAAGCTAGTGTTTGGTCCGACGAGTTCAGTCCGATGGTTGCGTTCGACTGTTGAAAAACGTGTCTAATGGCTGTTTTCTGTGGGGTAACGGCTAGGAGTGCACTTAGGGGTATTTATACTCTTTCCCTTGTCACTTGGTGACTCTCTTGCATATTTGATTTGTTGCCGTACTCTTGTGAGCACTCTCTAGCCTCCCACTCACTCACTTGTTCATCCATTGATCATGTTTGTGAGTTGAGTGATCCTCAAGTGCATCATTGCTAGTGATTTGCATTCTAGAGCACTTGAGAGCAAGCCATTGCTGAGTTCTTATTCTCTTAGGACATTGCCGTGTCTCTAGATGGCTTGGAGGTGATTCTGGTGTGAGATTGATTGGTGGTTGTTCAAATCCACATCGAAGGGTTGATTGTGAGGGGGTTCTTGCGGTTGTTCCCCGGTGGAGTGCCGAAACCGACTGTAGTGAATTGTTTGTGGTGAGAAACCACTTCTCTTGTGTTGGTAAGCGGCTCCCGGTGAGGGGTTGGCATGTGAAGCCTAGCTCGTAATCCACCAAAGAAGACCGGTGCCACAACGAGGAGTAGCATGACGGCGATCACGTGAACCTCGATAAAAATTGAGTGTTCTCTCTTCTCCACCTTCGAGTGGATGATTTGGCTTTCCTGTGTTTCTATTGGTTGATCACTTGGTTTTCTTATTGATTAACTTCAACCGGTGATTGGATCAACCTCTACTCTTCTCGGTGGTATAATTTTCTCGATCACTCACTCTCTTGCGCTTACTCACTTGTTTAGGTGCTCTCACTATAGGATCGAAGTGAGAGTTTCTTGCGATTCTTTTCAAATACTTGTGAGTAGTATATTGTGATAGATGGCTTGCATAGAGTAGTCTAGAGCTAGTGCTTAGCAAAAAGCTTTGTTAATTACTAACTTGTGGTCTAATACTTTATAGAATTTTTATAGGCTATTCATCCCCTCTAGCCTATCGGGACCTTTCATTTAGTATCGGAGTCAGGTTACCACCTTTTGAGGCTTAACATCCTTGTGGTGCAAGATGGCTCAAATCAATATGTTGGGGAAGCCGCCTAAGTTTGATGGCACAAGCTACGATCATTAGAAGAGAACGATGATTGTACATTTCATGACTATGCATATTGATGTGTGGAAGGCAACGGAGACAAAGATTGAATATGAGAATGTACAAGCTCCCACCGATGCCGACAAGAGAAAGATGGAATGCAATGCACATGCAATCAATGCTCTCTATACTGCCCTTAAGTCTCATGTGTTTGAGCAAATCAAGGATCTTGATTTGGCTCATGGCATTTGGAAGCGGTTGGAGGAGACCTATGAGGGCACACAAGAGGTGAAGAATGCCAAGGTCTACATGTTGAGGGAGAAGTTTGGCACATTCAAGTTGAATGATGATGAGAGTGTGCCGGAGATGTTCAACCGGTTGCAAGTGATTGTCAATGACTTGAAGAGTTTGGGTGAGGACATCAAGGATAAGGACTTCTCTCACAAGTTCTTAAGGTGCTTGCCCCAAGGTTTGCAATTATCAAGACAATGCTTGCAATAGAAGACTTAAGCACCAAGAAACCCAACCAAATCCTCGGTGAGATCATCACTCAAGATATGAACAATGAGGAGGTGGTTGAGGAGAAGAAGAAGAAGAGTGTGGCTCTCAAAGCTACATTATCCAAGAGTAAGGGCAAAGCCAAGATGATTGAGCTTGATGAAGAATCTACTTCAACTGATGATGATGATGATGATGATGATGAGGCTATGGCTCTTCTAGTGCGCAAGTTTGGCCGATTCATGAAGAGGAAGGGCTATGGTCAAGGCAAGAAGAAGTTCATCTCCAAGAACAAGCAAGAGCCAAGGAGATGTTTCAAGTGCAACAGTCTAGATCACTTCATTGCCGATTGTCCTCAAAATAGTGACAATGACAATGAGAGTGATGATGACAAGAAGAAGAGCAAGAAGAAGGACAAAGAAGGAAAAGAAGAACAAGAATATGGCACTCAAGAAGAAGAAGAAGGGGCAATCTTATTGTGTTACTTGGGATGATAGTGATGCCTCTACCGATGAGGATGATAGTGATGATGAGAGCAAGTCTATCAAGAAGAAGGCTATGGCAAGCATTGCTCTCAACAACAAGCTATCTCTCTTCGACACTCCGTCTACATGCTTGATGGCCAAGCCATCTAAGGTACAATCTGATGATGAGAGTGATGAGGAGGAGCTCTCATGTGATGAGCTTACGTCTATGCTTGATGATGCCAATACTTACATTGAGGCCAAGTGAAAGGAGTGCAAAGAATTGCGCAAAGACAAGATAGCCATTGAGCAATCCATTGATGAGCTCTTGAAGACTCATGAGAGGCTAATGGAAGCCCATGAGAACCTCAAGGTAGCTCATTCCAATCTAGAGAAAGCTCACTCCTCTCTAGTGGCCGAAAATGAGAAGAGGGCATCCATCAAGACATGTGACATGGGTTCCTCATGTTACATCCTAAGTGACAAGTCAATTTCCTTTACTACTATTATTGTCACTAATCCTTCTTGCAGCTCTACCACTCCTATTTCACCTAAAGATGATGGCTCGAAAGCCCCACTTGTGGTGGAAAACAAAAACCTCAAGGAGGAGGTCAACAAGCTCACCCGTGCCTTTGGCAATGCCTATGGTGGGATGCCCGCTTGCTAAAGTGCTTGGGTAGCCTAAGATTTAGTCACTCTAAAGAGGGACTAGGCTATACCCCCAAGAAAGGTAAGCCCGCTTTTGCAACTCCCAAAGCTAGCTTTGTGAGGAGCAATGGTAGGTATTGCCAAAGATGCAAGCAAGTGGGGCATAATGAGCAATTTTTCATGGCCAACAAGATCAAGCAAGTCAAATTTGCTAGTGCGACTTCAATTTTCCTTGATTCTTGTTACACGCTCACTAAGGGAGTGAAGGGTGTTAAAGCCAAGTATATTGGTACATCAAGTGGTGACTCAAGGAGAAGATCCATTTGGGTTCCTAAGTCTTTGGTCACTAACCTCCAAAGACCCAAGAATGCTTGTGTACCTAAAACCAATTGATTTACTCTTTGTAGGTCAATTATAAAGCCGGAGGAAGGCATTGGGTGCTTGATAATGGATGTACTCAACATATGATTGGAGAGTCTAGTATGTTCAATTCTATCAACACAAGTGGCAATCAAGAGTTTTATTCTATCACATTTGGTGACAATGGCAATGGCAAGGTCAAAGGATTGGGTAAAATTGCTATCTCCAATGACATGAGTATCTCAAATGTGTTGCTTGTTGAATCTCTCAATTTCAAACTATTGTCGGTTGCACAATTATGTGATCTTGGTTTGAAGTGCACCTTTGGTATTGATGATGTTGAGATTGTGAGTTTGGATGGTTCCAACTTGATCTTCAAGGGATTTAGATATTGGAACCTATACTTGGTGGATTTCAATGATAATGAAGCTAAACTCTCATCTTTTTGATCTCAAAATCAATTCTTGGTTGGTTATGCCATAAAAGGCTTGGACATATTGGAATGAAGCAACTTGGAAGATTGGTGAAGCATGACATGGTTAGAGGCTTGAAAGATGTGCATTTTGAAAAGGATAGGTTGTGTAGTTCTTGTCAATTTAGAAAGCAAGTTGGAAATTACACATCCTAAGAAAGGAATGATGAGTACATCTTGACCACTTGAGCAATTGCGTATGGATTTGTTTGGTCCAACCACTTATGCAAGTATTGGAGGAAAGCAGTATGGCTTTATGATAGTTGATGATTTCTCTAGATACACATGGGTATTCTTTCTTCTTGACAAAAGTGAAGTGTTTGAAATCTTCAAATCTTTCATTAAGAGAAGCCAAAATGAGTTTGATACAAGGTAGAAGTCCGCGCCTGTAGAAGTCCTGCATACAGAAATCATGTATCATTTCATTATTTTAAGAACGACCAATGAATGCAAAGTATTGACCAATTTATGTGACGAAGACTCACACAGAACTAGGCCTTGATCCGCGCCGCAACGGTGCCAAACTCACTGTCCTCAGCGGCGTGGAAGTGGTCCCACATCCAGGGCGGCGAAGTCACCCTGGTGTAGGTGACCATCCCAGGGTAGTGCTGTCGAATCAGAAGGCCCATGGTGCCATTGATGTGCCGGCCCTTTCCGGACACAACTTCTCAGTTCCTGTAAGAGTCATTCAGAAGAATTATTTGTCATTAAGACTCAACATTTCATATGAAATAGTAGTGAAATGATACATACTCGTCGCCCTAGGGTCGAATCACTAGGCGCCGGTGAAGTGGGATCGGCCACGCCGGGAGCTTCGAGGGCCCGTGCAAGTAGACTCCCGACGAGGTAGAGCTAGAGGCAGTGGAAGTGGAACCTCCTACTATTGCGGTTGCCTCCTCGTGGTTCAACGAGTCAGAGGAAGTGCCTGTAACAGAACCGACCAATTTATACGAGCACAAGTACCACGACAGCTGTTTTCCCAGCTATCAAGCCACACTTGAGCCAATATAAACCCGGTAGTCCGTGAAATCTCGAAGGATTTCAAACTTTTACACAGTACATACCCCAAGGATCACAGAAACTCAGCAGTACACATACACATGATATATAGATTCGCACATATTTCAAATATATCAGAGTACAAGATAAACTTTTACATAAAAGTTCAATAGCGGAAACGAAATCATTTTACATAAGCTTAATTTCATAATACAGTGCCAAGTACCGACCAGTCACAGCAACATAGATGAGACAGATAACATGACCTTGCCCAAGGTCTAGTCTTCCTCTCCCGAAGGATAGAAGTAACTCTTTACTCAACCAAGCATTCCTCCTGCAACATTGGGAATAAAACCCTGAGTACTCAATTGTACTCAGCTAGACTTACCCGACAGGAAGTAAATAAAAAGACTCTCAAGGATATGCAAGGCTTATTTGGTGGAGTTCAGGAGATAGCATCATTTTTGCAGAAAAATCATTACTACAATAGTTCCTCAACTTATAAGTTTTAGATGTGATTCAGCTTCGATTTCAGTTAAGCTATTAAGCTAAGGTTTGCAGCTATACTAAACAATCACTTGATATTATAGCAATCAATAAAACCATATGATTTCCGATATCCACAGATATCAACCTCATCTCACCATAATCATTATGTTCAAGTTGTTAACCTCTACCTCACCAGAAGATCAGTTCAGTTTCTCACTAACCAGGAGAGATGGCGATTCGAATCGATTGTACCAGCTGGCAAATATGCCAATCACAAACCCTGTCAGCCGAGCCACTAGCTTCTTGGGCCACCGTTAAATCTTTCTGAGACATAATAAGTATCGCGGGCTTGGAGGGGTCCATATTCTCAGAGACAAACCCACTTCCAGGATGCATCAGGTCCCTGACCTGCCCTTGGTAAGATGGTGTCTCCGCACATCCTTCCTACCTCCAGAATATGTCTGCCTTATCACGCCCAATTCCCGGCTCAGAAAGAAATACTCGGCTTCGCGGTCAGAACGACTTATCTGGCCAGCTATGTGACGACGTCTTTCAATCTCAACTGATGTCTGGTGGCCTCAGTCCTAGTCGGCCGCAAGTAGCACCGAAGTCAACATGACCCATGTCATGCAGCTCCCCGCTACCTAGCCTTGATTCTCTCATTATTTCATTGTGGCATGGTGACACATATAGCCAACCATGTGGATCTCGTCAGTCACCACCTACACTCGCGGATGACAGAAAATCACCCGATTTTCTCGCGGATGACAGGAAATCACCCGACTTCTACCGGTCTAAGCAGGACTAAGCATAAGATCGGTCACCTGTCTAGTAATAGTATCAGGTTCACATATATAGTAGACAAGGTAGATATGCAGCAACGGTTTCAAATCAACTCCTATACTTAAATGCACAAACATACGATTTAATAAAGACCGGTGCATTTATAAAAAAAATAGGTGGAGGCTCAGGGATGCTCCGGGGCTTGCCTGGGGTTCAACATTAAGTTAGTGTTTGTTAGATGACACTTGTTCGACGAGCATTTCCCATCCAAGCACTCGATTAGTCCTTCCACCTTCGTGATTAGTCCACCACACCGTCTTGTAGTTAGTTCCATCATCATGTCCTTCATGTTCACGTGTTCATCTATCGTACCTAAATGAGATGCACAATGCACATATATGAATAAAAGGAAGTAATACAAGGCATGTTAATCTACAGTCACTGAACCATGAGATAACAAACACACCAAGCAAAGCAACATGGAAGCAATCATAATCTCACATAGGCATTTTAAGGACAGCAGGACAGCAAGCACAAGATTCAACCATAACTGAAGCTATATACATCCAACCAGGGTGATCTAAGCCTTTCTGAAAAGCTATTGAAATTGTCTACAACTTTGGTATTTTCCTCTTTAGATGATTTAATTCATATAAAGGTCAAACAACACAAAGAAGACAGCTCTGTCCAGACTTAGACAGATTCTGTCCTCCCAACTCAAACAATCAAAACTAGAGATCTAGACCACCAAAAGGGATGATCCTAGATAATTTAGAAAGCCAATGAAATTTACTAAAACTCTTCTATTATCACCAAGAGGTGATTCAAAGCATAAATTGATTAAACAAAGCAAACATTCAGATCTGGACAGAAAACAATCCAAACCTGACAGCAGACTTCCAAAAGCCATAACTCCTAAACTATCAGGCCTATGACCATGAAGATTTAGGACAAGCTATGCAATGAAGTTAGCTACAACTTTTGTATAGAACACATTCTCATGCAACATCATTTTCCTAGATAAATCATCACAACAACAGGTGCTGCTCCTGCAGCCATTTTCAGCATATAAGCAAAACATGCTTTTCACTTAATTATCACCCAAGCACACATAGGAATAAACTATTTAGATAGCTCCAAACATCATTAAATGATCGTACAACACTTAGATCAGATTAATACATGACAAGCATTATAAGAAACATACATGTATGTGTCCATTTACCTACAACCTTTTACTAATTAGTGCATAAAGGCCTATAAATTAATTATTTAAGTCATATGATAAACATCTCAAATAGGCACCAAATTTTTATGATAGCTAGGTGATAACAAATCATGACCAAGGTTCAAATCTTACATGCTCAGGTTTCATAATTTAATTATTACAAAATAAACAACTTTATAATGCAATAAAGCATTGGAAAGCAAGTTAAATATGAAACTCAACTTTTTCTGAAACAACTTAGCCATATTATTGTTTCTTAGGTTACTACAATATCATACAAAGGTGGTGGAGTAACATTTTCCATTTTTACATATATATAATAATTATTACACATTTAAAACTACTTAAGAGGCATGAAACAAGATAAATCAACAACTCAGTCATATATGCACCATAAATCATGAAATTTTAACCATACATCACACATCATACAGAGAGTATACAATTAAATTTGCATGCCATTTGGAGCAATACAACTCTAGTTACAAAAATAACAAGCAATTCAACCATTTATTTTCTATTTAACAAGATTAATGTGAAACACCAATAAAACAGTAAACAATCTATATGTTTTATATTCTTATGAGCTAGTACATTTTATTAGAAGACTAACAAAATTAGAACCACAATCGTTGGACTTATATTTCTCAAAATGTGACCAAAAGCAAGTTAATATATTTCTTAAACCACTTTTCCTAATTAATTTCTACAGAATAAAGACATGCATGAATGGCACAACTATTTATATTAACATGCAGAGCACTTTACTAGGAACACATCAAAACTTGTCTCACTAATTTTGGAGATCCCAAACTCTAGATATAGATTTTCAAAGAAATAGCGAAATCTGTAAATTTGATGGATATTGAAACCTGCGGGCCCCACATGTCATAGAGAGGAGGGGCTGTCTTCTTCTTCCTCCAGAGCACCACGCAGAGAGCAGAATGGAGGGAGTTCGGGCGCTGGACTGGCTTCGGTGATGGGGCAAGGCTGCTGCGGCGGGGCCACGACGGCGCAGTGAGCAGGCCGCGCCCGAGGGCGGTCTCGGCTCTGGTCGCGACGGACCATAGCCGCCCGGCCACGCACAGCAGCAGCTCGACCGCGCGCACGGCGGCGGCGTCAAGCAACGGCCGAGCAAGGTGCCAGCGTGAGGAGCAGATCCGGCTCGCGGTGCTGCAGTGAAGGAGGGTGGACGCGACGGAGACGCACGAGGTGGCGCTGAGGCAAACCACGGCGGTAGCAGGGAGCTCGTCCTGCTCGCCCATGGCGACCGCACCCTGCGTGCTCTCCGGCAAAGAGGAGAGCGCCGAGGCGAGCGAGGGAGAGAGTGGGGAAGGGCGAGGAGAGTGAATGGGAGAGCGAGGAGGAGCTCTGGTGTTCCACTTTTGGAGCTGGAGCGCGGGCAAGGGCGCAGCCAGTGGCCGGCAATGGAGGCAGAAGCTCCAGAGCAGCGCTGACACGCGTCCTTGGTTGCAGCAAAAGAGCGAGCACGTGGCGTGCGCTGTCGATCGGGTTTTGGACGGCCGATTTTGGCATCTTATGGGCATATTCCGATCTTGATGCGAATACGAAAGTTGTTCACCTGGTTATGCTCTTCAATTTGTATTTAGAGGTCATGGCCAGAACAGCTCTGGTTTGAGAGATAATTAGGCTCAAAGTTGATGCTGTCAACAAGCTAATTACGATCAAAGATCGAGTGGCAACTCTTGTCAAACGAAGTCGGATTGACCTCAAATTTGAATATGTTGTGCCTCAAAGAGTTTGTAACAACTTCTATTTTTGGTCCAACTCAAGTTACTTAACGAAATTTGGAGAACACGAAAAAGCCATGAAATCAACACCATTTTCAGACTTTGAATTTAATCAAGTCCTGTAATCAGATTTTTCTTCTGTCTTGTGTCCACTTTTTGAGGCAATTAGAGATGGAATCATGACTTGGTCCAAAAATAACCATTGTTGTACTCCAAAATATTTCCAACTTTCATTAAAGGTCAAACTTCATACCTTGCTCACAAATAGTATTTCCACTTTGGTCATAGTAAGATCATTAGAGAGCTCAATTTGGATAGTTAAGCCAGTTGAGGTATTTTCTTGGCATTTGCTCAACATGAGTCCTTCATGACTTTCGTTGTAGAGTTCAAATAGAGTTGTTTGGGCAAGGTTGCAAGGTTTGGTTGGCTTTGCATGCTCATGTTCATGTAGTCCTGCAATCCAATTAAGTGAATAACTTGTCATTCCATGTGAATTCTCAATTCGGATCTTTATGAACCATTTCCAATGATCATGGTAGATGATATGAATATGAAATAGTGATTAGGATCATTGATTGAAATAACTTGGTTAGGTCCACACTCGCTGATTAGCTCGTGACTAACACCTGGGTGTTACAGTGCCACCCCTCCTGTGTGGAGGCCCACCGCCTGTTCGTCCTCGTCCACCGATGGGGTGGGAGTTGGCTCCACGCTCATCCGCGGATGGCTGCGGGGGCGGCCAGTCATCGCCCTCCTCGCTGCCAGCTCCAGCAAGGGGTCCTCCACAGCATGGGGTGGTGAGCGTGTTGACGGTGGATATACCCTAAAATTCCACATTCAAACACCGTCAACAGACCTTTGGATTCAAGGGAAGATAAACATATCATGAGCATATTTTATCAATAACTAGTTCCACATGTACTCTTAAGCTTGTGAATACAGGAAACATCAAAACAGTGCAAAAGTGAGTAGCTAGGGGCTAACTACATGGTTCGGCCGAACCATGTAATGTTGCCCCAGGCCACCACCTTTCAGCACAGTGCATACAACATCAAATGGGAGAGATCAGAGCCAAGGGTGGGCCCACCCATGGCTCGGCCGAACTGCCCATGGGGCCCACCTAGCTCTGGTGACATGGCAGGATCCGTGTGACACTCCAACCAAGTTATTTCATCCATCAGATCAACTTGTGCTTTCATTCAACGGTGGAGATCAAAGGCACACGGATTGAGGCATGAAACGAAGCAATCAAGACAGAACCAACACATAGGAAGAGTCTATGACTTGTGGGGACCACACCTGGCCTGGCCCCACCCATCATAGGGGTCGGCCGAACCATGGGGTGTGGCCCCCAGCCACCTACACACTTAGTGACAAGTGGGGACTCCTTCTAGAAGACCCTGGCTGGGCCCACCAGTCATAGAGGGGTCGGCCGAACCCCCTAGTGCACAGCCAGGTCGGTTGGCTTCCACCGACTCCAAGCATGCTTCCCATGTGCTCAAATTGCCAAAGCCATCCATCTTGAGGCGGTTACAAGGCGGTGGATCCAAGAGTGGAGAGTTGAGGAGTACACGGATCGCTGACGTGGCATCCCTCCACTCTCCACTATAAATAGAGGCTGCCCATTCCTCTTCAAGACACACGATACACCATACAACTCAAGAAGCAAGCTAGAGTTCTACTCTTTAGTAGTAGTATTAGTCTAGGGTGGGAGTTAGAGTCGAGTCGAGCTACGCTCGGAGTCTCTGGAGTCGTCTGCTGGAGAGTCTGGTATAGCTCTTGTACCCTTCCTTCTGTAGGACTTTATCTTTATCAATATATTATCTTTACTTTACTTCACTAAGTTCGTACTTAGTCTTTACTATTCTTTATAGTATTGTTGTGTCTTGTCTCCTTCTATAGTTGTTTTATACTTGATAGTGATCTTGTCCCAACTCAACATGTGTTAGTTCATCGCCTGTCATAGGGTGTTCTAGCTGTTGGTACGCAGCTAGAATAGTGAGACTTAGTGTAAGCGTGGTGTTTAGACTAGATCTTGCCTTTGATTACCGCTTGTCGCACGGATTGTTTGTGGGTGCTAGCAGGTGGTGACAGCCCTGTCTAGTCTTAGTATCCCTCCACGTATTTTAGGCAAATTCTTAAAAGGTAGGCTCCCATAAGAGTGTAGGCGCTTCGGGTAGAGGTTTTGTCCTCTATTGTCTCGCACTACCCCCTGCACACCGGTAGTAAGGTACTATCTTAGTATAAGTCATCTATTTGATAGGGTAAGTCATAAGAGTAAAGTAAGTGTCATAGGAGTCTTATACTCACTCGTTGTCCTCCCACCTAGCTATACTCTACTAGTTATCTTTTGGTTATCTTAATACTTGTTGTGTGTTGGTGTCATTACCCTTTCCTCTACCTATCGATTTACCACCTACCACTAGTTGGTACTAAGTTGGTATAGACTTAAGGATCTCTCTTTTTATTAATCATTCCTAACAACTGCTTTCCCTTGGGATAAGAATAAATAACGATACCTTGGAATACTCCTGGGTAAAGTGCTACAGCGGTATATTCTATGCGCTTGCGTAATTATCCAATAGACATAAGAAATACCCTCAGGGCACTTTTGGCGCCGTTATCAGAGATAGCCTAACACCCTGTCTCTGGTGGTTGCGCTAAGAAGTGTCAACAGAGCGCTCCCTCATGTAGAGGGAGTTGACCCCACGACGGGCCTGCCTTCCGCCCGGCATTTTGATGAGTGCTTGCAATTTCAAAGAGTAAACCAATTAGCACAGTTTCATTACAAAGTACTTATAAAGAGATGCAAAATGAACAAAACATAATTGTAATAAACGTGGACAATCTGAAAGCATTGAAGTCATAGAACATGGACAAAAACGTTCGCATCCGCGGACCATGAAAACTAACCTCAACTACGCATCCGCGAGCTATCCAAAAAAACATGGACAATCCGAAACAGATACGGTCACAGATATGCAAAGATCTACATACTTCCAACCGTATCTCTTTCGGACCGGAGACACCTAACTAGGTTATGCAACCAAAGACCACATACGGATATAACTAGGGTGCCAGTGAGGTCAGGGTAGCAGGGCGGTGGAGAGTCGGTGCAGTGTCGAGTCGACACGGTGCAAGAAGACCCGCAGCGCCGACAAAGACGATCGGGGTCGCCGAGTCCCTCCCATAGGTCCTCCTGCAAAAAAAGGGCAAAAATGGTTAGTGTCGACTCAAAATTTCGGCAACACCTCTCCTGCACAGGGAGGTTCCCAAAACCTGCAAAAAACATGGCACAAAAGCAAACAACCACATATATACCAAACATGGGCACGAAGGCCAACAACCACCAATATATCAAGAGGAGCCATGTACTTTTGTTCTCTTTCCATGCAGATGAAAGCATTGAAGTAGTACAACAACAATTACTACTAACCCTAGAAGTACTACTAACAACTAGTTAACTACTAACACTACTAATACTAAGAAGTACTTAACTATTAACAACTACTAACTACTACAATTTACTAACTACTACTACTAACCCTACAACTAACACTACTAACTACTACTTACTAACTACTACTATTTACTAACTACGTACTACTACTACTAACCCTACAACTAACACTACTAACTACTACAGCTAACACTACAACTAACACTACAAACTACTACTAACTACTACTAACACTACTAACTACTACTACTACTACTACTACTAACACTACAAGGGTAAGGCTTACCTTGGTGACAAGAACGCCAAGAGTGAGGGCCAGCAACGACAGCGGGGATGACCGCAACAGCGTGAGGATCAATGGGCCCCCCTTCTCTTTCTTCCTCTTCTTCCTCCTCCCTCTTCTCTTTCTTCCTCTTCCTCCTCCCCCTTCTCTTTCTTCCTCTTGCTCCTCTCCTTCTCCCTACGCTGGCCGGCCACAGGGCACGGCAGGGCCGGTGGAGCTCGGGGTCGGGGTGGCACAGGCCGCGGGGGTTTGCGGGGAGGCACTGTCGGCCATAGCTGCGGGCCGCTGGCAGAGCGGGCGGCCGCGCGGGCGTGGGCCTGGTGCTGAAGGAGGAGAGGACGGCCGAGCGCCGGTGGTGGAGGTGGGAGGACGGGTGGGTCGGCGGTGGTGGAGGTGGGAGGACGAGTGGGTCGGCGGCGACGAGCCGCGTGGACAGCCGTGGTCGTGTGGGGGCGTGGCGGGCCGGCGCGGGCGTGGCGGCCGGGCTGGGGTGGCACGGGCTGGCGGGGGAGGCACGCCGGAGCGGTGGCGCAGGGAGCCGAGGGAGAGGGTGGGGGCGCGAGCGGGGTACGTGGATAGAGTTTGGGGAATTTTGGGTGGGCCGGCCTGTTTTCAACACGGGCCTTTGCCGAGTGCTCCTGAAATGGGCGCTCGGCAAAGATTTTTTATTTTATATTTAAAAAAATCTTTGCCGAGTGCCATGTGTCCGGGCACTCGGCAATTTTTTTTGTTTGGCCCCATTTTTTCTGTGGCCTTGCTATAGTGATTAAAACTCCATTTCAAAATTTAGGATAATTTTGAGTTTTTTACTATATTTTCTTAATTATTTTTGTTTCATTGAATTTTTTCTGAATATTCCAAATTTGAACCATAGGTACATGAAATAATGGAATTTGGTCATTCAAAAAATGGTATTTATGATCTTTAGCGTATGTTAAGGCCGTATCCATGAGCTCACTCGCATAAAATTTCGCGCATCATGTTGTCGTAACATGATGATGTACTTGCGAGAAAAGTGTATTTAAATTATATAAAATGCAAACGGAGTTCAAAAGTCATGAAACTTGTCGAGGTGTCGTGTTATCACATGTAAAGGTTATGATAAAAAATTGAGAAGGTTTCAAGCAAGTTGTGACGTCGGATACCTAAAACCTAGACATCTCCATATGTGATCACTATATCACATCTGGAGATGTCTTGGTTTGTAAGCATCGTACGTGACAACGTGCTCCAAACTTTTTCAAATTTTTACCACGACATACGCATATGATATCATGACATCTCAACAAGTTCATGGTTTTCGGAATTCGTTTGTATTTTATATAATTAAAAATCCAGTCTCACGCTAGTTGGCGGTGTTGCCCCATGAGCATCGCAATTTCGAGAGAGTTCGTAGATTTAGCCTAAATTTGCAATAACAAACAAAGATAACATTTTTTGAATGAATAAAATCTATTATTTGATGCACCTACAGTTCAAACTAACATTTTCTGGAAAAATTCAATAAAACAAAATAAACTAAAGAAATATACCAAAAGCAATGAAAATGTCCCAAACTTGAACATGTTGGTTGTGTTAGTGTAGTAAAGCTTCAAAAAAAAATTGATGCAAAAAAACAAAAACAATTAATTTACCGAGTGCCTAGGGTTGGCACTCGGCAAAGTGCGGCTGGCACTCGGCAAAGAATATGGCGTTGGATGCCATCGGTCCCCTCCTAATTTTTTGCGGAGTGCCGGTCTTTGCCGAGTGACAGACACTTAACAAAGGCTTTCTTTGCCGAGTGTCTGATTTTGTCGAGTACCAGATACTAGGCAAAGAAGTCTTTGCCGAGTGACTTATTTTGCCGAGTATGGCACTTGGCAAATTAAGTCTTTGCCGAGTGCCCGATATTTGGCACTCGGCAAACCGTCCGGTACTCGGCAAATCACGAGTTTCCTATAGTGAGGCTTTGCTTAAGTTTTTTAGATAAGCATTTAGACATATACGACAATGAGAAAAAATATTAAAAGTATGACTTAACTTGATTGACGGCGCATGGAGTAGCCTGCATGTCGCCAGCAGCTCGGAGGAGTTGCTTGACGTGGTTTGCGTGATGACTCGCTAGACTGCTCCTTAGATGGCTCGACGCGGCTCGCTGAAGTGCTCGGACTGTGAACGACGATGAGACTGTTGCAAGGGCGTTGATGATGAGAGGAAACGAATTCCTGCCAATAATGTCGAATAGATTCGTGAAAAAATCTGAAGAAAAGTCATGTATAATTAAATATCTTAATTAATATAATAAAAGATGACTTAGCTTTATGATGGACGAGTGGAAAATTTGGTGCATGCTTGATGTGCGTGCATGCTTGACGTAGGCATATATGAATATATACTAGAGTGGAGCCCCACGCTACGCGTGGGAGGGAGAAAGGAAAAAACACTAAAACGGGTGCGGTAGTGTTCATAATGGGTGAGAATTTTCTTGACGGGTATGATACAGTTCCTTAACGGGTGACCTGTTACTGTCCACAGGACCCGTTAACCCGGAACTGTTCGGTGACATGTTACTGTTCACAGGACCCGTTAACCTGTTACTGTTCACCTGACCCGCTAACCCATTACTGTAGATGAATAATGAAATGTGAGGGAAAAAGGTGGGTGTGAATAGTGTCAATGAACAATACCAATGAGCAATAACTTTCACCAAACTTATATGTCATTGCTTACAGGACCCGTTAACCCGTTACTGTTCACCTGACCCGTTAACCCATTACTTTAGATGAATAGTGAAATGTGAGGGAAAAAGGTTGGTGTGAATAGTGTCAATGAACAGTGCCAATGAGCAGTTACTTTCACCAAACTTATATGTGTTTATAGATGGGAGTCTTCTGTAGCCTTCGTGATCTCGTAGACGCATCTAGATGCCAATTTTGGCTTGCATCGTTTTGTGACGCACATAGACACACATAGATGTGTTCTTGGCTTGTTGTAGCTTGGTGCGGGTCCGGCTTCGGCATTGAATGGATCTAACTTGAGCGCATCGCGAAAGATGCCAACTCAGTCCTACTGCCTTAGATGTTGAGGGATATCGCCGCAAGAAGCTGGTTCCCACGATGAGGTCACCGCGGATGCTGTTGATGAAGATTTCCATCTGGTTCGCCATGGATTCATGACGCACATCGTCTACCTGGCGTGCCACTATCGATGAGATATCATCGATAGTCTATCGAGAGGTATGCCTACGGTAGTAGATGAATCGGTAGAGATGCGCTTGAGACGATCCAGACGTAACACAATGAGCATCGAAACACAAGATTTAGATAGGTTCGGGCCGTCAATGTGACGTAATACCCAACGTCCTATGTTCTGATGCATTATATTGATATGTGGTCTGATCATATGTTTGATCCCTGCCCATCCTTATATAGTCTGAAGGGATAAGGTTACAAATAAACTGTCCAAGTTGGTACAATAACCGTGCGGTGCAGTGTCGTGCGCCGCATGCCTACGTCTTCTAGGTTGCGCCACCTCTTTTGGTGCAGTCCATGTAGCGCCATGCGGGTATACGGGTCTATGCCCCTACAATCATAGACGTGATAATCCGTTGAGTCATTTGTAGTCCACTCCTCGAATATCGGGATAGTAGGAAGTTATTATTCCTATAGAAGGCTTGCTATGTTCTTGATCTTTCTTAGTAATATTCCCTTATGTGTAGATATAAAGTATCTTTGCCATGATTGCTAGTATAATTGCACCAATCTGATATGACTATGATAGTATAATTAGAAAGACTTAGGAATATTTTTATGTTTCTATCTAATCCATGCTAGTGCCTAGATAGGGAGTGCTTTTAGTGAACTACATTATTATCTATGAATTGATCATTGATGGTTATCTCCATATTGCATGCGCATATGAGAATTATCTATCTATTTTTCCATTGACAAGTCCCTTTCCAGTGGTAAAATATAAATCGACAACCCGTGATACTCTTGGGTAAAATGCTACAATGATATATATTATCTATGCGCTTGTGGATATAGGATTATTATTATTATTTCAATCACTTGCCAGAAGAATTTCATGAGATCTTTTAGATTCATGATAGGGATGACAACCTAGTTATTCTAAGAGATAGAGGTTAAATAGTTCAAGTGATCTGTTTGCTTAATCAAATGGCAAGTTAATTTATGTCAACAAGCATTTTTTGCATCGTTGCCACGGAAGGTTGATGGCTCTACACGGAAAAAGATAGCTCATTTTCAGTACACCAATATGATCAAGAAACCATATAAATCTTACATAAATAGGCTTACCCTGTCATTGTTTATTTACGTATCGTGTGCAGGGTGATGTATGAACGAATTTGACCATCCACAGAATTTTATTGAAGATCCAGAATCTTTGATTAGGAAAAGGCGAGCCAAGCTCAGAAAGACTCTAGATCCACTGTTGAAAGACAACCGAACAAGAAGAAGTTTGATACCAGAGTTTGTGGCCATGGCCAACAAAAGTCTTCGAGAATTCTCTGCTCCAACCACTGCGAACATCCGTACTGGACCTGCCACCATGTTGGGGGATGAAGGATTTGAGCTCAAGCCTGCGCTTATCAACATGATGCAAGCTAGGTAGTTTTGTGGAAAGACACTAGCAAAGTTCTTCCATGTGGGCAAGAGAAATGCTCTAATGGGAAAGATCACAAGTTTTCAGCAATAGCATGATGAATCTATCCCTGAAGCATGGGAATGCTTCCAAGATTACATATCAGAATGTCCTCACCATTGAGCAAGCTACAACTCTTGTTGAGATGATGGCATATCACTATACCAGCACCCAAGAGACGATGGATGCTACAGCTGGAGGTGTTTTTCTATCACTCAGCATTGAGCAAGCTACTATTGTTGTTGAGAAGATGGCATCCAACCAGAGTTGGAATGAAGAACGAGCTCTACCTCGCAAGAGAGGAGGAATGCACCAGCTCAAGGAGACCGACATGATTTCTGCCAAGATGGACTTACTGATGAAGAAGCTTGATGACCGAGCGACTGATCAGAGAGAGGTCAAGAACATTCATGATGCATACATGACATGTGAAGAATGTGGAGGTACTGGCCACTCAGGCCACAACTATCACAAGATTCATGAGGATATGAACTACGTGAGCAACAACAACAACTAACGTCCTCAGAATCAGAACTAGAATCAGCAAGAGAGGCCAACACACCTTTGAGAGATTTAGTTTATGGTCAACCCAAACTGCTAGATCAGATATCCAAGAAGCTAGTCTCCAATGACAAGTTGCTAGAAACCATCAACAACAGGATGGATGGTTTTGCCTCTGCTATCAAGAACTAGTTTAGCTTCAACAAAATGCTAAAATCTCAAGTAGCTAAGCTGGCATCTTCTATCCCTTCGACCAATGAAGGAAATATCGTAGGCCAACCGGAAGAATTAGAAACTATAAATCTT
Organism: Eremochloa ophiuroides; assembly: GCA_038502445.1. Classification (NCBI taxonomy): domain Eukaryota; kingdom Viridiplantae; phylum Streptophyta; class Magnoliopsida; order Poales; family Poaceae; genus Eremochloa; species Eremochloa ophiuroides. Next base: position 38,103,729 of record JAHLJS010000007.1, on the reverse strand, counting down.
GTGGACATATTCAATGCAAGATGGAACCACATAGACCATCAAACAAAGGGATGGAACGATGACTCCATCCCAGAGAAGAAGGGAGACCCAGGGTGACCTATCATACCCATCGCCATTGGTCAAGACATCTTTGAGGGGGCAACTGTGACTTCGGTGCAAGTATCAACATCATACCTAAGGTGATCTATGAGAAAATCCATGGCAATGCACTAGCTGTACAACTATGTGTCTGCAGCTTGTAGACCAGTCACTTTGCTATCCGAAGAAGATCCTAGAAGATATCTATGTATGTGTTGGAAACTCGTATGTCATTTTGGGATAAACATTTCTGAGCACCACCATGGCTATTATCACTACAAGAAATCTGTGATTTTTTGACTTTTTAGCATGACAATAGGTGATAATGTCATTATATCAGTTGGTTTATGACATTATGCTTTAGTTAGTCCAACTTAGTGACAATAAAATGTTGTATGTCACAGAAAATGTCATGCACCTTGTTCAGTTTCATCTAATGACAATATCTCCTACGTCACATAGACATTTTCTGTTTCATAAAGTCTAATTTACAAATGCCATCAATCTAGGACTAACTTTATATGTCACAAATAATTTATGGAGCTTTTAAACATTGATGTCCATGTTGGCATGTTCTAGGGCCACATGTGGTCGGGTGGGTGCTTTTTATTATCACTTTTTCCTAATATATTTTATCCCGTCTATATTTCATAGGCCATGTTGCTAAATGCAGCGCTTTATTTATTGCTGAATATATTTATCCAAATATTTATATATGCAGTTAATCATCATTTTCCTATTGTAGGTTTACAAAGTCGATGGAGCTTGGGTTCTTTTTTTACCCTGGAAAGCAACAAAGGCCTTCATACTATGCTAACAAATGATGGAAGTTACTTGTGTTGTTACAGGAAGTGGTGCTAATATATTGCCGTTGACTCATTACTAGTTTGGTCATTGTATAATGTAATCATTATAGAAATCAATGCATTTAAGTTAGTTGATTTGATATATTCATAAATTCATTTGGGCCCATATGTATGTTGTTGCGTGTCTGCTGAAATGAGCAGAAAAAATGTGTTGGAAAAAAATTGTGTGGGCCGCTAATCTGGTGTGTGGCTTGTGGGCTGGGCCAAAAAATCGTGTGGGCTCATTGTATATGAAATATAGTGGACTGAAAATAAAACTATTAAAAAGCTAGATGGGCTGAAAAGTACAAAACAACTGGGCTACCAGAAGCCACCAACCACATGGGTGTTGATGGTGGATAACGCCAACTTTTATTAGAACTTTAGACACCAAAGTATATATGAATACACACTAGTCTAGGGTTTTAACTGATAATTTTCATGAGTTTTGCATATTCTTTATTTTTCAGGGGATTATCTAAGTTTAAGGGAGGGATTAAAGTGCTTAATTATCATGAAACTTGAACGCCAAGGCAACATACGTCATCGACAAGATAGAAGAGTGTAGAAGGCACCCGAAGCAACCGGGGCCCCACCAGGCAGGTGGTGGGGCTGGCCGGCCCCTAAGGGGGCCGGGCGGCACCCCCTAGGGTTTCGCCGCCGTCTTCTGGAGTCTTCTTCCACCACCTTTGTGGAGTCATCTCGGTCCTTGGTTAAGTCGGTTTGATCCTCCGGCGCACGTGCATCCCACCGGGCTATAAATAAAGGGGCAGACCCCCCTGGAGCCATCCCATCATTCATCCAAGGCATCAAGTCTTCGGTCAAGCCATCAAGAGCCTCATAGTTCATCAAGAGCCATCTAGTTCATAGTTCTAGCCTAGTTAGATTAGAAGTAGAGGAGTTTTAGTTCTTCAGCGGGATCTGGAGCCCCGGCGCCTGTCTGGAGTACGGAGTTCGGTATAGCTTTAGTTCTTTCTCTATTATTGTATTCTTCATTATGATTAGGAAAACATTGTTCTTAATAGTTTATATGTTCTTGATTACAATAGTCTTTGTCTACTTTGATTGTCTAGTATGTTGGCTTGATCTTATTGAATTCATGTAATTGCTCATATAGCGTTTATCCATACGATCGATGGGTAGATGATGAACGATATGTAGACGTGGTGTCTAGGTACTCTGTTTATCTGCGAGTGCACCCTGATGTGCCGGGTCATGTGGTAGATCGCGTAGGTGACAGTTGTGTTGAGTCCTCTGTAGTCCACCCCCCGTATGTAGGCAAGGAGGCATGGTCGCGATGTTAGGTGATGACTCTGTTTCACATCCTTCCTAGATGATGCACTTTACATGTGATCATGATATAGGACTAATCTAACAATGATTGCTAGATGTAATTGCACTAGCTTGAGTTATTCATTGATGTAGTTATAGAATTACCTTAGATATTAATTCCTTAGTTTATCCATTGGCTAGCTATTACTATGACTAGAGAGTGCTCTGATATTTATCCTTTATTTATGATGCTTGATCATACTTATCACTTTATTTATATTTATTATCTTGTGACGTCTACCTATTATGAGTAGAGAAAATGATATTGGTAATGTCACTTATCCATTGTATATAATCACTATCAATATAATAGATTAAAGTTTATCCAGTCCTTCCCATTGTAACAAATATAAATCGATGACCTGGTAGACTCCTGGTAAAATGCTACAATGGTATAATTATTTTTCCGCTTGCAGAATTGTTCTTAGTTTACATTTATATATTTCTGCCTAGTCACATTATATAGTGTATGAACTTTATTTATTCTTAGCATATATAATTAGGGATGACAACCTAGTTCATGCCTAAGATTGTTGGTAATAGATAAGTGGCTAGTTGCTAATGACCAGTTAATTAATTACCACACATCTCTAATATCGTCTCTAGTATTAAAAGTTATATAGTTCTATTTGGCGATGTTAGTAGATGTCAACAAGCATTTTTGGCGCCGTTGCCAGGGAAGGCAGATTAAACGTAGGAAATATTGATAACATATATACATAATGGATAAGATTGTGTTACCGATTGATCTCTAACTCAAATAGGCACACCCTTGTTTTTATCATTTGCTTATCTTATGCAGGGTGATGAATGAATGGTTTTTCTCTTCCAAACAATTTCACTGACGATCCAGAGAAACTTCTTAGAAAGAGGAAGGTTGTAGAGGCAAGGGACAATTTCGAGTCACTATCAATAATACCCATCGCCACTCAAGCTCGTCCATCAGAGGAGCCAGCTCTAACATTGGAAGAAGAATACTTAGGAGAAGATTTAACTTCTGCCTTTGAGGACATGGCTGAGAAGACACTGCGCGAGTTCTCTGCCCCAACAACAGAAAACATCCAAACTGGACCAGCAGTCAACACTGGGGAGAATGGATTCAAGCTCAAGCCTGCTCTTATCACCATGTTTCAAGCCAGCCAATTTTGTGGAAAAGCTCATGAATATGCAAGTGCACACTTACAACAGTTTCTAGAGATCTACAGCACCTTCACGATCAGAGGAGTACCAAGAGATCCTATTTTACTCCGTCTTTTCCCATTTTCACTTTTGGGAAAAGCTAAGCAGGGATCAACAAAGAGAAGAATACTACATGGGACTGATGCGCAACTGCTTTCCTGGCAAAGTTCTTTCCTACAGGCAAGACGAATGCTCTGTGTGGGAAAATTTCATGCTTTCAACAGTAACATGACGAATCATTCACTGAAGCATGGAAAGATTTCAAGATTATATTGAAGACTGTCCTCATTATGGGATAGAGGATTGGCTATTAATGTAGACCTTCTACCACGGGCTTATATCTAGCACCAGTGAGTCCATAGATGCTGCAGCAGGAGGAGCCTTCCTGTCACTTAAGCTTCTAGAAGCTAAAGCACTTGTTGAGAATATGGCCTCAAATTCAAGCTGTAATGAAGAACGTACTCAACCTCGCAAGAGAGGAGGAGGTGTCCATCATCTCAAGGAAACTGACATGATCACTGCCAAGCTAGACCTCATCATGAAGAAGCTCGATATAGAGAAGAAGGAAGTCATGAATATTAATGATTCCCGCTTGACCTGTGAAGAATGTGGAGATTACGGGCATTCAGTTGTCAATTTCCCTACGCTACAAGAGGATGTGAACTTCATCAACAATAACACCTACTATCGTCCTCAGCAAGGTCAAGGATTGAACCAGCCAAACCAAGGATAGAATTAGTAACCTTGACAAGGTAACTACCAAGATAACAATCAAGGTAATAATTATAATAATTATAATCTTCCACCTTTGAGAGATTTAGTTGCTGGTCAATCTAAATTGTTAGGTCAAATGTCTAGAAAGGTAGCCTCTAATGATAAAACTTTAGAAAAAATTAATACCAGAACGGATACCTTTGCTTCTGCTATAAAGAATCAGCACAGCTTTAATAAAATGTTAGAATCACAATTAGCTCAGCTAGCTGCTGCTGTCCCTCCATTTGAGAAAGGTAAGATTCCGGGCCAGCCGGAAGATTTAGAAACTGCTAACCTTGTTGATATTCACAATGCAACCCAGTACCATATTGAGCCTGCAGATATACAGTGGATTGATCACTCACTACTTGAGAAGATCGGAGACCCTGAAAGACTTGTTATTCCTATCTCTATAGGATGTCACAGCTTTCCAGAGGCTATCTGCGATTTCGGTGCAAGTGTCAACATAATGCCCAAGGTAATTTATGAAAAAAATTTAGGTGATCCTTTGTTGTACACAGATATGCATTTGCAGCTTGCAGATCAGTCGATTTGCTACCCCGAGAGAGTGCTAGAAGAACCTGTTATCAGAGTGGGGCAATCATATGCCCAGTTGACTTCGTGATCATAGAGACACGAGGAGATGAGAAGGCACCCATTATCTTGCGATGACCATTCTTGTGCACAACCAATGCCATCATCTATGCGGAACACGCCAAGATTGTCCTCTCGATCAAGGACAAGAAAGAAAGATTCTCGTTCAAGAACCACATCTTGGAGACTCCAGCAGTCCCGAAGCAATTCCATCAACAAGAAGAACAACAACCAGCACCCAAGAAGAAGAACAATAGAAGATGGAGGAAGAACAAGCCCCAGCATGTACCTGAAGAAACTGCTCAACAAATCACTGCTCTCAACAAAGAAAATGATCATATGCTCCCCCAACCATTTGCAACGAACAAAGGTGACCAGGTGTACCGATCATTGAATGCACAATCAGAGACACCACTTTTGTCGACACCATCTGCGACACTGGATTAGGCGTCAACGTAATGTCCAAACTGGTATATGATGATTTATTTAATGATTTACCTCTATACCCTACATATATTCAGTTGCAGATGGCAGACCAATCACTAAGATTCCCTGAAGGCGTGGTTAAGGATGTTATGGTAAGAATTCAAGATAAATATATACCCGCAGATTTTCTAGTTCTTGATATGCAGGGAGACGATGAATCACCTATTCTTTTGGGAAGACCGTTCCTCTACGCTGCCAATGCTATTATCTACATCAGGTCTACACAGATTGTAACACCCGGCCCAATTTGGAATTTGGCCCATGGTGGCCCATGCGCAAGTAATGACTTGTGGTGGGTGGTTTAGTCCCACCTTGGTTGTTAAAGGTGGGTTAGACCAACATATAAGGCTTCTAGACTCCATCCCACCATCCCCGAGTTAACTATTTTAAGTGAAGCGAGGACAAAAGCTTAAGTGGGATGGTGGCTGGGGTGGTTCGTTCAGCGTGCAGAGTGGATCTGAGCCGTTTGGACTCTGAGGCGTTACAAATGGTATCAGAGCCGACCTTCGCGGCCACGGGCGTGTGTGGGCCAGGGGCGCGGACATGGGTTCCTTTGCGCGTGTAGGCCCTGCGGGGCGCACGACGTGGCACATGTGCTGGCACTGGGCGCACGGTCGCGTGTGCTACGAGGGGAACGTTCCTGTTTATCATTTGCCCAGTTGTGTGTGTGTTGGACCGACGAGGACGTCAGGCCCTTTGAGGGGGTGTATGTAACACCCGGCCCAATTTGGAATTTGGCCCATAGTGGCCCATATGCATGTAATAACTTGTGGTGGGGGGTTTAGTCCCACCTTGGTTGTTAAAGGTGGGTTAGACCAACATATAAGGCTTCTAAACTCTATCCCACCATCCCCGAGTTAACTCTTTTAAGTGAAGCGAGGTCGAAAGCTTAAGTGGAATTTTGGCAGGTGTGGTTCGCTCAGCGTGCAGAGTGGATCTGAGCCATTTGGACTCTGGGATGTTACACAGATCCACTTTAACCTACCCACGGGAAAGGTACGCTGTCAATTTAGAACACTTGTTAACCATGAGCAGGTCAGGAAGCAATGCAATAGGAGAAGACGCCAAGCCCGCCGTCAGGTTGCCCAGCCTCACTGTGGATGGGAGGAATTCCCTGGCAAGATTGTGAAGTATGAAGACTGCTACAAGGAGCAAGAGGAAGCCGTACAAGCACCACGCTGTAGTGAGTGGGAAGCGGTAGCTGAGAGGATGGATCAAATTGCTAAGGCAGAGAAGGAAGAGATCCATGCACAATTAGAAGAATGGATGAGGAGAGATGAAGAATCAAGAGAAGCACCCCTGAGGGAGTGTAACAAGGAAGAGCTGGTGGTAGAAAAGAGAGAAGCAGAAGAGACAGAAATGAGATGGAAGGAGAAAGAAGAAGCACCTACTACACCACCGCAAAATGGGGAATTGACTGAGGTAACCTCAGACGATGAATCTGCTGAGTAAATACTCTGCTCTATCTAAATCCTGTCGGTAGACTTTAAATTCCGTACCCTAGCCATAAAGTTAGAATGGTAGTTATCTAATTAAGTTAGCATTTATTAGTAATTTTGTTTTAACACATTTATTAGTACAATCACTTTTTAAAGAACAACAAAAATATTAACTGCTTTATTTACTGCATCATAAAAACTAAAGCCCCATGTGAATGCACTTATGGTGAACCCTGTAGGAATATTTACTATGGCAGCATAAAAACAAAAATAATAAAAATAATATATATATATAAATGGTAGTAGCATCTATATTTATTTTGTTGCATTATAAAAATCCTAAGCCCTATGAGAATAAATATTCTTCGTGGTGGCATAAAAAAATATAGCATGCATACATATTTGATTGCTGCATAAGAAAATCAGAAAAACCCAAAAAGAGGATCCGATCCTGCTAGAATCTGTCTATTAAAATCAACTCAAAATAATAATCAATTCCTCGTTGGCTGACCGCTAACCCCTTGTTAAATTCAAGCCTCGAGTTTTGGTTTTCTTATTGGAGTATAATTATGCAAAAACAACATTATGACTAAGGAGAGAGTCTATCAGTGGCACCCACCAGGACTACACTGGCTAGCTCACTCTGAAGATCATTCAGCACCAAGTATTGCAAACATCTAGCTTGGGGGAGGAGCATCCCCTAATTACCAGGTAATTATACCTATGCGATTATTGAGTCTGTTTTATATAGTCATAAAATACCAAAAATATGTGGGCACATGAAGGTCCACAAATTATAGAGTCCTTTTCATGTCCAATCAAAAAATAATTAAAACCAAATAAACACTTAGCTATATTTTGGAATATGTTTGGAGTCAGTCTAGGCTAGAATTAATTAAAATTGATGAACACTAAAATTTATCTTGGAGATGATGAATAGTTGCTCTATTATCATACCTTTCAATTGCCTAGTTTTAATTTGAGAATTTACTCTGAACCTGAAACTTGTGGAGGCATATGTTTGAGCTAAGTCTAGGTGATTGATTGATATGATACATGAAGGTCCGAGCTGCTATTTATCTTATACCTAGCATTACTAAGTTCTGGAGATTTATTTTGAAAACTTAAAATCTACATGATGAGCTCTTGTATGACAAAGTATGAATTCGTACCAAAGCCATATATGATACATTTAGATAGGAAACCTTTGCACATTTATGCTGCTTGCTTTGCATTGAGTTCAGTCAACCTTTGTTGTATACCTCATGAGAGTCTTGTCATGCTTTTAAAACCAAGATCACGTACACACTCCAACCACATATGCATTATTCCTACCCTAGGAATAATCGCAACCATTTCCACGTTCATCTATGTTCATCATAAAAATATTTTCTCCTACACTGGGAGAAAAACACCAAAAACATACCCCATAAGACAGCCCTGTTATAATGCTTTAAGTTTTTTATCGTTTTTATCTCTCCAAATCATTTAAGGGACGCACGTGGCTATGCAAAAGTATGAAAAGAAAAGGGAGTAAAAGATGGACAAGTGTCCTAGCAATTAAAACAATGGGTACTAGATACCCGCCTCCCTATTGAAAAAAGAAAAAAAGAAGAAAAGAAAGAAAGAGAGAAGGAGAAAGAATAAAGATAGCCCATGTTTCCTGCGAGTCTTAAAGAGAGATTTATTTTCAAAAGAGCATAAGTAGAATTAGGATTAGCTACCACATATACACCTATCCACCATATTCCATACACATGCACATCTTGGTTTGATTGTATGTCTCGATTCTCTGTGGATCCATTGTTTGACTTTACAACATATGAATTGCAAGTATACTCATCCTTGTTATTGTCATTCATATAAACTCCAGTATAAACCTTAGTTGTAGGAATGCATAACATCATTAATGCCCTAAGTAAGATCCATAAATACCACATATATTGAGGGACTTGAGGGTGTCATACAATTAAGCTCTGAGTTTTATTTCGAAAACTTATAAAAACTCCGGAATATTGGTACTGTGAAGAATTTGCTACATAGTGCTTGACTTGATTGTTCTATCTTTCAATTGCTCAAGACTTATGTGAAAGTTGTAAAGCTCCATAGCTAAAGGTAAAATGGGTAAGTCTGAAGGTTAGAGTAGTTATTGTCTAAACCGGAGGAGAATCTCTGTTTGAAAGCATGTGTACTAGGAATATATGAAAGCATTGTACCAACTCCTAATCCAAATATTTTGGTAAATTAGGCATAGTTTGTTTGCCAAGGGGCTGGCAAACAGGTAAGCTTGGGGGTGTTGTTGACGGTGGATAACGTCAACTTTTAATAGAACTTTAGACACCAAAGGATATATGAATACACACTAGTCTAGGGTTTTAACTGACAATTTCCACGAGTTTTGCATATTCTGTATTTCCCAGGGGATTATCCAGAAAAGCATAAGAGAGGGATTAAAGTGCTTAATTATCATGAAACTTGAACGCCAAGGCAAAGTTGATGGTGGATAACGTCAACTTTTATTAGAACTTTAGACACCAATGGATATAAGAATACACACTAGTCTAGGGTTTTAACTGACAATTTTCATGAGTTTTGCATGTTCTGTATTTTTTAGAAGCTATTTCAGAAAAGCTTAAGAGAGGGATTAAAGTGCTTAATTAACATGAAACTTAACCGCGAAGTAAACATCGTCATCAGGACGTGGGAAGGATCTAGAGAATACCCGAAGCAACCGGGGCCCCACCACCTGACAGGTGGGGCCGGCCGATGCCAAGGGGGCCGGGCAGTGCCCCCCTAGGGTTTTGCCGCCGCCTTCTGGAGTTTTCTTCTACCACCTCCTACGATGCATCTCGGCCCTTGGTTAAGTCGATTTGATCCTACGGCGCACGTGCAACCCACCGAGCTATAAATAAAGGGGCAGACCCACCTGGAGCATCCAATCAATCAACCAAGGCATCAAGTCTTCGGTCAAGCCATCAAGAGCCTCCTAGTTCATCAAGAGCCTCCTACTTCATAGTTCTAGCCTAGTTAGATTAGAAGTAGAGGAGTTCTAGTTCTTCAGCGGGATCTGGAGCCTCGGCGTATGTTTGGAGCGTGGAGTTCAGTATAGTTCTAGTTCTTTCTCTATTATTGTATTCTTCATTATGATTAGGAAAACATTGTTCTTAATAGTTTATATGTTCTTGATTACAATAGTCTTTGTCTACTTTGATTATATGTCTAGTATAGTTGGTTTGATCTTATTGAATTCATGTAATTGCTCATATAGCGTTTATCCATACGATTGATGGGTAGATGATGAACGATATGTAGACGTGGTGTCTAGGTATTCTGTTTATCTGTGAGTGCACCCAGATGTGCCGGGTCGTGTGGTAGATCGCGTGGGTGATAGCTGCGTTGAGTCCTCTGTAGTCCACCCCTCATATGTAGGCAAGCAGGCACAGTCGCAAAGTTAGGTGATGACTCTGTTTCACATCCTTCCTAGATGATGCCCTTTACATGTGATCATGATATAGGACTAATCTAACAATGATTGCTTGATGTAATTGCACTAATTAGAGTTATTCGTTGACGTAGTCATAGAATTACCTTAGATATTAATTCCTTAGTTTACACAATGGCTAGCTATTATTATGACTAGAGAGTGCTCTGATGTTTATCCTTTATTTATGATGCTTGATCATACTTATCACCTTTATTTATCTTATTTATCTTGTGACCTCTGCCTGTTATGAGTAGAGAAAATGACGTCGGTAATGTCACTTATCCATTGTATATAATCACTATCAATATCATAGATTAAAGTTTATCCTAGTCCTTCCTAGTGGTATAAATATAAATCGACAACCTAGTAGACTCTAGGTAAAATGTTACAATGGTATAATTATCTGTCCGCTTGCAGTATTGATCTTAGTTTATATTTATATATTTTTGCCTAGTCTCATAGAATAACATATGGAACCTTTATTTATTCATAGCATATATAACTAGGGATGACAACCTAGTTCATGCATAAGAATGTTGGTAATAGATAAGTGGCTAGTTGCTAATGGCAAGTTAATTAATTACCATACATCTTCTAATCTCGCCTCTCGTATTAAAAGTTATATAGTTATATTTGGCGACGTTAGTAGATGTTAACAAGCATTTTTGGCGCCGTTGCCGGGGAAGGCACATTAAACTTAGGAAATATTGATAACATATATACGTAATGGATAAGATTGTATTACCGATTGATCTCTAACTCAAACAGGCACATCCTTGTCTTTTATCATTTGTTTATCTTATGCAGGGTGATGAATGAATGGTTTTTCTCTTCCAAACAACTTCACCGACGATCCAGAGAAACTTCTTAGAAGGAAGAAGGTTGTAGAGGCAAGGGACAATTTCGAATCACTATCAATAATACCCATCGCCACTCAAACTCGTCCATCAGAGGAGCCAGCTCTAACATTGGAAGAAGAACGCTTAGGAGAAGATTGAACTTCTGCATTTCAAGACATGGCTGAGAAGACACTGCGCGAGTTCTCTGCCTCAACAACAGAAAACATCCAGACTGGACTAGCAGTCAACACTAGGGAGAATGGATTCGAGCTCAAACCTGCTCTTAACCCCATGGTTCAAGCCAGTCAATTTTGTGGAAAAGCTCATGAAGATGCAAGTGCACACTGTCACACTTACAACACTTTCTAGAGATCTACAGCACCTTCACGATCAGAGGAGTACCAAGAGATGCTATTTTACTCTGTCTTTTCCCATTTTCACTTTTGGGGAAAGCTAAGCAGTGGTTCTATGCCAACAAAGAAAAAACACTACATGGGACCGATGCTCAACTGCTTTCCTGGTAAAGTTCTTTCCTCCAGGCAAGACGAATGCTCTGCGTGGGAAAATTTCAAGCTTTTAACAGCAACATGATGAATCAATCACTAAAGCATCGGAAAGATTTCAAGATTATATTGAAGACTGTCCTCATCATGGGATAGAGGATTGGCTATTAATGCAGACCTTCTACCACAGGCTTTTCTCTAGCACCCGTGAATCCATAGATGCTGTAGCAGGAGGAGCTTTTCTATCACTTAAGCTTCCAGAAGCTAAAGCACTTATTGAGAATATGGCCTCAAATCCAAGCTGTAATGAAGAACGTACTCAACATCGCAAGAGAGGAGGAGGTATCTATCATCTCAAGGAAACTGACATGGTCACTGCCAAGCTAGACCTCATCATAAAGAAGCTCGATATAGAGAAGAAGGAAGTCATGTATATTAATGATTCAGCTGTCAATTGCCCTACGCTTCAAGAGGATGTGAACTTCATCAACAATAACACCTACTATCGTCCTCAGCAAGGTCAAGGATGGAACCAGCCAAACCAAGGATGGAATCAGCAACCTCGACAAGGTAACTACCAAGGTAACAACCAAGGTAATAATTATAATAATTACAATCTTTCACCTTTGAGAGATTTAGTTGCTAGTCAATCTAAATTGTTAGATCAAATGTGTAGAAAGGTAGCCTCTAATGATAAAGCTTTAGAAAACATTAATGCTAGAATGGATAACTTTGCTTCTGCTATAAAGAATCAGCACAGCTTTAATAAAATGTTAGAATCACAATTAGCTCAGCTAGCTGCTATTGTCCCTCCATTTGAGAAAAGTAAGATTCCGGGCCAGCCGGATGATTTAGAAACTACTAACCTTGTTGATATTCACAATGCAACCCAGTACCATATTGAGCCTGCAGATATACAATGGATTGATCACTCACTACCTGAGAAGATGGGAGACTCTGGAAGACCAGTGATTCCTATCTCTATAGGATGTCACAGCTTTCCAGAGGCTATCTGCGATTTCGGCGCACGTGTCAACATAATGCCCAAGGTAATTTATGAGAAAATTTTAGGTGATCCTTTGTTGTACATAGATATGTGTTTGCAGTTTGCAGATCAGTCCATTTGCTACCCCGAGGGAGTGCTAGAAGAAGCTATTTTTAGAGTGAGGCAATCATATGTCCCAGTTGACTTCATGATTATGGAGACAGGAGGAGATGAGAAGGCACCTATTATTTTGGGATGACCATTCTTGTGCACAACCAAAGCCATCATCTATGCAGAACATGCCAGGATTGTCCTCTCCATCAAGGACAAGAAGGAGAGATTCTCATTCAAGAACCGCATCTTAAAGACTCCTGTAGTCCCAAAGCAATTCCATCAATAAGAAGAGCAACAACAACCAGCATCCAAGAAGAAGAACAATAGAAGATGGAGGAAGAACAAGCCCCAGCTTGTACCTGAAGAAACTGCTCAACTAATCACTGCTCTCAACACAGAAAATGATCATATGCTCCCCCAACCATTTCCAACAAAGAAAGGTGACCCAGGTGTACCAATCATCGAATGCACAATCAGAGACACCACTTTTGCCAGCACCATCTGCGACACTGGATCAGACGTCAACGTAATATCTAAGCAGGTATACGATGATTTATTTAATGATTTACCTCTACACCAAATATATATTCAGTTGCAGATGGCAGGCCAATCACTAAGATTCCCTGAAGGCGTGGTTAAGGACGTTATGGTAAGAATTCAAGATAAATATATACCCGCAGATTTTCTAGTTCTTGATATGCAGGGAGACGATGAATCACCAATTCTTTTGGGAAGACCATTCCTCTACACTGCCAATGCTATTATCTACATCGGGTCTGGATAGATCCACTTCAACCTACCCACAGGAAAGGTACGCTGTCAATTTAGAACACTTGTTAACCATGAGCAGAACAAGAAGCAACGCAACAGAAGAAGACGCCAAGCCCGCCGTCAGGCTGCCCAGCCTCACTATGGATGGGCGCAATTCCATGGCAAGATTGTGAAGTATGAAGACTGCTACAAGGAGCAAGAGGAAGCTGTACAAGCACCACGCTGGAGTGAGTGGGAAGCGGAAGCTGAAAGGATAGATCAGATTGCTAAGGCAGAGAAGGAATAGATCCATGCACAATTAGAAGAATGGATGAAGAAAGATAAAAAGTCAAGAGAAGAACACCTGAGGGAGTGTGACAAGGAAGAGCTGGAGCTAGAAAAGAGAGAAGCAGAAGAGACAGAAAAGAGATGGAAGGAGAAAGAAAAAGCACCTACTACACCACCGTAAAATGGGGAATTGATTGAGGTTACCTCAGACGATGAACCTGCTGAGTAAGGACTCTCCTCTATCTAAGTCCTGTCGGTAGACTTTAAATTCCGTACCCTAGCCATAAGGTTAGAATGGTAGTTTTCTAATTAAATTAGCAATCATTAAGTAATTTTACTTTAACACATTTATTAGTACAATCATTTTTGCACATTAATATAAAACAACAAAAAATATTTACTGTTTTATTTACCGCATCATAAAAACTAAAGCCCCATGTGAATAAACTTATGGAATACTCTGTAGGAATATTTACTGTGGCGGCATAAAAATGATTTATATTAATGGTAGTATTATTTGCATTATGAAAATCCTAGGCCCCATGAGAATAAATATTCTTCGTGGTGGCATAAAAAAATATATAGCATCCATACATATTTGATTGCTGCATAAGAAAACCAGAAAAAACCCTAAAAGAGAATCCTGTTAAAATCCTGCTAGAATCTATCAATTAAAATCAACTCAAAAGAATAATCAATTACTCATTGGCTGACCGCTAACCCCTTGTTAAATTCAAGCCTCGAGTTTTGGTTTTCTTGTTGGAGTATAATTATGCATGAACAATATTATGACTAAGGAGAGGGTCTATTAGTGACACCCACGAGGACCATCACTGGCTAGCTCACTCTGAGGATCATTCAACGCCAAATATTACAAATATGAAGCTTGAGAGAGGAGCATCCCCTAGTTATCAGGTAATTATACCTAGGTGATTATTGAGTCTGTTTTACATAGTCATAAAATACCAAAAATATGTGAGCACATGAAAGTTCACCATAGTACCATAGGAAAATCTAAAAATACCAAAAATATGTGAGCACATGAAGGTCCACAAATCATAGAGTCTTTTTGATTCCAATCAAAAAAATAATTAAAACCAAATAAACACTTAGCTATATATTAGATTATGTTCGGAGTCAATCTAGACTAGAATTAATTAAAATTGATGAACACTAAAATTTTATCTTGGAGATGATGAATAGTTGCTCTGTTGTCATTCCTTTCAAGTACCTAGTTATCAAACTTAAATTCTCCTGAGTTTTAGATACTGCTGTTTTGACTTGAGAATTTACTCTGCACCTAAAACTTGTGGAGGCATATGGTTGGGCTAAGTCTAGGTAATTGATTGATATGATACATGAAGGTCTGAGCTGCTATTTATCTTATTCCTAGCATTACTAAGTTCTGGAGATTTATTTTCAAAACTTAAAATCTACATGATGAGCTCTACCAAAGCCATATATGATACATTTAGATAGGAAACCTTTGCACATTTATGCTGCTTGCTTTGTATTGAGGTCAGTCAACCTTTGTTGCATACCTCATGAGAGTCTTTTCATGCTTTTAAAATCAAGATCACGTACACACTTCAGCCACATATGCATTATTCCTATCCTGGGAGTAATCGCAACCATTTCCACCATTCATATATGTTCATCATAAAAATATTTTCTCCTACACTGGGAGGAAAATACCAAAAATGTACCCCATAGGACAGCCCTGTTATAATGCTCTCAGTTTTTACCATTGTTATCTCTCCAAATCATTTAAGCGACGCATGTGGCTACGCAAAAATATGAAAAGAAAAGGGAGTAAAAGATGGGCAAGTGTCCCAGTAGTTAAAACAATGGGTACTAGATGCCTACCTCCCTAATGAAAAAAAAGAAGAAAGAAAGAGAGAGAAAGAAAAGAATAAGATAGGCCATGTTTCCTGCAAGTCTTAAACAGAAATTTATTTTCAAAAAGAGAATAAGTAGAATTAGGATTAGCCACTAAATACAACATATACACCTATCCACCATATTCCATACACATGCACATCTTGGTTTGATTGTATGCCTCGATTCTCTATGGATCCATTGTTTGACTCTACAACATATGCAGCGAAAGTATGCTCATCCTTGTTGTTGCCACTCGTATAAACTCCACTAAATATTCTTAGCTATAGGGAGGCATGACATTGTTAATGCCTTAAGTGAGATCCATAAATACCACATATATTGAGGGACATGAGGGTGTCATACAATTAAGCTCTGAGTTTTATTTCAAAAACTTCTAAAAACTCCGGAATATTGGTACTGTGAAGAATTTTCTACCTAGTGTTTGACTTGAATGTTCTATCTCTCAATTGCTGAAGACTTACGCGAAAGCTGAAAAGATCCGCAGTAAAGGTAAAATGGGTAAGTCTGAAGGTTAGAGCAGTTATTGTCTAAATCGGAGGAGAATCTCTGTTTGAACGTATGTGTACATGGAAGATATGAAAGCATTGTAGCAACTCCTGATCCAAATACTTTGGTAAATTAGGCTTAGTTTGTTTGCCAAGGGACTGGCAAATAGGTAAACTCGGGGGTGTTGTTGACGGTGGATAACGTCAACTTTTATTAGAACCTTAGACACCAAAGGATATAAGAATACACACTAGTTTAGGGTTTTAACTAATAATTTTCACTAGTTTTGCATGTTCTGTATTTTTCAGGGGCTATTCTAGAAAAGCTTAAGAGAGGAATTAAAGTGCTTAATTAACACGAAACTTAACCGTGAAGGAAACATCGTCATCAGGACGTGGGAAGGATCTAAAGAACACCCGAAGTAACCGGGGCCCCACCACCTGACAGGTGGGGCCGGCCAGCGCCAAGGGGGCCGGCCGGCACCCCCTAGGGTTTCGCCGCTGCCTTCTGGAGTCTTCTTCCACTGCCTCCTACGATGCATCTTGACCCTTGGTTAAGTCGGTTTGATCCTACGGCGCACGTGCAACCCATCGGGCTATAAATAAAGGGGAAGACCCCCCTGGAGCATCCAATCATTCATCCAAGGCATCAAGTCTTCGGTCAAGCCATCAGGAGCCTCCTAGTTCATAGTTCTAGCTTAGTTAGATTAGAAGTAGAGGAGTTCTAGTTCTTCAGCGGGATCTGGAGCCCCGCCGTCTGTCTGGAGCGCGGAGTTCGGTATAGTTCTGGTTCTTTCTCTATTATTGTATTCTTCATTATGATTAGGGAAACATTGTTCTTAATATTTTATATGTTCTTGATTACAGTAGTCTTTGTCTACTTTGATTATATGTCTAGTATAGTTGGTTTGATCTTATTGAATTCAAGTAATTGCTCGTATAGCGTTTATCCAGACGATCGATGGGTAGATGATGAATGTTATGTAGACGTGGTGTCTAGGTATTCTGTTTATCTGCGAGTGCACCCTGATGTGTCGGGTCGTGTGATATATCACGTAGGTGATAGCTGCATTGAGTCCTCTGTAGTCCACCCCCCGTATGTAGGCAAGCAGGCACGGTCGCAAAGTTGGGTGATGACTCTGTTTCACATCCTTCCTAGATGATGCCCTTTACATGTGACAATGATATAGGGCTAATCTAACAATGATTGCTTGATGTAATTTCACTAATTAGAGTTATTCATTGACGTAGTCATAGAATTACCTTAGATATTAATTCCTTAGTTTATCCATTGGCTAGCTATTATTATGACTAGAGATTGCTCTGATGTTTATCCTTTATTTACGATACTTGATCATACTTATCACCTTTACTTATCTTATTTATCTTGTGACCTCTACCTGTTATGACTAGAGTATATGACATCGGTAATGTCACTTATCCATTGTATATAATCACTATCAATATAATAGATTAAAGTTTATCCTAGTCCTTCCCAGTGGTATAAATATAAATCGACAACCTGGTCGACTCTAGGTAAAATGCTACAATGGTATAATTATCTGTCCGCTTGCAGAATTGATCTTAGTTTATATTTATATATTTCTGCCTAGTCCCATAGAATAACATATGGAACCTTTAATTATTCTTAGCATATATAATTAGGGATGACAACCTAGTTCATGCATAAGAATGTTGGTAATAGATAAGTGGCTAGTTGCTAATGGCAAGTTAATTAATTACCATACATCTTCTAATCTCGCCTCTCGTATTAAAAGTTATATAGTTATATTTGGTGATGTTAGTAGATGTCAACAGGCAAGATACGTCATTGACAAGCTAGAAGAGCGTAGAAGGCACCCGAAGCAACCGGGGCCCCACCTGGCAGGTGGTGGGGCCAGGCGGCGCCCCCTAGTGTTTTGCCACCGTCTTCTAGAGTCTTCTTCCACCGCCTTTGTGGAGTCATCTCGGCCCTTGGTTAAGTCGGTTTGATCCTACGGCGCACGTGCATCCCACCGGGCTATAAATAAAGGGGCAGACCCCCCTGGAGCTATCCCATCATTCATCCAAGGCATCAAGTCTTCGGTCAAGCCATCAAGAGCCTCATAGTTCATCAAGAGCCATCTAGTTCATAGTTCTAGTCTAGTTAGATTAGAAGTAGAGGAGTTCTAGTTCTTCAGCGGGATCTGGTGCCCCGGCGTCTGTCTGAAGTACGGAGTTCGGTATAGTTCTAGTTCTTTCTCTATTATTGTATTCTTCATTATGATTAGGGAAACATTGTTCCTAATAGTCCATATGTTCTTGATTACAATAGTCATTGACTACTTTGATTATATGTCTAGTATAATTGGTTTGATGTTATTGAATTCATGTAATTTCTCGTATAGCGTTTATCCATACGATCGATAGGTAGATGATGAACGATATCTAGACGTGGTGTCTAGGTACTCTGTTTATCTGCGAGTGCACCCTGATGTGCCGGGTCGTGTGGTAGATCGCGTAGGTGACAGCTGCGTTGACTTCTCTGTCGTCCACCCGCCGTATGTAGGCAAGCAGGCACGTTCACGAAGTTGGGTGATGACTCTGTTTCACATCCTTCCTAGATGATGCCCTTTACATGTGATCATGATATTGGACTAATCTAACAATGATTGCTAGATGTAATTGCACCAGTTAGAGTTATTCATTGACGTAGTTTTAGAATTACCTTAGATATTAATTCCTTAGTTTATCCATTGGGTAGCTATTACTATGACTAAAGAGTGCTCTGATGTTTATCCTTTATTTATGATGCTTGATCATATTTATCACTTTATTTATCTTTATTATCTTGTGACCTCTACCTGTTATGAGTAGAGAAACTGGCATCGGTAATGTCACTTATCCATTGTATATAATCACTATCAATATAATAGATTAAATTTTATCCTAGTCCTTCCCAGTGGTATAAATATAAATTGACAACTTGGTAGACTCTAGGTAAAATGCTACAATGGTATAATTATCTGTCCGCTTGCAGAATTGTTCTTAGTTTGCATTTATATATTTCTGCCTAGTCATATTGAATAGTATATGAACTGCTATTTATTCTTAGCATATATAATTAGGGATGACAACCTAGTTCATGCCTAAGAATGTTGGTAATAGATAAGTGGCTAGTTGCTAATGACCAGTTAATTAATTACCATACATCTCTAATCTCGTCTCTAGTATTAAAAGTTATATAGTTATATTTGGCGACGTTAGTAGATGTCAATAGTGGGCCTTAACAGGTCCTATTTCAATTTTATGACTTTTTCCTGCCATGTCAGCACCATGTCTATTGCTTACACGGCATGGTGTAAGGACTAGTGACAACAAACCAATGTCATAAATCTATATGACACTAAAATCCATTGTCATAACCTTGTGATATTAAATAAACAAATGTCACATAGTCAGAATATGACGTGGGTTTTTTGACATTTGAATTTTCGTCAACTGAATGCCATAAACTATAAGTTGTGACATGAATTCCATATATTTTGACATAATTACAATGTTAAAAAAACCCAAACTTCTTGTAGTGTCTCTACGCTGACAGTGCCAAGATCTATTTCACTATCAAGGGAAGGAAGGGGAGATTCACTTTCAAGAACAGGACACTACAAAGTCCTGGCCATCCACAGAAGCTGTAAATCTACGAGGACAAACCAGCATAGAAGAAGACAACCAGAAGGAAGAACAAGGCTAGACAGACTCACACTGAAGCTGTGAAGATGATCAACTCAGTTCGAGTTGAGTATGATTACCTTCTTGTATCACCACACCTGCCCAAGTTAGACAATCCAGGAGTACCGACGATTGACTGCACGATTAACCAGAAGATTTTCTACCAAACCTTCTACGACATAGGATCGAGTGTCAACATAATGGCCAAGATAACTTATGACTACTTATTTGGCAAGACACCCTTGTATCCCACCTATACGCAGTTGCAGATGGAGGACCAGACATTCAGATTCCAGAGGGGATTCCTAAAGATGTTATGGTAAAGATTCGAGACCACTATGTCCCCACTGATTTCTTGGTCCTAGACATGGGAGATGAAGAGTACGATCCACCGCTCGTACTTGGAAGACCATTCCTCAACACTAGAAGAGTAATTATCTATATGAGATCAGGAGAGGTTCACTTCCTGTTCCACAAGGAGAAGGTACACTGCTACTTGAATAGTTACACAACTTACGAGCAGCCAAATAAAAATAGATCAAGGAAAAGACGCCGTTCATCCCAATGCCAAAACAACCAACCACTCAAGTACGGTTGGGCCAACTATGATGGAGAGGTTGTAAGAAGTGATGAGATCCCCACACTAGAAGAGAAGAATGAGGAGACTGTGAAGGATGAACCTCCAACCTCAGCATCAACATCAACATCACCAACTAGAAAGGAATGGAGAAAGGAGTCACTTCCTAGCTCAACATCATCAGAGGTGCAACCAGGGTCACCATCTCAACCTGACAATGTAGCAGGATGGGAATGAACAAGACAATAGGTCATGTTCGGAGGACTATAAACCACCGAGCTTTCACCGAAAGGTAAACTTGGTACCTATCCATATTTCTTTTTCAGTGTTACATAATTTTTCTTTTTTAGTAGTTGCATATTTACTTTGCTACATTAGCATAGAAAAGAAGGTAAAAATATTATTGCATTGCATTCAAACATGAAAACCTAAGCCCCATATGATTAATCTCGTGGCATAGCTCAGAAGACTATTCACTATGGTGGCGCAAAAATAATTTCCATACATCCAGAATAGGTTATTGCATCATATTTACTTTCAACATTCATAAATATAAAAACCCAAAAATATGTGGGCACATGAAGGTCCACACTTTTATAAAAATACGAAAAATATGTGGGCACATGAAGGTCCACCCACTTAGGGAGCTTACTGCTACAATTATAAATCGACATCAATCACTAACCATGGAGTGGTATTAACCTAACCCCTCTTCATGAGAATTGGTATTCTTGTTGGCAATTAAATTTTGCAGGAAAATACATATCAAAGAGCTAGTTCAACATTGTGCCCTTACGCCTATGGCACACCTGTTCTCAGAAGGATCACTCAACTGCAACATCAAGACCACGTCAACATCCAGCTTGCGGGAGAGGATCCTCCACTAAATCCCGCTAAGTATAAGTCTCCCATCCTATCGCGCTATTGTATTGCTTACTAAGTGTGTTAGCTAGTGAAATAAAATTTGAAACCAAATAAAGATTTGCTTATTAGTTAGTATGTTTTCAGGTTTAAATAAAATAAAAAGAGAGTGCTTACAATAAATTTCCTCAGATAGATAGAAACCATGCATAGGAATTGATAAGTAACACTTTACCATGATTCCCAAGTTTTAGACATAACCATTTTAACTTGAAATTTTACCTTGAAGCTAAAACTTGTGGGTAGCAATGCTTGATCTAAGTCTAAGAGATTGAGGGATATGATATACAAAGTTTGAGCTACTATTCATCTTGTAGCTAGCGATACTTGAGTTCTGGAGATTTACTTTGTAAATCCTTAAAACCACATGATGAGTTCCTATATGACGAGAGCTTTACATTCCTACTACAGCCATACATGTTAGATTAGGAAAATATACACAATATATGCTACTTGCATTGCATTGAGTTCTGTCAAGGTTTGCTGATACCTTAGTAACTTGTCACGCTTTTACAATCAAGATCACATGAACACCATCCTTAATGCACTACTCATATCAGAGTAGGCGCATCCACATTCCATCCATTGCACCCACAATGTTTTATTCCTACACTCGGAGGAAACACCCAAATATATACACCATAGGTTACCCCAAATCAATGCTCCAAAGTTCTTGTTGCTATCTCTCCAAAGAAAAAGAAAGGGAAGTATTGTTGCAGAGAAGAGGCATGTGGCTATGCAAAAGTGTGAGACGAGAGAAAACAATGGGTACAAAGATGCCCGCCTGAGAAGTAAAAATGGACAATTGTCCAAATTATCAAAACAATGGGTACTCTGATGCCCGCTGAAAAAGAAAAGAAGAGAAAGAAAAAGAGAAAAGAAAGATAGCCCATGTTTTGCAGCACAACTCCCAGTGTTTGAAAAAAGAGAGAGAAATGTTTTCAAGGAGCAAGAGTAGAATTAGGATTAGCCACTATATATCCACCTACCACCTCACATCCACACCTGCACATCTTAATTTGATTGTATGACTTGTTCCTCTAGATCCATTGTTTGACATTACAATATATGCACTATAAGTATGTATGAGCTATCTGGTTACCCATGAGCTCCACATATGCCATTAGTTATAGGGTGAGAGAGAGAGAAGGCATGCATCACTATTGCCTTAATGAGGATCCACAAATGCCACATATTGAGAGACTTGAGAAGGTCATACAAAGGAACCTCTGAGTTTTATTTTGAAAACTTGCAAAAACTCGAGGATAAGAGTTGAACGATAGAGTTTGAGACATATTGCTTAACTTAGACGTTCTGTCCTTCAATTACCCAAGACTTAAGAGAAGGCTATAAGTCCCATGGTTGAAGGTAATAAAGGTATGTCTAAAAGTTAGCTTGGTTCACTAGGTACTCTTGGTTTAAAACTAAATATTTATGAGGGGTAGCTACAACTTGTGATATCTGCAGAAGTTTTGCTTTGCTAAGGGACTAGCAATGGTTAAGCCAGGGGGAGCTTGTTGACGGTAATTATTATATAATTTCAACCATCAACCCAACATGAAATAAGAGTATAAAACAAACACCACCATAGGATAGGGTTTAAACTGACAGAATTCCATAGGTTTTGGTGATTCAGTGTTTTGCAGGGTGTTATCCAGAAAAGAATCAAAGGAGACCCGCATGTCGGACTAATACATCGAATTACATGGAGAAAGTGTGTCAATTGCAATGTTCAGCCAAACTGCTTATGTGTTCTCTGCAATAAAGGCGAAGTGGAAACTATTGCTCATCTATTCTTTGAGTGTAACTTTGCAAAAATATGCTGGAGTAAGGTAAACATTGTATGGACTAGGGACACTAAAATTCATGAGAAGATTATCAACACTAAAATGTTGGCTACCTTACCTTTTTTTCATCGAGATCTTTCTGATAGCAGCATAGGAAGCCTAGAAGATCACGAACAGGTGAAAGGTCCTAAATGGCTAGAGGGGGGTAAATGGCCTATAAAAATTCTACAAACAACACTTAAGACAAGGTGGTTAGATAAATAAGCGGCGAAACGAATTTTGCGCTAGCCTACTTAAAATGCAACCCACCTAAATGTTCTAGGCTATTGTCTCTAAATATCACACACAAGAAGCTAAGTCACTACTTTACTCTACTCCTAGGTGAGCAACTACAAAAGAGAGCTTACACAAAAGTAAATACAAGAAAGTAAAGAGTAGAGGGGTGATTTTTATACCGCCGGTGTAGTGAAGAGATGAATACCAATATGATCAATCACAATACACAAAAAATTCTCGGCAAGAGATGGACACAATGATTTTTACCGAGGTTCACTTGCTTGCCGGCAAGCTAACATCCTCGTTGTAGCGATACACCCACTTGGAGGTTCACGCGCTAATTGGCATCACACGCCAAACCCTTCTCAAGGGTGCCGCACAACCAACACAAGATGGGGATCCACAAGCTACGCACAATTCACTAGAGTAGCCAATTACGATCTCCCGTGGGGAAGGCTCAAGAACCCCTTACAACTTCACCGATCGGAGGCGGAGACAATCACCAACTCCTCTCAACGATCCTCGCAGCTCCAAGCCATTTAGGTGTTGGCAAACTCCAAGAGTAACAAGAGAATCCGCTAGAAAAACACTCACCAAGTGCCTCTAGATGATCACACTCAAGCAATGCACTTGATGCTCTCCAATCTCACCAAATGATGATCTCAATCAAGTGGAATGTGTGAGAGAGGAGTGGAGAGGTTCACTAGCTTGTAGAGTCAATGAAAATGTCCAAGAGAGAGAGCACAAGCTGGCCACTCCACTACTTATAGCCTCCACTCAAAAATCCAAACGTTACTCACTGTTTTTGGGGGCACTGGACGCGCAGTTAGTTCACACCGGACGCGTCCGGTGCAGCGTCCGATGTATCGCCCAGCGACACGTTTACTAGCCATTTGAATTCGCTCGCTGCGCGCACTCACTCCGGACGCGGAGCCATCACACCGGATGCTCCGATGCCCGTGTCCGGTGTCCATGCAGAGAGCATCCAGAGAGCACATTTGCTCACCAGACGCGTCCGGTGCAGGGTCACCGGACGCTCCACGACGTCCGCTGCTACAACGGTCAACTGTTGATAGCCACGTCAGAGGCACCGGACGCTGGAACAATGTTTCCAGCGTGTCCGGTCACAAGTTTCGCGTGTCCACTGAAAACTTCACCGAACCGACCCGAGAGCACGGGGTTCAGACTGGACGCGTCCGGTGCTACACCACCGGACACTCCAGCGTTCGATGCACACGTATTAGCACTTTCGCAAAGAGTTAGCCACCGGGAAACTTTGGCAAGTTTCCGGTGCACATTTCTACTAAGTGAAATCACCGAAAAGCGTTGAATCCACTCAAACTTTACCCCGTTTCCAAAGGCATTAACACTCCAAAGTGTCTCTCACTTTAGTGCACGTGTGTTAGTATTTTCCAAAGAGTTTTCCACGGGTTTTTTTAGTGTCACTAGCATCTACATGCATATGCAATGAATATGAACACCTAGTGGCACTTTGATAACCGCATTTCACAAACGATTTCTCCCCTCTTGATAGTACGGCTATCTATCCTAAATGTGATCACTCTCTCTATGGAGTATTGATCTCCAAAAGCCAAAGAGCTCATATTGGTTATACCTTTGCCTTGAGCTCCTAGCTTTCCTCCACCTTCCTAGTCTTCTCTTGATGAAGCTTGTGGACTCCTTTGATGATGGATTTATACCATTTGAATGGATGCCGTCATTAGGGCTTTCTCCTATTGTTGATGGGCTTACACCATTTTCATGGACGCCGTCATTGCCCTACACTTGTAGTCTCTACCGACCTGGTTTTTGCTTCATCTTGTTGTTTGCTAATTAATTCTCATGAAACACTTAGAGAAAATATTAACAAACTAGGTTTCATCAATTACCCAAAACCAAACATGGGCTTTCAATCTCCCCCTTTTTGGTAATTAATGACAACCTTCACAAAGATATGAAATAAATCCAAGTTTGCACTTTGGTAGGATTAGCTCCCCCTACATATGTGATTCCTTTGTTTGGTTCAATTTTTCACATATGCATGGATTTGAAAGTTTGGGTGAGCTATTGTCACACCCATATTTTAAGAATAAAATAGGATGCTCAAATAACTCATATGTGCCCCAGGAATAGTCACACATATAAACTAACAAATTATAAATAGTATCATCACAGTGCTTACAATACGAATGAACATTTATTACATAGTCTTGACCAAATATAGATCAAATAGATAAAAATAACTAAGTCGAAACGCTAGCGAAAGCTCCAACACAGGGACACGTTACTGGGAGACACCAAGCCTAATACTCATTTCAGTAGTCCTCATTTCAATCTTCATCTGTTGTGGTGGTAATAGCAAGAGTGAGCATATTTCGTACTCAGCAAGTACAACACGGGTTCATGAGGCACAAAAGGTTAGACACTGTTTGACTGCATTTAGCTTTAATATTCATATTCATTTTAGCAGTTGAGTAGCATCAAGTATTCCAAACCCATAATTAATCCAATGATCAATTGTAATAAGGTTAATAAACCGCAAAGATGTTAACAACAGTAATGAACATAATATAATCCATAATAACCATCTAACAGAACGTGTGACCAAGGCCGCTCATGACCACGAGTGCAGCTGTTATAACAGATTATTAAACTCTGCACAGAGGTGTACACTTTCACTGTGAGTCATGATTTTGTAATACATGAGTTCATGACACCCACACACTAGCTAACCATATAAAGCCATCTAAAAGTTCATCTAACAAGTTAGGGCCGCAAGGGGTGAGTGGCAGCGAGATGTAGGAACCCCCTTTTCAATATGGCACATTTCTATTCGGCAATACACATAAGACTAGAAGCTGTACTACACCCAGGGTAGCAAACCCCCAACTGCGCCCTTTCGGGTAACCTCTAATAAGCTAGAAAAGGTCTTTTAAATGACTAAAGCCAGAGCCATATAGCCCTCACAGCTGTACGGAAAATTCTGGTTCATCAGGTTCATAAATCCTATGGAGAGAAACTAGAGCCAAACCATCCAACCCAAGGCTCTAACCCCCTTTTAACAGTAATAAAAATCATATTAAATGTTCATTGCACAATCCATTAATCATATCACAAGATTATTGGCATTAATAAATAACTAGGAAAAGCTACCCAATGTACATCCCAATAGGTGAACAAGGAATCAAGATAGCAAATCTAGATTATGATCTCTAAGGTTGTCAAGGTGGACACATGCATGTATGAATTGTAATTTCCGTGAATACGACATAAAGGATGGTCCATGTTATACTTGCCTTGGTCAAGAAATTCTTGCTGGTCCTACTCGTAGAAGCATTCTTGATCACCCACGAACTGCTCACCGTGTATACTCGATTGTTCACCACATCACCACACAAGCAATGGACAATCATACACAAAGCAAACAAGGGAAATTAATTAGAACAGTACATTAACAGAATCAAAACAGTTTAAAAATGGTATAAAACTATTCTACTCATTCCAACGATCACATCGATATAAAGATCACAAAAAACGGATTTAAAACGTGCAAGTTATGATTTTCCGAAGATCTGTTATAGATAAATAATTAATATAATAGTAACTCGAAATTTTAAAAGTGCCAAACCTGGCACAAACACATAGAGTTCACAAATATGAATCTAATGCAATTTGAATCAATTCAAACGGATTTGAAATGAGGAAAATATGGCCCAAACAAATCCAAAGGCAAAACTGAAATTTGTGAAAACGTATTTAGCCAGCAGCTGATAAGACTACGCTTTCTAATTTAGAAAACGTGGCTCAGGCTGGGTGCTTTAGATGGTGGACACAAATAACAGAAAGCACAGGGGCTCTTTAAAGATTTGCGCGGCCGAACGGGTATGCTTCACTATGGGCAATCGGATCATAGATGGACTGCCCTGATTAGAACTGGAGGGAGGGGCAGCTGAACTCGTTGGAGAAGAAAGGCCTTCCGGCGGCGCCATGGCCGGAAGTTCGCCAAAAAACGCGAACTCGCATTGCAGTTCACCAACTCCCGTGGGATTTGGTCGGGAAGGCAGAGGAGCTCGCGACGAACTCACCTAGGGCACCGGTTTCGTCGATTAGGGTTTCCGGGATGCCCTGCCACAATGTGGGGCGGCTTCCGCCTTACTGCGAACACACAGGCAGTCAAATTGCGAGGGAAAAGCAAAATTGAGGGGTGCAGAACCTTCAAAGTGACGAGGCGAAGCTAAATAGCAATGTTACATCGGTGATAAAGCTGTAGATAGGAGGGATTGCGGCGGCGGGCGGCTCTGCTCTTGCTTCACGACGGCTGCAACGAATTTGCAAGGCGGAGGCGATGCAGCGGCGGCGGCAGCTATGCTAGCAGCCCTGGATGATTAGATGGGAAACCTTAGGGCGGTGGAGGCTATAAGGCTTTTATAGGGCATGCACACGACGCACGAACCAACACCGAGGCGTAGAAGCTATGATCAATTCAAAATAAATATATTGATTATTTCAAAATATATATATAAAAGCTTATTAATACCATCTAAGTCTATAGATTTTAGTTAAATTCAAAATTAGGGTGTTAAAAATTCTACCCCCTTAAAATTAATCTCGTCCTCGAGATTGAGCGATGCTTACTCAAATAACTGGGGGTATAACTTCCGGAGATCATCCTCTCTTTCCCATGTTGCCTCGGCCTCGGTATATCAATTCCACTGAACTTTGCACATCTTAATAACTCTACTTCTTGTAACTCTTTCTGCTGTCTCCAAAATCTTAATCGGATACTCCTCATATGTGAGATTATCTTTAATTTTTAATTCCTCCAAAGGTACTTGCTCTTCCGGTACACGCAAGCACTTCTTGAGTTGTGACACATGGAACACATTATGCACACCAGCTAGATTTTTAGGCAACTCTACTTGATAAGCAACTTCACCATGTCTGGCTTTAAACGGTCCAACATACCTGGGTGCTAACTTCCCTTTCAAATTGAATCTCTTCACACCTTTCATTGGTGACACCTTCAAATAGACATAATCACCTACATTGAAAACCAAATCTCTTCTCCGATTATCAGCATAGCTGTTCTGATGGGACTGTGCTATTCTCAAGTTCTCCCGGATTATCTGCACTCGTTCTTCTGCATCTCTCAGAACATCTGAACCAAACACTTGAGTTTTTCCAGTTTGATTCCAAAACAATGGTGTTCTACATTTACGTCCATACAAAGCTTCGAACGGTGATATCTTAAGACTTTGCTAATAACTATTGTTATATGAAAACTCCGCATAAGGCAAACTTTTATCCCAACTGGTACCAGACTACAATGCACAAGCTCTCAACATATCTTCCAATATCTGATTAACTCTTTTAGTCTGCCCATCTGTCTGTGGATGATATGCTGTACTAAAATTCAATTGGGTCTCTAATGATTCGTGTATCTTGTGCCAGAAGTGAGATGTGAATTGGGTACCTCTATCAGACACGATCTTCTTGGGTACTCCATGAAGACATACTATCTTCTCCATATACAAGGTAGCTAAATCAGGTCCTGTATACGTAGTCTTGATTGGTATGAAGTGAGCAACTTTGGTTAACCGGTCTACTATCACCCAAATAGAATCATAACCCCTCTGAGTACGGGGTAATTCTGCTATGAAATCCATTCCAAACTCTTCCCACTTCCATTCAGGAATCTTCATTGGTTGCAACAATCCTGCAGGTCTCTGATGTTCAGCTTTCACCCTTTGACAAACATCACACTGCCACATATTCAGCCACATCTCATTTCAATCTGACCCACCAATACTTTTCTTTCAAATCAAGATACATCTTAGTACTTCTAGGGTGTATAGAAGAAGCTGACTCATGTGCTTCTCGCAGAATTTTCTGTCTTATCACGGGATCCTCAGGTACACACAACCTTTTACCATGCCATAGAGTTCCATTATCATCCATTCTAAAACCAGGTGACTTACCAACCACTATATTTTCTGCTATCTCCCTCAATTTCTCATCTTTCAACTGTCCTGCATGAATCTCTGCTCAAGTATAGGTTCTATCACCAATTCTGTTGCATTGACGACAATCCCCAGGTTTAGATGTTCAAATTCAGCACACAACTCACTCGACATAGGCAATACTTGCATCTCATTAGCATAACTCTTCCTACTAAGAGCATCTGCAACAACATTAGCCTTTCCTGGGTGACAATGCACATCCAAATCATAATCCTTAATCAACTCTAACCATCTGCGCTGCCACAAATTCAAGTCAAACTCAGTGAAAATATACTTCAAACTCTTATGATCGGTGTATACATCACTCTTATGTCCAACTAGATAATTTCTCCAGATCTTCAAAGCATGAACCACAGTTGCTAACTCCAAATCATGAGTAGGATAGTTTGGCTCATGTTTCCTCAACTGCCTAGATGCATAAGCAACAACTCTACCTTCTTGCATAAGAACACACCCCAAACCTTGACGAGATGCATCACAATAAATAGAGATTGCTCAGATCTAGTAATATCAACACAGGCGCACTAGTCAGTCTCTTTTTCAACTCTTCAAAACTAGATTGACAGGCATGAGACCATATAAACTTGGCATTCTTCTCTAATAAAGTTGTCATAGGCTTAGCAAGTTTAGAGCACCCATCAATAAATCTTCTTTAGTAACCAGCCAATCCCAAGAAACTACGAATCTGACTCACATCAGTAGGTGGTTGCCAATTCAACACATCCTTCACCTTGCTTAGATCTACAAATGTCCCACCATTGGACACAATATGACCAAGAAAAGCAACTTCCTTCAACCAGAATTCACATTTACTCAATTTAGCATATAACTTATGTTCTCTAAGTTTCTGCAGTACTAGCCTCAAATGTTCAGCATGTTCTTCTTCAGTCTTAGAGAATACCAGTATATCATCAATAAACATTACCACAAACTTATCCAGATACTCCATAAACACCTTATTCATCATATACATAAAGTAGGCTGGTGCATTGGTCAAACCAAAAGACATGACAATATACTCATATAAGCCATGTCGTAAAGGCCATCTTTGGAATATCAGAAGCACGAATCTTTAGTTGATGATAACCAGAACACAAATCAATCTTAGAGAACACACAAGCACCTCTCAACTAGTCAAACAGATCATCAATCCTAGACAATGGGTACTTATTCTTGATAGTTACCTCATTAAGTGACCGATAATCAACACACATCCTCTGACAACCATCTTTCTTATCAACAAAAATAACTGGTGCACCCCATCGTGATGAACTAGGTCTAATGAAACCCTTTTATAGCAATTCCTTTATTTGTTTCTTAAGTTCTTCTAGTTCATTAGATCCCATTCTATAAGGTCGTTTAGCAATGGGTGCAGTTCTAGGTAACAACTCAATAAGAAATTCAATGTCTCGGTCAGGTGGCATACCTGGCAATTCATCTGGAAAGACATCCAGAAACTCATCCACAACACGATCCTGTTGATTCCCATCTTCATCCAGTTGGTTCACAACAGCTGTCGGAGATGTTTGCACAATCACATCAACACTGAGTTTGTCCCCATTGGGTGCACTCAATTCAACTATCTGCTGTGCACATTTAATTTCGACCTTGTGTCTCTTCATCCAATCCAATCTCAGGATAACATCAATACCGGTAGTTCTCAACACTGTAAGTTTTTCTTTGAACTCTACTCCCCTTAAAATAATACTAACTGATGGAAGATAAAATCTAGCTTTTAAAGCCCTACCCGGTGAATTTACTATAAGTGGGTTTGTCAATGGTACTATGGGGATGGCATGTATCTTAACAAAATTGTGTGAGATGAAAGAATGCGAAGCACCGGAATCAGAAAGAACAGTAGCAGGGATGCGGTTGACACTGAACGTACCCATCATCACCTCTGGCTTCCTGAGCGGTGTCGGCAGACGCATGATTCACTTTTCCAGAGTGGGATGGCCTCTGGCTGCTACTCTGACTCTGGGGGGTCTGCTGGTTTCTCTTCTTGGGGCAGTTGTAGGAGTAATGACCCGGCTCTCCACAACGGTAGCACAAGTTGGGAGTACTGGGTGCACTAGTCTTCATGAGGGTGGTGTTTGGTGTTCCCTGACGTGGGGTCTGCTGACCACCCTATAGCTGGTACTGAGGGCGCTGCTAAAATTGAGAACGTTGCTAGGACTGGTTGCCTTGCTGATGGAAACCATGATGAGAATTAGTGCGCTAAAGCCTGTTGCTTCCTGACGACTGACCCCTCAACTTCCTCTTCCTATCCATCTCCCTGCGCTCATTGTCAAGTACAATAGCGCGGTTCACCAGAGCTTGAAAATTGGGATAGGTGTTTCCTTTCAGCTGCAGCCTCAGATCATAGTAGATACCCTTGAGGAACATGCGCTATTTATCAGCATCTTCCCTGACTTCATTTGGTGCATAGCGAGCCAGGTGAGAGAACTGATCATGGTACTCGCTAACTGTCATCTGGCCCATCCTGAGATTTCTGAACTACTCCTATTTGAGCTCAATCACGCCCTCTGGAATGTGTCGGGCCTTGAAGTCCCTAACAAACTCTTCCCAGGTGACCGAAGGAGCGTTGTTAGGATGAGCGGCTTGGTATGATTCCCACCAAGTCTGAGTTGCTCCCTAAAGCTGTCTAGAAGCGTACAACACCTTCTGCTGGTCATCACACTGAGCAATGTTGAGCTATTTCTTCACAGCATGAAGCCAATCATCAGCCTCCAATGGATCAGCAGCATGAGAAAACACAGGAGGGTGGTCCTACATGAACTCCCTCCTCTTGTTCACTGGTGGTGGAGAAGATGCATTCCCTCTAGCAGGCTGATTCTGGATGAATCATAGTCTGCATTAGCTGCCCTTGCATTGCCATTGGTTGTTCCGCTGTCATTGGCAGCGGCGGTGGAGGCGGGGGTTGGTTAGTTCCAGCAGGCCTTCCTCTACGCAGTCACACCCATATTTTAAGAACAAAATAGGATGCTCAAATAACTCATATGTGCCCCAGGAATAGTCACACATATAAGCTGACAAATTATAAATAGTATCATCACAGTGCTAACAATACGAATGAACATTTATTATATAGTCTTGAACAAATATAGATCAAATAGATAAATAATAACTAAGTTGAAATGCTGGCGGAAGCTTCAACACAGGGACACTCGACTGGGAGACACCAAGCCTAATAGTCATTTCGGTAGTCCACATTCCAATCTTCATCTGTTGTGGTGGTAATAGCAAGAGTGAGCCCATACTCATCCACGACCACGGACTTCGGCTTGACCCACTGGCACCGGAAGATGGGTATCTATAGGTCATCGCCGTAGTCAAGTTCCCATAGCTCTTCGATCTGCCCGTAGTATGACTTGATGTCCCCTGTCGCGTCATCCATGCCCCCATATCGAACACCGCAGTTTTGTGCCACACTCTTCTTGTCCTCCTCTTTTGTGTGGAACCTGTATCCATTGATGTCGTACCCTTGCCACGTGGTGACTTGGCTAGAAGGGCCGGATGCTAGATTCGATTCTTCAATGCAATCGTTCGATATGTCCTAATTTTTTATCCATGTCGTGAAATGCATCTTGTGCTGCTTCTGTACCCACGCCTCCGTGCGTCCATCACTAGCGCGGTGCATCTCCTTCAGGTGCTGCTCAACCCACTTGTCCATTGACATTAACTGATTGAGGGCGGCGTGATGTGCATCTTGCACGATATCGCCGTCTATATCAGTTCATACTTTCCTCCCAGTGCACCCTATCCCTGTTGTTCTACCTTCATGCAGGTGGACGGGCATCCCAATAGCATTTCCATCCCGGACGTATCTCGTGCAGCAGTTAACAGCCTCCTCTGTTGTGTACGCCTCAATCATTGAGCCTTCTGGGTAAGCACGGTTATGGACGTATCGGTTGAGGGTGGACATGAACCGCTCATACGTCCACATCTGATGCAAGTATACAGGCCCCAATTCCTGTATTTGATCGACCATGTGCATCATCAGGTGTGGCATAATATCGAAGAAAGAGGGCGGGAAGCACATCTCAAGCTGGCAAAGAGTCTCTGCGATAAACTCTTTTAGGGCAGGCAGCTCAGCTTCATCGATGACCTTCTGTGTGATGCGGTTAAAGAAGTAGGACAAGCACGTGATGACCATCTTCACGTACTCTGCACCGATAATCCTGATCACAATCCGAAGGAATACCGTCATCATGACATGGTAGTCATGAGAGTTGAAGTGGGTCATTGTGAGTCTTCCATCAAGACCAGGCTCTTGATGTTCGAAGAGAAACCGGTCGGCATCTTCACGGCCCGAAGCCATCGGAGGAAACCCGTGCTCTCATCTTTTCTTAGGTTACAGCTCGCGCCCGGAAGGTCCACTTTATTTCTGGCTTGTGATGCCGTCGGGTGGATTTCGTGCCTGATGTCATGGTTCACAAGATCCAGATGTGACTTGAGACCATCTTTCGTCTTAGTCTTGATGTCAAGCAGGACCCCGATCGTGCTCTCGAAGACATTCTTCTCCAGGTGCATGCAGTCAATTGCATGGGGTGTATCTAACTCCTTCCAGTATGATAGGTACTTGAAGAAACACGACTGCTTCTTGAATAGAACGGGTGCCAGGGCAGGCTCTACCTCTTCCTCTTCTGCATCCCGCTTCCTCTTCTTCCTCTGCTTCTTCGGCCCATCTTCCTCCTCTTTCTTCTTCTTCCCAAACTCGACATTGATCCCCTGCACCATGTCAAACACCTTTTTCCCGTACCCTGACCTATCTAGCGCGTCAATTTCAAGCACGTCACTGTTGTTGAAGTACATATTCATCGATGGTGTAACACCCTAGTGTTAGTTACTATTTTCACACTTGCATTTGCATGCCATCAAGCATTTATCATGTCATATCATGCATCATCATCATTTGATTGGAGTTAAATTCAAATACATGTTATACGTGTGCTTATATGCCTAGAGTGTGCTTGATAGGGTAGCATGCAAATGTGATGATTGTTTACTGTTCTAAATGCTTTAGACATGTTTGGGATAACATTTGGAACAATGTTAATGTTGGTAAAATCCCCAAAATACCCCTTTAGCTCATGGTTGACTAGAAAACCCTTTTAAAGCTATTTTGTTTGACCAAACAAGAAGGGTAATTTAGAAACTTTTTATGTCAGTGCACCCTTAATCAAAGTTGTGTAGAATTTTATAAGCAACAAACTTTATTTTTGGGTCAACTCATGAAAATGGGTGGAAGGTGGTCAAAAAGTTAAATTAGTGCAGATTTGGAGCTGTTTTGAGGTTTCAAAATTTTCTCTAAGTCTAAACTGCATTTCAGTTTCATTGTACCCCTGTTCATCGATCTGTATCTCTCTATCCATGCCGATCCAGCTCGAGTTGTCCTAATATAGATTCGAGTACTCATGTAGTTCTTCCATCTCTATTAGTGAAGTTTTCTCTGAAACGGTTTGGATCACGAGCTAGAGATCGATCAAAAGTCGAGTTTCAGACTGTCTCTGGGACTGAATCAGGCTGATTCAAATCGGCATTCAGCCGAACAGCTGGCGTGGCCGCAGGCAAACGGCGCCAAGTGGCGACCGTACGCCGGTGTCGGGCCACGCCCGCCTGCCGTCGCCCTGCAAAGGCAAAAGTGGCACTCCACTCTGTCACCTGGCTCATTCGCTCACGCTCTCCCTCGCCCGTCGCTCTCTGCTCTCCCCTTTTCTTCTCCGCCGACGCCATGGCCGCGACGCCGTCGCCTCGGTGAAATCCGCCGCCACCACGCCGTCTCCGACCACTCCATCTCCGCACAAGCTTCGCCTTGCTCCACTCTATCTCCTCGACCCGTTGCTAGCCTCAGCCGAGCTACGGTATAGCGTTTTTGACCTCTCCGCCGCCGTGAACTCATTGGAGCGCCACCGAGCTCTCGGTTTGCCGCGACGAGAGCAATGCCGTAGCCGTTCCTTCTAGTTCTTGCTCGTCGTGGCGTCCTCGTAAGTCATAGATCTAGCCTAGGTCGCTGGTTGGGTCGATCTCGCCGTAGTTTTGCCGGAACCCGAGCTCGCCGGAGTTCCGCCCGCCACCGCATCGCCATGCGCGCGGTTAGAGCAAGCTATCATGCACCGCTGTTCAATTCATCGACCACGGAGCTCCGTTAGGGTCTAGGGAGTGCGGAACGTGGGTTGGTTTCGTCGGTGAAGGCCGGAATCGGCCGGCGCATGCTCGC
The DNA here is from genome assembly GCA_038502445.1 of Eremochloa ophiuroides. Taxonomy (NCBI): domain Eukaryota; kingdom Viridiplantae; phylum Streptophyta; class Magnoliopsida; order Poales; family Poaceae; genus Eremochloa; species Eremochloa ophiuroides. Next base: position 38,068,161 of record JAHLJS010000007.1, on the reverse strand, counting down.
CGGACCGCCGCCGTCCGCCATGGTCACCGTTGAGCATGCTCCGGTGACGGTTAGGTGTTGGAAGTGGGTGCATCGAGTTCGCCTCGTTGCCACGAGTCGGTAGGTCGTCTCGGTGCCGCCGGAGACCTCGCCGACGGCGAGCTCTCGCCGGTCAGCGCCGGCGGCTGTGTCTCTCTCTCTGACGCGTGGGACCCGTTTGACAGGGGAGCCCCACCGGTCAGTCACTCTGGGATGCCTCGGGTGCACTGAGCCAGGTGTTTGTAGCATTTCGAACCGAGTTTATTTTAAAGGATTAATGAAATTGATTTTCAGAAAATGTGTAAAATCTTCCAAAATTCATATGTGGAGCTAGGAGTGTCCAAATGAGGTGAAACCAATTTTGTTGGGTTTGTATTTTTGTTCTATATGTAAGAAAAATATAACATGTGCCTTTTGGATAAATTTTCTGTGCAGTTATATTTAATTTGTTAATTGCTTGCAAACTTGATAAATGCATAAGTAATTATAGGAATGTGCTAAAATATGATTCCACTTGCATTAATCTTTTTTGGGGAATTAGAATCTGGAAAAAATATGCTTGCTGGTGTTGCACTGTTATTTATATGATGTCATGCACAATGTGCCTTCTATGCTTTAATCTTGCAAAAATCACCATACTTAGTATGTTAAGGATATGGTCATGAATATTTTTCCTGAACCATATTATGTTGTGAAGAAGCTAAGAAAAATGGGAAATCTATTGTTTGATACTTTTCACTGTGTTAAGTATTTTCCATTGCTTAAAAGGCTGGTTGTTTGTTATTTTTGTGTAGACTGTTATACTTGTCCAAATGACTTGAAATTTTAGCAGTAGGCTAATCCAGAAATGCTTTATCTACTGTAATTTTTCTAGATTTTTCTGGGTACAGAAAATAGTAGGTCCAGTTATAAGCTAGGGTTTGTTTAATTGCTTTTAAGCAAGTATTAGTTCGTTAAAATGTGTTTTCATGCAGTTTGTGGTGGTCCAGCATTGCCACTATGTTGAACACTATGAATCTGATCCTAACTTGAGCTGAGGGCAGTAAGGGTGCTATTCTTGTTTATGTGTTGTTCATGCTTGTTAGCTTAAAATGATTAATAGCTAGTTGAGTTGATGTATGTTTAATGGTTAGTGCAGATTGTAGACCTCTTACGCAAGACGAGAAATTGTTCTATGCCTTGCTTAAGAAGGATGAGTATGAGTTGATTGTCTAGAGAAGAAATATGCACGTACTCAGTAAATGAGTGTGGATTGTTAAACTGATTGCATCTCATGGTTTATGTTGTGCATCTCTACCTTGCATTACATGTGCATTCTCAGTTCTCATATATGCATATCATGCATACAGGATCGCCAGGAGGAGTGACGCTGCTGCAGTTCGATCCACCGGAGGAAGGAGTTCCGCCGGAGATTGAGGTGCCGGAGGTTCCCGAAGGCCAGGAGGAGGAGGCTGAACTTCCTGAGTGCTCCGACCATCAGCCATCTAATTTCGTGAAAGGCAAGCCCCGGAGCATCCCTAAGCCTCCACCTATTCTTTTTATAAATGCACTGGTCTTTATTAAATCGTATGATTGTGCACTTAAGTATAGGAGTTGATATGATACCATTGCTGCATTTATACCTTGTCCCCATATACTTGATCCTGAAGTTATTACTAGACAAGGGATGGGTTCGATCTTATGCTTAGCCATGCTTAGACCGGTAGAAGTCGAGGGATTTCCTGTCCTTCGCGAGCATAGGTGGTTACTAATGATGATGTTGGGGATGGATTCCACATGATGGACTATATGTGCCACCATGCCACAGTGTCTAATGAGAGAATCAAGGCTAGGTAGCGGGGAGCCGCATGACATGGTGAAGGTCATGCCGTCTTCGGTGCTGCTTGCGGCCGACTAGGACTGAGGCCACCAGACATCAGTTGAGATTGAAGAACGTCGTCACATAGCTGGTCCGATATGTCGTTCTGACCGCGAAGCAGAGTATTTCTTTCTAAGCCGGGAATTGGGGCTGATAAGGTAGACATATTCTAGAGGTAGGAAGTATGTGCAGAGACACCATCTTACCAAGTGCAGGTCAAGGACCTGAGGCTTCCTGGAAGTGGGTTCGTCTCTGAGAATATGGGCCCCCCAGACCCACGATACATATTACGTCTCAGAAAGATTTAACGGTGACCCAAGAAGCCAGTGGCTCGGCTGACAGGGTTTGTGATTGGCATATTTGCCAGCTGGTACAATCGATTCGAATCGCCATCTCTCCTGGTTAGTGAGAAACTGAACTGATCTTCTGGTGAGGTAGAGGCTAATAACTTGAACACAGTGATTATGGTGAGATGAGGTTGATATCAGTGGATATTGGAAATCATATGGTTTTATTGATTGCTATAATATTCGGTGATTGCTTAGTATAGTGGTAAATCTTAGTTTAAATAGCTCAACTGAAATCGAAGCTGAATCACATTTAAATGTATAAGTTGAGGAAGCACTGTAGTACTGCTTTTTATGCGAAATGTTGCTATCCTCTGAGCTCCACCGAATAAGCCTGCATATCCTTGAGAGTCTTTTTTATTTACTCCCTGTCGGGTAAGTCTAGCTGAGTACAATCGAGTACTCAGGGTTTTATTCCCATTGTTGCAGATGGTGTAGTCTACTATGCGTATTGCAAGAACTGCTTCACCCCTGCGGGCGAAGAAGACTAGACCTGAGGGCAGGGTCAATATCTATCCTTAGTCGTTGTAAGAATGCTGTGACGTGGTCATGTGTTGGTACTCGTATTTGAACTCTGTGGTGTAAAACTATGTTAACTTCCACTACTACTGTATTTGTGTAAAAGACTATGTTGTACTCTGATGTTTAAATTCGGTTGCGAACTTATGTATCATGTGATCGGTTGTTGCTAAATGAATGATCCTTGGGGTATTAAAATGTTTGAAATCCTTTGAGATTTCCGGACTACCGGGTTTATATTGGCTCAAGTGCGACTTGATTGCTATAAAAAATGCGATCGTTGTACTTGTGCTCGTATAAATTGGTCGGTTCCGTGACAGCTGGTACCAGAGCATAATTCAGCATATACCGTCACTTGACTATTTAAAAATCAAAGAGTTTTGAGTTTTAGAAACCAATTGCCAACTATTAGTGTGTATAGGTGATTTTAACCAAGTGTTTGCAAAACTTATGAGCACCAATGACCAAGTCCTATAGCCCTATATATATGTGGTAATTAGGTGGCTTATGTAAGTACTGACTTGGGGGAAATTGCATCATGTTTCTATTTGTGGTTCATTTGGTTTTATCGTGCGGATAATTATGAACTGTCGGTTTCTTATTACTTCTTATGGGCCAATGTGCCATGTCGCCTGAGGTAAGGTGAGATGTGAGTGTAAGATCGAACAACCGTCGATCGATGGTGAGTGTTATGGTTACTGAAGTGAGTACATGTGATTCATATGTGTACTTATGGAAGTAAGGTGGAGTAATTACTTTTGGGGTCGCAAATGTTCATGGGAACATTTCCGGCAAAAAGTGCTTCTTGTTGCCATGCATACATTGGGAATCGGTTGAAATGAATCTTCTGCAGGTACACTAACTTCGCAAACGTGTAGCACGGTCAGTTACGCATATGAGAGCACGTGGTACGCCACCGACTATAACGTTAGTTATTATATACTATGTGTGAGGTCGTTGGCACGTGCATGCATCATGATTACGAAATTAATTCAAGCTATTTGTACTATTTTCCTCCTCTATGATAAAATTTGTGCTGCTCTATCTTATTCTAAATGCTGAAAGGTGTTGTGATGTACCAGATGGCAGCTGAGGGTGAGCCACAGAGTGGTCCGTTTCTGGAGCAGTTTGGCACCCCCACTGTGCTATGGAGGTTGTTGGAGTCAGTGGGGTATACAGAGCCGCCACTGCATTTCTGGAAGCCAGCGGAAATCATGGTGCAGCCTTGGTTTGATGTTTGGGTGACAATCCCTGTCCTTGGAAGTGGTTGGTCATTCCCAGGAATAAAGGTGGAAGTTGACATGAAGACGCCATGGGATGGTGCACAGCTCGCAGCTTTCGAGGTGTTGACGGACATTTGTACCAGGTTCAACAAGAGAGCTGATTTGGGGCTAGCAAATGTCTTCCCCAGGATGGATGCTTCTCAGGGTGAGTGGGCTCAGTCTAGCCAAGCTTCTTTGGAGCGAGGTAGAGATGAGCGTGCTCATAGCACGGGTGCTCCTATGAGTGCTATGTTTGCTGTCCTGAGGATGCATTATTCCACTAGGGATGGTTGGATGAAGTGCATTGAAGCCCTGCATGGTGCTATAGAGAAGAGGTTAGAAGCTGAAGAGTGGGCACGTATTGCTCGTCGTAGCTCAGATGACTTAGTGGTAGCTCTCACCACCTGTTGTAATGAACTGCTGCGATGCTCGGGTGTTTTGTTGGCAGCCGATCGCCGTGTTGAGGTGCTTGAGAGGCAGAATGCAGATCTTCGCCGCCAACTTGACAATCGCAATATGAGCTTGACACGTCAGCGCGATGAGTTCCTGCAGGAGTTGTGCGCTAGTCAGCAGCAGGTTTGGGAGCTGCAGCAGGACGTTCATCATCTGAACAACCGTGTTGATCCGTTTCATCCTCCGGGTGCAGCGGAGTTTGCTCCTGAGATCTTCGTTGCAGCTGATGATGGTGAAGCAAGTAAGGAAGAAGAAGAAGACCCTAAGGAGATCGTGCCTATTGACGAGAGTGATGACCATGATGGGAACGTGTCCGGCATGGACAGTGATCACGATGATTAGGCTCTTTCTAGTGCTCTTGCCATGATTGGCACTCTTTTGTAATGAAAACCTTTGATGTAACGTAATGGTTGGAACCTAGGTTGTAATATTTGAACCCTGTGTGTTCAGGGCTGGAACCATCAAACTTCTAATTAAGTAATGGTAACTTATGCAGTTTGGAAACCCCTTTTTGCTTGCGCCTTGTTATTGTGCGATTGTGTGATGATTATTGAATTATTGTGCCGTTTGTAGGTTATCAAAAATGATCATTGATATCTTCTGGGCACAATCTTTTGGTTCTCTTTGGCATAACTGACACCTAACAATGGTTGTTGTGTTTTGCTACAGATGGCACCTCATACCCGTCGTCATGGGTCAACCAGTGGTGGTGGGAATGAGCATGAGGATGAGGAGTTACCGCCTCCTCCACCATGTACCCAGGAGCAGATGTTTGCTCAGTTCCTGGATACTCAGCAGGCTATTTTGCAGCAGATGGTTGCTAACAACAACAACAACAATCGTGACCGTGATAGGCATCGCTGGAATGACGATGGCCAGTACAGTGATTACAAGGACTTCATGGACACTAAGCCTCCGGTATTCAAGCAGGCTGTTGAACCACTGGAAGTTGATGAGTGGCTGAACACTATTGAGTAGTCATTCTCTGTGCTGCGGTTGACTGAAACCATGAAGGCTACCTTTGCTGCTATGTTGCTGCAAGGCCAAGCTGGAATATGGTGGGCCAATCGCAAGACCGCCTACCCTGTGGTTACTGATATCACTTGGGAGCAGTTCTCCAAGGATTTCAGGGGTCATTTCATTCCTGCGGGATTGATCAAGATGATGGTGAATGAGTTCATGCAGCTTACTCAGGGTACCAAGACCCTCACTCAGTATCATCATGCCTTTAATAATCTGTCAAGGTATGCTCCGTGGATGGTGGATACTGATGAAAAGAAGATTGAAGCTTTCAAGAGAGGCCTTAGTACCAAGCTCATGAAGACTATGGCTAACAATCCTCGTACAACTTTCAACGAGTTTATCAGTGAAGCTTACATTCAAGAGAAACAGAACAACTTGCACACTGCTTCCAAGGGAGGCAAGAGGCCCTTTGAAGGAGGTTCTTCTCAGTCAAGAGCTTCAACAGCTAGTCATGCTGTGGCAAATCACCCTGCTTACCGTCCGGCTATTCTTGGAGCAAAATTCAGGCCTCCTCCCAAGAAACAGCAGCCAGCACCACAACGCTACAAGAAGGGTTTCACAGTGTCTTTGAACAAGAACAATGTTCCTTCGAGCAATACTTCCCAAGCGAAAACCAATCAAGGTCTTGGGCCTTGTTTCAATTGTGGTCAGCAGGGGCATATCTCTCGCTATTGCCCTCATCCAAAGCAGGGGTGTGTGCACCACACTTCTATTGAAGAGATTCCAGAGGGTGAACCAGTCACTGCGGGTACGTTTTGTGTGAATCAACATCCTGCCATTGTTTTGTTTGACTCCGGATCATCGCATTCTTTCGTAAGTCAAGTATTTGCACAAAAGCATTCATTTCCAATTGTTGATTTGGGATGTAACTTTCGAATAACATCAGCGGGGGCTGAAATCTGCACACGTGAGGGTGTTAAGCACGCAAGTGTGGAGATTAGCAGTAGAAGCTTTGCTAGTCACCTCATTGTGTTGCCCGGGTTAGGTTTGGATGTAATTTTGGGGGTGAGTTGGATGAACAGGCAAGGCGCGGTGTTGGACATCGCTAACTGAACCCTGACATTAAAGAAACCTCGGGGAAAAGGTACTTTTCAAGTTTTCTTGCCACGAAGGGGAGACCTTTTTAGTCTCTGCTTCACGGCGAAAGTTACAACTGGCCATGATATTCCGGTAGTGTGTGAGTTTCCTGATGTTTTTTCGGATGATCTTCCTGGACTTCCTCCTGATCGGGATGTGGAGTTTGCAATAGAACTTATCCCTGGTACGGCACCTATTTCTCGAAGGCCATATAGAATGCCTCCTCATGAGTTAGCTGAACTCAAGAAACAACTCCAGGAGTTATTGGACAAAGGATTTATTCATCCTAGTTCTTCTCCGTGGGGCTGTCCTGCAATCTTTGTTAAGAAGAAGGATGAAACTTTGCGTATGTGTGTGGACTACAGGCCACTTAATGCTGTGACAATTAAGAACAAGTATCCTCTACCTCGTATTGATATCTTGTTTCATCAATTATCCAGGGCTAAAGTTTTCTCCAAGATTGATCTGAGATCTGGGTATCATCAAATTAAGATCAGACCACAAGATATTCCCAAGACGGCTTTCTCCACTCGGTATGGATTGTATGAGTATTTGGTTATGTCTTTTGGATTAACCAATGCTCCTGCACATTTCATGTATCTAATGAATTCGGTATTCATGACTGAGTTGGATAAGTTCGTGGTAGTCTTTGTTGATGATATTTTGGTGTACTCTGAAAACATGGAGGATCATGCTGAACACTTGAGGATAGTCCTGACTAGACTTAGGGAGCATAAGTTGTATGCTAAGTTTAGCAAGTGTGAGTTTTGGTTGACTAAAGTGCCTTTTCTGGGCCATATCTTATCTGTTGAATATATTTCTGTAGACCCGTCAAAAGTTCGGCAGGTGTTGGATTGGCAGTCACCTACCAATGTGTCTGAGGTTCATAGTTTTCTGGGGTTAGCCGGGTATTATCACCGCTTTATCCAAGATTTCTCTAAGATAGCTCAACCTATGACCAAGTTATCGCATAAAGATACCAAGTTTGTGTGGAGTGAGGTGTGTGAAACAGCTTTTCGCATCTTGCGAACGTTGTTGACCACTGCTCCAGTTTTCGCACAACCTGATATTGAAAAGCCTTTTGATGTGTACTGCGATGCTTGTGGCACTGGGTTAGGATGTGTTCTCATGCAAGAAGGCCGAGTCATTGCTTATGCCTCGCGTCAACTGAGAAAACATGAGCAAAACTATCCTACTCATGATTTGGAACTTGCCGCTGTAGTTCAGGCATTGAAGATTTGGCGCCACTATTTGATGGGTCACAAATGTCATATCTATTCTGATCACAAGAGTCTCAAGTATATTTTCACTCAGCCTGAGTTGAACATGAGGCAAAGAAGGTGGTTGGAGTTGATCAAAGACTATTATCTAGAAGTACACTACCATCCGGGCAAGGCTAATGTCGTAGCCAATGCTTTGAGCCGAAAGTCTCATTGCAATGTATTGCAGCCTTTGCTAGCGGACGAATTCAATCTTATGCATCCAATGGTGTTGAATAATATTACTCTCAGTTGTACTTTGGAAAGCAAGATTATTGAAGGTCAGAAAACAGATCCTGGCATATATCATATCAAGAAAAAGATGAAAGAACAAGAAATACTTCATTTCCGAGTACATGAAAAAGGTATATTGTGGTTCAAGAACCGCTTGGTAGTACCAAAAGACCGCGAGTTGAGAAATCAGATTATGGAGGAGGCTCATTTGTCCAAGTTGTCTATCCATCCTGGTAGTAGCAAGATGTATCAAGACTTAAGGCCTAGGTTCTAGTGGACCAAAATGAAGAAAGAGATTGCGGCTTATGTAGCTAGGTGTGATACCTATTGTCGTGTGAAGGCTATTCATCTTAAGCCAGCCGGTTTATTGCATCCTTTACCAGTTCGAGATAACCATGGACTTCATATCTGGGTTACCTCTAACACAAAAAGGACATGATTCGATTTGGGTGATTGTAGATCGGTTGACTAAGATTGCACATTTCTTACCAGCTCGAACTACAGATCGTCCTCATCAGTTGGCACAACTCTACTTTTCCCAGATACTTCGGTTGCATGGTGTACCTAGAACCATTGTCTCTAACAGGGGTCCGCAATTTATTGCGCGTTTCTGGGAACACTTACACAAGAGTATGGGGACCAACTTGATTCGCAGTTCAGCTTATCATCCTCAGACTTCTTGTCAGACTGAAAGGGTAAACCAAATTCTTGAAGATATGTTGAGAGCTTGTGTCTTATCTTCCAAAGGCTCGTGGGAAGAATGGTTACCATTAGCAGAGTTCTCATACAACAATAGCTATCAAGAGAGTATTCAGATGGCTCCTTTTGAAGCTTTGTATGGGCGCAAATGTAGAACTCCTCTTAACTGGGTTGAACCAGGAGAAAGGAGGTACTACGGAATTGACTTTGTGAAAGAGGCCGAAGAACGAGTGCATACCATTCAGCAGCATCTCAAAGCCGCACAAACTCACCAAAAGAGTTATGCGGACAAGCGTCGAAGACCGTTGGAATTTCAAGTTGGTAACTATGTGTACTTGAAGGTGTCACCCATGAAGGGCGTACAACGTTTCGGAGTAAAACGAAAGTTAGCTCCAAGGTTTGTGGGTCCTTTTCAAATTCTGGAAAGAAGTGGGAAAGTGGCATACAAGTTACGGTTGCCACCACATCTGTCCACTATTTTCAATGTCTTTCATGTATCGCAACTCAAGAAATATTTGCGAGTACCGGAAGAACAAGTGGATCTTGGTGATATCAAGTTAAAATCAGATATGACATATGAAGAGAAGCCTATACAAGTGGTAGATTACAAGGAAAGAGTCACCCGTAGCCGAGTGATCAAGTTCTACAAGGTGGTGTGGAACAACCAAAGTCATTGGGATGCGACTTGGGAGCGAGAGGATTACCTCAAGGAAGTCTATCCCTCTTTCTATAAACAATGGTAATTAACTTTAATCTCGGGGACGAGATTCTTTTAAGGGGGAAAGGGCTGTGACACCCTAGTGTTAGTTACAATTTTCACACTTGCATTTGCATGCCATCAAGCATTTATCATGTCATATCATGCATCATCATCATTTGATTGGAGTTAAATTCAAATATATGTTATATGTGTGCTTATATGCCTAGAGTGTGCTTGATAGGGTAGCATGCAAATGTGATGATTGTTTATTGTTCTAAATGCTTTAGACATGTTTGGGATAACATTTGGAACAATGTTCATGTTGGTGAAATCCCCAAAATACCCCTTTAGCTCATGGTTGACTAGAAAACCCTTTTAAAGCTATTTTGTTTGACCAAACAAGAAGGGTAATTTAGAGACTTTGCATGTCAGTGCACCCTTAATCAAAGTTGTGTAGAATTTTATAAGCAACAAACTTTATTTTTGGGTTAACTCATGAAAATGGGTGGAAGGTGGTCAAAAAGTTGAATTAGTGAAGATTTGGAGCTGCTTTAAGGTTTCAAAATTTCCTCTAAGTCTAAACTGCATTTCAGTTTCATTGTACCCCTGTTCATCGATCTGTATCTCTCTATCTATGCCGATCTAGCTCGAGTTGTCCTAATATAGATTGGAGTACTCGTGTAGTTCTTCCATCTCTATTAGTGAAGTTTTCTCTGAAACGGTTTGGATCACGAGCTAGAGATCGATCAAAAGTCGAGTTTCAGTCTGTCTCTGGGACTGAATCAGGCCGATTCAAATCGGTATTCAGCCAAACAGCTGGCGCGGCCACAGGCAAACGGCGCCAAGTGGCGACCGTACGGCGGCGTCGGGCCACGCCCGCCTGCCGTCGCCCTACAAAGGCAAAAGTGGCACTCCACTCTGTCCCCTGGCTCATTTGCTCGCTCTCTCCCTCGCCCGTCGCTCTCTGCTCTTCCCTTTTCTTCTCCGCCGACGCCATGGCCACCGCGCCGTCGCCTCGGTGAAATCCGCCGGCACCACGCCGTCTCCGACCACCACATCTCCGCACAAGCTTCGCCCTGCTCCACTCTATCTCCTCGACCCGTTGCTAGCCTCAGCCGAGCTAAGGTATAGCGTTTTTGACCTCTCCACCGCCTGTGAACTCGTCGGAGCGCCACCGAGCTCTCGGTTTGCCGCGACGAGAGCAATGCCGTAGCCGTTCCTTCTAGTTCTTGCTTGTCGTGGCGTCCTCGTGAGTCATAGATCTAGCCTAGGTCGCTGGTTGGGTCGATCTCGCCGTCGTTTTGCTGGAACCCGAGCTCGCCGGAGATCCGCCCGCCACCGCGTCGTCATGCGCGCGGTTAGAGCAAGCTGTCGTGCACCGCTGTTCGATTCATCGAGCATGGAGCTCCGTTAGGGTCTAGGGAGTGCGGGACGTGGGTTGGTTTCGTCGGTGAAGGCCGGAATCGGCCGGCGCATGCTCGCCGGACCGTCGCCGTCCGCCATGGTCGCCGTTGAGTGTGCTCCTGTGACGGTTAGGTGTCAGAAGTGGGTGCATCGAGTTCGCCTCGTTGCCACGAGTCGGCAGGTCGTCTCGGTGCCGCCGGAGACCTCGCCGTCGGCGAGCTCTCGTCGGTCAGCGCCGGCGGCTCTGTCTCCCTCTGACGCGTGGGACCCGTTTGACCGGAGAGCCCCACCGGTCAGTCACTCTGGGACGCCTCGGGTGCACTGAGCCGGGTGTTTGTAGCATTTTGAATCGAGTTTATTTTAGAGGATTAATGAAATTGATTTTCAGAAAATGTGTAAAATCTTCCAAAATTCATATATGGAGCTAGGAGTGTCCAAAAGAGGTGAAACCAATTTTGTTGGGTTTGTATTTTTTTGCTCTATGTATGAAAAATATAACATGTGCTTTTTGGATAAATGCTCTGTGCAGTTATATTTAATTTGTTAATTGCTTGCAAACTTGAGAAATGCATAAGTAATTATAGGAATGTGCTAAAAATGTGATTCCACTTGCATTAATCTTGTTTAGGGAATAAGAATCTGGGAAAAATATGCTTGCTGGCATTGCACTGTTATTTATATGATGTCATGTACAATGTGCCTTCTATGCTTTAATCTTGCAAAAATCACCATGCTTAATGTCTTAAGGATATGGTCATGAATATTTTTCTTGAACAATGTTATGTTGTGAAGAAGCTACGAAAAATGGAAAATCTGTTGTTTGATACTTTTCACTGTGTTAAGTATTTTCCATTGCTTAAAAGGCTGGATGTTTGTTATTTTGTGTAGACTGTTATACTTGTCCAAATGACTTGAAATTTTAGCAGTAGGCTAATCTGGAAATGCTTTATCTACTGTAATTTTTCTAGATTTTTCTAGGTACAGCAAATAGTAGGTCCAGTTATAAGCTAGGGTTTGTTTAATTGCTTTTAAGCAAGTATTAGTTCGTTAAAATGTGTTTTCATGCAGTTTGTGGTGGTCCAGCATTGCCACTATGTTGAACACTATGAATCTGATCCTAACTTGAGCTTAGGGCAGCTAGTGTGCTATTCTTGTTTATGTGTTGCTCATGCTTGTTAGCTTAAAATGATTAATAGCTAGTTGAGATGATGTAAGTTTAATGGTTAGTGCAGATTGTAGACCTCTTACGCAAGACGAGAAATTGTTCTATGCCTTGCTTAAGAAGGGTGAGTATGAGTTGATTGTCTAGAGAAGAAATATGCACGTACTCAGTAAATGAGTGTGGATTGTTAAACTGATTGCATCTCATGGTTTAAGTTGTGCATCTCTTCCTTGCATTACATGTGCATTCTCAGTTCTCATATATGCATATCATGCATACAGGATCACCGGGAGGAGTGACGCTGTTGCAGTTCGATCCACCGGAGGAAGGAGTTCCGCCGGAGATTGAGGTGCCGGAGGTTCCCGAAGGCCAGGAGGAGGAGGCTGAACTTCTGAGTGCTCCGACCATCAGCCATCTAATTTCGTGAAAGGCAAGCCCCGGAGCATCCCTAAGCCTCCACCTATTCTTTTTATAAATGCACTGGTCTTTATTAAATCGTATAATTGTGCACTTAAGTATAGGAGTTGATACGATACCGTTGCTGCATTTATACCTTGTCCACTTATACTTGATCCTGAAGTTATTACTATACAAGGGATGGGTTCGATCTTATGCTTAGCCATGCTTAGACCGGTAGAAGTCGAGGGATTTCCTGTCCTTCGCGAGCATAGGTGGTTACTAATGATGATGTTGGGGATGGATTCCACATGATGGTCTATATGTGCCACCATGCCACAGTGTCTAATGAGAGAATCAAAACTAGGTAGCAAGGAGTCGCATGACATGGTGAAGGTCATGCCGTCTTCGGTGCTGCTTGCGGCAGACTAGGACTAAGGCCACCAGACATCAGTTGAGATTGAAGGACGTCGTCACATAGCTGGTCCGATAAGTCGTTCTGATCGCGAAGCAGAGTATTTCTTTCTGAGCCGGGAATTGGGGCGGATAAGGTAGACATATTCTGGAGGTAGGAAGTATGTGCAGAGACACCATCTTACCAAGGGCAGGTCAAGGACCTGAGGCTTCCTGGAAGTGGGTTCGTCTCTGAGAATATGGCCCCCCCCAGACCCGCGATACATATTACGTCTCAGAAAGATTTAACGGTGACCCAAGAAGTCAGTGGCTCGGCTGACAGGGTTTGTGATTGGCATATTTGCCAGCTGGTACAATCGATTCGAATCGCCATCTCTCCTGGTTAGTGAGAAACTGAATTGATCTTCTGGTGAGGTAGAGGCTAATAACTTGAACTAAATGATTATGGTGAGATGAGGTTGATATCTGTGGATATCGGAAATCATATGGTTTTATTGATTGCTATAATATTCAGTGATTGCTTAGTATAGTGGCAAATCTTAGTTTAAATAGCTCAACTGAAATCGAAGCTGAATCACATTTAGATGTATAAGTCGAGGAAGCACTGTAGTACTACTTTTTATGCAAAATGTTGCTATCCTCTGAGCTCCACCGAATAAGCCTGCATATCCTTGAGAGTCTTTTTTATTTACTCCCTGTCGGGTAAGTCTAGCTGAGTACAATTGAGTACTCAGGGTTTTATTCCCATTGTTGCAGATGGTATAGTCTACTATGCGTATTGCAAGAACTGCTTCACCCCTGCGGGCGAAGAAGACTAGACCTGAGGGCAAGGTCAATATCTATCCTTAGTCGTTGTAAGAATGCTGTGACGTGGTCATGTGTTGGTACTCGTATTTGAACTCTGTGGTGTAAAACTATGTTAACTTCCGGTACTACTGTATTTGTGTAAAAGACTATGTTGTACTCTGATGTTTAAATTCAGTTGCGAGCTTATGTATCATGTGATCGGTTGTTGCTGAATGAATGATCCTTGGGGTATGAAAATGTTTGAAATCCTTCGAGATTTTTGGACTACCGGGTTTATATTGGCTCAAGTGCGACTTGATTGCTATCAAAAATGTGATCGTTGTACTTGTGCTCGTATAAATTGGTCGGTTCTGTGACAGATGGATTCCTGTACCTGTGCTTGTTGGGGAGGAATCGCGTATACCCCATATACGCCATCTTCTTTGATGCACTAAGGTAAGTGTAGCAGGTGCCATCAATGCAAACTACGCAACCGCTCTTCCCTTTAATCTGCCCCGATAGTGAAAAAAGACCAGGGTAATCGGTGATGGTGACAAAGATGATGGCATATAGAGTGAACTCCTTCTTATCGGATGCATCCATCATGTTGACCCCTTTCTCCCATAGTGTCTGCATGTCCTCCACCAAAGGGCTCCAAGAACACGTCTATATCATTGTCGGGCTGCTTTGGGCCTGAAATAAGTATGGTGAGTAGAAGGTACCTGCGCTTCTGACATAGGTGTGGAGGTAGGTTGTAGATGGTGAGGGTGACCGGCCACGTGCTGGGCGTGCTGCTGAGGTCACCAAAGTTATTCATCCCATCGATACTCAGCGCGAACATGACGTTCCTAGGCTCGTCCCCAAACTTTGTGAACTTGGTGTCAAAATGCTTCCACTGCTTGCCATCGGACAGATGCCGCAGCTTGCCATCACCCTTCACACGTTCAGGAGATGCATGCGAGGACATAAGTTTGGCATCCTCTGGATTACCGAATAGTGCACGCAACCGATCGATGACGGGGAGGTACCACACCGACAGGGTAGAACTTTTCCTGAGTGTGTAACCCTCTTCTTCTTCGGCCCTCTCGAGGGTACCTCCTCATCACCCGCGCGACAACCAGCATTTTTCTTGTAATGACTCGCGCCACAGCGTGGACAGCTCTCCAACATTGCAAAGTCATCTCCCCAAAATAGAATACAATGGTTAGGACATGCTTGAAACTTTCTAAACTTCATTGCCACTGGCCGGATCAGCTTCTTCGCCCGATAGGTATTGGCGAGCACATTGTTACCCTCTGGGTAACTGTCACCAAGGATACGTAACAGGTCGTTGAAGCAAGTGTCGGTCATCCCATGGCGAGGCTTCAACATAAGCAACTGGAGATTGAAACGGAGCACAGTCCAATGCTGTGGACATTTCCCCCCATCCTTGTACAGGGGATCAATTGCCGTCTGCTTCATCACTCTGAAATTCTTGAGCCATTTTGGATCCCCAAACAAAATATCATCGTGATCCTGACAGTTAGCAACCTGCTCAATGACCTCTGCATCCTCTGGCAGCAACGTGTCAACGATAGGGTCACCATCCCCATCGCAAGCATCGGCGTCGTCATCTACCATGTCCTGGAGCAGATCACTGATCGTGATGTACTCACGTCTCGCATTGTCGTCATCGCCGGCGGCAGATGATGTCTGTTGTTGCTGTCTTCCGTCATTCAGCGACGAGGAGCTTTCTGCTTGTGCATCTGCGACACTCAGATCTTTTTCGCCGTGATACTTCCACACAGTGTACTTTGGGTCCTTGATGAACCCATACCGTACCAAGTGTGATTGCACAACGTTGTCTACCTGGGCAAGCCGATTCTTGCAGTCATTGCACGGACAAATCATGCGATCTCAGCCCAGACTCAGACGATGCTTCTACGCAAAAGGAATGAACTTCTTCCTCACATTGTCCAGGAAAGACAGATCCAGCCTTGATGTGTTGTACATCCAATTCTCCCTGCTCTCCATCACCTTCATCTTATATACAAACACAGCAAATTGAAATGAAGTCGTATTAGACGAGTGGTAAATCCAACTCTACAACTAATTGAAAGTATCGAAAAAGCATCTAAATACTCCCAAGTGCCACCCTTCACAAAATCCAACTCTAGATTCACTTACTCTCTCTCATCTTTTTAGATCTAGATCTAAACCGGCCACATTTCGAAAAAAACTCCTATAAATCATGGAAAAGAGAGGAAAAGCAAATTTGGAGAGTAAGAATCAACCTCTAACGGTGCCACCCTTCACTAAATCCAAGGATAAATTCCTTATTCCTTCTCATCCATTTAGATCTAGATCTAAACCATTTGGAAAAACACCTAAACAATGAAAAAGAGAGGAAAACAAGATTTGGAGGGTAAGAATCAACCTCTTACGGTGCCACCCTTCACCAAATCCAAATGTCTACGTACTCTACTCCTACTCCTACTTACTACTCTACTCCTACTCCTACTCTACTACTCCTACTTACTACTCTACTACTACTCTCTATTACTCTACTACTACTACTCTACTACTCTAACTCCTACTACTACTTCTCTACTACTACTTGTCTCTACTAGTGCTCCTACTTACTACTCTACTACTATTGTGTATTGCATTTTCGATGATGAATTGGTTTTGATTCTAGTAATGTGCTCAGGCAGTGGCATTTGCAATGATGTGAAACTTAAATTGTATGCTGAGGCAGCGGTTATGATGACGAAAAGTCCCCATATTGCTTGTGAGCCTCTAAACTAGGATGGCTTGTATACCATATACAAGCAACCAGTTTAGAAGCAATGTTATTATAATGGGGCAAATCTGAGCCAAATATATACTTTTCTTATACTCTTTTGTACTTTTCTTAATTTATTTATAAATGCAATGATGAATTGTTTGGCATATACTCTACCACTACATGTGTACTACTACTTGTCTACTTCTACTCTATGACTCTACTACTACTTGTCTACTCAACTACTACTCTTAGCTATACTACTACTACTCTACAACTTGTACTCCTACAACTACTCTAACTCCTAATCCTATTACTACTTGTCTACTACTACTCTAACTCTACTACTTTAATTGAAACCCTATTGTATGGCTTTTTTGATGATGAATTGGTTTTGATTCTAGTAATGTCCTCAGGCAGTGGCATTTGCAATGATGTGAAACTTTGTATGTTGAGGCAGCGACTATGATGATGGAAAGTCCCCATATTGCTTGTGAGCCTCTAAACTAGGATGGCATGTATATCATATACAAGCAACCGGTTTAGAAGCGATGTTATTACAATAAGGCAAATCTGAGCCAAATATGTACTTTTCTTATACTCTTTTGTAATTTTCCTACTCTTTTGTACTTTTCTCAATTACTTTGTACAAAATACTCGTAGTGTAAATGAAAAATGATGTAATCTCTGATTGCAATGAAAAAGGATGTATTATTCTTTTCTTTTGTACTTTTCTTGTCTACTTTGTATGCCCTACTCGCACTTGTGAGATGTCCGTATAACTCTATCTTATTCATTGCTTCCTATGGTAGGATCGCCTGAAGGACAATGGCGTCAGCCAAGCCCGGCCCGAGTGATAAGGGAAGCTCCTCATCATCATCAGATGAGAGCAACGAGTACGAGGAGGAGGTTCTAACACCTAGGCCAGAGAAGAAAGCACGTACGGAGGAAGAAGAAGATCCGACCTATACACCGGAAAAGGGATAATGAACAGGGCCGTCAACTCAAGGATCTTGCACCCCAGGTCGCGGACTAGAAGATGAAGAGGGCCACGTAAGTGTCCAACTAACACACCGTCGACGGGCTCGCATGTACTATGTATACAGCTAATGTGAGCTCCTGTCGTGTATACAGATTCCGGTGCTGCCTTTGCGTTTGGAGTTTGGTAATGAGGGGCATGAATCCGGTTCGTCCCCGGGCGCTTCATCAGAAAAGACAACCTCCAAGAGTGGAAAGTCAGAATTGAAGAGGGCCCAGC
The DNA here is from genome assembly GCA_038502445.1 of Eremochloa ophiuroides. Taxonomy (NCBI): domain Eukaryota; kingdom Viridiplantae; phylum Streptophyta; class Magnoliopsida; order Poales; family Poaceae; genus Eremochloa; species Eremochloa ophiuroides. Next base: position 38,050,528 of record JAHLJS010000007.1, on the reverse strand, counting down.
ACAGAAGGCACCAGGTTTCGAAGAAGGTGCATGCCATAACCAAGATAGGGTCGCAGGGAGAGCCCTTGGAGCCACAAACAGTTATCGGCACCTTCAACAACCAATGCTCTTGCATAGTAAGGGAACATATGCCTATCACTTATTCAGATTGGAGGAAAGTGCCGCAGACTCTGAAGGACAAAGTGTGGGCTGACGTGAAGAGACGTTTCCAGTATCCACCCGAACAATACGATGAAGCCGTGTGCAGGGGCTGTCACAGAACCGACCAATTTATACGAGCACAAGTACAACGATCGCATTTTAATCGCAATCCAGTCGCACTTGAGCCAAAATAAACCCGGTAGTCTGGAAATCTCGAAGGATTTCAAACATTTCATACCCCAAGGATCATTCATTCAGCAATACCCGATCACATGACACATAAGTTCGCAACCGAATTTAAACATCAGAGTACAACATAGTCTTTTAGACAAATATAGTAGTAGCGGAAGTCAACATAGTTTTACACCACAGAGTTCAAATACGAGTACCATCAAATGACCCTGTCACAGCATTCTTACAACGCCTAAGAATAGATAATGACCCTGCCCTCGGGTCTAGTCTTCTTCGCCTGCAGGGGTGAAGCAATTCCTGCAATACGCGTAGTAGACTACACCATCTGCAACAATGGGAATAAAACCCTGAGTACTCAATTGTACTCAGCTAGACTTACCCGACAGGGAGTAAATAAAAAGACTCTCAAGGATATGCAAGGCTTATTTGGTGGAGCTCAGAGGGTAGAATCATTTTTGCATCAAAAGCATTACTACAGTAGAACCACAACTTATTCATTTTAATTGTGATAAGCTTCGATTTCAGTTAAGCTATTTACTAAGATTAGCCACTATACTAAGCATTCACTGAATATTGTAGCAATCAATAAAACCATATGATTTCCGATATCCACAGATATCAACCTCATCTCACCATAATCATTAGGTTCAAGTTATTAGCCTCTACCTCACCAGAAGATCAGTTCAGTTTCTCACTAACCAGGAGAGATGGCGATTCGAATCGATTGTACCAGCTGGCAAATATGCCAATCACAAACCCTGTCAGCCGAGCCACTGGCTTCTTGGGCCACCGTTAAATCCTTCTGAGACACAATATGTCGCGAGTTTGGCGGGGACCATATTCTCAGAGACGAACCCACTTCCAGGATGCATCAGGTCCCTGACCTGCCCTTGGTAAGATGGTGTCTCCGCACATACTTCCTACCTCCAGAATATGTCTGCCTAGTCGCACCAATTCCCGGCTCAGAAAGAAATACTCGGCTTCGCGGTCAGAACGACTTATCTGGCCAGCTATGTGACGACGTCTTTCAATCTCAACTGATGTCTGGTGGCCTCAGTCCTAGTCGGCCGCAAGCAGCACCGAAGACGGCATGACCTCAACCATGTCATGCGGCTCCCCGCTACCTAGCCTTGATTCTCTCATTAGACACTGTGGCATGGTGGCACATATAGTCCATCATGTGGAATCCAACCCCATCATCATTAGTAACCACCTATGCTCGCGAAGGACAGGAAATCCCTCGACTTCTACCGGTCTAAGCATGGCTAAGCATAGGATCGAACCCATCCCCTTGTCTAGTAATAATTTCAGGATCAAGTATAAGTGGACAAGGAATAAATGCAGCAACGGTATCATATCAACTCCTATACTTAAGTGCACAATCATACGATTTAATAAAGACCAGTGCATTTGTAAAAAGAGTAGGTGGAGACTTAGGGATGCTTCGGGGCTTGCCTTTCACAAAGTTAGTAGGTTGGTGATCAGGGCACTCTGGAAGTTCAGCTTCTTCTTCCTGACCTTCGAGAACCTCTGGCACTTCAATCTCCGGCGGAACTCCCTCCTCCGGTGGATCGAACTGCAACAGCATCACGCCTCCCGGCGATCCTGTATGCATGATATGTATATATGAGAACTGAGAATGCACATGAAATGCAAGATAGAGATGCACGAATTAACCCATGATATGCAATCAGTTTAACAATCCACACTCATTTACTGAGTACGTGCATATTTCTTCTCTAGACAACCAACTCATACTCACCCTTCTTAAGCAAAGCATAGAACAATTTCTCGTCCCGGGTGAGAGGTCTACAACCTGCACTTAATAATTAACGTGCATCAACTAACCTACCACAACCAACTTATAATTAACAAGCGCGAGCAACATCATATAAACAAAACATTAACATTGCTGCCTTAAGCTTAAATTAGGATCAGCTCCACTATTTTAAACAAGTGGTAAGGCTGAGCATCACAAAAATGCATAAAAACACTTCACACTCAAAGTTATTTGCTTAAAAACAATTAAATAAACCCTAGCCTATAACTGGACCTACTATTTACTCTGACCAGAAAAATCCATAAAATTTACAGTAGCTATTACACATCCATTTTAGCCTACTGACAAAATTTCAAGTCATTTGGACAAGTATAACAGTCTACACAAAAATAATAAACAACCAGCCTTTTAAGCAATGGAAAATAATTAACACAGTGAAAAGTATCAAACAACAAATTCCCCAATTTTCTTAGCTTCTTTCCAATATAACATGGTCCAGGAAAAATATTCATGACCATATCCTTAACACATTGAGCATAGTGATTTTTGCAAGATTAAAGCATAAAAAGCACATTATACTAGACATCATATAAATAACAATGCAACACCAGCAAACATATTTTTCTTAGATTCTACTTCCCTAAACAATATTAATGCAAGTGGAATCACATTTTTAGCACATTCCTACAATTACTTATGCATTTATCAAGTTTGCAAGCAATTAACAATTTAATTATAACTGCACATAAAAAGTATTCAAAAAGTACATTTTATATTTTTCCTTGATAGAGCTCAGAAATACAAACACAATAAAATTTGGTTCACCCCAATTGGACATTCCTAGCTCCAGATATGAATTTTGGAAGATTTTACACATTTTCTGGAAATTCATTTTATAAATCATTAAACCCAAACCCGATAGAACTGCTATGTGCACCCGGCTCAGTGAACCAGAGGCGCACCCGAACGGCTGACTCGCGGGCCCCGGGGTCAACCCGACCCCTCGCGTCAGAGAGAGAGACAGAGCCGTCGGCGATGACCGGCGAGAGCTCGCCGACGGCGAGGTCTCCGGCGACGCCGAGGCTACCTGCCGACTCGTGGCAACGAGACGAACCCGATGGACCAACTGCCGAGGGTCGTACCCCACCGGAGCGAGCTCGACGGCAGCAATGGCGGACGGCGGTGGTCTGGCGAGCTTGCGCCGGCCGATTCCGGCCGTTGCTCGCGCGGCTAAGCACCGTTCCGAGATCCTGGAACCCTAGCGGACCTATGCGTGCGACGAATCGAACTATTGCGCACGGGAGCTCACTGACTGCGCTCGCATGGCGGCACGGCGGCGAGAGGGTTCACGGCGAGCTCGTGTTCCGGCGAACCTACGGCGAGATTGACCTATCCGACGGTCTAGAATGGATCTACGGCTAACGGAGACTCCTAGACGAGTAATGGAGAGAGAAGCCGACCCCGGCATCGCACTCGTCGCGGCGACCCGAAAGCTCGGCGGCGCTCCGACAATGGCGCGGCGGCGAGAAGGCCAAACCGTTATACCTTAGCTCGGCTGAGGTCGGCAACGGGTCGAGGACGAAGAGCAGAGCAAGTCGAAGCTACGACGGAGGTGGAGCGGTCGGAGACGGCGCGTTGACGGCGGATTTCACCGCGGCGACGGCTCGGCGGCGATGGCGCTGGCGGAGTAGAAAACGGCGAGCAGAGGGCGAGAGAGCGGGGAGAGTGAGAGCGAGCGTGCTGGGGGACAGGAGGAGTGTCGCTTTTGTAAAGCCGAACGCGCGGCAGGGCAACGACGGCGTACGGCGCCACCTGGCGGCCGATGCCTGACGGCGGCCACGTCGGCGGCGACTGAATCGATTTGATTCAGTCTGGCCGAAACCGACTGAAACCCGGTTTTTGCTCGATCTCTAGCTCGTGATCCGGTGCGTTTCAGTGAAAACTTCACTAATATAGATTGAAGAGCAACATGAGTAGATCATTTCATATTAAGGCACTTTACTCTAGTTCGGCCTGGATTGAGAGATACAGGTCGATGAACAGGGGTACACCGAAACTGTAAACCAGTTTAGACTTAGGAAGATTTTGAAAACTTCAAAACAGCTCCAAATCTGCACTAATTCAAATTTTTGACCTCCTTCCACCCATTTTCATGAGTTGACCCAAAAATCAAGTTTGTTGCTTATAAAATTCTACACAACTTTGATTAAGGGTGCACTGACATGTAGAATCTCTAAAATGCCCTTCTTGTTTGGTCAAACAGAATAGCTTTTAGAGGGCTCTCTAGTCAACTATGAGCTAGAGGGGTATTTTGGGGATTTTACCAACATGAACATTGTTCCAAATGTTATCCCAAACATGTCTAAAGCATTTAGAACAGTAAACAAGCATCACATTTGCATGTCAACACATTTAGCATGTTATGGACATATAAACAAACATATAGCAATAAAAGGGAATCAAATAAAATGCAATGATGATGCATGAAATGACATGATCTATGCTTGATGACATGCAAATGCAAGTGTGAAAATAGTAACTAACACTAGGGTGTTACAGCCCTCCCCCTTAAAAGAATCTCGTCCCCGACATTAGAGTTAATTACCATTATTTATAGAAAGAAGGATAGACTTCCTTGAGGTAATCTTCTCGCTCCCAAGTCGCATCCCAATAACTTTGGTTGTTCCATACCACCTTATAGAACTTGATCACTCGGCTACGGGTGATTCTCTCTTTGTAATCTATTACTTCAATAGGCTTTTCTTCATAGGTCAAATCTGATTTCAACTTGATATCACCAAAATCCACTTGTTCTTTCGGTACTCGTAAACATTTCTTGAGTTGGGATACATGAAACACATTGAAGATAGTGGACATGTGTGGTGGCAACCGTAACTTGTATGCTACTTTCCCACTTCTTTCCAGAATTTGAAAAGGACCTACAAACCTTGGAGCTAACTTTCGTTTCACTCCGAAGCGTTGTACGCCTTTCATAGGTGACACTTTCAAGTATACGTAGTCACCCACTTCAAACTCCAATGGCCTTCTTCGCTTGTCCGCATAGCTCTTTTGACGAGTCTGAGCGGCTTTGAGATGTGTTTGAATGGTATGCACTCTCTCTTCGGCCTCTTTCACAAAGTCAATCCCGTAATATCTCCTTTCGCCTGATTCAACCCAATTGAGAGGAGTTCTACATTTGCGCCCATACAAAGCTTCAAAAGGAGCCATTTGAATACTCTCTTGATAACTATTGTTGTATGAGAACTCGGCCAAAGGTAACCATTCTTCCCACGAACCCTTAGACGATAGAACACAAGCTCTCAACATGTCTTCGAGGATTTGATTTACCCTCTCAGTCTGACCAGAAGTTTGAGGATGATAAGCTGAGCTGCGAACCAAATTGGTTCCCAAACACTTGTGTAGATGATCCCAGAAGCGTGCAATAAATTGCGGGCCTCTGTCGGAAACTATCATCCACGGCACACCATGTAACCGAAGTATCTGAGCAAAGTAGAGCTGTGCCAACTGATGGGGACGATCTGTAGTTCGAACTGGTAAGAAATGTGCAATCTTAGTCAATCGATCTACAATCACCCAAATAGAATCATGGCCTTTTGCGTTAGAGGTAACCCAGATATGAAATCCATGGTTATCTCATCCCATTTCCACCCTGGAACTGGTAAAGGTTGCAATAGACCTGCTGGCTTAAGATGAATAGCCTTCACGCGACAACAGGTATCACACCTGACCACATAGGCTGCAATTTCCTTCTTCATTTTGGTCCACCAGAACCTGGGTTTCAAGTCTTGATACATCTTACTACTACCAGGATGGATAGACAACTTGGACAAATGAGTCTCATCCAAAATCTGATTCCTCAACTCACGGTCTTTCGGTACTACCAATCGATCCTTGAACCACAATATACCTTTTTCACCTACTCGGAAATGAAGCATTTCTTGTTCTTTCATCTTCCTTTTGATATGATATATGCCGGGATCTGTTTTCTGACCTTCAATAATCTTGCTTTCCAAAGTACAACTGAGAGTATTATTATTCAACACCACTGGATGCACAAGATTGAATCCGTCTGCTCACAAAGGCTGCAATACATTGCAATGAGACTTTCGGCTCAAAGCATCGGCTACGACATTGGCCTTGCCCGGATGATCGTGTACTTCTAGATCATAGTCTTTGATCAACTCCAACCACCTTCTTTGCCTCATGTTCAACTCAGGCTGAGTGAAAATGTACTTAAGACTCTTGTGATCGGAATAGATATGACATTTGTGCCCCATCAAATAGTGGCGCCAAATCTTCAATGCATGAACTACAGCGGCAAGTTCCAAATCATGAGTAGGGTAGTTTTGCTCATGTTTTCTCAATTGACGCGAGGCATAAGCAATGACTCGGCCTTCTTGCATGAGAACACATCCTAACCCAGTGCCATAAGCATCGCAGTACACATCAAAAGGCCTTCCAATATCAGGTTCTGCGAGAACTGGAGCAGTGGTCAACAACGTTTGCAAGGTACGAAAAGCTGTTTCACACTCCTCACTCCACACAAACTTGGTATCTTTGTGCAATAGCTTGGTCATAGGTTTAGCTATTTTAGAGAAATCCTGAATAAAGCGGCGATAATACCTAGCTAATCACAGAAAGCTACGAACCTCAGACACATTTGTTGGTGACTGCCAATCCAACACCTGCTGAACTTTTGACGGATCTATAGAACTACCTTCAGCAGATAAGATATGGCCCAGAAAAGGTACCTTAGTCAACCAAAACTCACACTTGCTGAACTTAGCATACAGCTTATGCTCCCTGAGTCTAGTCAAGACTATCCTCAAGTGTTCAGCATGATCCTCCATGCTTTCAGAGTACACCAAAATATCGTCAATAAAGACTACCACGAACTTATCCAACTCAGGCATGAATACCGAATTCATTAGATACATGAAATGTGCAGGAGCATTGGTTAATCCAAAAGACATTACCAAATACTCATACAATCCATACCGAGTGGAGAAAGCCGTCTTGGGAATATCTTGTGGTCTGATCTTAATTTGATGATACCCAGATCTCAGATCAATTTTGGAGAAAACGTTGGCCTTGGACAATTGATCAAACAAGATATCAATACGAGGTAGAGGATAGTTGTTCTTAATTGTCATAGCATTTAGTGGCCTATAGTCCACATACATACGCAAAGTTTCATCCTTCTTCTTAACAAAGATTGCAGGACAGCCCCATGGAGAAGAACTAGGGCGAATAAACCCTTTGTCCAACAACTCCTGGAGTTGTTTCTTGAGTTCAGCTAATTCATGAGGAGGCATTCTATATGGCCTTCGAGAAATAGGTGCCGTACCGGGAATAAGTTCTATTGCAAACTCCACATCTCGACCAGGAGGAAGTCCAGGTAGATCATCAGGAAAGACATCAGGGAACTCACACACTACAGGGATGCTCTGAAGTGTCACGGCCTCAACTGAGAAAGAGAGACTAAAAAGATCTCCCCTATGGGGCAGATGAACCTGAAAAGTGCCTTCACCTTGGGGTTCCTTCAGTGTTAACATCCGGTTAGGGACGTCCAACACCGTACCCCGCTTGTCCATCCAACTAACTCCCAAAATAACATCCAGACTCAACCCTGGTAGCACAATAAGACTACTGATGAAAACCCGATTACCAATCTCAATGGTCACATCCCCGACACCATGACGCGTACAAATTTCAGCCCCAGCTGAAGTTATCCGGAAACTATGGCTCAACTCAACAATTGGTAATGCATGCTTTTGTGCAAATGCTTGACTCACGAAAGAATGCGACGATCCTGAGTCGAACAAAACAATAGCAGGATGCTGATTCACAGAAAACATACCCGCAGTGACTGGTTCACCTTCCGGAAGTTCCTCCGCAGTAGTGTGATGCACACGACCCTGCCTAGGATGAGGACAATAACGAGCAAGATGCCCCTATTGACCGCAGTTAAAGCATGGCCCCAGACCTTGATTGGTCCTCACTTGAACGGCGTTGCTTGGAGGAGCATTGTTCTTGTTCAAAGGCACTGTGAAGCCTTTCTTGTAGCGTTGTCGCGCTGGCTGCTTCTTTGGAGGGGGTCTGAATTTTGCTCCAGGAACAGCCGGACGGTAAGCAGGGCGATTTGCCACCGCACGACTAGCTGCTAGAGTCCTTGACTGAGAAGAGCTTCCTTCGAATGGCCTCTTGCCTCCCTTGGAAGCAGTGTGCAAGTTATTCTGTTTCTCTTGGATATAAGCTTCACTGATGAACTTGTTAAAAGTTGTTTGAGCGTTGTTCGCCAGAGTCTTCATAAGCTTGGTACTAAGACCTCTCTTGAAAGTTTCGATCTTCTTTTCATCTGTATCCACCATCCACGGGGCATACCTTGACAGATTGTTAAAGGCATGATGATACTGAGTGAGGGTCTTGGTACCTGCTGGAATGAAATGTCCCCTGAAATCCCTGGTGAACTGCTCCCAGGTGATATCAGCGACTACAGGGTAGGCGGTCTTGCGATTGGCCCACCATATTCCAGCTTGGCCCTGCAGCACATAGCAGCAAAGCTAGCCTTCATGGTTTCAGTCAATCGCAGCCTCGAGAATGACTGCTCAATAGTGTTTAACCACTCATCAGCTTCCAGCGGTTCAACGGCCTGCTTGAATACCGGAGGCTTAGTGTCCATGAAGTCCTTATAGTTACTGTACTGGTCCTCATCGTTTCCGCGGCGTCCACCTCGATTGCGGTTGTGGTTGTTACTAGCAACCATCTGCTGTAGAATCGCTTGCTGAGTGTGCAAGAACTGAGCAAACATCTGTTCCTGGGTACGCGGTGGAGGAGGCGGCAACTCCTCATCTTCATGTTCGTTCCCACCACCACTGGTTGACCCATGACGACGGGTATGAGGTGCCATCTGTAGCAACACACAACAACCATTGTTAAGTGTCAGTTATGCCGAAGATAACCGAAAGATTATGCCCAAAAGATATCAATGATCATTTTTTATAACAAACGGCACAATAATTCAATAATCATCACACAACCGCACAATAACAAGGCGCAACCAAAAAGGGTTTTCCAAACTGCATAAGTTACCATTACTTAATTAAAAGTTTGATGGTTCCAGCCCTGAACACACAGGGTTCTCTCATTACATGACATTAAAGGTTTTCCCAATACAAAAGGGTGCCGATCATGGCAAGATCACTAGAAAAAGCCTAGTCATCGTGGTCACTGTCCATGCCGGACACGTTCCCACCATGGTCATCACTCTAGTCAATAGGCACGATCTCCTCGGGGTCTTCTTCCTCTTCTTCCTTACTTGCTTCACCATCATCAGCTGCAATGAAGATCTCAGGAGCAAACTCCGCTGCACCCGGAGGATGAAACGGATCAGCACGGTTGTTCAGACTATGAACATCCTGCTGCAACTCCCAAACCTGCTGCTGACTAGCACGCAACTCCTGTAGAAACTCATCGCGCTGACGTGTCAAGCTCATATTGCGATTGTCAAGCTGGCGGCGAAGATCTGCATTCTCCCTCTCAAGCACCTCGACACGGCGATCAGCTGCCAACAAGGCGCCAGTGCATCGTAACAACTCATTGCGACAGGCAGTGAGAGCTGCCACCAAGTCATCTGAGCTACGACGAGCCATACGTGCCCACTCTTCAGCTTCTAACTTCTTCTCCACAGCATCATGCAGGGCTTCAACGCACTTCATCCAACCATCCCTAGTGGAATAATGCATCCTCAGGACAGCAAACATAGCACTCATAGAAGCACCCGTGCTATGAGCACGCTCGTCCTTGCCTCGCTCCAAAGAAGCTTGGCTAGACTGAGCCCACTCACCCTGAGAAGCATCCACCCTGGGAAAAACATTTGCTGGCCCCAAATCAGCTCTCTTGTTAAACCGGCTGCAAATATCCTGTCACAGAACCGACCAATTTATACGAGCACAAGTACAACGATCGCATTTTAATCGCAATTCAGTCGCACTTGAGCCAATATAAACCCGGTAGTCCGGAAATCTCGAAGGATTTCAAACATTTCATACCCCAAGGATCATTCATTCAGCAATACCCGATCACATGACACATAAGTTCGCAACCGAATTTAAACATCAGAGTACAACATAGTCTTTTACACAAATATAGTAGTAGCGGAAGTCAACATAGTTTTACACCACAGAGTTCAAATACGAGTACCATCAAATGACCCTGTCACAGCATTCTTACAACATCTAAGGATAGATAATGACCCTGCCCTCGGGTCTAGTCTTCTTCGCCCGCAGGGGTGAAGCAATTCCTGCAATACGCGTAGTAGACTACACCATCTGCAACAATGGGAATAAAACCCTGAGTACTCAATTGTACTCAGCTAGACTTACCCGACAGGGAGTAAATAAAAAGACTCTCAAGGATATGCAAGGCTTATTTGGTGGAGCTCAGAGGGTAGCATCATTTTTGCATCAAAAGCATTACTACAGTAGAACCTCAACTTATTCATTTTAATTGTGATAAGCTTCGATTTCAGTTAAGCTATTTACTAAGATTAGCCACTATACTAAGCAGTCACTGAATATTGTAGCAATCAATAAAACCATATGATTTGCGATATCCACAGATATCAACCTCATCTCACCATAATCATTAGGTTCAAGTTATTAGCCTCTACCTCACCAGAAGATCAGTTCAGTTTCTCACTAACTAGGAGAGATGGCGATTCGAATCGATTGTACCAGCTGGCAAATATGCCAATCACAAACCCTGTCAGCCGAGCCACTGGCTTCTTGGGCCACCGTTAAATCCTTCTGAGTCACAATATGTCGCGGGCTTGGCGGGGACCATATTCTCAGAGACCAACCCACTTCCAGGATGCATCAGGTCCCTGACCTGCCCTTGGTAAGATGGTGTCTCCGCACATACTTCCTACCTCCAGAATATGTCTGCCTAGTCGCACCAATTCCCGGCTCAGAAAGAAATACTCGGCTTCGCGGTCAGAACGACTTATCTGGCCAGCTATGTGACGACGTCTTTCAATCTCAACTGATGTCTGGTGGCCTCAGTCCTAATCGGCCGCAAGCAGCACCGAAGACGGCATGACCTCAACCATGTCATGCGGCTCCCCGCTACCTAGCCTTGATTCTCTCATTAGACACTGTGGCATGGTGGCACATATAGTCCATCATGTGGAATCCAACCCCATCATCATTAGTAACCACCTATGCTCGCGAAGGACAGGAAATCCCTCGACTTCTACCGGTCTAAGCATGGCTAAGCATAGGATTGAACCCATCCCCTTGTCTAGTAATAACTTCAGGATCAAGTATAAGTGGACAAGGAATAAATGCAGCAACGGTATCATATCAACTCCTATACTTAAGTGCACAATCATACGATTTAATAAAGACCAGTGCATTTGTAAAAAGAGTAGGTGGAGACTTAGGGATGCTCCGGGGCTTGCCTTTCACAAAGTTAGTAGGTTGGTGATCAGGGCACTCTGGAAGTTCAGCTTCTTCTTCCTGACCTTCGAGAACCTCTGGCACTTCAATCTCCGGCGGAACTCCCTCCTCCGGTGGATCGAACTGCAACAGCGTCACGCCTCCCGGCGATCCTGTATGCATGATATGCATATATGAAAACTGAGAATGCACATGAAATGCAAGATAGAGATGCACGAATTAACTCATGATATGCAATCAGTTTAACAATCCACACTCATTTACTGAGTACGTGCATATTTCTTCCCTAGACAACCAACTCATACTCACCCTTCATAAGCAAAGCATAGAACAATTTCTCATCCCGGATGAGAGGTCTACAACCTGCACTTAATAATTAACATGCATCAACTAACCTACCACAACCAACTTATAATTAACAAGCGCGAGCAACATCATATAAACAAAATATTAACCTTGCTGCCCTAAGCTCAAAGTAGAATCAGCTCTACTGTTTAACACAGGTGGTAATGCTGAGCATCACAGAAATGCATAAAAACATTCCCCACCCAAAAGATATTTGCTTAAAAACAATTAAATAATCCCTAGCCTATAACTGGACCTACTGCTTACTCTGACCAGAAAAATCCATAAAAATTACAATAGCTATTACACATCCAGACTAGTCTACTGACAAAATTTCAAGTCAATTGGACAAGTATAACAGCCTACACAAAAATAACAAGCAACCAGTTTTTTAAACAATGGAAAATACTTAACACAGTGAAAAGTATCAAACAACAGATTTACTAATTTTCTTAGCTTCTTTCCAACATAACATAGTCCAGGAAAAATATTCATGACCATAACCTTAACACATTAAGCATGGTGATTTTTGCAAGATTAAAGCATAAAAGGCATATTATACTAGACATCATTTAAATAACAGTGAAACACCAGCAAACATATTTTTCATAGATTCTACTTCCCTAAACAAGATGAATCCAAGTGGAATCACATTTTTAGCACATTCCTGCAATTACTTATGCATTTATCAAGTTTGCAAGCAATTAACAATTTAATTATAACTGCGCAGAAAAAGTATTCCAAAAGTATATTTTATATTTTTCCTTGATAGAGCTCAGAAATACAAACACAACAAAATTTGGTTCACCCCAATTGGACATTCCTAGCTCCAGATATGAATTTTGGAAGATTTTACACATTTTCTGGAAATTTATTTTATAATTCATAAAACCCAAACCCGATAGACTGCTACGTGCACTCGGCTCAGTGAACCAGAGGCGCACCCGAACGGCTGACTCGCGGGCCCCGGGGTCAACCCGACCCCACGCGTCAGAGAGAGGAGCAGAGCCGCCGGCGCTGACCGGCGAGAGCTCGCCGACGGCGAGGTCTCCGGCGACGCCGAGGCTACCTACCGACTCGTGGCAACGAGATGAACCCGATGGACCAACTGCTGAGGGTCGTACCCCACCGGAGCAAGTTCGACGGCGGCAATGGCGGACGGCGGTGGTCCGGCGAGCTTGCGCCGGCCGATTCCGGCCGTTGCTCGCGCGGCTAAACTTCGTTCCGTGTCCCTGGAACCCTAGCGGACCTATGCGTGCGACGAATCGAACTAATGCACACGGGAGCTCACTGACCGCGCTCACATGGCGGCACGGTGGCGAGCGGGTTCACGGCGAGCTCGGGTTCCGGCGAACCTACGGCGAGATCGACCTATCCGACGGCCTAGAATGGATCTACGGCTAACGGAGACTCCTAGACGAGTAATGGAGAGAGAAGCCGACCCCGGCATCGCCCCCGTCACGGCGACCCGAGAGCTCGGCGGCGCTCCGGCAATGGCGCGGCGGCGAGAAGGCCAAACCGTTATACCTTAGCTCGGCTGAGGTCGGCAACGGGTCGAGGACGAAGAGCAGAGCAAGTCGAAGCTACGACGGAAGTGGAGCGGTCGGAGACGGCGCGGTGGCGGCGGATTTCACCGCGGCGACGGCGCAGCGGAAATGGCGACGGCGGAGGGGAAAACGGAGAGCAGAGAGGCGAGAGCGAGCGAGTGAGAGTGAAGGAGCGTGCGGGAGACAGAATGGAGTGTTGCCCTTTTGTAAAGCCGACCGGCGCGGCAGGGCAACGACGGCGTACGGCGCCACCTGGCGGCCGATGCCTGACGCGGTCGCGCGGCGATGACCGACGACCGAACTGAATCGGCTCCGATTCAGTCTCCGTGAACCCGACTGAAACCCGATTTTGATCAAGCCATAACTCGTGATCCAGTGCGTTTCAGCGAAAACTTCACTAATATGGATCAAAGAGCTACATGAGTAGATCATTTCATATTAAGGAACTTTACTCAAGTTCAGCCTGGATGGAGAGATACAGGTCGATGAACAGGGGTACGCCGAAACTGAAAACTAGTTTAGACTTAGGAAAATTTTGAAAACTTCAAAACAGCTCCAAATCTGCACTAATTCAACTTTTTGACCTCCTTCCACCCATTTTCATGAGTTGACCCAAAAATAAAGTTTGTTGCTTATAAAATTCTACACAACTTTGATTCAGGGTGCACTGACATGCAGAATCTCTAAAATGCCCTTCTTGTTTGGTCAAACAGAATAGCTTTTAGAGGGCTCTCTAGTCAACTATGGGCTAGAGGGGTATTTTGGGGATTTCACCAACATGAACATTGTTCCAAATGTTATCCCAAACATGTCTAAAGCATTTAGAACAGTAAACGAGCATAACATTTGCATGTCAACACATTTAGCATGTCATGGACATATAAACAAACATATAGCAATAAAAGGGAATCAAATAAAATGCAATGATGATGATGCATGAAATGACATGATCTATGCTTGATGACATGCAAATGCAAGTGTGAAAATAGTAACTAACACTAGGGTGTTACAGCCCTCCCCCCTTAAAAGAATCTCGTCCCCGAGATTAGAGTTAATTACCATTGTTTATAGAAAGAAGGGTAGACTTCCTTGAGGTAATCTTCTCACTCCCAAGTCGCATCCCAATAACTTTGGTTGTTCCACACCACCTTATAGAACTTGATCACTCTGCTACGGGTGATTCTTTCTTTGTAATCTATTACTTCAATAGGCTTTTCTTCATAGGTCAAATCTGATTTCAACTTGATATCACCAAAATCCACTTGTTTTTCCGGTACTTGTAAACATTTCTTGAGTTGGGATACATGAACCACATTGAAGATGGTGGACATGTGTGGTGGCAATCGTAACTTGTATGCTACTTTCCCACTTCTTTCCAGAATTTGAAAAGGACCTACAAACCTTGGAGCTAACTTTCATTTCACTCCGAAGCGTTGTACGCCTTTCATAGGTGACACTTTCAAGTATACGTAGTCACCCACTTCAAATTCCAATGGTCTTCTTCGCTTGTCCGCATAACTCTTTTGACGAGTCTGAGCGGCTTTGAGATGCGTTTGAATGGTATGCACTCTCTCTTCGGCCTCTTTCACAAAGGCAATCCCGTAATATCTCCTTTCGCCTGATTCAACCCAATTGAGAGGAGTTCTACATTTGCGCCCATACAAAGCTTCAAAAGGAGCCATTTGAATACTTTCTTGATAGCTATTGTTGTATGAGAACTCGGCCAAAGGTAACCATTCTTCCCACGAACCTTTAGACGATAGGACACAAGCTCTCAACATGTCTTCGAGGATTTGATTTACCCTCTCAGTCTGACCAGAAGTTTGAGGATGATAAGCTGAGCTACGAACCAAATTGGTTCCCAAACACTTGTGTAGATGCTCCCAGAAGCGTGCAATAAATTGCGGGCCTCTGTCGGAAACTATCGTCCTCGGCACACCATGTAACCGAAGTATCTGAGCAAAGTAGAGCTGTGCCAACTGATGAGGACGATCTATAGTTCGAACTGGTAAGAAATGTGCAATCTTAGTCAATCGATCCACAATCACCCAAATAGAATCATGGCCTTTTTGCGTTAGAGGTAGCCCAGATATGAAATCCATGGTTATCTCATCCCATTTCCAACCTGGAACTGGTAAAGGTTGCAATAGACCTGCTGGCTTAAGATGAATAGCCTTCACGCGACAACATGTATCACACCTGGCCACATAGGCTGCAATTTCCTTCTTCATTTTGGTCCACCAGAACCTGGGTTTCAAGTCTTGATACATCTTACTACTACCAGGATGGATAGACAACTTGGACAAATGAGCCTCGTCCATAATTTGATTCCTCAACTCACGGTCTTTCGGTACTACCAATCGATCCTTGAACCACAATATACCTTTTTCATCTACTCGGAAATGAAGCATTTCTTGTTCTTTCATCTTCCTTTTGATATGATATATGCCGGGATCTGTTTTCTGACCTTCAATAATCTTGCTTTCCAAAGTACAACTGAGAGTAATATTATTCAACACCACTGGATGCACAAGATTGAATCCGTCTGCTAGCAAAGGCTGCAATAATGAGACTTTCAGCTCAAAGCATCGGCTACGACATTGGCCTTGCCCGGATGATAGTGTACTTCTAGATCATAGTCTTTGATCAACTCCAACCACCTTCTTTGCCTCATGTTCAACTCAGGCTGAGTGAAAATGTACTTGAGACTCTTGTGATCGGAATAGATATGACATTTGTGACCCATCAAATAGTGGCGCCAAATCTTCAATGCATGAACTACAAGCGGCAAGTTCCAAATCATGAGTAGGGTAGTTTTGCTCATGTTTTCTCAATTGACGCGAGGCATAAGCAATGACTCGGCCTTCTTGCATGAGAACACATCCTAACCTAGTGCCACAAGCATCGCAGTACACATCAAAAGGCCTTTCAATATCAGGTTGTGCGAGAACTGGAGCAGTGGTCAACAACGTTTGCAAGGTGCGAAAAGCTGTTTCACACTCCTCACTCCACACAAACTTGGTATCTTTGTGCAATAGCTTGGTCATAGGTTTAGCTATTTTAGAGAAATCCTGAATAAAGCGGCGATAATACCTAGCTAATCCCAGAAAGCTACGAACCTCAGACACATTTGTTGGTGACTGCCAATCCAACACCTGCTGAACTTTTGACGGATCTATAGAAATACCTTCAGCAGATAAGATATGGCCCAGAAAAGGTACCTTAGTCAACCAAAACTCACACTTGCTGAACTTAGCATACAGCTTATGCTCCCTGAGTCTAGTCAAGACTATCCTCAAGTGTTCAGCATGATCCTCCATGCTTTCAGAGTACACCAGAATATCGTCAATAAAGACTACCACGAACTTATCCAACTCAGGCATGAATACCGAATTCATTAGATACATGAAATGTGCAGGAGCATTGGTTAATCCAAAAGACATTACCAAATACTCATACAATCCATACCGAGTGGAGAAAGCCGTCTTGGGAATATCTTGTGGTCTGATCTTAATTTGATGATACCCAGATCTCAGATCAATTTTGGAGAAAACCTTGGCCTTGGACAATTGATCAAACAAGATATCAATACGAGGTAGAGGATACTTGTTCTTAATTGTCACAGCATTTAGTGGCCTATAGTCCACATACATACGCAAAGTTTCATCCTTCTTCTTAACAAAGATTGCAGGACAGCCCCACGGAAAAGAACTAGGGCGAATAAACCCTTTGTCCAACAACTCCTGGAGTTGTTTCTTGAGTTCAGCTAATTCATGAGGAGGCATTCTATATGGCCTTCGAGAAATAGGTGCCGTACCGGGAATAAGTTCTATTGCAAACTCCACATCTCGATCAGGAGGAAGTCCAGGTAGATCATCAGGAAAGACATCAGGAAACTCACACACTACAGGGATGCTCTGAAATGTCACGGCCTCAACTGAGAAAGAGAGACTAAAAAGATCTCCCCTACGGGGCAGATGAACCTGAAAAGTGCCTTCACCTTGGGGTTCCTTCAGTGTTAACATCCGGTTAGGGACGTCCAACACCGCACCCCGCTTGTCCATCCAACTAACTCCCAAAATAACATCCAGACTCAACCCTGGTAGCACAATAAGACTACTGATGAAAACCCGATTACCAATCTCGATGGTCACATCCCCGACACCATGACGCGTACAAATTTCAGCCCCAGCTGAAGTTATCCGGAAACTATGGCTCAACTCAACAATTGGTAATGCATGCTTTTGTGCAAATGCTTGACTCACGAAAGAATGCGACGATCCTGAGTCGAACAAAACAATAGCAGGATGCTGATTCACAGAAAACATACCCGCAGTGACTGGTTCACCCTCCGGAAGTTCCTCCGCAGTATTGTGATGCACACGACCCTGCCTTGGATGAGAACAATAACGAGCAAGATGCCCCTGTTGACCGCAGTTAAAGCATGGCCCCAGACCTTGGTTGGTCCTCACTTGAACGGCGTTGCTTGGAGGAGCATTGTTCTTGTTCAAAGGCACTGTGAAGCCTTTCTTGTAGCGTTGTGGCGCGGGCTGCTTCTTTGGACAGGGTCTGAATTTTGCTCCAGGAACAGCCGGACGGTAAGCAGGGCGATTTGCCACCGCACGACTAGCTGCTGGAGTCCTTGACTGAGAAGAGCTTCCTTCAAATGGCCTCTTGCCTCCCTTGGAAGCAGTGTGCAAGTTGTTCGGTTTCTCTTGGATATAAGCTTCACTGATGAACTCGTTAAAAGTTGTACGAGCGTTGTTCGCCAGAGTCTTCATAAGCTTGGTACTAAGACCTCTCTTGAAGGTTTCAATCTTCTTTTCATCTGTATCTAGCATCCACGGGGCATACCTCGACAGATTGTTAAAGGCATGATGATACTGAGTGAGGGTCTTGGTACCCTGAGTAAGCTGCATGAATTCATTGACCTTCATCTTGATCAGGCCTGCTGGAATGAAATGTCCCCTGAAATCCCTGGTGAACTGCTCCCAGGTGATATCAGCGACCACGGGGTAGGCGGTCTTGCGATTGGCCCACCATATTCCAGCTTGGCCTTGCAGTAACATAGCAGCAAAGCTAGCCTTCATGGTTTTCAGTCAATCGCAGCACAGAGAATGACTGCTCAATAGTGTTTAACCACTCATCAGCTTCCAGCGGTTCTACGGCCTGCTTGAATACCGGAGGCTTAGTGTCCATGAAGTCCTTATAGTTACTGTACCGGTCCTCATCGTTTCCGCCGCGTCCATCTCGATTGCGGTTGTTACTAGCAACCATCTGCTGCAGAATCGCTTGCTGAGTGTGCAAGAACTGAGCAAACATCGGTTCCTGGGTACGCGGTGGAGGAGGCGGCAACTCCTCATCTTCATGTTCGTTCCCACAACCACTGGTTGACCCATGACGACGGGTATGAGGTGCCATCTGTAGCAACACACAACAATCATTGTTAAGTGTCAGTTATGCCAAAGATAACCGAAAGATTATGCCCAAAAGATATCAATGATCATTTTTGATAACCAACAAACGGCACAATAATTGAATAATCATCACACAACCGCACAATAACAAGGCGCAACCAAAAAGGGTTTTTAAACTGCATAAGTTACCATTACTTAATTAAAAGTTTGATGGTTCCAGCCCTGAACACACAGGGTTCTCTCATTACATGACATTAAAGTTTTTCCCAATACAAAAGGGTGCCGATCATGGCAAGATCACTAGAAAAAGCCTAGTCATCGTGGTCACTGTCCACGCCGGACACGTTCCCACCATGGTCATCACTTTCGTCAATAGGCACGATCTCCTCGGGGTCTTCTTCCTCTTCTTCCTCACTTGCTTCACCATCATCAGCTGCAATGAAGATCTCAGGAGCAAACTCCGCTGCACCCGGAGGATGAAACGGATCAGCACGGTTGTTCAGACGATGAACATCCTGCTGCAACTCCCAAACCTGCTGCTGACTAGCACGCAACTCCTGCAGAAACTCATTGCGCTGACGTGTCAAGCTCATATTGCGATTGTCAAGCTGGCGGTGAAGATCTGCATTCTCCCTCTCAAGCACCTCGACACGGCGATCAGCTGCCAACAAAGCACCAGTGCATCGTAACAACTCATTGCGACAGGCAGTGAGAGCCACCACCAAGTCATCTGAGCTACGACGAGCCATACGTGCCCACTCTTCAGCTTCTAACTTCTTCTCAACAGCATCATGCAGGGCTTCAATGCACTTCATCCAACCATCCCTAGTGGAATAATGCATCCTCAGGACAGCAAACATAGCACTCATAGAAGCACCCGTGCTATGAGCACGCTCGTCCCTGCCTCGCTCCAAAGAAGCTTGGCTAGACTGAGCCCACTCACCCTGAGAAGCATCCACCCTGGGAAAAACATTTGCTGGCCCCAAATCAGCTCTCTTGTTGAACCGGCTGCAAATATCCGTCAACACCTCGAAAGCTGCAAGCTGCGCACCATCCCATGGCGTCCTCATGTCAACTTCCACCTTTATTCCTGGAAACGACCAACCCCTTTCAAGCACAGGGATAGTCACCCAAACATCAAACCAAGGCTGCACCATGGTTTTCGCTGGCTTCCAGAAATACAGTGGTGGCTCTGCATATCCCACAGACTTCAACAACCTCCATAGCACAGTGGGCGTGCCAAACTGCTCCAGAAACTGACCGCTCTGCGGCTCACCTTCAGCTGCCATCTGGTACATTACAACATCTTTCAGCATTTAGAATAAGATAGGGTAGCATAAATTTTACCATAGGGAAGGAAATAGTACAAATAGCTTGAATTAATTTCATGATCATGATGCATGCACGTGCCAACGACCTCACACATAATATATTTTAACTAACGTTATAGTCGGTGGCATACCACGTGCTCTCATATACGTAACTAACCGTGCTATACGTTTCGCGTGGTTAGTGTACCTGCAGAAGATTCATTTCAGCCCAAATCCCAATGTATGCAGGGCAACAAGAAGCAGTTTTTGCCGGAAATGTTCCCATGAACATTTGCGACCCCAAAAGTAATTACTCCACCTTACTTCCATAAGTACGCATATGGATCACATGTACTCACTTCAGTAACCATACACTCACCATCGATCGATGGTTGTTCGATCTTACACTCACATCTCACCTTACCTTAGGCGACGTGGTACATTGACCCATAAGAAGCAATAAGAAACCGACAGTTCATAATTATCCGCACGATAAAACCAAATGAACCACAAATAGAAACATGATGCAATTCCCCCCCCCCCAAGTCAGTACTTACATAAGCCACCTAATTACCACATATATATATATATATAGGGCTATAGGACTTGGTCATTGGTACTCATAAGTTTCGCAAACACTTGGTTTAAATCACCTATACACACTATCAGTTGGCAATTAGTTTGTAAAACTCAAAACTCTTTTAATTTTTAAATAGTCAAGTGACGGTATATGCTGAATTATGCTCTGGTACCAGCTGTTACAGAACCGACCAATTTATACGAGCACAAGTACAACGATCGCATTTTAATCGCAATTCAGTCGCACTTGAGCCAATATAAACCCGGTAGTCCGGAAATCTCGAAGAATTTCAAACATTTCATACCCCAAGGATCATTCATTCAGCAATACCCGATCACATGACACATAAGTTCGCAACCGAATTTAAACATCAGAGTACAACATAGTCTTTTACACAAATATAGTAGTAGCGGAAGTCAACATAGTTTTACACCACAGAGTTCAAATACGAGTACCATCAAATGACCCTGTCACAGCATTCTTACAACATCTAAGCATAGATAATGACCCTGCCCTCGGGTCTAGTCTTCTTCGCCCGCAGGGGTGAAGCAATTCCTGCAATACGCGTAGTAGACTACACCATCTGCAACAATGGGAATAAAACCCTGAGTACTCAATTGTACTCAGCTAGACTTACCCGACAGGGAGTAAATAAAAAGACTCTCAAGGATATGCAAGGCTTATTTGGTGGAGCTCAGAGGGTAGCATCATTTTTGCATCAAAAGCATTACTACAGTAGAACCTCAACTTATTCATTTTAATTGTGATAAGCTTCGATTTCAGTTAAGCTATTTACTAAGATTAGCCACTATACTAAGCAGTCACTGAATATTGTAGCAATCAATAAAACCATATGATTTCCGATATCCACAGATATCAACCTAATCTCACCATAATCATTAGGTTCAAGTTATTAGCCTCTACCTCACCAGAAGATCAGTTCAGTTTCTCACTAACCAGGAGAGATGGCGATTCGAATCGATTGTACCAGCTGGCAAATATGCCAATCACAAACCCTGTCAGCCGAGCCACTGGCTTCTTGGGCCACCGTTAAATCCTTCTGAGTCACAATATGTCGCGGGCTTGGCGGGGACCATATTCTCAGAGACCAACCCACTTCTAGGATGCATCAGGTCCCTGACCTGCCCTTGGTAAGATGGTGTCTCCGCACATACTTTCTACCTCCAGAATATGTCTGCCTAGTCGCACCAATTCCCGGCTCAGAAAGAAATACTCGTCTTTTCGGTCAGAACGACTTATCTGGCCAGCTATGTGACGACGTCTTTCAATCTCAACTGATGTCTGGTGGCCTCAGTCCTAATCGGCCGCAAGCAGCACCGAAGACGGCATGACCTCAACCATGTCATGCGGCTCCCCGCTACCTAGCCTTGATTCTCTCATTAGACACTGTGGCATGGTGGCACATATAGTCCATCATGTGGAATCCAACCCCATCATCATTAGTAACCACCTATGCTCGCGAAGGACAGGAAATCCCTCGACTTCTACCGGTCTAAGCATGGCTAAGCATAGGATCGAACCCATCCCCTTGTCTAGTAATAACTTCAGGATCAAGTATAAGTGGACAAGGAATAAATGTTGAGGACATGATTGGCTTAGATATGACCATGTTAACCCCTTCAAAGATAAAGGTGAAACCATTCTATATGAGGTTTATATTTGATATATTTTATGAATGGATGTGCACTTTGAAGTTTGTACGTTTTCCTTTTCAGAATTGCTTACATGGATCAAGAGAAGATTTGATTGCATATGGAAAGCATGGAAGGTCAATGAAGTTGATTGGGGACCAAGTCTAAGTATTCCAAGCGTCCTCCACCAGGCCACCACGTCACTTGAGCCCAAGGATGGAAAGAGTCCAAGTCCCACACGTTTTGGACATCAAATTCGGACTGCAGAAGAGTCCAAACTTGCGACGGTCACCACAACTTCATACGAACTCCGATTGGGATGTTCTAGGACTCTTTGGAAAGCATATCAAGTCTACTTTCCAATGGATCCATGGTTTTTCTCATATCTTATCAGATACGTTCATAGTCATCATTTTAACGTCAGGACCTTCTCTGCTTATGGTGCTACATCACCTAATTTTGGGCTGTTGGCCCATGTATCTAGTTGGGTCCATTAGGGACATGTCCTAGGGTTGGAGGACGACCCGAACACCTCCCTGTTCGTCCTTCCATCTACATATATGCCTCTAGAGCCGCCACAAACAGATTAGGTTTTGTTTTTGATGTAAGTTTAGCCGCTGCTACTTCCTTGTAGACGCGTGTGTCGACTAGACCATCCGTTCTACTCGATTCAGAACCCCACCTTCATGTGTATCAGATCTGAACTTTCATCTCATATTTGCAATTGAGTGCTTGTTCTTCTTGTTCTTGCTGGTTCTTCGATTGCTTGCAGGAATAACCCTAGTGGTTTGGTTGGTCGTGCTCCGCAAGATCGCGTGCAACCGCTGGAGTTGGTGTATCGGTCGCTAAGGCGCAGCGTCCTTGGACGGTTGTAGTCGGATCGTGAATGTCTCTCCAGTCCAAATCGAAGTTATCCATCTCCACCGAAAGATCGGGCATACCCATACCCTTATCAATTGGTAATCAGAGCAAGGTTTATCGGTGAGAGATTTCAGTTTACATTATTTTCCTATAGTCCAGAAAAAGCCATAAAAATTGTAGATTTAATTTTCCATAATCCCATAGACCTTTTGTGCCTTTTACTAGTACTACTTAGTTCAGGCTTGTTGAGTTTGGCTTACATCGGTTGAGTCAAGTTGCTGGTCTTAGGGTTAGTCTTTTAGAGTTTCGAGTTCTTGTCACGTTTTGGTCACTGTCAATCATATACGTCTCTGCTGCCACCACCACCATAAACATCTCCACTACATCATGTTCATCTCCATTGCAATAATTTCCATCATATGCATCTTTGCTGCCGCATACCCATCCCTGCTAGTTTATTTTAACACCGGCAAAATCTGATTTGGGCACACAAAGAAATATCTACATTGCTAGTTCTATT
This sequence comes from Eremochloa ophiuroides, assembly GCA_038502445.1. NCBI lineage: Eukaryota > Viridiplantae > Streptophyta > Magnoliopsida > Poales > Poaceae > Eremochloa > Eremochloa ophiuroides. Next base: position 38,026,704 of record JAHLJS010000007.1, on the reverse strand, counting down.
CTTGTTACTCCCAGAAAAGAAAGAGAAACACATTATAAGTTGCTTTTCTGAAATCTGATTTGCAAAGATTTAGTTTTGCTCTGGTTGTGCAAAGTAAAAGAAAGAATAAAAAAAAGAGAAAGAAATAGAAAGAGAAAAGAAAGAAAAAAAGGGAGAAGGAAAAGGAGGAGTGAATTTCTTGCTATTCTTGTGCCTTGTTTCTTGCTGTACCGTGACTTTATTTGTGTCTAGGCTCGCGTCTCTAGCACGGTCTAGCCTAGTACCAGCACGGTACCACCGTTGAACGATTTCTCAGCTTGCTTTTGTGACTAATGTGGTGCTAGTACTTCCTTGTGTATTAATTTCAGCCCTCCTACAGCTCCACATATCCGATTACAGCTTGATAGGTGTTGTTGCTGCAGCACCGATACACTTTTTCCAGGGTTCCCAACTTGTTGGTTGCTGCCACCTCCTGTTTGGCTTGGTAAGAACTTGTAAGAGCTTGTTTGAACAAGTTGAAAGTGAGAGAATTATGATCACCACATCCTTATAGTTGATAGGAGCATACATGTTATTGTGTCTGTTTCTTGTTTCTACTAATCATGGCAGGAACCTACATGGAAATAGTCCATGATCATGCTACATGTTCTCATCACTTTGATAAAGGATTGGTAAGTGATAAGCACGCTGCTCAAGGGGTATGTGATGTTTTGCTTGATAGAATAAAATCTGCACTACCTTATTTTGAAGGAAATTATGATCCTCATGCATATATTGAATGGGAACTAAATATGGACAATGAATTTAAAAAGTATGATCTATCTGAAAAACAGAAACTTAGTGTCGCTTCAAGTGTACTTATTAAGTATGCTTTAACTGAATGGAAACACCTCTGTAGATTTGGTATAGCTCCTCAATCATGAAAAGATACGAAAAGACACTATAGAGATGTTTTTGTTCCTGAGTATTATTCTGAAATTTTGCATAGAGATCTTCAATCTGTAAAACAAGAAAACAAAACTGTAGCAGAATACTTGGATAAAATAAAATTATGTTTGCTGCGTTGTGGCTTAGAAGAAACTGATGAACTTTTGGAACATAGATTTTTGCAAGGCCTTAACATGGAAATTCAGAACATTCTTGTTGATAAACATTATGATACATTTGATGAGTTATTTGATCTTGCTTGTGATTTTGAAAGAAAGCTTAAAAAGTGTCAAACAAATACTGTAGAAGAACTTGTCTGGCCTAGTACTAACCTTTTGCAGGAGGATGAGAACAATTACATTGAGTGCATTGAACAATTTGAGCAACTACAACCGCTGCTAAAGTGGGAAAAGAATGATTGTCCAGCACCCACCACATCAAAGGAGAGTGAGAACACATCTGATGCTGCAATCACTCTAAGGGCGCAAGATTGGGTAATACCTACAACAAGCACTCGAACAATGGTCAAACCGAGGACGGTTTGTTGTCAAGAAGGGGAGAAACTGATAAGGGTATGGGTATGCCCGATCTTTCGGTGGAGATGGATAACTTCGATTTGGACTGGAGAGACATTCGCGATCCGACTACAACCGTCCAAGGACGCTGCGCCTTAGCGACCGATACACCAACTCCAGCGGTTGCACGCGATCTTGCGGAGCACGACCAACCAAACCACTAGGGTTATTCCTGCAAGCAATCGAAGAACCAGCAAGAACAAGAAGAACAAGCACTCAATTGCAAATATGAGATGAAAGTTCAGATCTGATACATATGAAGGTGGGGTTCTGAATCGAGTAGAACGGATGGTCTAGTCGACACACGCGTCTACAAAGAAGTAGCAGCGGCTAAACTTACATCAAAAACAAAACCCAATCTGTTTGTGGCGGCTCTAGAGGCATATATGTAGATGGAAGGACAACCAGGGAGGTGTTGGGGTCGTCCTCCAACCCTAGGACATGTCCCTAATGGACCCAACTTGATACATGGGCCAACAGCCCAAAATTAGGTGACGCAGCACCATAAGCAGAGAAGGTCCTGACGTTAAAATGATGACTACGAACGTATCTGATAAGATATGAGAAAAAGCATGGATCCATTGGAAAGTAGACTTGATATGCTTTCCAAAGAGTCCTAGAACATCCCAATCGGAGTTCGTATGAAGTCGTGGTGACCGTCGCAAGTTTGGACTCTTCTGCAGTCCGAATTTGAGGTCCAAAACGTGTAGGACTTGGATTCTTTCCATCCTTGGGCTCAAGTGACGTGGTGGCCTGGTGGAGGACGCTTGGAATACTTAGACTTGGTCCCCAATCAACTTCATTGACCTTCCATGCTTTCCATATGCAATCAAATCTTCTCTTGATCCATGTAAGCAATTCTGAAAAGGAAAACGTACAAACTTCAAAGTGCAACATCCATTCATAAAATATATCAAATATAAACCTCATATAGAATGGTTTCACCTTTATCTTTGAAGGGGTTAACATGGTCATATCTAAGCCAATCATGTCCTCATCAATAAATGCCGCAACGGTATCATATCAACTCCTATACTTAAGTGCACAATCATACGATTTAATAAAGACCAGTGCATTTGTAAAAAGAGTAGGTGGAGACTTAGGGATGCTCCGGGGCTTGCCTTTCACAAAGTTAGTAGGTTGGTGATCAGGGCACTCTGGAAGTTCAGCTTCTTCTTCCTGACCTTCGAGAACCTCTGGCACTTCAATCTCCGGCGGAACTCCCTCCTCCGGTGGATCGAACTGCAACAGCGTCACGCCTCCCGGCGATCCTGTATGCATGATATGCATATATGAGAACTGAGAATGCACATGAAATGCAAGATAGAGATGCACGAATTAAGCCATGATATGCAATCAGTTTAACAATCCACACTCATTTACTGAGTACGTGCATATTTCTTCCCTAGACAACCAACTCATACTCAGCCTTCTTAAGCAAAGCATAGAACAATTTCTCGTCCCGGGTGAGAGGTCTACAACCTGCACTTAATAATTAACATGCATAAACTAACCTACCACAACCAACTTATAATTAACAAGCGCGAGCAACATCATATAAACAAAATATTAACCTTGCTGCCCTAAGCTCAAAGTAGGATCAGCTCTACTGTTTAACACAGGTGGTAATGCTGAGCATCACAGAAATGCATAAAAACATTCCCCACCCAAAAGATATTTGCTTAAAAACAATTAAATAAGCCCTAGCCTATAACTGGACCTACTTTTTACTCTGACCAGAAAAATCCATAAAAATTACAGTAGCTATTACACATCCAGACTAGCCTGCTGACAAAATTTTAAGTCAATTGGACAAGTATAACAGCCTACACAAAAATAACAAGCAACCAGCCTTTTAAACAATGGAAAATACTTAACACAGTGAAAAGTATCAAACAACAGATTTCCTAATTTTCTTATCTTCTTTCCAACATAACATAGTCCAAGAAAAATATTCATGACCATAACCTTAACACATTAAGCATGGTGATTTTTGCAAGATTAAAGCATAAAAGGCATATTATACTAGACATCATATAAATAACAGTGAAACACCAGCAAACATATTTTTCATAGATTCTACTTCCCTAAACAAGATGAATGCAAGTGGAATCACATTTTTAGCACATTCCTGCAATTACTTATGCATTTATCAAATTTGCAAGCAATTAACAATTTAATTATAACTGCATAGAAAAAGTATTCTAAAAGTATATTTTATATTTTTCCTTGATAGAGCTCAGAAATACAAACACAACAAAATTTGGTTCACCCCAATTGGACATTCCTAGCTCCAGATATGAATTTTGGAAGATTTTACACATTTTCTGGAAATTCATTTTATAATTCATAAAACCCAAACCCGATAGACTGCTACGTGCACCCGGCTCAGTGAACCAGAGGCGCACCCGAACGGCTGACTCGCGGGCCCCGGGGTCAACCCGACCCCACGCGTCAGAGAGAGGAGCAGAGCCGCCGGCGTTGACCGGCGAGAGCTCGCCGACGGCGAGGTCTCCGGCGACGCCGAGGCTACCTACCGACTCGTGGCAACGAGACGAACCCGATGGACCAACTGCCGAGGGTCGTACCCCACCGGAGCGACTTCAACGGCGGCAATGGCGGACGGCGGTGGTCCGGCGAGCTTGCGCCGGCCGATTCCGGCCGTTGCTCGCGCGGCTAAGCTTCGTTCCGTGTCCCTGGAACCCTAGCGAACCTATGCGTGCGACGAATCGAACTAATGCACACAGGAGCTCAATGACCACGCTCGCATGGCGGCACGGTGGCGAGCGGGTTCACGGCGAGCTCGGGTTCCGGCGAACCTACGGCGAGATCGACCTATCCGACGACCTAGAATGGATCTACGGCTAACGGAGACTCCTAGACGAGTAATGGAGAGAGAAGCCGACCCCGGCATCGCCCTCGTCACGGCGACCCGAGAGCTCGGCGGCGCTCCGGCAATGGCGCGGCGGCGAGAAGGCCAAACCGTTATACCTTAGCTCGGCTGAGGTCGGCAACGGGTCGAGGACGAAGAGCAGAGCAAGTCGAAGCTACGACGGAGGTGGAGCGGTCGGAGACGGCGCGGTGGCGGCGGATTTCACCGTGGCGACGGCGCGGCGGAAATGGCGACGGCGGAGGGGAAAACGGAGAGCAGAGAGGCGAGAGCGAGCGAGTGAGAGTGAAGGAGCGTGCGGGAGACAGAATGGAGTGTTGCCCTTTTGTAAAGCCGACCGGCGCGGCAGGGCAACGACGGCGTACGGCGCCACCTAGCGGCCGATGCCTGACGCGGTCGCGCGGCGATGACCGACGGCCGAACTGAATCGGCTCCGATTCAGTCTCCGCGAACCCGACTGAAACCCGATTTTGATCGAGCCATAACTCGTGATCCAGTGTGTTTCAGGGAAAACTTCACTAATATGGATCAAAGAGCTACATGAGTAGATCATTTCATATTAAGGAACTTTACTCTAGTTCGGCCTGGATTGAGAGATACAGGTCGATGAACAGGGGTACGCCGAAACTGAAAACCAGTTTAGACTTAGGAAAATTTTGAAAACTTCAAAACAGCTCCAAATCTGCACTAATTCAACTTTTTGACCTCCTTCCACCCATTTTCATGAGTTGACCCAAAAATAAAGTTTGTTTCTTATAAAATTCTATACAACATTGATTAAGGGTGCACTGACATGTAGAATCTCTAAAATTCCCTTCTTGTTTGGTCAAACAGAATAGCTTTTAGAGGGCTCTCTAGTCAACTATGGGCTAGAGGGGTATTTTGGGGATTTCACCAACATGAACATTGTTCCAAATGTTATCCCAAACATGTCTAAAGCATTTAGAACAGTAAACAAGCATCACATTTGCATGTAAACACATTTAGAATGTATGGACATATAAACAAACATATAGCAATAAAAGGGAATCAAATAAAATGCAATGATGATGATGCATGAAATGACATGATCTATGCTTGATGACATGCAAATGCAAGTGTGAAAATAGTAACTAACATTAGAGTGTTACAGGGGCCATGCGTTGTTCCTGGCAGGCAAAGCTCTTCACAGCTTCCGGTCCAAACTCAACACCCAGTATGTGAAGAAAGTGAAGACACCATATGAAGACTACAACTTCATCAAGCGACACATATGGGATGAGTTTGTCGAGAAGATGACCACCGGTGAAGCTAAGCGCAAAGGCGAGAAGTTCTCGGAACTTGCAAAGAAGAATGAGCTCGTCCACCACCTAGGCATGACCGGGTATGCCGGTAAGAGGCCCAAGTGGCGCCAGGAAGAAAGGGAGGCAGAAGCGAGCGGGCAGAGCTACCCGTTACAAGGCATCGATGAGAGGTCACACGACTACTTATGTGCCCGTAGGCCGAAGAAGCTGAAGGAGGGCAAGATTCAATACAATGAGAAAAAGGCCGAGGAAGCAGAGAAGGTTGTACTCAAGATCACTAAGGCTGCTCAGACCGGGGAGTTCAAACCTCGTAGGGATCACGATGTACTGACCGAGGCACTGGGCAACCCTGACACCGGGGCCGCGTCCGGAGCTTGTCCTCAAGGCAGAGCTAGAAGAACGTGGAGTCCTGGCAGTCTGACGTCGGGACATAGCACACGAGGCAGGCATACAAGGAAGGGCTCATCCAAAAAGGCCATGATGAAGCAATGCAAGAGACGATCAGTAAGTCAATACAGGAGGCTTTCACTAGCACCGACCCCAAGATGGTGGAATTGCGGGCACAGATGTTTGTGCAGGCTGGTGTACAACTACCAGCGAGTCTTCAAATAGTTCCAGGCCCGTCGACGGCTGGAGGAATCCGCAGGTACCCGGTCGATGACATCGTGGAGACGAGGGAATGCACGCTCTATATTCCAATCGGACGCAAGATGGCGAATAAGAAGGCTATTGCTAATGGACTAGTGTACCCCACGGAAAGCGGCGCCACATACAACAACAGGTCGATCCCGCATGACTATGCCAAGGTAGAGATCCTTTGGACCCACAAAGATTACGATGAAGAAGAACTTGACTACCCAATTGTAGAAGGGGTCAGGTACCTCGGCTATACTATCGCGTCGTTTGTTCTGTGGAACAAGGAAGACAACGTCTTGGAATTCTAGTCGTCTCCGCCATCGCATCCCACGGCTCCACACTCGTCTCCACCGGATGGTGGCGACGATGATGGCGGCGACGACTCTGACGACGACAACGATGACAAGTACGACTCTACAGGCCCAGACAACAGTCCTCTACCACGTCCCGACAAGAGCAGCCCTCAAGGAGGTACAGGGGGTCCATCGGGCAACGAGACACCGCCCCCAACCTAGGCCAGTGGGAAATGTCCTTCAGCACCGAAGAAACCGGATGATGAAGCTGGGGACAAACCTGTCGACCTCACCACGAACAAACCTCCCCACCTCACCACGGAGCAATGGACGGCGTCCAACTTAGCCGAAGAGTTCAAGTACTCTACGGCGTTCGAAAGGTATGTATGCTTATGGCAACTAAACATCTTCAACAGCTTAAGTGCGCGTAGATGCACGTAACATTCTTTTTTCATGGTGCCCCTACAGGGAGCGAACCCCACCTAAATTTTGGCTCCTAAGTCCAGATTGCCCAGATAACTTCGAGAATGGCAAATTCATGTTGACCTTGGACAATCTTTTGGAGGAGCCGTGGGAAGTTCAGAGGTTCCACATCGGATATATGCATGCTGCAAAGCTGGGCATGAAGGAGTTCGCTGTGAAGGTCCTGCAGGAGTACTTCCACTTGGAGGATGATAAAAGTTACATGCCTGTTGACTTCCACGACATGCATAGGCTGCTGCGGCGCAAGGATCTCGACGTTGTCCAAGTGACTCTTTTTGCCATGTAAGTTATATCGTATCTTTGAATCGCTATAGGTATGTTAATTGAAGACGATCAAACTAACAATGTCATGATGACAACTTATGTCTTTAGAATGCATGCATATGTATGCAAGGAACTAGGCAAACCTATTTTGTACCTATCTGCTATGCATATTAGCCAGAGGGCAATAATTGGCCACAGAATACTGGACACGCATCCTGAACTCGTGAACTTGGAAGGGTTGCAGAAAGCGGAAGTCCGTGCGAGATTGATAGGAGAGATGAAGTACAGAAAGGGATAGTACCTCTTACATGTCATGAAGAAGGTCCCAGAGAATGGGTGTATCTTTGCCGCCCACCAATTCGGGTATGTCAAAATGATACGTACAATAACTTATGGTCAAAAGTACTATAACTTATGGGTGCATCTTTCCACATTGATTCAATTGTGTAGCTTGGGAGTCAGTGGCCACTGGATTTTATTTGTCATCTATCCTCAGGATGGAAAGGCCATCATATTTGATTCCTTGCGGAACCCGAGCGGCAGAGAAGGGTATAAGGATTTCGAGCACTGTCTACGATAGTAAGTGACAACAACACACGCTTGCATTACTAGTGTTTGTCATATAAGTTAACACCAGTGTTTTGCCATATATATAGCGCATATAAGATGTACGTGGAAGACCCCACCACCTATGATCGGAGGTCCGAGAGACAGAAGAAGAAGTTTGGCACACACTTGGACGTGAGGAGAGAATTCCCGGTGCGAGTACTTACCATGCACTGCTACCGCCACGGATAATATCCTGTATCTTATACTACTTTTATTTTCCATGCAGTGTGCCAAGCAACCACTTGGCTCAGTCCTGTGTGGATACTATGTTTGCAAGTTCCTCAGGACTTGCGGAAGTTACCACCAGGGCTGGCGTCAGCTTAGGAAATCAATAAAAAGGTGGAAAAAGGAAAACTGGATGATAGAAACATCAAGCAAACAATAGCTGACATTTGCATGTGCGTCACGGACGATTGTTGTCATATGGGGGTAAGTTCTTCGATCCTACAAGCGAGCTCGTGACAGCGGAGAAGTACGAGAAACTGCGCAACTGGAGAACCAGTGGTCAAAACATGGATGACTACAGATTGCCGGACATCTTCGATTAGCTTAATTATGCCATGCTGAAACTATAATGTCATGTCCTAGTTTAGAATTAAACATTTTGTAATATTGACAGTGACATACGGGGGATGTACATACGGATGACATAAGACTAAATATGATTTACGTGTTTATACTCTCTACGTGCATTTTTCTACTTTGAATGTATGTGAATATCAGAAATTTCGGTTTCAAATCCAAATTCAAATATTGCAAAAACATTTTTTTATTCCTGGAAAATAATAACGGTGGCGGTTATATTAAGATAACTGCCACTGTTAATAACCACCACTGTTAATCCATTAAAAGTGGTGGTTGTTTTAAGATAACTGCCTCGGTTAATTTGATTATTTGTGGCGGTTATCTTAAAACAACCGCCTCGGTTAATACGATTAACCGTGGCGGTTGCCCAACCGCCTCAGTTAAGGCCACGATTAACCGTGACCTTAGGTCCGAGGCGGTTGAGATAACCACCACGGTTAAGCCTTTTTAACCGCCACGGTTAAATTTTTTGTAGTAGTGTGAATAAACAATGCAGGAAGTATTTCAAGATATCTAGGTACCTGGGCAGTCTTCTTTTTGGTTCTTAGTTTCTTGACTATCACCTTGTGAAGGCCAGATGAAGCTTTCCTCTTTGGGGCTAGAGCAGTCGTTATGTCGACAGGGGCTTTCATCATTTTCTTCAATGATGGGGCTTGAGAGCCTAACCTTGCAGTTGGACAAGAGGGATAATAGTTGATTTGCTCTGGTGGATCAGATTCTGGATCCTGTATTGACAGGGGTTAGAATACAGCTGATAGCTGATTTAAATAGAATCGGTTGGTAATACTTACTGCTGATTCAGAGTTAAAGCTTTGTTCCAGAACCTTGCACTTGTCATGGATCCTTTGGCAGAAGAGATGAGCATGCCATTGTTGCCACCAGTTGTCAAAACTTTCATGGGTAATTGAGATTTGACTCCATGTTTCCACTGTATAGCGTGGCAGGTCTGTCCCAAATTTAAAAACCCTGTCAGCCTCTAGCATTTCAGTGATTTCATCTCGAGGCCTCAGGAGGTGTGAGAATGGGAGCTTGGGGGCAGTTGGCCGAAGCCTAGTTGCTGTGCTGCCGCATTTGGGTGATAAAATTCATAAGAAGGGTGACTAGGTTCATTACTGCTGATACCACGAAGATGTTTGAAGTCAACTAGCAGTATGCAAGGTTTTATGATAATATTGAAGATCTCAATGGCCACATCATCAAGGCATCCTGTGCTGAACTTGAAGCTATAAGGCATTGGAAATTCTTCATCTTCTTCATAAGGGAACCAAGTCAATACGTCTGGTCCCAAGCCTCTGTAAAATGCTTCAAGCAAGTGGCCTCGGTTAGCATTAATGATAATAGCTGAAGCAGCTTGGCCAAAATTTTGGCACCCTCTAGTGATCTGGGTTTCATCCTCTGCATAACCAATGGAGGGATAGCTGAGGTTGTTGAGATTTGGCTTCACCATTCTGTGCAGATAGAGATTGAGCCATAACTGAATTAGCCACCAAGGGCCTGTTATGCACTGAGATAGCCGGCGACTCGGCTCATTAACCTATAAGCAGCTCCCAACAGAAGTTTTCCTAAAGGAATTGAGTTTCCTTGAGCTAGTTGTCCTACAAGGGCTTTAAAGGGACAGGCTGGTCCAAGAGAAGCGCCACAGAAGATAAATCTTTCCAACCACAAGATCAAAAATGCTATGTACTTTTTTTCACTGATACTGGAGGTTGTCAGGTGATGAGTTTTAATGTACCCAGCCCAACCTTTGTATTCATTTAACTTGGGGAATTGCTTTTCACCTGTGGAAAGGAGATTCTAGAATTGATAGGTCCCAGTAATCTGAAGGCCGGTGAGCATATGAATGTCGCCCAGAGTGATGGTCATTGGCTCATCCCCAAATACAAAGGCATTCAAGGAATTTGACCAGAAGTAGCTGGCAACAATCAGGTGAGGTTCATTTTTCTTCATCTGGCAGAGCGAGAGGTCAAGACATTGGCTCAGATTGCGCAGATCCCAGTCTGTCCGCTTCTTTTCTAATACCCGGCGGAACCAGTTTTTTCACCCAATGGGCATGTTGGGCCAGTTCCGGAAGGAATTCTTTGACCATGAAGATGCATCCACTAAAGACACCCTGAAAGGGATTTGGTTGGTTTCTTTGCTGATGAATTCTGCAGGGCTTGAATCGCCCATCGGGCCTAGGTAAAAAGTGGTTGGGGCATCCATCAGCGGAATCAAGATCTCGTTCTTCAGATCCTGAGGATGATGGGCGATATATGTGACCAATCAGGCAAGGATTGATGAATGGAAAACAGGTTGGCAAAATTCATACCTCGGGGATTTCAGAAGGAGTCGCCATCGCTCGCAGGTTCTGGGAAAGGCGAATCGAGGCCGAAGGCACAGCAGAAGATTTCTTGGTTAGGGTTTTGGTTTGTTGCGGAGCTCGAGAGTGCTGAGTAGGAGACTGCGGCTTTGGCTGTGGTTTGAGGATGGAGATTGATTGAGGCTCGGTGCTAATTTTGGAATAAAACTAGTTTATCCCAAAATTGGAGGCATGTGTTTACACCAAAATCTGGACCGGAAACAGATAGCCGATGCTAGGAGCGGATAGCCGATGCCGGGAGCGGATAGCCGATTTTCGAGAGCAGAGTCTGTTAGACGAAGAGCTGAAGACAGCCGATTGGGTCCTAGAACGAGTGTTGGGCCGATGTAAAGACGGCACAGTTAGAGACAGAGTCGATTGATGACGTTAGCATGGGTCTTTGGCGCCAGGAAGCGATCACTTCCGGAGTCCGTTCGAGGAAGGGAAGATTGGGCTCCAAGTTACCTTTAAAATAGGAAAGTTTCTTAGCTTCTATATTTATTTCGCGTTGTAATTCGACTAAGACTCTATCTTGTCAGCCCAGGGTATAAATATAAACCCCCGGCCATTGTAATACGTGCGGACATATCAAAACAACACACCTTTCGGCTCTAGCCAAACCCTTAGGAGTAGGAGTAGAGTAGATCTCGGTGAGTTTCTTCGAACGGGCTGGGTGTCACCCGGTGGACGCAGGCTTTCTTGTAAGTACCGTCATGCCTCGCTAGGCTTTGTTTCTTTAATGTCATCCGGTGGACATGAGAGCATAGTATATCAGGGTTGATTCTTGTTTGGTATAAGTTTAGCGTCATCCGGTGGACGTGGGCTTAGATCAAATAACGGTTAGTTATCGATTCATGTTTATTATCTTGATTAGTCTATATTTAGCTTCATCCGGTGGATGAAGGCTTAGATTGAGATGGTTAATATGCATGGATTAGTTATCGGCTCTAACTAATTTGGCATCTTAGTTAGATTCATTAAGTTATCGGTGATGTTTGAATCTCTTTGCTTACTTATATGCAATATTCACCAAATTTGCCCAATCTTGATCTATTTGTATCGGCTTTATATCTAATAGATCTGTTTATTCAATGAAAAATGATTGTCATATATTCATGCATTGATAAATAGAAAATGCTTGCATTAGCCAATAGACTTAGATCTTGATTGTATACGGGTCGCACTCAAGTAATGAGATGAATATTATTTAGATCCAATAACTAAAAAATTTAAGTCATTGTTTACATCACGGCTGTCTCGATCTGCTCGATCCCCACTATTTTAAATGATGAATTGAATGTGCTGGTTTGAAGGTCAAAACATTGTTCATCTTATAGGCTTGTATGTTGCCTGTATTTGCCGAATCGGCTAAATAGCCAATTTCTTCCTGCTTTGCACTGAGACATTCAGTTTTAAATGAGATTGATATATGTGAACATGAATATTATAATCTATCATGCATAAATTGCTACATTGATGTGACACATGTGAATCAGTTACTCAACATCATAATGCTTATTCCATGAAAATCGGTTCATGCAAATCGGATATCGACTCTTTAGTTGATAGCCCAGAAACAAGGCCTTAGAGGCTGGATATTTGGAACTGTTTGGACACACCAGCAAGTTTCACCTTGTATTACTGATTACTATCTTTTTTCTTGTCAATTGCTGGTCAAATTGACTGGCACGCTTGGGAGTCATCGGTACTCTCAGATCGGGTTTGAAGCTAGCTAGATCTGCAAGGCTCCAACGCTCTTGAGATCGTTTCCGGCTTCGCTAGTGTGTTGAGCACGAGGAACCACTTTTTGTGCCCACAAGAGTACAGTTAATTTATACCAATAGAAACCTTCTCAGGATAAAGGGAAGGCAATAGCTGATACACAGATGGTGTTCGTACTCCCAGCAGAATTCGTGGCACCCCAAGCTAGGGGGTTTGACTCCTCTTCTGATTATGATGATTCAGAGACCGAGTTGTGCGCTGCCAAATTGGTTTTTCACAGCAAGCTACTTTTGACAAGCCAGCCAAGCATCGGCACCAAAAGGCCCTATACCTCAAGGGATATGTTGATGGAATGCCGATGACTGAGATGCTGGTGGATGGTGGCGCCACGGTCAATCTCATGCCCAATACCACATTCCGCAAGCTGGGCAAGGGTCCTGATGATTTAATTGAGACCGATATGATGCTCAAAGATTTCGGGGGCAATTCCTCCCATACCCGGGGGGCGATTAATGTCGAATTGACGGTTGGAAAGAAGACACTGCTCAGTACCTTCTTTGTGATTGACAGCAAAGGCTCTTACAGTTTGCTACTTGGGCGTGACTGGATTCATGCCAATTGCTGTGTGCCATCTACAATGCATCACTGTGTGATCCAATGGCATGGCGACGAGGTTGAACTAGTCCCAGCTGATGATTCGGTGAGTGTAGCCACTCCTGATGCCGCCTACTGGGAAGCCGGGGAGCATGACTATTTTTCTATCAAGACTTGGGACGAAGGCTCCATGAAGGTCAGTGATGAGAGTCAACAGCCGGTCTGGGCAATCGGCTCCGAGTCTTTTTATTAATGGAGAATCCGATTGATGGCACTGAAGGCAAGCTTGGACAGGGTTTTACGTCAGCTGACAAACTCTAAGAAGTAGATATCAGACCTGGTGATAGACCAAGGCCAACGTACATTGCTGCTAATCTTAACCCCGAGTTTAGGCAGGAGCTGGTTGATTTATTGGAACAATATAAGGATTGGTTCGCCTAGAAATACAATGAGATGCCTGGACTGGACAAATTGATTGTTGAGCACAGGCTGCCTATCAAGCCTGGGTATCGGCCATTCAAGTAGCCTCCGCGGCGATTTAAGCCAGAGATCTTACCTGACATCAAGGCCGAAATTGAAAGATTGTTGGAAGCCAAGTTCATTTGAGCTTGCCGATACGCCTAGCGGGTATCGAATATTGTCCATGTGTATAAGAAGAATGGAAAGATGCGAGTCTGCATTGATTTCAGGGACTTAAACAAAGCCACCCCGATGGATGGCTATCCTATGCCAATAGCTGATATGTTAGTTGATTCTACTGCAGGGCACTAGGTCATCAGTTTCATGGACGGTAATGCTGGGTATAACCAAGTTTTTATGGCCGACGAGGACATTTCCAAAACAGCTTTTAGGTGTCCCAGTGCGATCGGTTTGTTTGAGTGGATGGTAATGACTTTTGGGCTAAATAATGCCGGTGCAACTTATCAAAGGGCTATGAATTACATTTTTCATAAGTTGATTGGTAAGATTGTTGAAATTTACATTGACGATGTGGTTGTGAAGTCCAAGAGTTATAAACATCATTTAGTCGATTTGATGGTGACCCTGGAGTGCACAAGAAAGCATGGGCTGAAGATGAATCCTAACAAGTGTGCATTTGGGGTATCAGCTGGTGAATTCCTGGGCTTCATGGTTCATCGCAAGGGGATAGAGGTTGGCAGCAAGAGCAAAAAAAGCTATCGATCAGCTCATACCACCAACCAATAAGAAGGAGTTGCAGTCCTTACTTGGCAAGATCAATTTCATCAGAAGGTTTATTTCTAATTTGTTAGAGAAGGTGCTGCCATTCTCATCGCTACTGAAGCTTAAGGACAATCAAGAGTACAGATGCGGTGACGTGCATCAAAAGGCTTTTCACAAGATCAAGGAGTACATGAAGTCTCCACCTGTTTTGGTGCCACCACAGGTAGGAAAGCCTTTCAAGTTATACATGACGGCCAAAAGCCACACAATTGGTTCGGCCCTTTTTCAAGAATTTAAAGGAAAAGAGAGAGCAGTTTTCTATCTGAGCAGAAGGCTGTTGGATCCTGAGACAAGATACACGCCGACTGAAAAGTTATGCTTATGTTTATTCTATTCATGCACCAAATTGAAGCATTACTTGTTGTCAGCTGAATATATTGTGGTGTCTAAAGCAGATGTGATCAGGCATATGTTGTCAATGTCAATCCTGAATGGGCGGATCGGCAAATGGTTCTTGGCACTCTCTTGAGTTTGATTTAAGGTTCGAATCGGCTAAAGCAGTCAAGGGACAGGCGATAGCCAATTTCATTACTCAGCATCACGATGGTGCTGTCAGCATGATAGATGTGGCACCATGGACTATGTTCTTCGACGGTTCGTCCTGCAAGCAAGGTGGAGGTGCCAGAGTAGTGCTTATATCACCTCGAGTACAGCGTTTTAAGTTTGCTTTTCAGATTGGGCCAACGCTGACAAACAATCAAGCTGAGTATGAGGCGATCTGGAAAGGTCTTTAGGTTCTGCATGAACCAATTGGTGATGAACCAATTGCTCGGCCTATATAAGTGCAAAGATGGCATACTGAGGGGCTATCACGATCAGTGCCAAGCTTTGATCAAAGGATTTCTGGTAGCCTCACTCAATCATATCCCTAGGACTCAAAATCAGGAGGCTAAGGCTGGCGCAAAGTGCATCGAGTTATAGGCTGATTCAAGAATTCTTCAATACTGAGCAATCGGCTCGCGGACTGAAATAGCAGATTATCTTGCAAACCCTTCACAAAGAGTCAGTAGAAAATTGAGGTACAAGGCTATCAAGTACGTGTTACCAGATGGTCAGTTGTATTATAAAACCGTCGAAGGGGTGTTGCTAAAGTGCCTTGGGGCTGAAGAATCGATAAAGCTGATGAGTGAGGGTCATGAAGGAGTTTGTGGTGCTCACCAATTGGCTCACAAAATGAGGTGGGTCATCAGAAGAGTTGGTTACTACTGGCCAACCATGCTTGAAGACTGTTTTAAATATTACAAGGGTTGACAAGAGTGTCAAAGGTTTGGGAATGTGCAAAAATCACCCGCTTCTGCTATGAACCCTATCATTAAGCCATGGCCATTCAGAGGATGGGAAATTGACTTGATCAGCCAAATCTATCCACCGTCGAGTAAGGGCCACAAATTCATATTGGTCGCATCTGATTATTTTACCAAGTGGGTAGAGGCAGTTCCTTTGAAGAATGCTACATCCGGAGATATAATTGAGTTTGTGAAGGAGCACATCATCTACAGATTTGGTATCCCACAGACTATCGCGACTGATCAAGGAACGATATTCACTTTAGTGGAGTTTCTGAGTTTCACTGACGACATGGGCATCAGGATTTATAATTCTTCACCTTATTATGCCCAAGCTAATGGCCATACAGAAGCCTCGAATTAGATTTTAATCAAACACATCAAAAAGAAGATTGAGCAGAATCCCAGGAGGTGTTCTTGACTTTGAGTGAGGCGCTGTGGGCATACCGGATGGCTCAACATGGATCGACTAAAGCTACACCATATGAGTTAGTTTATGGACACGCTGCTGTCCTACCTTGGGAGATTCAATCTAAAATGCGGCGTGTCACGTTGCAGAACAAGCTTACGTGAGTACTATAATGTTGGACAGTCTTGAGGACTTACACTGTCATCGGCTTAAAGCTCTAGAGTGCATTGAAGCAAATAAGATACGGATGGCCATGTATTACAATACTAAGGTGAGGGGCAAGAGTTTCATTGAATCGGAATTGGTCTAAAAAGCCATCCTACCTATTGGGACTAAGGACTGCCGATTCAGCAAGTGGTTCCAAAATTGGGAAGGCCCGTATCGAATCTCAGAATGCGTGCCTGGCAATGCCTATATTCTTAAAGATCTGGAAGGGAACAGGTTTGCAAGGGCAATTAATGGAAAGTATCTGATGAAATATTATCCTAGCATCCCCATCGGAGGTTGACAGCCAATCTGTTTGAGATCTGGCTCTTATAGCCGATTCTGAGCAGAGAATCGCCTTCAGGACAAAAATTGAGCCATCCTTGTTATAGCCGATTTCGTCTTGATGGATTGCCTCTAGAGTAAAAAGCAAATGTAAAAACCCTCGAAGGGGATGACAGTTGATTTGTAAAAAGCAAATCGCTTTTAGCACAAAAAGGAAACCCTCGATTGGGGTAACAGCCGATGCGATATGCATCGCCTTTAGAGCAAAAAACAAAATTCAACAAAGCTCAGGTTACTGGATATATTTATATCACGCCCTACTACATTCTAATTTTCTTCATCGAAGACCGCGCTGATGATATCCTCGACATCGGTGACGATGGCAACTCCGTCAGCATGGGGAGGAAAGCACCTAGCTGGGCGTGGGCCTGTCCCATGTCTTGCCCTTCCGGGAACCCTGGCTCGATCGCCTCTAGGGCTATGCCGAAGCGGAGTTGCGCAGCAGCGAGGGCTACGGTGGCGCCATGACGGACGCCGGACATGGCCACCTGACGGGCCCGGTGATGAACGTCCTGAAGCCTTTGCGCCAGTGTCTCGCCATGGGCGTTGATGACATTGACGGCGTCCTCGGCGGCAACGCGCAGTTCTTGGAGCTGCACGGTCAGGGCTACAAGAAGATGAAGAGGTCAGCGTCAGAATCTCTATTGGCAACTCAAAAATGATTCCAAAAGTTCACCTGCCACTGCGGCATCCGACTCGGCAAGGTCAACTCTGAGCCAGACCCTTCCTAGGAAGTAGTGTTGGATGCCAGACCTTGGGGGATGTTTGGTTGAGGCGCAGTGCGGCGCACCCGTGGAGCGTCGCCTATCGGCATGCTTGGAGGCAGAAACCGCTGCTGGCTGAGGATTGCAAAGGGGAAGATATATCAAATTGAAAGTCGAACCTAATACCATGGGAGTGAATTGGCTTACCTGCTGTGAACGCGCATCAACCGGGGCGTCGACATGTGCGTTGCGGCGCGGGATGAACCTACGGCTTCGCCAGTTGCAGGGGTGGCTCGAGATGGTCCGGCGGCAGTTCCGGAACCCCCTGCGCCGGCGGTTGGAGCATTGCTACATGGACGAAAGTAGTCAGATTGGGATCTGATCGTTTGCACCAAAGTGAACAGTGGTTTTACCTCAAAAAGGTGTGCAACAGGTCAGCCTACGATCTGATGGCACGAAGCCACCGGCTGATTTCGTCACCGTCGGCAGGGTCCAACACCGGGCGCTTGCCGTGCTCTCCATGGCCGGCCATTGGGTCAGGTCAGAGAAGGAGATGCGAGGAAGAAAGGGCTGAGCGAATGGAAACTGTTGAGTGCGTGGTTCTTGGTCTGGTTTCTACCTATTTATGAGACGGAGTCATCAAGACGGTTCCCTCGAAAGACGAGATGGTGCGGTGGATTTTATGTTGGAGTTAAGGCATGATTCTTGAATCCAGTGTGGACGTAGCGCATAGAGGACGAAGCGTCTCGATCAGCTATCCTAATCGGCAACTGTCTCGATCGGCTATTCTAGTTAGCGACCCAGAATCGGCTATCAGATCGGCTTTTTGGGCCGGTGCCAGGGGGATCGGCTGTTTCAGCCGATTTGGAACACAGTTAAAAGTAGCCGATTCATGTCTAAGCAAGGATGTTTGGTGTTTTCGCATATAGGGCAAATGTTTATAGCATCAAATAAAAGAGAATTACAAGTCTAGCAGTGATCGAACAGAGGAAATAACTTTGGCATGCAGAATGTGACCAATCTATATGGATTCTTGATCTTCATCAACCATTGTTGTCAGAAAATTCAGGCGCTGGTGAATCATTCTGCCATCAGCTACCATGGCGCTGATTTGCTTCTTTTTCTAGGTAATATTAGAAATGCTGGTTGATGCAGTCGCCTCCTGCTGAGTGATAGCTAGATTCACTTCTTCAAGCTCTTTCATCAGCTGCTCACGCCTGGTTTTTAGTTTTTCCAGCTCTGATTCAGCTGTGTTAATAGAGTTCCTTAGCATTTTGACCTGTTCAGCTAACTCAGTAGCTTCTTGTTTATTGGTCAGTTTATTATTCTTTAGCTTCTCAAGTTCTATCAAATTTGAATGGGCAGATGCAATCCTTGGGGCCGCATTTTTGAGCTTGGTTAGCTACTTTAAGGAGCTGAGGGCCTCTGAGTGAGTTTGCTGCTGAATAAGTTGGATGGAATGATCAATTGGCTCGGTATGCATGGTTAGGTCGATTAAGTTTTGATCCAGCCGAGGAAGAAGCTTACTTAGCCAATTTTTGAAATCTGGCTCTGGCAACGTTGAAAATTTGGAGTTGAGCTCTTCTTCATCACAAAATTCTTCTAAATTAAAAGAATAGCTGGGTGATGAGACCTGTGGCACCTACATTTATGCATGATTTTGATAAGTAATAAGAATTTTGAGGGTAATCGGCTAATTATTGAAAAGAATCTTTTACCTTGCACTGGTGTAGCCGATGAAGTTCCCGTTTGAGTTTCCACAGTTGCTCCTTTCCCGGTGCCCGGCGAGATGTTAACTTGTGTCTCCATATCTGCGTCAGGAATAGCTGATTGGAGCCCTGCAGAACCAAAGGTTAATGATATGGCGAAAGCACAATGGTGTTAGCAGCCGAGTGGCTCTACCTGGTGATTTTGTAGGTGGTGTCTCGTCCTTTTCAAGCTGGGTCCAGGTATCTTCAGAGTCAGTGGAGGGACTATTCGGCTGTATTTTGGAAAATATGATCAGTTAAGAGGAACAAAAGTGTTCAGGCAGAAGTGATCATGTGCCTGAGTTTGGTAGTCAACTATGGATTCAATCCGAATGGTTCCAGCAGGTACCTGTGTATTGGGTGCATCTAAGGCCTCCTGTTGAATGTCGAGGATTTCGGCCATACTTTCAGAACCTGCACTGGTGTCCAGATGACCTGTAGGCTCTGTGTGGGGGTATAAACCCATATTCCTGCATAGCTGAACATGGGCCAAGTCATCCAACCAGGCCCGGACTACTAAGGACGCGTCAGCTACACGTTCTCCAGGAGATCACGTTTATCTGCCGGTTTAGAAGTCTTGTCGCCCAAGGAAATAGCTTTCCTAGTATCAAGCCGGTTAATTTCCTTGTTCGGTTAAGATTGTAATCTGATATACATGGTAAACCGACTTGTAACCATGCCCCCTGGACTATATAAGGCGGGTAGGGGATCCCCTCAAAATAGCTCAACTAATAGCAATACAATCCGGCAACACACAGGACGTAGGGCATTACGCCTCATGGCGGTCTGAACCTGTATAAATCTTGTGTTCCGCGCTTACAGCGCACATTTTCTCGTTTCAGGCGCACCTTCACCGATCATCTACTACCTTGGGTATACCCCTCGGTAGACTATCGCCGGCATACTATTGACAGTTGGTGCGCTAGGTAGGGGGTGTGTTTCCTGATCGATAGCGAGCAAGATGGTGATTTTTTCAAGCTTCATAGAGCTCCCGGTGCCAGGCCAGATGTTCACGGTGGGTTCCATCACCTGGGTCATCGGCCCCGATGGCGAAGGAAGAATCCTGGATGCGATCCAGATCACGTCTACTCCGTCTTCATCGATGGCCTCCTCTCCGGCAAGGAGGCTGCCACGCTACATCCGGAAGGCCATCAACGACAGCGACCTGATCGGATCCATAGATCGGGTCTCCCAAGGCTTGTCCGAGAGCCTCCAGATATTGGAATCGGCTGCGGGTCAGATGTCGGCAGATCGCTTCCGGTCATTTCCAGGGACACGGTGCTTCACTCCATCCACGGCTTGGCGAGACTCGACAATAGTCGTCACCGCCATTCCGCAAGGTCGCATCGTCGAGCTTCGGCCCCGAGCAATCACCCGTGATCTCCCGAGGGGCTACATGCCTTTTGGCCTGCAGAACACGGCCTCCAGCATCTCGCAACTGCTGTGTCGCCCCGATCATGCCATCTCCGACCATGACGGCGCCAGCTCCACCTTTATCATCGCCAACAATGACCACTCCAATGACGGTGGCACAGATGGCGGTGATCTCATCGATCTGCCCCCTCTCACTGGTTGGTACATCAGTGGGCCCATCCTCGCCATTAGTAACGACTGTGCTCTAGCTCCGAATGAAGATGAAGAAGCCCGAGCAGCTCGGGAGGCTAGAAACACCGACTGAAGACAACACCGCGAGCAGTGAATCGAAGCAAGGAAGGGCCCAGTGCGGAACCTAGAGCAAGAATTTGATCTGGTCAGAAAACACCAGGTCTACAAGACTCCAAGCGTGAACGTCGCCGTCACGATAGCAGAGGCCAAAAACCTGGCCCAGACTCTAGTGGTTGAACGCCTTACGAGTTACCTCCAGGCAGCCCAAGTTCAAATCAATGAAGAACGCTTGCCGCCACCACCGTCGCACTCCACTGCATCGGCCACCGAAATTATTCGCGAAGATGGCGGCCACACCCGCAGCGAGCGAAGGCGTCGTCTCCAAGATGGCAACCAGGAGGTGAATCAGTCTGACCTCCATGAGAAGCTGAAGACCAGAGACCTTCGTGGGCACATCAAAAATCGGAAGGAAGCCAGGCACTCAGCAGAGAATGAACGCCGCAAGGAGTATGATGAAACCCACGGTCCTCCGATCAACGACAATAACGCCCCCGAGTTGCCATTTATGATAGAGCTCCAGGCAGTGCGCTGGCCGCCGAACTTCAAGGTCGTCGGCGTCGAGAACTATGACGGCACCGCCGATCCCACCAAGTGGCTTACCGTTTACGAGATCGCGGTCAAAGCTGCCGGAGCAATCTCAGACGTCATGGCAAACTATTTCCCCGTCATGCTCAATGCATCCGCCAAGAATTGGTTGCTGAGTCTGAACCCGAACTCCATCGACACTTGGGACCAGCTGAAGAAGCAGTTCATCAGCAACTACCGTGCCACCTGCAAGCAGCTAGGCACAAAGTTTGATCTTGAGAAGCTTCAGCAAGCGTCACGAGAATCTCTACGGGATTACATTCGGCACTTCTCGGAGACCAGAAACAATATCCCAGATGTCACGGATGCTGAAGCCATCTCCAATTTTATACGTGGCCTCCGACCTGATGAAGAACTTCAGAGGAAGCTATACTGCAGCAGACCAAGCTCCATCACCGAGATGTTGCGCATCGCCAACAAGTACGCAGACGGGAATGAAGCGGCTCGCCACTCAATCCATAGCCGCCTCCGTTTCCCCGACCGATCACGCCACGAGGACGCCGACCACCGAGCTAATCGGTGATATGACGACCGAGGGGCCCGGCGGGATTACCGCTGCGACAAGCGTGACTACCGCGACCAGCGTCGCTCTGATCGGCGCCGCCACGATGCACCAGAAGGCTCCAGAGCTGGAGAAAGGCGTCACCACTACCAGGTCTACAACACCCGACCAACCCCGAAGCGCAACTATGAACAAGCTTATGACAAACTCCTCGACAGTCAATGCCCCGTGCATAAGTTCCACAAGCATACCATGAGAGACTGCTACGGCTTCAACTGGGCATTCAAAGAGGAAGAAAAGAAGAAGGCTCGCATCGAATCTGATAAAGGCAAGCGTGATGGTGATGGTGACCCGGCGCTGGGCTTCACTGAGGCTTACCGGACGGTCTCCACAATCATTGGCGGCCGCATAGCTACGGAGTCGAAGAGGGAGCAGAAGCTCGTCACCAAATGTGTCAATTCCGTCGCCAACTACGACGCCTCCATCTCCGATCCAAAGTTCCCACCCTGGTCGCACAAAGCCATCACCTTCAGCAGAGATGACCAATGGACGGAGATCCCGTACTTGGGTCACTTCCCACTAATCCTCGATTCGGTCATACGCACGACCCGCTTCCATAAGGTGCTGATCGACGGCAGCAGTGGCCTCAACATCCTCTTCTCTGGAGCTGCCAAAGAGCTCGGGCTCTGAGCGGAAGACCTAGAGTCGACTACAGCTCAGTTCTGGGGAATCATTCCAGGGTAGCCCTCCTACCCCCTAGGACAGATTAATCTGCCCGTCAAGTTCGGGACACCGCAGTGCTTCCATATTGAGCACATCGACTTCCTGGTGGCTGACTTCGACGCCGCGTATCACGCCATACTTGGCCGTCCAGCTCTGGCCAAGTTCAGGGCCATCCCCAACTACACCTACCTCATCATGAAGATGCCGACGGAGACCGGCATCCTCACGGTGTGCTCCAACCTCCAAACCGCATAAGACTACGAGAAGGAGGACATCGCCATGGCTGAGGCTGTAACACCCCAGGTGTTAGTCATGAGCTAACCAGCGAGTGTGGCCCTAACCAAGTTATGTCAATAAATGATCTTGATCACTGTCTCACATTCATGTCCATCTACCATGACTATTGGAAGAGTCTCATAAAGATCCAAATCAAGAATCCACTTGAAATAGCAAATCATATGCTTGTTTGGATTTATTGATTTAGGAAAGATGAGCATGCAAAGTCAATCAAATCTTGCAACCTTGGCCAAACAACTCTATTTGAACTCTACAACAAAAGTCATGAAGGACTCATGTTGAGCAAATGCCAAGAAAATACCTTTATTGGCCTAAACATCTACTTTGATCTCTCTAATTACTTTAGTTTGACCAAAGTAGAAATATTATTTTGGAGCAAGATATGAAGTTTGACCCAAAATAAAGGTTTAAGATCTTTTGGAATAGAACAAATGTTATTTTTGGACCGAGCCATGATTCAACCTCCAAGTGCCTCCAATAGTGGAGCCAAGTTTGGCAAAATCCTGATTTCAGGATTTAAATAATTTCTAAGTTTGAAATCTGCCCCTATTGCATTGACATGTTGGTTTCTCCAAATTTTGTTAGGCAACTCAAGTTGGGCCCAAAAGAGAATTGTTGCACACTTCTTGGGGCACAACATACCAAAATTTGGCATCAATCCGACCTTGTTAGACAAGGGTTGCTACTCGGTCTTCGATCGTAATTAGTATGTCGACAACATCAAGTTGACAGCTAATTATCTCCTAATCTCTTTTTCAAATGGCCGAGCTACCTTAATAAAAGGTGTAGAGTGCTCTGAGGTAAGCAAATTTCATAATTGGCCCATTGCCTAACTCGGCCCAGAAGCAGCCCAAATCGGCGTCCTAACTCGCCCCCGACAGAGCCCGCCAGCTATTCGGCAAAATGCCTCTACGGGCGCCGCGTGTCCAGGACGTGGCAACCGAGCTCTGGAGCTCCTGCGATTTTGCCGGCCACCACCTCCACCATCCCGCGCTCCAGCTCCAAAATGGGAACGCCAGACCCCCTCATGCCCACCCTCTGCTCATTCTCCACTCATTCCTCTCCCTCTTAGTCACTCTCCCGGCTCCATCTCTCGCTCTTCATCCCCTCCCTCCCATTGCTGTGCGCGGTCAGCGCGCCACTACCATTGCCGCCGAGCGGAGCTCCGTGGCGACAGCTCCTTCCTTGATCTGGGCTCCGCGTTCCCCGTCAGTCGTGCGCTGTTCTCCGTGGAGGTGCACCGCAGCCTCAGCGCTGGGTGATACGGGCTCGTGCGCCGCTGGCCGGATTGACGTCGCAGGCCGCCGCCGGTGCTGTGCGAGCCGCGCCATGGCCTCGCGTGGCCGAGCCCTGGCGAGCTGCTGGCCGGCACCCCTGGAGATGCCGCTGCCATGCGCCAGCGTGCCCGGCATGTTCCTGCGCGGTCGCCACCGGGCAGAGCTGAGCCGGCCAGGCCGACGCCATCGTCTCCCTCCGCTCCCTGCTCTGTTCGAGCGAACAGACAAAGGAAAGGAAGAAGAAGAACACCCCTCTCTGTTTATCTCCTTGAGTCTATGACATGCAGGGCCCACGTTGGTTAAAAGTGCATCAAATTTACAGGATCTGTATTGTTGTTCAAAAATTCATATCTAGAGTTTGGGATCTTCATAAATTATGAAATGAGTTTGTTAGCTTTGTATTGAAGTCCTCTGCATGTTAGATCCATCATTTGTGCCATGCATGTTTATTGTTATGCTGTATAAAATAGTTTTTGAAAAGTGATTTATATAATGTATTAACTTGCTTTTGGTCATATTTTGAGAAATAGAAGTCCAACATGTGTGATTCCAATTTTGTTAGTCTCCTAATAACATGAACTAGCTCATAAGAGTATAAAACATACAGGCTATTTACTGTTTTCAAGGTGTTTCACATTAATCTTTTTAAATAGGGAATAAATGGTCGAATTGCTTGTTATTTTTGTATCTGAAGTTATATTAATCCAAATGGCATGAAAATTTAATTATAGACTCTCTGTATAATGTGTAATGTATGGGTAAAATTTCATGATTTATGGTGCATGTATAACTGAGTTGTCGATTTATCTTGTTTGATGCCCATTAAGTAGATTTAAATGCTTTATAAATATTATATAGATGTAAAAATATAAAATGGTACTCCACCATCTTTGTATGATGTTGTAGTAACCTGAGAAACACTAACATGGCCATGTGTCCACTGAAAGTGTGATGTTGTAGATTTATCTTGCTCTCCAATGCATTGTTGAATTATAAATTTGTCTATTTTGTGGTAAATAAATTATAATACCTGAGAAGATAAAATTTGTTCAGTAGTCATGATTTGTATGCATCTACCTCTCATAAAAGTTTGGGATGCCTTTAAGGTGTTTACCATATAACTTAAATAATTAAATAATAGGATTTTTATGTAATAGTTGGTGAATAATTATGGGCAAATGAATATATATTTGTTTCTTGTGGTTCCTTAATATGCTTTGGTCTGAGATGAATCTTGTATGACCATGCAATGATGTTTGGATCTATCTAAATAGCCCATTCCTATGTGTGCTTAGGTGATATTTAAGTGAAAAGCATGTTTTGCATACATGCCGAAAAAGGCTGCAGGCATAGTCCCTGTTGTTGTGGTGTTTTCTCCATGAAAATGATACTGTATGAAAATGTGTTCTATACAAAAGTTGTAGCCAACTTCTATATCTAGCTTTTCCTAAACTTTCTTGGTCATAGGCCTAATAGTTTAGGAGTTATGGCTTTTGGATTACTGCTGTCAGGTTTTGCCAATTTTCTGTCTAGATCTGATTGATTGCATTATTTGACTGAGTTATGTTTTGAATCACTTCCTGGTGATAATAGATCAGTTGTATTATATTTCTATGTCTTTCCAAATTGTCTATGATCATCCCTTTTGGTGGTCCAAATCTCTAGTTATGATTGTTTGAGTTGGGAGCTCAGAATCTGTCCAAGTCTGGACAGAGCTGTCTTCTTTGTGTTGTTTGACCTTTATATGAATTAAATCATCTGAAGAGGATAATACCAAAGTTGTAGACAATTTCAATAGCTTTCCAGAAAGGCTTAGATCACCATGGTTGGATGTATATAGCTTCAGTTATGGTTAAATCTTGTGCTTGCTGTCCTGCTGTCCTTAAAATGCATATGTGAGATTATGATTGCTTCCATGTTGCTTTGCTTGGTGTGTTTGTTATCTCATGGTTCAGTGACTGTAGATTAACATGCCTTGTATTACTTCCTCTTATTCATACATGTGCATTTTGCATCTCATTTAGGTACGCTAGATGATGAACACGTGAACATGAGGGACATGATGATCGAACTAATCACAAGACGGTGTGGTGGACTAATCACGAAGATGGAAGGACTAATCGAGTGCTTGAATGGGAGGTGCTCGTCGAGCGAGTGTCATCTAACAAACACTAACTTAGTGTTGAACTCCAGGCAAGCCCCGGAGCATCCCTAAGCCTCCACCTATCTCTTTTTATAAATGCACCGGTCTTTATTAAATCGTATGTTTGTGCATTTAAGTATAGGAGTTGGTTTGAAACCGTTGCTGCATATCTACCTTGTCTACTATATATGTGAACCTGATACTATTAGTAGATAGGTGACCGATCTTATGCTTAGCCCTGCTTAGACCGGTAGAAGTCGGGTGATTTCCTGTCATCCGCGAGAAAGTCGGGTGATTTCCTGTCATCCGTGAGTGTAGGTGGTGACGGACGAGATACACATGGTTGGCTATATGTGTCACCATGCCACAATGAAATAATGAGAGAATCAAGGCTAGGTAGCGGGGAGCTGCATGACATGGGTCATGTTGACTTCGGTGCTGCTTGCGGCCGACTAGGACTGAGGCCACCAGACATCAGTTGAGATTGAAGGACGTCGTCACATAGCTGGCCAGATAAGTCGTTCTGACCGCGAAACCGAGTATTTCTTTCTGAGCCGAGCTTTGGTGCGACTAGGCAGACATATTCTGGAGGTTGGAAGTATGTGCGGAGACACCATTTTACCAAGGGCAGGTCAGGGACCTGATGCATCCTAGAAGTGGGTTGGTCTCTGAGAATATGGTCCCCTCCAAACTCGTGACATATTGCGTCTCAGAAGGATTTAACGGTGACCCAAGAAGCCAGTGGCTCGGCTGACAGGGTTTGTGATTGGCATGTTTTGCCAGCTGGTACAATCGATTCGAATCGCCATCTCTCCTGGTTAGTGAGAAACTGAACTGATCTTCTGGTGAGGTAGAGGTTAACAACTTGAACGTGATTAATGGTGAGATGGGGTTGATATCCGTGGATATCGGAAATCATATGGTTTATTGATTGCTATAATATCAAGTGATTGCTTAGTATAGCTGCAAACCTTAGCTATAATAGCTGAACTAAAATCGAAGCTGAACAATATCTAAAATTGATAAGTTGAGAGATTATTGTAGTAATGCTTTTTCTGCAAAAATGATGCTATCTCCTGAACTCCACCAAATAAGCCTTGCATATCCTTGAGAGTCTTTTTATTTACTTCCTGTCGGGTAAGTCTAGCAGAGTACAATTGAGTACTCAGGGTTTTATTCCCAATGTTGCAGGAGGAATGTTTCGTTGACTAAAAGAATTACTTCTATCCTTCGGAAGAGGAGGACTAGACCTTGGGCAAGGTCATGTTATCTATCTTACCTTTGTTGCTGTGACTGGTCGACACTTGGCACTGTATTATGAACTTAAGTATGTGTAAATCTATTTCGTCTCCGCTATTGAACTTTTATGTAAAAGTTTATCTTGTACTCTGATGTATTTAAAATATGTGCGAATCTATGTATCATGTGTATGTGTACTGCTGAGTTTCTGCGATCCATGGGGTATGTACTGTGTAAAATATTGAAATCCTTCGAGATTTCACGGACTACTGGGTTTATATTGGCTCAAGTGTGGCTTGATAGCTGGAAAAACAGCTGTCGCTGTACTTGTGCTCGTATAAATTGGTCGGTTCTGTTACAGTTGGTACCAGAGCAAAAATTTAGCATGTACCGTCACATGAGTATTTAAAAATAAAAAGTTTTGAGTTTGCAAAACTAATTACCAATTTATAGCTATATATATAGGTGTTTTAAACAAATGGTTTGAACAAACAAAGTGTGCCAAGGACCAAGTCTTATAGCCCATATTAGGATTATTAGGTGGCTTATTTGAGTACTAATTTGGGGAAATTGCATCATGTTTCTATTTGCGGTTCATTTGGTTTTATTGTGTGGATAATTATGAACTGTCGGTTTCTTATTGCTTCTTATGGGCCAATGTGCCACGTCGAATGAGGTAAGGTGAGATGTGAGTGTACGATCGAACAACCGTGGATCTATGGTGAGTGTTTATGGTTACTGAAGTGAGTACATATGATTCATATGTGTACTGGTTGGGCTGAAATGAATCTTCTGCAGGTACGCTAACCTCGAATACGTATATGGTAGTTAACGACTAGCTATATACCGAGAGAGTACGTAGGTTATGCCACCGACTTAGAACGTATTTGCCATGTTATATAGGCAACTAAGTCAGAACGAATAGGACAAGCATGCATCATGATTGTTGCATCATGTGATTGTTGCTTGTTGCATAAGTATGCGTCTTCTCACCCTTGTTCTACGTTGTCTGAATAGCCTTATTAAGTTTACAACTTGTGTTGCCTCTCTTCCTTGCTTGTTTTGAAATCATAAGAGTTGCTAAACCTTTAAGTAGCCTCTATAAGTATTTCTCAACCATAAATCTTGTCAGAAGCTAAACCAATTCTGCCTGTAGGCTTTTCATTTGGCACAATAGACCCACCTGAGTTTTCTCTTAATGCTAGCCTATGGTTGTCATATGTTCTTGTTCAAGATCTATGAAACCATGCCTGCATTTTCTTTCATCTAAAACCTTATCCAAATCCTATCTGGAGTGTCTCCTCTAGTCCTTCTAGATGTCATGATGATAGCTTGATCTCTGTTAAATTAGATCTTATAATCTTTTCTTTGGAAATCAGGTTATGCAAAATCGATCACCCCTACAAATGATTTGATCTAATCTGTTCCTTACTTCCAACAGTCTTCTCCATATCTAGAGAA
The DNA here is from genome assembly GCA_038502445.1 of Eremochloa ophiuroides. Classification (NCBI taxonomy): domain Eukaryota; kingdom Viridiplantae; phylum Streptophyta; class Magnoliopsida; order Poales; family Poaceae; genus Eremochloa; species Eremochloa ophiuroides. Next base: position 37,997,696 of record JAHLJS010000007.1, on the reverse strand, counting down.
TGTTTAGATTTCATTCAGCAAGGCTTGCCTACATCATGTTCATTGGAGTCTTTGCCCAAATCCTTGATTTGAACCTCTTCTCAGCTTACCCAGAAGTCTCCTTGTAATCTTTTCATTATGGATCATGTTATGATTTTCAATTCAATCTCACAAATCATGCATTGAATCTGTCCCATGATCAAGTTGTTTTCCCAATCTCTCTAAAGGCCTAGCAATGTTGATCATTAAAAGTCTCCTGGTACTAATTAATGGTACACAAGCTCATGCCATTGGATGGTCTGAAGGTTTCTTGATAGATGCGAGATGCATGTGAAATTATAGAATCTCATGTTAGTTATTCTTGGTAGCTAACCTATAATTCTCTTATGCCACGTTTCTATCTAGACCCTCTCCTTGTTACTCACTTGAAGGAAACCATCTTGTGTGAGTTAAATCTCTCCTTCCCCATTTTCCTTGTATTCTTTCTGTATGAATCATGACGTTTGTCAACTCAACCTATGATTGTTGTACATAGTTGGTTCATGAGACATCTGGTTGTCTATGGTTATCTTCTTCTCAAGATGCTTGTCAATCTTTGTCTCATGATTTTTCCTCCTTCTATCTAATCTCTTGTAAATCATGGGTCGGGTAATCTCCATACTAGACACATGGAAACCGCGTGGGACTGAAGCAAACCCTCATGTACTGCTATTTTGGCAACTAATCTGTCTTCTAACTCATGTTTTCATTGCCAAATCATGCTCTTGTTGGCTATTAACCCTATAATTGATTGTAGTAGCTTACCTTCCCTCTGCGAAATGTCATCCTTGCACAAAACTATCCTTGCCACGCATGATTTTCTCATTGGTTGTATGTTCATTTATGTTGTTATGATCCGTGATCGATGATACTGCAACGAAACCGAGGACATCCTGTGGATCGCAACCACTAGGCTGTGTTGCTCGGCACGTGCGAATATCGAGGTCTCTGGTCATGATACATTGCAGAACTACACCGATGCGTAATATCTCGTATCTCCCAATCTATCCATGTTTCTTAAGATTTCTCGTTGGTCATGTTTGATAGTGGTGTTATGATTATTGACTGATGGTGCCGTGACGAAACTGAGAACCTCTTTGTGGGGACGCCCAATAAAGTATTTCTTCTCGGCACACATTGGTATCACGACCTCTAACCATTATGAAGTAATACCAATGTGTTGTCTTCCATGGATTTTTCTAAATCTATCTTTGAAGGTGTCTCTAATTCAAATTGATCTATCCCTATGTTTCTTGATCTATCTTGCAAAGTCTTTACCGACTCGATCCTTCAATGTTCTATCAGAAGGTAAGATGTTTGTCAAGTATATAGCTTCCTTCAGAAGTCACAAAGAGAATGATCTTTGAAGAGCAAGTCACTGACATCAACATTGACATACTACAAGATGTGGTAAACAAAGAATCTGACATGATCTACTAGGGCATATCAACCAGCACCTGCCATTATTGTGGGATCAAAAGAGCACATGAACTTTAAAGTTATCTGCAAAGTATCAGTCAGGCAATAGTTAGCATGATGTGATATGTTTTCTGATAGGTTATTTGCAAGTCCACTAGCTTCTATCCAAGTTCAATACCTATTTGCATGAAGATCATACAGTCAAAATAAATCTTCTCATGTGTTGCTTCTGCTGACCATGATGGTGACCTTGTGCATGTATATCATCCGCAACCATTTGCTACAGAAGCTGAAAATGTAGAGCCTTTTTAGGGACAACTAACTAGTTACCCCAGTGTGAAGAATAGTCTGTAGCTAAGTAATGAAGTGTATTTGGTTCTTGTATCAAGAAGGAACAAGACCAGCCGTTATTAGTTTCTGCTCGATGAGATGATTGCCTCTGCTGATGAAATGCAGAAGTTTGTTCATTCGCTCTCTCATGTGAGCAATGTATTGCCCAATTGGATTAGTCTGTTTGACATAAAGAAATGGATGCATGAAATAGCCAAATAGATCACTATCAAGAAGTGTTGTTTCATGCTAACAAGTTTGTTCCGGGGGTATGAAGAAGTGTTTGACCATGTTTTTGAAGACCATGTCTCATAGAACCATGCTATGCAAGAAACCCCTAAGCCAAATGGTACTATTTGTGGCACCCTTACCTCCAAGGCCTTGCTATAATGAAGCCAATTCCATCTTTGTCAATCACTCAGATAGTGCAAAATATGGTTTTAGCCTAGTGAAGAGCTACAAAAGACACCCCAACAGATGAAGTCAATACCATAGTACATCTTGGTGCAATCAGGTGCCCTATTTGATACCCTATGGTATGGACAACAAAAAGGACAATAAAAAAAAATCAGTTCCTTATTCTTGATCGGTCAAGGTGTTCTACCACTCAACTCCTGAGAGTGTGAAGTGAAGACAAGTTGAATTATGTCAAACAACATATTTCAGATTTCTATTTGGAAACCCTCTGATCTCGGATTGCTGATGCAAAAATAAGAAGGTTTACCCAATGTCAAAAGTAGTTCAACAAGTTGGTTTTGTTAATTCATGGTTGTATCATGAAGAAAGTTGTACTCAAGTTGTTGGTAGAGGACTGCTTCTCAAAACTTTGTGAGTAAACACTCTACACAACCAACCTCATTAAACCTGCCAATCCACTTCAATCTTGTTTATTCTCGGCTGCAAATGAGAACACATAAGTTTGGGATTGCTCATCGGTTTTTCTCGTGTACAAAAAGGTTTCTGATTCTATGCAGGAATTTGTGATCTGTCTCATCAACCTGCACAATTCATGTCTGTCTAGACTAACCATCGTGCAAATGTGTATGCCAAGTTGCATATTGCACAAACTTTTGCTACTGCATGGTGCACCCCAAACCATTGTCTCGGATCATGAACTATAGTTTTCAGCTCATTTTGGAAGCATTTACAAGAATCACCTTACTCGAGTAAATGCCTGCCAGAATCTTGTGCCTTGGAAGAGAATGGAGTGTAACCATATGCATCTGTATGCCTACACTTGTCACTTGATGTCCTCTGTGCCTTTTATCACAGAGTGACAGAAAACTTTGTGTACATAATGAAACTAATCCAGAGTTCATCCTATCTTCAGCATAGCATACCTCAGGCCAATCAGGAAGAATTGATCAAATCTTGAAATACATATTGAGAGTGTTTTGTTTTCAAGGATCTTGTTAGAAATGGCCACTGCAATCATTGTTTTTCTTACAACAATAGTTATAAAGAGGTTACCTCAGGCTCTACCCAAACGACTGTTGCTACATAGACACGAGAGTTCCCTTATTGATGGACATCAAAAGCACTGAGCTGACAGAGTCAGCTATCGCATTCATCGTTCACTCAACAAACTCAAATAATACAGTGTTGCCATCAGAAAGAGGACTATACACATGGAACATTATGTAGCTTTCCATCAGTCTGCATCTCAGTAAATTGTGTCTACAACCAACAGAAACCTTGCATGTCGTCAATCAATTTTCTCAGCTTTAGTAACTATTTGCCTCGTCCATGATCTTATCCCACATGAAAATGGTGGTATATGCTATATCCTCTAGGGAAACAGATGTTCTGAAGCTACTCTTGGACACTCCAATTCACACCCTCATACTAGGAGTGCTAATTGAGACGTTTTGTCCTGGGTTCCTCCCAAATTAGCTGTGTTATCTTGGATTCCTCCCAAAGTAACAATGCTTCATAGAAGTCAATGAAGGAAAATTCTTCAACCAAGAGTTAACTTCTAAGAATTCTTGAATGATTGGAAAGTTGTCCTATCCTTAATGATCTCTCGGATTGACAACTGAACCAAGCCCTTATCGTCCGTACTTTGTCATGGACCATAGGGTGATCACTCATGTTTGTCAATACTATGGAATTTTTTTATTTAATTAGCTTCGTACTGGCACCACATTGGAAGTGAATGACATGCTTCTCTAACCTTGAAAGTTCTTCCGTTCCGAATCTCGGGACGAGATTCTTTTAAGGGGGGAAGGCTGTAACACCCCAGGTGTTAGTCATGAGCTCACCAGCGAGTGTGGCCCTAATCAAGTTATATCAATAAATGATCTTGATCACTGTCTCACATTCATGTCCATCTACCATGACTATTGGAAGAGTCTCATAAAGATCCAAATCAAGAATCCACTTGAAATAGCAAATCATATGCTTGTTTGGATTTATTGATTTAGGAAAGATGAGCATGCAAAGTTAATCAAATCTAGCAACCTTGGCCAAACAACTCTATTTGAACTCTACAACAAAAGTCATGAAGGACTCATGTTAAGCAAATGCCAAGAAAATACCTTTATTGGCCTAAACATCTACTTTGAGCTCTCTAATTACAATAGTTTGACCAAAGAAGAAATATTATTTTGGAGCAAGATATGAAGTTTGACCCAAAATAAAGGTTTAAGACCTCCTGGAATAGAAAAAATGTTATTTTTGGACCGAGCCATGATTCAACCTCCAAGTGCCTCCAATAGTGGAGCCAAGTTTGGCAAAATCCTGATTTCAGGATTTAAATAATTTCTAAGTCTGAAATCTGCCCCTATTGCATTGACGTGTTGGTTTCTCCAAATTTTGTTAGGCAACTCAAGTTGGGCCCAAAAGAGAAATTGTTGAACACTTCTTGGGGCACAACATACCAAAATTTGGCATCAATCCGACCTTGTTAGACAAGGGTTGCTACTCGGTCTTCGATCGTAATTAGTATGTCGACAACATCAAGTTGACAGCTAATTATCTCCTAATCTCTTTTTCAAACGTCTGAGCTACCTTAATAAAAGGTGTAGAGTGCTCTGAGGTAAGCAAATTTCATAATTGGCCCATTGCCTAACTCGGCCCAGAAGCAGCCCAAATCGGCGTCCTAACTCGCCCCCGACAGAGCCCGCCAGCTGTTCGGCAAAATGCCTCTACGGGCGCCCCGTGTCCAGGACGTGGCAACCGAGCTCTGGAGCTCCTGCGACTTTGCCGGCCACCACCTCCACCATCCTGCGCTCCAGCTTCAAAATGGGAACGCCAGACCCCCCTCATGCCCACCCTCTGCTCATTCTCCACGCATTCCTCTCCCTCTCAGTCACTCTCCCGGCTCCATCTCTCGCTCTTCATCCCCTCCCTCCCATTGCTGTGCGCGGTCAGCGCGCCACCACCATTGCCGCCGAGCGGAGCTCCGTGGCGACAGCTCCTTCCTCGATCTGGGCTCCGTGTTCCCCGTCAGTCGTGCGCTGTTCTCCGTGGAGGTGCACCGCAGCCTCAGCGCTGGGTGATACGGGCTCGTGCGCCACTGGCCGGATTGACGTCGCAGGCTGCCGCCGGTGCTGTGCGAGCCGCGCCATGGCCTCACGTGGCCGAGCCCTGGCGAGCTGCTGGCCGGCACCCCTGGAGATGCCGCTGCCATGCGCCAGCGTGCCCGGCATGTTCCTGCGCGGTCGCCACCGGGCAGAGCTGAGCCGGCCAGGCCGACGCCATCGTCTCCCTCCGCTCCCTGCTCTGTTCGAGCGAACAGACAAAGGAAAGGAAGAAGAAGAACACCCCTCTCTGTTTATCTCCTTGAGTCTATGACATGCAGGGCCCACGTTGGTTAAAAGTGCAGCAAATTTACAGAATCTGTATTGTTGTTCAAAAATTCATATCTAGAGTTTGGGATCTCCATAAATTATGAAACGAGTTTGTTAGCTTTGTATTGAAGTCCTCTGCATGTTAGATCCATCATTTGTGCCATGCATGTTTATTGTTATGCTGTATAAAATAGTTTTTGAAAAGTGATTTATATAATGTATTAACTTGCTTTTGGTCATATTTTGAGAAATAGAAGTCCAACATGTGTGATTCCAATTTTGTTAGTCTCCTAATAACATGAACTAGCTCATAAGAGTATAAAACATATAGGCTATTTACTGTTTTCAAGGTGTTTCACATTAATCTTTTTTAAATAGGAAATAAATGGTCGAATTGCTTGTTATTTTTGTATCTGAAGTTATATTGCTCCAAATGGCATGAGAATTTAATTATAAACTCTCTGTATGATGTGTAATGTATGGGCAAAATTTCATGATTTATGGTGCATGTATGACTGAGTTATCGATTTATCTTGTTTGATGCCCATTAAGTAGATTTAAATGCTTTATAAATATTATATAGATGTAAAAATAGAAAATGGTACTCCACCATCTTTGTATGATGTTGTAGTAACCTGAGAAACACTAACATGGCCATATGTCCACTGAAAGTGTGATGTTGTAGATTTATCTTGCTCTCCAATGCATTGTTGAATTATAATTTTGTCTATTTTGTGGTAACTAAATTATAATACCTGAGAAGGTAAAATTTGTTCAGTTGTCATGATTTGTATGCATCTACCTCTCATAAAAGTTTGGGATGCCTTTGAGGTGTTTACCATATAACTTAAATAATTAAATAATAGGATTTTTATGTAATAGTTAGTAAATAATTATGGACAAATGAATATATATATGTTTCTTGTGATTCCTTAATATGCTTTGGTCTGAGATGAATCTTGTATGACCATGCAATGATGTTTGGAGCTATCTAAATAGCCCATTCCTATGTGTGCTTAGGTGATATTTAAGTGAAAAGCATGTTTTGCATACATGCCGAAAAAGGCTGCAGGCATAGTCCCTGTTGTTGTGGTGTTTTCTCCATGAAAATGATACTGTATGAAAATGTGTTCTATACAAAAGTTGTAGCCAACTTCTATATCTAGCTTTTCCTAAACTTTCTTGGTCATAGGCCTAATAGTTTAGGAGTTATGGCTTTTGGATTACTGCTGTCAGGTTTTGCCAATTTTCTGTCTAGATCTGATTGATTGCATTATTTGACTGAGTTATGTTTTGAATCACTTCCTGGTGATAATAGATCAGTTGTATTATATTTCTATGTCTTTCCAAATTGTCTATGATCATCCCTTTTGGTGGTCCAAATCTCTAGTTATGATTGTTTGAGTTGGGAGCTCAGAATCTGTCCAAGTCTGGACAGAGCTGTCTTCTTTGTGTTGTTTGACCTTTATATGAATTAAATCATCTGAAGAGGATAATACCAAAGTTGTAGACAATTTCAATAGCTTTCCAGAAAGGCTTAGATCACCATGGTTGGATGTATATAGCTTCAGTTATGGTTAAATCTTGTGCTTGCTGTCCTGCTGTCCTTAAAATGCATATGTGAGATTATGATTGCTTCCATGTTGCTTTGCTTGGTGTGTTTGTTATCTCATGGTTCAGTGACTGTAGATTAACATGCCTTGTATTACTTCCTCTTATTCATACATGTGCATTTTGCATCTCATTTAGGTACGCTAGATGATGAACACGTGAACATGAGGGACATGATGATGGAACTAATCACAAGACGGTGTGGTGGACTAATCACGAAGATGGAAGGACTAATCGAGTGCTTGAATGGGAGGTGCTCGTCGAGCGAGTGTCATCTAACAAACACTAACTTAGTGTTGAACTCCAGGCAAGCCCCGGAGCATCCCTAAGCCTCCACCTATCTCTTTTTATAAATGCACCGGTCTTTATTAAATCGTATGTTTGTGCATTTAAGTATAGGAGTTGGTTTGAAACCGTTGCTGCATATCTACCTTGTCTACTATATATGTGAACCTGATACTATTAGTAGATAGGTGACCGATCTTATGCTTAGCCCTGCTTAGACCGGTAGAAGTCGGGTGATTTCCTGTCATCCGCGAGAAAGTCGGGTGATTTCCTGTCATCCGTGAGTGTAGGTGGTGACGGATGAGATACACATGGTTGGCTATATGTGTCACCATGCCACAATGAAATAATGAGAGAATCAAGGCTAGGTAGCGGGGAGCTGCATGACATGGGTCATGTTGACTTCGGTGCTGCTTGCGGCCAACTAGGACTGAGGCCACTAGACATCAGTTGAGATTGAAGGACGTCGACACATAGCTGGCCAGATAAGTCGTTCTGACCGCAAAGCCGAGTATTTCTTTCTGAGCCGAGCTTTGATGCGACTAGGCAGACATATTCTGGAGGTAGGAAGTATGTGCGGAGACACCATTTTACCAAGGGCAGGTCAGGGACCTGATGCATCCTAGAAGTGGGTTGGTCTCTGAGAATATGGTCCCCGCCAAACTCGCGACATATTGCATCTCAGAAGGATTTAACGGTGACCCAAGAAGCCAGTGGCTCGACTGACAGGGTTTGTGATTGGCATGTTTTGCCAGCTGGTACAATCGATTCGAATCGCCATCTCTCCTGGTTAGTGAGAAACTGAACTGATCTTCTGGTGAGGTAGAGGTTAACAACTTGAACGTGATTAATGGTGAGATGAGGTCGATATCCGAGGATATCGGAAATCATATGGTTTATTGATTGCTATAATATCAAGTGATTGCTTAGTATAGCTGCAAACCTTAGCTATAATAGCTGAACTAAAATCGAAGATGAACAATATCTAAAGTTGATAAGTTAAGAGATTATTGTAGTAATGCTTTTTCTAAAAAAATGATGCTATCTCCTGAACTCCACCAAATAAGCCTTGCATATCCTTGAGAGTCTTTTTATTTACTTCCTGTCGGGTAAGTCTAGCTGAGTACAATTGAGTACTCAGGGTTTTATTCCCAATGTTGCAGGAGGAATGTTTCGTTGACTAAAAGAATTACTTCTATCCTTCGGAAGAGGAGGACTAGACCTTGGGCAAGGTCATGTTATCTATCTTACCTTTGTTGCTGTGACTGGTCGACACTTGGCACTGTATTATGAATTTAAGTGTGTGTAAATCTATTTCGTCTCCGCTATTGAACTTTTATGTAAAAGTTTATCTTGTACTCTGATGTATTTAAAATATGTGCGAATCTATGTATCATGTGTTTGTGTACTGCTGAGTTTCTGCGATCCATGGGGTATGTACTGTGTAAAATATTGAAATCCTTCGAGATTTCACGGACTACCAGGTTTATATTGGCTCAAGTGTGGCTTGATAGCTGGAAAAACAGTTGTCGCTGTACTTGTGCTCGTATAAATTGGTCGGTTCTGTTACAGTTGGTACCAGAGCAAAAATTTAGCATGTACCGTCACATGAGTATTTAAAAATAAAAAGTTTTGAGTTTGCAAAACTAATTACCAACTTATACCTATATATATAGGTGTTTTAAACAAATGGTTTGAACAAACTAGGTGTGCCAAGGACCAAGTCTTATAGCCCATATTAGGATTATTAGGTGGCTTATTTGAGTACTAATTTGGGAAAATTGCTTCATGTTTCTATTTGCGGTTCATTTGGTTTTATCGTGCGGATAATTATGAACTGTCGGTTTCTTATTGCTTCTTATGGGCTAATGTGCCACGTCGAATGAGGTAAGGTGAGATGTGAGTGTACGATCGAACAACCGTCGATCTATGGTGAGTGTTTATGGTTACTGAAGTGAGTACATATGATTCATATGTGTACTGGTTGGGCTGAAATGAATCTTCTGCAGGTACGCTAACCTCGAATAGGTATATGGTAGTTAACGACTAGCTATATACCGAGAGAGTACGTAGGTTATGCCACCGACTTAGAACGTATTTGCCATGTTATATAGGCAACTAAGTGAGAACGAATAGGACGAGCATGCATCATGATTGTTGCATCATGTGATTGTTGCTTGTTGCATAAGTATGCGTCTTCTCACCCTTGTTCTACGTTGTCTGAATAGCCTTATTAAGTTTACAACTTGTGTTGCCTCTCTTCCTTGCTTGTTTTGAAATCATAAGAGTTGCTAAACCTTTAAGTAGCCTCTATAAGTATTTCTCAACCATAAATCTTGTCAGAAGCTAAACCAATTCTGCCTGTAGGCTTTTCATTTGGCACAATAGACCCACCTGAGTTTTCTCTTAATGCTAGCCTATGGTTGTCATATGTTCTTGTTCAAGATCTATGAAACCATGCCTGCATTTTCTTTCATCTAAAACCTTATCCAAATCCTATCTGGAGTGTCTCCTCTAGTCCTTCTAGATGTCATGATGATAGCTTGATCTCTGTTAAATTAGATCTTATAATCTTTTCTTTGGAAATCAGGTTATGCAAAATCGATCACCCCTACAAATGATTTGATCTAATCTGTTCCTTACTTCCAGCAGTCTTCTCCATATCTAGAGAATGTTTAGATTTCATTCAGCAAGGCTTGCCTACATCATGTTCATTGGAGTCTTTGCCCAAATCCTTGATTTGTACCTCTTCTCAGCTTACCCAGAAGTTTCCTTGTAATCTTTTCATTATGGATCATGTTATGATTTTCAATTCAATCTCACAAATCATGCATTGAATCTGTCCCATGATCAAGTTGTTTTCCCAATCTCTCTAAAGGCCTAGCAATGTTGATCATTAAGAGTCTCCTAGTACTAATTAATGGTACACAAGCTCACGCCATTGGATGGTCTGAAGGTTTCTTGATAGATGCGAGATGCATGTGGAATTATAGAATCTCATGTTAGTTATTCTTGGTAGCTAACCTATAATTCTCTTATGCCATGTTTCTATCTAGACCCTCTCCTTGTTACTCACTTGAAGGAAACCATCTTGTGTGAGTTAAATCTCTCCTTCCCCATTTTCCTTGTATTCTTTCTGTATGAATCATGATGTTTGTCAACTCAACCTATGATTGTTGTATATAGTTGGTTCATGAGACATCTGGTTGTCTATGGTTATCTTCTTCTCAAGATGCTTGTCAATCTTTGTCTCATGATTTTCCCTCCTTCTATCTAATCTCTTGTAAACCATGGGTCGGGTAATCTCCATACTAGACACATGGAAACCGCGTGGGATTGAAGCAAAGCCTCATATACTGCTATTTTGGCAACTAATCTGTCTTCTAACTCATGTTTTCATTGCCAAATCATGCTCTTGTTGGCTATTAACCCTATAATTGATTGTAGTACCTTACCTTCCCTCTGCGAAATGTCATCCTTGCACAAAACTATTCTTGCCACGCATGATTTTCTCATTGGTTGTATGTTCATTATTGTTATGATCCGTGATCAATGATACTGCGACGAAACCGAGGACATCCTGTGGATCGCAACCACTAGGCTGTGTTGCTCGGCACGTGCGAATATCGAGGTCTCTGGTCATGATACATTGCAGAACTACACCGATGTGTAATATCTCGTATCTCCCAATCTATCCATGTTTCTTAAGATTTCTCGTTGGTCATGTTTGATAGCGTTGTTATGATTATTGACTGATGGTTCCGTGACGAAACTGAGAACCTCTTTGTGGGGATGCCCAATAAAGTAGTGCTTCTCGGCACACGTTGGTATCACGACCTCTAATCGTAATCCATTATGAAGTAATACCAATGTGTTGTCTTCCATGGATTTTTCTAAATCTATCTTTGAAGGTGTCTCTAATTCAAATTGATCTATCCCTATGTTTCTTGATCTATCTTGCAAAGTCTTTACCGACTCGATCCTTCAATGTTCTATCAGAAGGTACAAATGTTTGTCAAGTACATAGCTTCCTTCAGAAGTCACAAAGAGAATGATCTTTGAAGAGCAAGTCACTGACATCAACATTGACATACTACAAGATGTGGTAAACAAAGAATCTGACATGATCTACTAGGGCATATCAACCAGCACCTGCCATTATTGTGGGATCAAAAGAGCACACGAACTTTAAAGTTATCTGCAAAGTATCAGTCAGGCAATAGTTAGCATGATGTGATATGTTTTCTGATAGGTTATTTGCAAGTCCACTAGTTTCTATCCAAGTTCAATACCTATTTGGATGAAGATCATACAGTCAAAATAAATCTTCTCATGTGTTGCTTCATGTCTGCTGACCGTGATGGTGACCTTGTGCATGTATATCATCCGCAACCATTTGCTACAGAAGCTGAAAATGTAGAGCCTTTTTAGGGACAACTAACTAGTTACCCCAGTGTGAAGAATAGTCTACAGCTAAGCAATGAAGTGTATATGGTTCTTGTATCAAGAAGGCTATGGTTTTAGCCTAGTGAAGAGCTACAAAAGACACCCCAACAGATGAAGTCAATACCATAGTACATCTTGGTGCAATCAGGTGCCCTGTTTGATACCCTATGGTATGGACAACAAAAAGGACATTAAAAAAAAATCAGTTCCTTATTCTTGATCGGTCAAGGTGTTCTACCACTCAACTCCTGAGAGTGTGAAGTGAAGACAAGTTGAATTATGTCAAACAACATATTTCAGATTTCTATTTGGAAACCCTCTGATCTCGGATTGCTGATGCAAAAATAAGAAGGTTTACCCAATGTCAAAAGTAGTTCAACAAGTTGGTTTTGTTAATTCATGGTTGTATCATGAAGAAAGTTGTACTCAAGTTGTTGGTAGAGGACTGCTTCTCAAAACTTTGTGAGTAAACACTCTACACAACCAACCTCATTAAACCTGCCAATCCGCTTCAATCTTGTTTATTCTCGGCTGCAAATGAGAATGCATAAGTTTGGGATTGCTCATCGGTTTTCCTCATGTACAAAAAGGTTTTTGATTCTATGCAGGAATTTGTGATATGTCTCATCAACCTGCACAATTCATGTCTGTTTAGACTAACCATCGTGTAAATGTGTATGCCAAGTTGCATATTGCACAAACTTTTGCTACTGCATGGTGCACCCCAAACCATTGTCTCGGATCATGAACTATAGTTTTCAGCTCATTTTGGAAGCATTTACAAGAATCACCTTACTCGAGTAAATGCCTGCCAGAATCTTGTGCCTTGGAAGAGAATGGAGTGTAACCATATGCATCTGTATGCCTACACTTGTCACTTGATGTCCTCTGTGCCTTTTATCACGGAGTGACAGAAAACTTTGTGTACATAATGAAACTAATCTAGAGTTCGTCCTATCTTCAGCATAGCATACCTCAGGCCAATCAGGAAGAATTGATCAAATCTTGAAATACATATTGAGAGCATATGTGTTTTGTTTTCAAGGATCTTGTTAGAAATGGCAACTGCTATCATTGTTTTTCTTACAACAACAGTTATAAAGAGGTTACCTCAGGCTCTACCCAAACGACTGTTGCTACATAGACACGAGGGTTCCCTTATTGATGGACTTCAAAAGAACTGAGCCGACAGAGTCAGCTATCGCATTCATCGTTCACTCAACAAACTCAAATAATACAGTGTTGCCATCAGAAAGAGAACTATACACATGGAACATTATGTAGCTTTCCATCGGTCTGCATCTCAGTAAATTAACTATTTGCCTCGTCCATGATCTTATCCCACATGAAAATGGTGGTATATGCTATATCCTCGAGGGAAACAGATGTTCTGAAGCTACTCTTGGACACTCCAATTCACACCCTCATACTAAGAGTGCTAATTGGGATGTTTTGTCCTGGGTTTCTCCCAAATTAGCTGTGTTATCTTGGATTCCTCCCAAAGTAACAATGCTTCATAGAAGTCAATGAAGGAAAATTCTTCAACCAAGAGTTAACTTCTAAGAATTCTTGAATGATTGGAAAGTTGTCCTATCCTTAATGATCTCTCGGATTGACAACTGAACCAAGCCCTTATCGTCCGTACTTTGTCATGGACCATAACGTGATCACTCATGTTTGTCAATACTATGGAATTTTTTTATTTAATTAGCTTCGTACTAGCACCACATTGGAAGTGAATGACATGCTTCTCTACCCTTGAAAGTTCTTCTGTTCCGAATCTCGGGACGAGATTCTTTTAAGGGGGGAAGGCTGTAACACCCCAGGTGTTAGTCATGAGCTTACCAGCGAGTGTGGCCCTAACCAAGTTATATCAATAAATGATCTTGATCACTGTCTCACATTCATGTCCATCTACCATGACTATTGGAAGAGTCTCATAAAGATCCAAATCAAGTATCCACTTGAAATAGCAAATCATATGCTTGTTTGGATTTGTTGATTTAGGAAAGATGAGCATGCAAAGTCAATCAAATCTTGCAACCTTGGCCAAACAACTCTATTTGAACTCTACAACAAAAGTCATGAAGGACTCATGTTGAGCAAATGCCAAGAAAATACCTTTATTGGCCTAAACATCTACTTTGAGCTCTCTAATTACATTAGTTTGACCAAAGTAGAAATATTATTTTGGAGCAAGATATGAAGTTTGACCCAAAATAAAGGTTTAAGATCTTTTGGAATAGAACAAATGTTATTTTTGGACCGAGCCATGATTCAACCTCCAAGTGCCTCCAATAGTGGAGCCAAGTTTGGCAAAATCCTGATTTCAGGATTTAAATAATTTCTAAGTCTGAAATCTGCCCCTATTGCATTGACGTGTTGGTTTCTCCAAATTTTGTTAGGCAACTCAAGTTGGGCCCAAAAGAGAAATTGTTGCACACTTCTTGGGGCACAACATACCAAAATTTGGCATCAATCTGACCTTGTTAGACAAGGGTTGCTACTCGGTCTTCGATCGTAATTAGTATGTCGACAACATCAAGTTGACAGCTAATTATCTCCTAATCTCTTTTTCAAATGGCCGAGCTACCTTAATAAAAGGTGTAGAGTGCTCTGAGGTAAGAAAATTTCATAATTGGCCCATTGCCTAATTCGGCCCAGAAGCAGCCCAAATCGGCGTCCTAACTCGCCCCCGACAGAGCCCGCCAGCTGTTCGGCAAAATGCCTCTACGGGCGCCGCGTGTCCAGGACGTGGCAACCGAGCTCTGGAGCTCCTGCGACTTTGCCAGCCACCACCTCCACCATCCCGCGCTCCAGCTCCAAAATGGGAACGCCAGACCCCCCTCATGCCCACCCTCTGCTCATTCTCCACTCATTCCTCTCCCTCTCAGTCACTCTCCCGGCTCCATCTCTCGTTCTTCATCCCCTCCCTCCCATTGCTGTGCGCGGTCAGCGCGCCACCACCATTGCCGCCGAGCGGAGCTCCGTGGCGACAGCTCCTTCCTCGATCTGGGCTCCGCGTTCCCCGTCAGTCGTGCGCTGTTCTCCGTGGAGGTGCACCGCAGCCTCAGTGCTGGGTGATACAGGCTCGTGCGCCGCTGGCCGGATTGACGTCGCAGGCCGCCGCCGGTGCTGTGCGAGCCGCGCCATGGCCTCGCGTGGCCGAGCCGTGGCGAGCTGCTGGCCGGCACCCCTGGAGATGCCGCTGCCATGCGCCAGCGTGCCCGGCATGTTCCTGCGCGGTCGCCACCGGGCAGAGCTGAGCCGGCCAGGCCGACGCCATCGTCTCCCTCCGCTCCCTGCTCTGTTCGAGCGAAAAGACAAAGGAAAGGAAGAAGAAGAACACCCCTCTCTGTTTATCTCCTTGAGTCTATGACATGCAGGGCCCACGTTGGTTAAAAGTGCATCAAATTTACAGGATCTGTGTTGTTGTTCAAAAATTCATATCTAGAGTTTGGGATCTCCATAAATTATGAAACGAGTTTTGTTAGCTTTGTATTGAAGTCCTCTGCATGTTAGATCCATCATTTGTGCCATGCATGTTTATTGTTATGCTGTATAAAATAGTTTTTGAAAAGTGGTTTATATAATGTATTAACTTGTTTTTGGTCATATTTTGAGAAATAGAAGTCCAACATGTGTGATTCCAATTTTGTTAGTCTCCTAATAACATGAACTAGCTCATAAGAGTATAAAACACATAGGCTATTTATTGTTTTCAAGGTGTTTCACATTAATCTTTTTAAATAGGGAATAAATGGTCGAATTGCTTGTTATTTTTGTATCTGAAGTTATATTGCTCCAAATGGCATGAAAATTTAATTATAGACTCTCTGTATGATGTGTAATGTATGGGTAAATTTGATGATTTATGGTGCATGTATGACTGAGTTGTCGATTTATCTTGTTTGATGCCCATTAAGTAGATTTAAATGCTTTATAAATATTATATAGATGTAAAAATAGAAAATGGTACTCCACCATCTTTGTATGATGTTGTAGTAACCTGAGAAACACAAACATGGCTATGTGTCCACTGAAAGTGTGATGTCGTAGATTTATCTTGCTCTCCAATGCATTATTGAATTATAAATTTGTCTATTTTGTGGTAATTAAATTATAATACCTGAGAAGGTAAAATTTGTTCAGTAGTCATGATTTGTATGCATCTACCTCTCATAAAAGTTTGGGATGCCTTTGAGGTGTTTACCATATAACTTAAATAATTAAATAATAGGATTTTTATGTAACAGTTAGTGAATAATTATGGGCAAATGAATATATATATGTTTCTTGTGATTCCTTAATATGCTTTGGTCTGAGATGAATCTTGTATGACCATGCAATAATGTTTGGAGCTATCTAAATAGCCCATTCCTATGTGTGCTTAGGTGATATTTAAGTGAAAAGCATGTTTTGCTTACATGCCGAAAATGGCTGCAGGCATAGTCCCTGTTGTTGTGGTGTTTTCTCCATGAAAATGATATTGTATGAAAATGTGTTCTATACAAAAGTTGTAGCCAACTTCTATATCTAGCTTGTCCTAAAATTTCTTGGTCATAGCCCTAATAGTTTTGGAGTTATGGCTTTTGGATGACTGATGTCAGGTTTTGCCAATTTTCTGTCTAGATCTGATTGATTGCATTATTTGATTGAGTTATGTTTTGAATCACCACTTGGTGATAATAGATCAGTTGTATTATATTTTTATGTCTTTCGAAATTGTCTATGATCATCCCTTTTGGTGGCCCAAATCTCTAGTTATGATTGTTTGAGTTGGGAGGACAGAATCTGTCCAAGTCTGGACAGAGCTGTCTTCTTTGTGTTGTTTGACCTTTATATGAATTAAATCATCTGAAGAGGATAATACCAAAGTTGTAGACAATTTCAATAGCTTTCTAGAAAGGCTTAGATCACCCTGTTTGGATGTATATAGCTTCAGTTATAGTTAAATCTTGTGCTTGCTGTCCTGCTGTCCTTAAAATACATATGTGAGATTATGATTGCTTCCATGTTGTTTTACTTGGTGTGTTTGTTATCTCATGGTTCAGTGACTGTAGATTAACATGTCTTGTATTACTTCCTCTTATTCATACATGTGTATTTTGCTTCTCATTTAGGTACGCTACATGATGAACACGTGAACATGAGGGACATGATGATGGA
This sequence comes from Eremochloa ophiuroides, assembly GCA_038502445.1. Taxonomy (NCBI): domain Eukaryota; kingdom Viridiplantae; phylum Streptophyta; class Magnoliopsida; order Poales; family Poaceae; genus Eremochloa; species Eremochloa ophiuroides. The sequence continues at coordinate 37,980,627 of JAHLJS010000007.1, read as the reverse complement.
ACTAACCACAAGACGGTGTGGTGGACTAATCACGAAGATGGAAGGACTAATCGAGTGCTTGAATGGGAGGTGCTCGTCGAGCGAGTGTCATCTAACAAACACTGACTTAGTGTTGAACCCCAGGCAAGCCCCGGAGCTTCCCTAAGCCTCCACCTATCTCTTTTTATAAATGCACCGGTCTTTATTAAATCGTATGTTTGTGCATTTAAGTACAGGAGTTGGTTTGAAACCGTTGCTGCATATCTACCTTGTCTACTATATATGTGAACCTGATACTATTACTAGACAGGTGACCGATCTTATGCTTAGCCCTGCTTAGACCGGTAGATGTCGGGTGATTTCCTGTCATCCGCGAGAAAGTCGGGTGATTTCCTGTCATCCGCGAGTGTAGGTGGTGACTGACGAGATCCACATGGTTGGCTATATGTGTCACCATGCCACAATGAAATAATGAGAGAATCAAGGCTAGGTAGCGGGGAGCTGCATGACATGGGTCATGTTGACTTCGGTGCTGCTTGCGGCCGACTAGGACTGAGGCCACCAGACATCAGTTGAGATTGAAGGACGTCGTCACATAGCTGGCCAGATAAGTCGTTCTGACCGCGAAGCCGAGTATTCCTTTCTGAGCCGAGCTTTGGTGCGACTAGGCAGACATATTCTGGTGGTAGGAAGTATGTGCGGAGACACCATTTTACCAAGGGCAGGTCAGGGACCTGATGCATCCTGGAAGTGGGTTAGTCTCTGAGAATATGGTCCCCGCCAAACTCACGACATATTGCGTCTCAGAAGGATTTAACGGTGACCCAAGAAGCCAGTGGCTCGGCTGACAGGGTTTGTGATTGGCATGTTTTGCCAGCTGGTACAATCGATTCGAATCGCCATCTCTCCTGGTTAGTGAGAAACTGAACTGATCTTCTGGTGAGGTTGAGGTTAACAACTTGAACGTGATTAATGGTGAGATGAGGTTGATATCTGTGGATATCGGAAATCATATGGTTTATTGATTGCTATAATGTCAAGTGATTGCTTAGTATAGCTGCAAACCTTTGCTATAATAGCTGAACTGAAATCGAAGCTGAACAATATCTAAAATTGATAAGTTGAGGGATTATTGTAGTAATGCTTTTTCTGCAAAAATGATGCTATCTCCTGAACTCCACCAAATAAGCCTTGCATATCCTTGAGAGTCTTTTTATTTACTTCCTGTCAGGTAAGTCTAGCTGAGTACAATTGAGTACTCAGGGTTTTATTCCCAATGTTGCAGGAGGAATGTTTCATTGACTAAAAGAATTACTTCTATCCTTCGGAAGAGGAGGACTAGACCTTGGGCAAGGTCATGTTATCTATCTTACCTTTGTTGCTGTGACTGGTCGACACTTGGCACTGTATTATGAACTTAAGTATGTGTAAATCTATTTCGTCTCCGCTATTGAACATTTATGTAAAAGTTTATATTGTACTCTGATGTATTTGAAATATGTGCGAATCTATGTATCATGTGTATGTGTACTGCTGAGTTTCTACGATCCTTGGGGTATGTACTGTGTAAAAGTTTGAAATTCTTCGAGATTTCACGGACTACCGGGTTTATATTGGCTCAAGTGTGGCTTGATAGCTGGGAAAACAGCTGTCGTTGTACTTGTGCTCGTATAAATTGGTCGGTTCTGTTACAGAGGCCACCGACGTCTCTATCCTGATGAACATGTGCGCAGTAGATACACAGAAGCGGATGCCTGAAGAACAAGTCATCCCAGAGAAGACCCCGCTGAGAGCTTGCTGACGGTCCTTATGGATCATTTCTATGCCGCCAACTTAGACTAAAAAGAAGAAAGACAATCATATTCTAGCACATATGCCTTTACTACTAAGAAGTTTCACTTGTACCCCTAGTATTCATGTTTTGCAGGTTTAATGGTGTAACAAGTGGAAATGCACAATATCATGGAGAAAGCGCAAAATCCAAAGACGTATTCAGCAAATGCGCAAACAAGAATAATAAAGAAGCCCACCTTCGATGCATATCTGGGCCTGATCGTAACCACGGGAGAGGTTCAGGCCTAAGGAGGAACCGACCACCAGAAGGTGGTGGCCAGATGGCGCCACCACGGGGACGGCCGGTCCCGGGGGCGGCCGGTCCCCCAGTGGGTCCTCTCGGGCCCAGTCTTCGGAGGCGGTGCTCTAGGCGGTTCCCTAAGGGCGGTTTCACCTCCTTCCAAACCTAGAGATGCCCGAACCATCCTATTCTAGCTATAAATAGATGGTGCTCCACCATTCTCAACACACATCATTTTAGAGTCATCTACCTCACACCTCTCACTTGTATCTTTAGAGTAGTACTAGTAGTTTGTGAGCAAGGCAAGAGCTATCGAGGAGAGCTTGTCTCCTTGGAAGAAAAGGATCATCTTGGTATGAATACAATTCGGTCTTCTTCCATGAGCAAGTTCTTATCTTATTTATATGATCATGCATATGAACTAGAGCAAAGTTATGATCTTGTTATGAGCATAATATATGGACTAGAATATAGTTTATGTGTCATGTTCTTGACTTGTTCATCGTCGTTCTTCATTGTTCATCGAATTAGTATGAATAGAGGAAGAACTAGGAATGAGGTGATGGTTCGTCGTGCCTTCTTGGTTGCTCTTAACCTAGCCTGTCAATCCGAAGGGTTGGGGTCCACGGAGGTTAGAAGTTGTTTCCAAGTACATGAGCATGGTGCTCAGGTATGCGGAGATCGGCGAATATGTCGGTATCCCACGGGCAGAGGGGTAGGGGGCAGGTGGTGACAGCCCTGTCCATCCCTAGCACTCCCCCACGTTCGGATATTGAAGTAGGAGTTCGTAAAGTCTCTATCGGCTGGCAGACCAGCTGCGGGGATCTCCTTATTACCCTAGACTTAGTCCTGATACTAGACTTACTAATTATGTGTGTTGCTAGTAGTTCTTTGGATAATTATATATGACCAATGCCTGCTCAGTTAGTTATATTCTTTTATTCTTTATTTTCCCTTTTTATCCTTGAGGTTGACCCAAATGTGTGTCCACTATTTTGAAATCATGTCTTATTCCTGTTTACTCTTTGCCTACCATTGCACTCAATAAGTGATCATGTTTACACCACGCTTGATGCATATTGCCCTCCTACGGGAAATTATAAATACGACACCCTTGAATACTCACAGGTTGAAATGCTACAATGATAGTTCTGTGCGCTTGCAGAGTAATCTTATTTCTTACTGAGCTATCGATTGGCGTACCTAAGTACCATTACTTAAGGATTGTAATTCTTGTCCACCCCACGGCGCCGTGTCACAGTTTTGCATATTGTAAGTAATAATGGAAGCACTCCTAAGCAAGAAAAGGTTACGTACCACTTTTTCCTCTGCTACCCCATCGGCAGACGAACTGGTCACTCTCGCACCATCCGCCACTACCGCTATGGCCAAGACACTCCGTGACTACTCCACTCCCGTTGTTGCCAACGTGCCCGTTGGGCCTGCTGTCAATGTTGGAGATGGAAATTTTGAGATCCGTACGGGCCTTATCTCAATGGTGCAGGCGAGTCAGTTCTGTGGCTTGCCAAGTGAGGATGCAAATGCTCACCTGCAACACTTCCTTGAGCTGTGCGACACCATTGTCATCAAGAATGTCGCACAGGACAGCATCAGACTTCGCTTGTTTCCTTTCTCCCTCACGGGGAAAGTGAAGCAATGGTTCTACCAAAACAAGGAAGCCGTTAACACGTGGGACAAATGTTCCATGGCGTTCCTCGCCAAGTTTTTTCCCATGAGCAAGACCAGCGCTCTAAGGGGAAAGATTTCAAACTTCCAGCAATCTTCGCTAGAGTCCATCCCCGAAGCTTGGAAAAGGCTTCAGGAATACATCCGAGCCTGTCCTCATCATGGAATGGAAGATTGTCTCGCGCTCTAAAACTCCTATGAAGGCCTCACGGCCATTTCGAAAGGGCACGTAGATGCCGCAGCTGGATGTGCATTTCTCTCCCTCACCATCGCGGATGCAACTGCACTCATTGAGAAGATGGTGGCCAACCAGAGTTGGGGAGAAGGAAGAAAAACACAAAAAGGCACGCATACCGTGAAGGAGACGGACTTGCTAGCCGCAAAAATAGACTTGCTGATGCAGAAGCTGGACGATCGTACCACCAACCCTACCATGAGTACCGTCCAGGCCATGGACTCACACATGGTATGTGAAGTCTGTGGGAACGTTGGCCACTCGGGGAACAACTGCCCCGAAACCCAAGAAGAAGCTTCATACGTCAATAATGGGTTTCGCCAACCTTAGCAAGGTAATAACGGGTGGAACAACCAACACCGCCCGCAAGGTAATAATTTTAATTCAAATTACATTTCAAACCAACCTTCCTTAAAAGACCTCGTGTTAGGACAAGCTAAGATCAATGAGAATCTGACCAAAAAGCTATCTTTCAATGATAAAATGTTTGAAAATATAAATGCAAAGCTTGAAACTCTATCTTCTTCTGTTCAAAATCAAGCAAGTTTCAACAAAATGATAGAAACCCAAATGGTTCAAATAGCTGCTTCTATCCCTGTCAACAATGCGGGAAAAATCCCGGGGCAACCCGAGGCATCTCCCGAGTGTGCTCATGCAGCTGCAGAGCAATAAAGGAAGAAGAGTCTTGCCAACGGGCTGTAAACGTTGAGCCCTTGCCGAAGGTTATCGGCAGTTATCTAAAAATAAATAAATATAAAGAAATAAATAAATATCTGAAGGGGCCCACACCATCTTTCAAGCTTGGGGGAGGTGTCCCCACTCAGGTATTGTATCTTATTCTTTTGAAAAAAATAATAAATATATATATACTTATATAATTTATATATATATTTCATAAAATTATTTTCATGCATTTAAAAAGAGTTTCCCTCTTTCTAGTTTTATAAAACTCTATTTTTAGTCCAAAATAAACTATTCTCCAAAAAATCTATAAAAATCATTCTTAGAAAATTTAGATTTTCCTATATCTAAACCTTATTTTTTATTAATTTTTGAAAACCAAAAAGTTTCAAATAAATTTGTGGAAAATCAAAATCTGGGGCAAAGTTTCGAATGGGAGTCATTCGTAACCGGCTACCTCTTGGGGGTAGCCATTGGAGGGCGCTGCAAAAAGACAGGACAGAACTGGCCCAACCAGGGAACCGGCCGGTCTCAGGGGAGACCGCCCCCAGCCCAACGGCTCTGCGGCGTGGCCTTTTGCCAACGGCTACTAGCCGTTGGAAGCTATACTCCCCCGCCTGCGATCAAGCCTATAAATACCAGAGAGTTCGGGTGGAGCTCTTCACCCCACTCACACTCATATTCTTTCTCTCCCTCCATCACTCTCTTGCTCCACCACTCTCCAAATACTTTTCACAAAGTTCAAGTGCAAGAAAATTCTGCAAGAACCTCTTGCATTTTCCACCACAAAGCAAGCTCTCGTGCTAAGCTCACTCACCATGAGTGGGATCGGAGGTCGGATTTCTGGCATGTTTCGGAAAGGCCGTCGCTCTCATGGGGAGTCTAGCCAAGGCCCCCCGCAAGTGAGGAGAGCCCGCTGCATGAAGAAGAGGAGGCGCCAAGAGGCCACGCCATCGACGAGGCCAACTCCCCCTTCATCGACTTAGAGAGCAAGCGGGAGATGCAAGCATACAACCTCCTCAAGGAACGCGAGTTCCTGCATACACCAGCCTTCGACCCACACTTTTTCCAGCAGTCAGGTATGGACGTTGAATTTAATACCATTTTCGAAAATGTTGGTTGGAGCCGAGTTGCCCCGTTGCTTGAACTTGGATCTCGTCTTTTGACCATTCAAGTCTTGGGCACTCTACAAATTGTCGATTATGGTATTACTTTCCGCTGCTTTGGGAAAGAGCATAGTCTTTATTGGAAGGATTTTTCTAACCACTTATGCTTTCATGAGCGATGCTTTGTTGACTTGGGTTTTTTTTCTCTCGGGTTATCATCGTCATACTTTTTTGGCACTTAATAACCGGACAAAATATGACTGGAAAATTCCAACCTAATATCAACAACATCCATCATCCTACTTTGAGATTTATGCTTAAGTGGATTGCTAATTCTTTCTTTCCTAGAGAGGACACTCATCATGCTTATGATATTGAGTTGAAGTTGCTTTATGCCGTGCTTAAAAAGATTAAAGTCGCTCCTGTCTATGATATTGTTAAGCACTGGTTGAATTCTTTCAAAACTTCTACACCTATCATGTGCACTTCACTCATCACTCGTCTTGCCACTAGTATTGATCCTCATGGTGCTAATACTATTGTTTATTTCTCCACTCCTCGCATTATGCTCAATGAGTTCTATTTCGTGCAAGCCCACACTTTAAAACATGACGAATCGGGATAGAATTTGGTATTTTATTTTCCGGGATATATAAACGAGATACCGTTACCTAACCCGGATCTTGCTTTATATAAATCCGCATCTCTCACCTTCGACCTTGTTGAGAAGGAAGAAGCACGCAGGAGTTCTGTTTCCCGCAGGAGATCACGAAGGAGAGGAGTACAGGAGGAGGAGTCTGCACCATCCGTATAGCCTACACCGCCAGCCTGCCCACCATGACACCAGGAATGGGATGGTCCCCTGTCATGTCTACACCCGGGTTTACCCCTGGGTATGGATATGGTATGGGACACATTCCTCACCCTCACGGGGCTGGAGGGTCAGGGTGGCAGCACTCACATGAGGCAGGAGGATCAAGGCAGCACAAGCATGTGCACTCCTCAGATTCTGAAGGCATGCCACCTCCACTTCACCCACAGCTGGTCACATTAGAGATTCTTAACACACGCATGGGAGGACTAGAGCTGCAAAACAGGCAGATCCAAGATACGCTCAACGCTCACATCCAGATTGCCACTCAATGGCATGAGCAGTACCAGCAGCACTTCGTGGACCTCGAAGATGCAAACCGGCGGCGGCACGTGGCACAGATGGCCTACCTTCGGTCTATGGGACAGTTTCCGGGACCTAGGCCTTGAACTAGCTTGGAGGAGGAGACCCCACAGAGGTAACATGTATCTTTAAATTTCTCGCATTTTTTAATTCTACAATTTTATTTCCTTATTAAAAAATAATAATAATAAAATAAAATATTCCACTCCCATATGTGCTAATATATGTTAGTTTCTCTTCTGTTAAAATGATGAATAGTTGCTCTGTCTATAATTCGTTTGTGCCTAAGTTATGACTTAGTATTCCTCAAGATTTAAGTTTGTTGGCTAAAAATGTCTCATTCTGAGAACTTGAAATCTTGTGGGTTGCAATTGCAAGATCCTTTTTTAAGTTGTTGCAAGATATGAGATGGTACAAATAGACTTTGTTATGACTTTGTTCTAATAGAAACTCGGCATCCGGAGTTTTCTTTTCAAAAATTCAAAAATCAAAAGTTTCCCAATGATTATGAAATACCTACCAAGGTCATATGACATGCTCTACTTTTGCAAAACCTTAGTCATATGCTGCTTGCAGAACTTTGAGTCGAGTCAAAAAGCTGAGACCTAGTGAGATTATAGTCATGCACCCATGATTGAGATTCACGTACACCCACCAAATAAAGCCGACTCTCACCCTGAGAGTTGCGCACAACATGCACCCTTCCATCCACCAAAAAAATACGCTAACTCTTACCCTGAGAGTTGCGCCCTCTGTTTTTACCAAATAAAAATGACCGACCCTCACTATGAGAGTCGCGCATTCTTCATACAAAATTTTCACTCCTTGCATTCGCCATCGTGACATCTCTCCATCCATAAGTTTCCATACGTCAATAAAAAGATATGTGCTATGAAAATAAAAGAAGAAGAAGAAAAGAAAAAAAGAAGACCAAGGGGCATGAGAAAACAAATGGGAAAGAAAATCCAAATACCCGTTCAAAAAAAGGAAAAAAAGAGGATGATCTTTCTATAGCCCATATCTCTCCAAAAGACTTTGTTCCATCCAATAAAAGAAAGTCATGATGCATGGAGTGCCAAAAAAAATTTAGAGATAGGTTTCCACCATATTTATATTCCACACACTTGCACATCTCAATCAAAGTGTATGACTTGTATCTCCTTATGGTCCGGTCTTTGACTCAGCAATACAGGTGATGTAAGTATGCCCACATACCTACATAAAAACTCCACTCTCAGCCTTAGTGGTAGGATTTAAAGGCAACACTACAATGCCTTTGGTGAGGTAATCATACACATTGAGCGATTAATAGAATCATTTGAGGAACTTGTTTTATTTTATAAAAATTCATAAAACCTCCGGACAGAAGGTCTATCAAAGAATGAATGATTATTGAATCTTTTATAACCATTCTGTCTTGCAACCGCTCAAGAAATTGGAGAAGCTACAAGCCCCATAAGAAATCAAGGTACAGAGTGGATAGAATGCCAACCTATTTAAATTGCGAATGAATGCTTTCTTGTAGGCATGGCACTTATGAATTATATCTGCATCGTAGCAACTCCTGATCAATAAGCATACTTAGCTATTTGCTCGGGATAAGCAAAGGTTAAGCTTTGGGGTCTTGCTGGCGGTCCTTATGGATCATTTCTATGCAGCCAACTTAGACTAAAAAGAAGAAATACAATCATATTCTAGCACATATGCCTTTACTACTAAGAAGTTCCACTTGTACCCCTAGTATTCATGTTTTGCAGGTTTAATGGTGTAAGAAGTGGAAATGCACAATATCATGGAGAAAGCGCAAAAGCCAAAGACGTATTCAGCAAATGCGCAAACAAGAATAATAAAGAAGCTCACCTTCAATGCATATCTAGGCATGATCGTAACCACGGGAGAGGTCCCGGCCTAGGGAGGAACCGACCAACAGAAGGCGGTGGCCAGATGGCGCCACCAGGGGGCAGCCGGTCCCGGGGACGGCCGGTCCCCCCGTGGGTCCTCCCGGGCCCAGCCTTCGGAGGCGGTGCTCTAGGGGGTTCCCTAAGGGCGGTTTCACCCCCTTCCAAACCTGGAGACGCCCGAACTGTCCTATTCTAGCTATAAATAGATGGTGCTCCACCATTCTCAACACACATCATTTTGGAGTCATCTACCTCACACCTCTCACATTTCTTTGCAAAAATTTTCAAAACCTCCGGAAAGATGGTTCATCTTGGGATGAATGATAAGCAATATCTATGAATCTATTTAGTCTTGCAATCACCCAAGACTTGAGATGGCTAAAAGGCCCCATTTGTTTCAAGATAATAGCAGGGTGGATAGCATGCTGATTTATTCAAATTACGGTGGAAAACTTTGTTATAAACTTGGTACATTTGAAATATGATCGACATTGTAGCAACTCCTGATCAACAACCATACTTAGCTATTTTCTCGGGATGAGCAAAGGTTAAGCTTGGAGGTCTTGTTGGTGGTCCTTATAGATCATTTTTAACTACCAACTTATGCCGAAAGGGAGAGAAACTATCATACTTTAACACATAAACATATGCTATTAACAGAGTTCCACTTGTACCCCTAGTGTTTATGTTTTTGCAGGATTTATGGTGAAACAAGTGGAAGCGCACAATACCAATTGGAAAGCGTAAAAGAGAAATGTGAATTCAGAGAATGCGCAACCAAGAATAACAAAGAAGCCCACCTTTATTACAAATCTGGGCCCATTCGTAACCATAGGAGAGGTCTAGACCTAGAGGAGAACCAACCACGCGAAGGCAGTGGCCAAACGGGCCCACCAGGGGACCGACCAGTCCCGGGGGCGGCCGTCCCCCTGGTGGGGCCTCTCGGGCCCAGTTTTCTTCTGGCAGTTGTAGGGCGGTTCCCCAAGGACGGTCCCACCTACGATCAACACAGATGGAAAGTGGAAACCACCCTTTGGAGGTCGGTTTGGGTCCTTCCATGTGGGGATGATCCTTTTGCGTAGAACCCCCTCCTCTCAAGCTATAAAAGGAGGCCTCCTCTCTACACCAACTCATGAATTCATTCACCAACACAAGAGGTCACAATGTAGAGAGGAAGAGCAAGCTCCATTCCATTAGCTTCTAGCTGATTTAGTATAGGGAGTGAGAGAGGGCAAGATCTGGAGAAAGAGCTGAGTCGAAGCAGTTCTGCCTCTGGGTGGACGAAGTGCCGGGCTTGTCGGCTCTCGATCCAACTTGTACCTCTACGATCGACTTGCTACTTGAAGTAAGAAGTTCGTGTTCAACTTTGGTTTGATTCATTAAGCATGTTACTTTCATAAAGCTACTTGTTTGTGAGATCGTCGTTCGTCCTTTGTTCGAATGCTCTAGTAAGAGGACTCCTAATAGAGACGGATGTTCCTGTACGCCGCTGAGTAGTAGTCGCCTTCGTAGACGTGGTGTCTAGGTCAGAGTCTACCTTCGTATGTTGCGCGCGCCCATGGGCAGAGGGGTAGGTGGCAGGTGGTGACAGTCATGTCCACTCGTACCAGCATACCCCCATGTTCGGCCGCGGAATAGTGTTGATACTGGTATCGCTTGGCAGACCAGGTGCGTCAGTGGGCCTAAAGCAAGCAAGTAGGGGGAAAGTTACCATCGCTTATATGCGTTTGAACTTAAAAGAACCTCTCTACCCAAGCTACCCCTTTCGTCTCTTCTGAGTAAACTAATTTAAGAGACTAAGTATGAAGACCATTCCTCTGGAAAATTACGATACCCTGAATACTTCAGGGCGAAGGCTACAACGATACTTCCGTGCGCTTGCGGACTTTTCTGCTGATGCTAAGAAGCGCCAACAAGCTTTCTGGCGCCGTTGCTGGGGAACGGTTGTCGTATTTATCTCCGAACCTAGTTCACCCATGTATTCTTGTGTTTTATCAAAAAAAATCTTTTATCTTTTCTTTTTATAAAAACAAAATATTCCTTTTTATCCATCTCTTCACCATGAAGCCAGCTCCAAGTTCAAAATTCTTCTGCTTCAAAGGGGGAGTTCTTAGAACCACATTCTTTTTCAAAACCAAAATTTCCATCCAGTTGTGAACTTCACCTGAGATTCAAAGCTATGGTTCGGACAAAACCCTTCTTTGGTCACGACAATGAAAATTCTTTTGACCATTTGCAAAAATTTGAGGAATTGTGTTCGTGCCTATGCATTCCTGACATGACACAAGAAATTGTTAAGTGGAAGTTGTTTCTGTTCTCCCTCAACAGGAGGCAAAACAATGGTACACTGATGCCACAGAAAGTACGAATGGAGAATGGGATGAACTTAAGATCAAGTTTTATCATGCATTCTTACCCATGTCTCGTATCGCCGCTCTACCAAGGGCAAACCTCGATTTTGAGCAAAAAGAGAAGAAGTCCGTAGGTGCAGCCTAGGCCAGGTTTACAATGTTTATACATGCTGACCTAGACTTGTCTTTATCCGATAATGTGCTTTTGCATATCCTTTGTTCGGACATAGACATAGATGCTACCCTATGCTTTGACATAACCGTTGGAGGACCGTTTTCATTAAAAACCATGACGAAATAGAGGAAAATCCTTGTTTGTATCCTAGAGAAGCACGCTTCTCCCGCCATCATACCCAAATCCCTCCATACAAGGGAATGTCAAGTTCTGAAGAGCCCTCAGCAGCCGAATCTTTTCCCTTGCCACCCTTCGATTCGTCTGTTGAGCCCTCGCCCGAACCACGAACACCGAAGGAAGGAATGTTTTATCCTTCGGAGTTCGCTATCAAAATTCGAGGATTATGGCAGAACTTCGAAACATTTCTTGGCACAAAATTCTGACATTTCTTAGGAAGTCTCCCCTAATGCGGAGTCATCGAAAGTACGGTTGTTGCTTGTTGGAAGTGAAACGTTCTTCTGAAGAAATTCAGATTCTTTCACCTCCCACAACCATGTCTTGCTCATTAAAGGGGACTTCCGTGAAAGCCCTACACAACCTCATAGTTGGGACTACTTTCATTCCAGCAAAAACCCTTTTAGGGCGATATGCCGCTAGTCCCGACCGACAAACTTTTCAGAAGTCCATCCGGACTCATCTTTGAGTTTTGTGGGATTGTTAGGGTTGTGCCATTGGAAATTAACGAAACCGAAGTTTCTTATACTTCCTCATCTATGCCATCCTCGATTTTGATCTTCTCATAGGGCACCCTCTTGAAAATCTCATCTATATATATAAGAAAAAGAAAAAGGGAGCCCCGATGAGAAGTTTGAAAGTTTTGCTCCTGCCAGCCATAGCACTTGCTCGAAAACCTAAAGGCGAAGCAAAGCTACTTGTTCGAGTATGCGAATCATTCTCCTGTGCCCTTGCTCGAACAAGATGCATGTCCCTCCGGCCATCAAGAACATTGTTCTCGATAATGGTCGAGGTTTAGTGATCATCCTCCATGATATATCTTTTGAGAATGAAAACTTCCATGCCACGGACATGCCCGAAGCAACAACTCTAGAGCCAAGAAGGGGCCCGCTAACAAGCATGGTTTTGAGGTCCCTCACGTTTCATGCTTAAGGTCTCCAGAGTTTGTTTCGCTTCGGACCACCTGCTTCTACGAGGATCTCGCAACCATCTCTTGATTCTAGTTGTTCAATTTTTTTTGAGAGAATGGTTGTGAACGCTTATGTTTGTCATGAACATTGCAAATCCCATAGTAGTACGATGGTGCGTACCTTGCAGCTTGAATTTTAATGCCTATGATTGGTGGTAAAGCTGGGAACTACACCACCATTGATTGCTGCAAGAAGAAGTTCCCACGGTCAAGCTTAAGACCATAACTTAAGCACTGCCGGGAGATACCCCGGATTATCCTTAAAAAATATATATATTTTATTATTATTAGTATTGTTATTTTCAAAAAATATATATATATCTCTTCTTTGAATGGTGAGGGCATGTAGTCAAGTTAGTATGCACCTTCGGGTATGTCGCTAACCATTTCAGGAAAGATTAAGAAGAACTCGGGTCATATGATGGTTGACGACATGGAACGACGTCAACTACAAAAGCTTGATGCACTCTTAGGTAATGGAACACACTCGTAAGAAGGCCCTAACTCTGCACTTGACTTTTATGCAAAAGTCCAAGTGTGAGGAGGACGGTGAGAAACCCAAGTTCCATGCACACCAAAAGGTCATTAAAAAAATGATGACGAAAATGTCAGCCTCGCCTTAAAAAAAGAGAAGAAAAAATGAATGAAAGAAAAAAAGAAGAGAGATGAGGGAGACTAAAAAAGCAAAAGAAAGAAAACTACGAAAAAAAGAAAAAAAAGATTGGAGTCTCCCTCTTCTGAACCTTTGCTAGTATCATCAAAGCCCATGGCCTATGCGCATTGATGTGTGTGTGGCCTGGCTTTGGAGATCACCTGAGCAAAACCATCATTGTAGCCGCAACAACAACTTCAACGCCTCATACATATATATTACCAGTATATATACTCAGGTATGCGATGGTAAATAAATGTTCACCAACTTCTTATAACTGTCTTCATTTGATCAATGAACTTTGAGTTGTTGACATAATCAATGAAAGTAATCTGATATGGAGATAAACCAAATCATATCTTTCTCTGCATCTTTATCTTTGCCTTGTTTATAAAAAGTTGAGTGAACAAGTTTTCAATAAAACTAATAAAGAAATAATAATAAAATCTTTCCTGCTCTCTGGTCTTATAGCCAATAGAGTCCTTGCTTGTTGTTGTTGCTCTTGTTTTGTTTTCTTTTTAACAAAATAAAGCAGGTACAAGAATAAGTGTGGGGGAGATCTCTCAAGCATACCTAACACACCTTCGAGATCTCCCTTGCACGTTGCTCAACACCGAGTGACTCATCACGCAACAAGGACAGGACACATGACTTCCATAAACCTCCTTCATCTTCAACGGTGGTTTGTGCAATACCTCTCTCACTCCTTTGACCAACCATGACTCCATGCATATCTTGGATCACACTTCATTTAAAGATTCTAAAAAACACAACAAAGGGGAGTCATGGTCGCAATATTCCTTTTAGTTAGAAGCTTGCATGAGTTGTTCCTCCTACATTTGTCGTGCATGCGAGTCACTAATATGCAGGAGTTACCAATAAACGACTTGCTACGCGACGACATGCTACTAAAAGTGATGGACTCCAACCCACGCCTTGGTAGTCACCTGAGATGGAAACCGAGCCACCACAGCGACAACTCTGATGCTTCATCCATACATGCTATTGGTACTCACATTCAGGTATGTCAAGGTAATGTTGACCAACTCATTCACTCATATTTGTCTCCATAAAAATATAATATCATGCTCTTCCTCTGTTCATGCCATATGCTCTGAGTTTGGGTGTATTCATATGAGTACACTTGTGGTACATCCATAGGCTTTTTAATTGAAGCATGGTGCTTAGGTTAAACTAGCCTTCTTTAATCAAAATTGTGACATGGTGTTGCATTTTGATTAATGAACTTTGAGTTGTTATCATGAATAATGGAAGAAATTCATGTTGGAGATGAAGAAAGTTATGCCTTTCTTTGCTCTCCTATCCTAGCCTTGTTTGAGTTTGAAAAGATTGGCTGAGCAAACTTCTGACTAGGTTCCTTTGTTCAAAAATCTGTCTCCATTGAATGACTCTTGGTTATCCTGTCATATTTCCTTTCTCTGTGCTAGTAAGTTTTGGTTTGGAAGTGTTGGTCCTACATCTTTAACTAACCTCGTTGTTTAGTTTGAAGCTGGGATGTGAGATCATGCCTCTATAGGATTTTTAATGTAAGCATGGTGCTTAGATTCTTAAGCCTACCTTGACAAATTAGACGTGGTGTCTAGTTTGATCTTGGAACCAAAGCTGCTAGTATAGATTTTGGTTAATCTTATGGACTAACCCCTTGCAAAAATTTATCAACTCCATGAGGGTAAGTCTTTAGATGACAGCAGAGACAAGTATTTCTTAGGTGAACCTCGAAAAGAAAAAAATAAAAAATATAATGATAAATAAAATCTTGAAGAAAAAGAGTAATTTATCTTCCAACCCCAAGTTTTGTTGTCTTGTTATCTCAATACCACCATAAAAACAAGCTTGGGGGGAGCTTCCTAGCACGCTCAAGAGAGGCCACGAACTGCACATCAAGCTGAGGCACCACCAATTAGCGGCACCCCCAGGTGAACCACATTGGTAAGTCAAAAGCATGCTTGGGGAGGGCTCCCACAAAGGTAAGTTGTATCTCACATTTCTTTTTAAAATTCTCCAACTTAAAAAAATGGTGAGATATGTTCTCCTCTCTCATATGTGTTAAGATGTGTTAGTTTCTACCCTTGTTGAAATGATGAACAGTTGCTCTGTCTTATGTTTCACCTGTACCCATTTTATAATCGAGCTTTCTCTAAGGTTTGGGTTTATCAGCTAAAAATGTCTCATCCTAAAAACTTGGACTAATGGGTTGCACATGCTTAATCTTGTCTAAGTTATTGCCTGATATGATATGGTGACATGGGCTGCGCTATGACTTTGTTCTGAGTGAAACTTTACATCCGGAGCTTTATTTTCGAAAACTTTCAAAAACAAAAGTTCCTCAATGATTATGAAATACCTACCAAGGTCATATGGCATGTTTCAATTATGCAAACCTTTTAGTCATATGCTGCTTGTGGAACATTGAGTTAGGTCAAATTGTTGTGACCTAAGTGAGATTATGGTCATGCACCCATGATTGAGATTCACATGCACCCACCAAATAAAGCCAACTCTCACCCCGAGAGTTGCGCACAACATGCATCCATCCATCCACCAAAAATATGCCAACTCTTACCCTGAGAGTTGCGCACTCTTCAACCAAATAAAAATGCCGACTCTTACCTGGAGAGCCGCGCATTTGTTATCCACCAAATAAAAATGCCGACTCTTACCCTAAGAAGCCGCGCATTCATTTTTCACCATATAATTACTCCTCGCATTCCATCATAACATCTCTCCAGCCAAAGTTCTTCAAATACTAACAAGAGATATGGGTTATGCTTAAAAGAAAAAAAACAAAAACCATGCCAAGGGCATGCAATAAACAAACGAAAAAAAGAGTTCCAAGTACCCGTTCAAAAAAAAGAAGAAGAAAAAAAAATAATAGTATGGATATATGATCTTATAGCCCATATCCCTCAAAAAAAGTTTCATTCCATCCAATATAGGAGAAATTCATGATGCATGGAGTGCCAAAATATTTAGAAATTAGGATTCCACCATCTTCATACTCCACACACTTGCACATTTCAATCAAAGTATATGACTTGTATCTCCTTGTGGTTCGGTTTTTGACTTAGCAATATATATGATGCAAGTATGCCCACCTTTATACCTGCCCAAAACTCCACTCATAAGCCATAGTGGTAGGATATGAAAGGCCACATTACAATGCCTTTGGTGAGGTATTCATACACTTTGAGCGATCGAGAGAATCATTTGAGGAACTTACATTTCTTTGCAAAAATTTTCAAAACCTCTGGAAAGATGGTTCATCTTGGGATGAATGATAAGCAATATCTATGAATCTGTTCAGTCTTGCAATCACCCAAGACTTGAGATGGCTAAAAGGCCCCATTTGTTTCAGGATAATAGTAGGGTGGATAGCATGCTGATTTATTCAAATTACGGTGGAAAACTTTGTTATAAACTTGGTACATTTGAAATATGATCGACATTGTAGCAACTCATGATCAACAACCATACTTTGCTATTTGCTCGGGACGAGCAAAGGTTAAGCTTGGGGGTCTTGTTGGTGGTCCTTATAGATCATTTTTAACCGCCAACTTCTGACTAAAGGGAGAAAAACTATCATACTTTAACACATAGGCATATGCTATTAACAGAGTTCCACTTGTACCCCTAGTGTTTATGTTTTTGCAGGATTTATGGTGAAACAAGTGGAAGTGCACAACACCAATTGGAAAGCGTAAAGGAGAAATGTGAATTCAGACAATGCGCAACCAAGCATAACAAAGAAGCCCACCTTTATTACAAATCTGGGCCCATTCGTAACCATAGGAGAGGTCTAGACCCAGAGGAGAACCAACCACGCGAAGGCGGTGGCCAAACAGGCCCACCAGGGGACCGACCGGTCCCGGGGGCGGCCGCCCCCCTGGGGGGCCTCGGGCCCAGTTTTCTTCTGACAGTTGTAGGGCGGTTCCCCAAGGACGGTCCCACCTACGATCAACACAGATGGAAAGTGGAAACTGCTCTTTGGAGGTCGGTTTGGGTCCTTCCATGTCGGGATGATCCTTTTGCATAGAACCCCGTCCTCTCAAGCTATAAAAGGAGGCCTCCTCTCTACACCTATTCATGAATTCATTCACCAACATAAGAGGTCACAATGTAGAGAGGAAGAGCAAGCTCCATTCCATTAGCTACTAGCTGATTTAGTATAGGGAGTGAGAGAGGGCAAGATCTGGAGAAAGAGCGGAGTCGAAGCAGTTTTGCCTCCGGGTGGACGAAGTGCCAGGCTTGTCGGCTCTCGATCCAACTTGTACCTCTACGATCGTCTTGCTACTTGAAGCAAGAAGTTCGTGTTCAACTTTGGTTTGATTCGTTAAGCATGTTACTTTCATAAAGCTACTTGTTTGTGGGGTCGTCATTCGTCCTTTGGACGAATGCTCTAGTAAGAGGACTCCTGATAGAGACGGATGTTCCTGTACGCCGCTAGTGTAGTAGTCGCCTTCGTAGACGTGGTGTCTAGGTCAGAGTCTACCTTCGTATGTTGCGCGCTCCCACGGACGGAGGGGTAGGTGGCAGGTGGCGACAGCCCTGTCCACTCGTACCAGCATCCCCCCATGTTCGGCCGCGGAATAGCGCTGATACTGGTATCGCTTGGCAGACCAGGTGCGTCAGTGGGCCTGAAACAAGCAAGTAGTGGGAAAGTTACCATCACTTATATGCGTTTGAACTTAGAAGAACCTCTCTACCCAAGCTACCCCTTCCGTCTCTTCTGTGTAAACTAGTTTAAGAGACTAAGTACAAAGACCGTTCCTCTGGGAAATTATAATATCCTGAATACTTCCGAGTGAAGGCTACAACGGTACTTCCGTGCTCTTGCGGACTTTTCTGCTGACGCTAAGAAGCGCCAATAGACTCCATAGCCGGCTGTGAGCTGCTCAGCTTCCTCGACTGCTACTCCAGCTATCATCAAATCACCCTGAACGAAGAAGACCATGAGAAAACCTCCTTTATCACCCCCTTCGGGGCCTACTGCTACAAGATTATGACCTTCGGCCTAAAGAACGCCGGCGCAACAAATCAGCGAGCCATCCAGGCATGTCTCCATGACCTCATTCCGGACATCGCTGCAGCTTATGTTGATGACGTCGTCATAAAAACCCAAAAGGCTGAAGACCTCATCTCCAATCTCTAAGCAGTCTTCGAGAAGTTGTCTGCTTTTCAACGGAAGTAAAATTCCACCAAGTGCATTTTCGGCGTTTCATCAGGCAACCTGCTCAGTAACATCATCAACAAACGAGGCATCCTCTCTAACAAAGAGAAGATCGTGGCGTCATGCAAATGAAGCCACCGACCATCGTCAAGGACGTCCAGAAACTCACAGGGTGCATGGCTGCCCTGAGTCGATTCATCTCCAGGTTAGGCAAAAAAGGACTCCCCTTCTTCAAGCTACTCAAGGCCGGCGAGAAATTTGTCTGGTCGGAAGAGACTGACCGGGCCTTCAAGGAGCTGAAGCAGTTCCTGATGCATCCTCCTCTGCTCACGGCACCGGCGAAGGCTGAGACCTTGCTACTCTACATCGCCACGACCAGCAGGGTCGTCAGCACTGCCATTGTGGTCGAGCGAGAAGATGACGGTCATGCGTATCCAATCTGGCACCCAGTCTACTTCATTAGCGAAGTCTTGAACGAGTCCAAGACTCGCTACCCGATGGTGCAGAAGTTGATTTATGCCATCCTCATCACCTCACGCAAGCTCCGCCATTATTTTCAAGCACATCCAATAGCGGTGGCCACCCAACATCCCCTCGGCAGCATCCTTCGTAACAAAGATGCCAACGGCAGAATCATGAAGTGGGTTGGGGAGCTGGGAACCTATTCCCTCAACTTCCGTAGCCGTACAACGATCAAGTCACAAGTGTTGGCCGATTTTATCGCCGAGTGGACGAGATGCAGGAGTCAGCACCTCCGGAACAGGAGGAACACTGGACCATGTACTTCGACGGATTCCTCAGCATCAGAGGCGCGGGCGCTGGCGTACTTCTCATATCACCTTCAGGTGAACGCCTCCGCTATGTGCTAAGAATATATTTCGAAGCCTCCAATAATGCTACCGAGTACGAGGCTGCCATCCACGGCCTGCAAATCACCACCGAGCTTGGTATCCGGAGGCTCATGGTGTATGAGGACTCTGCCCTAGTTATCAACCAGGTAAATACAGATTGGGATTGCAACAGTGAGAAGATGGATGCTTACGTCGCTGCAATCAGAAAGCTTGAAGGGAAATTCTTGGGCATCGAGTTTCACCACATCGTTCGAGCCGAAAATCAGGCAGCCGATGAATTGTCGAAGCTTGGCTCATCACGGGCCGATATCCCTCTCGGTGTCTTTGTCCAATACTTGGTCAACCCCTCCATCCAGACAGAAGAAGAAATCAAAGCCTCCTCATCCGATCAGAGGGTGGCGTGCGTCTCCAATTCTGAAGAGGATTGGAGAGCACCCTTCATCGCTTATCTGCTCGAAGCCAAAATCCCCGAAGATAAAACCGAGGTAGAACACCTCGTATGATGCTCCAAGAACTACGTTGACAAGCTCATGCATAAAAATGCCAAGAGTGAAGTCTTCAGAAGTGCGTAACGCGGGAAGAAGGCGTCAAGATACTCCAAGAAGTACACGGAGGACATGTGTGGCAACCACGCGGCTTCACGCACACTGGTCGGCAAAGCCTTCCGGGCAGGATTTTACTGGCCTACTGCCGTCCAAGATGCCGAGAAAATTGTGCGGTACTGCGAGGCATGCCAGTTTTTTGCCAAGCAGATTCACGCCCCAGCGCAAGAGTTACGGACCATACCCGCATCCTGGCCTTTTGCCACATGGGGACTCGACATGATAGGTCCTTTCAAGGTGGCTAAAGGAGGATACCGCTGCGTGTACATCGCCATTGACAAATTCCCCAAATGGATCAAGTACAAGCCACTGGTGAAACAAACAGCGGCCAAAGCTGCGGAGTTCTTCAATGACATCTCTCATCACTTTGGCCTACCAAACAGCATCATCACCGACCTTGGTACCACCATTACGGGAAGCGACTTCTGGGATTTTTGCGACAAAAGGAGCATCGTGGTAAAATATGTCTCGGTGGCTCATCCTCGAGCTAACGGCCAGGTGGAAAGAGCAAACAGAATGTTGCTCGATGCCCTCAAGAAATGCCTACACGAAGTCGTCGAAAGAAGCCCAGGAAATTGGATCCTCGAGCTGCCGGCGGTAATCTTGGGTCTACGAACCCAGCCCAACCGAAACACCGGCGTATCTCCTTATTTCATGGTTTACGGATCCGAGGCAGTGCTCCCGGCTGATGTCACGTTCCGATCTCCCTGAGTCGAAAACTACAATGAAGGAATATCTGACAACGCCCGAGCGGACGACATCGATAGGCTGAAAGAAGAGCGCCTGGTCTCCTTCGTGCACACGGTGAAGTACCTTGAAGGACTATGGTGATATTATAACCGCAACGTCAATGGCATGTTCTTTGTGGTCGGCGACCTTGTCCTCCGCCGCAAGCAGAGCAAGGAGGGCATGCACAAGCTTTTTTCTCCATGGGAAGGGCCATAAATAGTCAAAGCCGTAACTCGGCCAGGCTCGTACAGACTGTGTGACATCGACGGCGTTGACATCCCCAACTCCTGGAACATTGAACATCTCTATCGCTTCTATCCTTGACAGCATGTCAAGGCAGATATGTGTATCTCCGTTATATTACTTCAATAAAAGTTACATTGCTTCCCTACACATATATGTCGATATCTGCAGATTAGCAATCGCTAACATTTGTCGCCAATACATGAGTCCCGCATCTGCTCGAGCAGTCTAACTTCATCACCGCATAAGCCCCGCACGACTTCGGCAAAGCGTAAGCCCCGCAACTGATCGGGCAGCATGACTTCGCCAAAGCGTAAGCCCCGTAACTGATCGGGCAGCACGACTTCGCCAAAGCGTAGGCCCCACACCTGTTCGGGCAGCCCAACTAAGTTGACGCATAAGCCCTGCATTCAGTAGGCCTCTCAATATCGCCGCTTCAATGACTGCCCCGATAGATTCGGGAAGCCATCGCCCATGATAAGCGTAAGCCCTGACAGGCGCAGGCAGCTTCGCCACCACGTAAGCCTCAGGGACGCCTGGGCCGTTCATCTTCACTATTACGTAAGCCCCGGGGACGCTTGGTCAGTTTTAGCAGCGTCTCCACAAGCCCCGTCAAAAGGAACGGGCACCGGTTGCCGACTCCTCCAAAAAGTTACATCCACCGATTTCTCGCCGAACTACCAAAAAAAGCCCCGACTAGGCTCGGGTGCTCTCCATCTTACGTCGTTGACATTAAAGAATATCCGCGACGCTCAAAAGACTCCGCGATCATTCCAACATTAAAAACAAAGTTTACACGAACTCTGTTCAGATAAGCCCCATCTACTATAACACCCGATCACATCGTCCAATGTTTGCTATATAGGCGACCTACGAGTTTCTTTCAGATGTCTTCAGGTGTTTTCCGTCAGGAATAGCTGCATGTCGGCTGCCAAGAGCTTCGCCGCCGGCTTCGCCTCCTCTTCTAGTTGATCTTCCTGCTCCTCGGTGGTCCCACGAGCATAACCATCCTTCACTCTATTATTGTTCACGCCAGGGTAATGGGAACGTACCACGCCGAGCACATGGGCTGCTACATTCTCCGCCACATCTGTGCAAAAAGTCTTAAAGTGTCCCGATGCTTCACAGCTGCGGCGGATAATCTCAAATGGCTCCGGCGCTCTCCCTCCAAGGGCTCCAACAGATGGATTGGCAGGCGCATACTCGATGATATCAAGCATGGGTTTTATCCCCTATGCCACGGCATCGTATCATCCTTGGTGGTCTCCAAGCACTGTGACAAGTCATTCAGCTGCGCTCGCGTCCTCTGCTCCATTTCTGCAAGGACAAAAAATGTCAACAAAGAAGGAGCAAAACAGCAATCCACAAGTGCAAGAAACTCACCTAGGCGTGTTTCTTCGTTCCTCGAAGCAGCCTCCCGCAGCATCGACACCTTCTTCTCGAGCTCCTTGACTGCACCAGGAAAAAGGCGAATCAGCATGTTCCAGCAGAGCTAAGAAGAGCAGATAAGTAACACGAAGGCACTCAGACCTCATTTTACAGCGCCTTCAAAAGAATCTTGCAGATCTGCAAATCAAGAAGCTGGGCCTGAGAAGACAAGAAAAGATGGGACAAAATAACCTGCTCGGACTCCATCAAATCGGCGCAATGCTCTTGCAAGGTGTCGCGCTGCTCTCGGAGGTCATCCATCACACCGCTAAGGTGATTCACCTCTTTTTGAAGTTCTTCATTCTTAAAGGCAGCCCCGGCCAAGCGATGAAGAGTCTTTCGATGATCTTCAGCTGTATCATGGACCACCTGGTCAACACCAACGAAGCAATTAACAGCAAATAAAGATGAGATAAGCATCTTCTAAAGAAAGATTACCTGCACACGCGAAGACAACTGACCCAGACGGCGGAGCACCTTCCTAAGGTCGGTTCGTGTCTCGTTAATGTCAACCTTCAGTGCCTCAAGTTCGTCATCTGCCAGCTCCTCCTCCACTGCAAAGGCATAGGTGTCGCCAACCCGCCATAAGGTCCGCAGCACCGCCGGTGGGACCCTGCCTGCAGCTTCCCGCGAGATTTCTTCGACATCCTGCTCGGGAGGCGCCGCGCTGTAAGACGGACGATCCTGACGCTTCTGATCAGCACTCGACGGTGGTGCTAAGCCATGAGGCTCAGACTTATGATCTCCTCCAGTGTCTTCATGCGGCTGCTCCACACCTCGACCAAGCGGCGAAGCTGGCGGTGTAGGAGTACGCTGTGGCAGTTGCTCTGTCGGTGGCGTCTGGTGGCTCACCGCAGGATCTTCCAGCGGGATCTCTTGCATGTGTGCATCCAGCGGCGATTCTTCTGGTGCTTCCAGCGACTCATGATCCGAAGGCCACCCGGCGGCGATACCACCACCACTTCCGCTCTTCGGCTGCTCGTCGCCAGCAGCTCCACCACTTGCCTTTTCCTCGATGTCCTCGGTGGAGGGTCCCCTGAATTACGACACGGCCTCCATGGTCACTGGCGATTAAGAAAAACACTCGACGAAGAAGTATGATAGAGAAGACATTGGTTACTCACATCTCCGACCGGACTGCTTTTTCCAACTAGCAGTCCCTTCATCGGGACCCGGATTACTGCTCGGAGGGACTTCCCCTTCCGATGCTTCGGCGCCGGCTCTTCGTCCTCACTCGAGCCCGGGATCACCGCCTGACAACGGGTTTGTTCTTCGGAAATCTTCACTGGCCCTTCGGGCCTCCGAGCTCCACTACTCGATGAGCCAATCTTCTCAGACATTGGTCGCTTACCACGGGCTGCTCTCTGAGAGAGGGTCTCTTGGTCCTCCTCTTCATCGTCAGCATCAGAGGGCTCCGTGAAGTCCTCATCTTCGCTATCGGGCTGATAAAAGCGGCGAGGGATAACTCCTTCAGGCCATTCTGCAGTAGGCACCTTGGAAAAGTACACATTCCAGTCCTGGCCATTTATCTTCAACAAATCAAATAAGGTACAAAGGATCAACATTTGGATCAGAAAACATATAGAAGAAATCTGCAAACAGTGTACCTCGAGCGGTGGATTCCCAATGTGCAAGGCCTTCTGTTGACCTCGGTTGTCGATATGTGTCCGGTTATCAAAAAGCTCCCCCAGTCAGAGTATAGCTTCAGAAGATGACATATGTTCAGGCACCTCCCTGGTCGGATCAGATTCACCGGTCCACTCATAAGCAGGATGAACCCTTTCCTTGCAGGGCTGTACCCGACGCCTTACGAAACTGGCTGCTACTCCAACTCCATTTAGCTTCATGCCCTTCAAATCTCCAACAATTCGTTCACCTGCTCCATCTCATCAGATGTGGGTTTGTCCGACCAGCTCGGCTTCCTTTCTGGTATCTGCTCGACAGCACACCGAACAGGAGGGTCCTGGTTCAGCAGATATTCCAATCCCAAAGGCTCGTATTGAGAGGAATAGAAAGATAATGAGTGGACATCCCGTCCCTCAGTTTCAGATACACACCCCTGGCAATTCGAGACCCCCTCCGTTCGATTTCACGAGCATGAACAGGTGGCGGAATAGATTGAAATGGGGAAGAATGACGATGAAAGCCTCACAGAGATGGATGAAAATGGAGACATGGAAGATAGAATTGGGGTGCAAATGGCACAAAGAGATCTCATAATAATCAAGAAGTTTGCGAAGAAAGGGGTGGCAAGGAACACCAAACCCACGGAGGAAATAATCAGCAAAGACAGTTATCTCATTGGTATTGGGCATTGGGTAGGGCTCACCTTCTGACAGCCTCCATCCAGCCGTGGCATGATTTGGCAGTAATCCCTTTGCCACTAATTTCAATATAGCTTTCTCCGTCATCGTGGAAGGCTGCCACTCGTTGTCCAGGCGGAGCTGACCAAGCTATGGTTCTTTCTCCTTCTTCAGAGGCACACGCGCACTCTTCTTAGGAGCCATTTCTTCGAAATTGATTGAAGATCTAGGGCGGCGAATGGATGAATTGAAGAAATTTGAGCAAAATTGGATTTTGGTTCGGTGGATGCAAGAACCCTAGATGGCGGCGGCTGGGGCAGGCAGTAGCAGTTGCTTGCTCGAATGGGTACTGCGCGTCGTGCAAACAAAGAAGGCAAACCGTCTTCAAGTACACTATATAGTAAAACGCGTCGGTTCATAAACTCGCATAGGGGCTATAGGTTACTTGAATGCTTGGTTGGCACTGGATGTGCTCGGTGACTTCGTCGCTTCGTCAGCGTTTCCAAGCACTAGATGTGCTCTGGGACTTTGTCATCACCTCGTCAGCGCTTCCGAGCACTGGATGTGCTCGGGGACTTCGTCGCCTCGTCAGCGTTTCCGAGCACTGGATGTGCTCGGGGACTTCATCGCTTCGTCGGTGTTTCCGAGCACTGGATGTGCTCGGGGACTTTGTCATCGCCTCGTCAGCGCTTCCGAGCACTGGATGTGCACGGGGACTTCGTCGCTTCATCAGTGTTTCCGAGCACTGGATGTGCTCAGGGACTTCGTCGCTTCGTCAGCGTTTCTAAGCACTGGATGTGCTCGGGGACTTTGTCATCGCCTCGTCAGCGCTTCCGAGCACTAGATGTGCTCATGGACTTTGTCGCCTCGTCAGTGTTTTCGGGCACTGGATGTGCTCGGGGACTTGGTCGCTTCGTCAGCGTTTCTGAGCACTGGATATGCTCGGGGACTTTGTCATCGCCTCGTCAGCATTTTCGAGCACTGCATGTGCTCGGGGACTTCGTCACCTCATCAGCGCTTTCGAGCACTGGATGTGCTCGGGGGCTTCGTCGCTTCGTCAGCATTTCCGAGCACTGAATGTGCTCGGGGACTTTGTCATCGCCTCGTCAGTATTTCTGAGCACTGGATGTGCTCGAGGACTTCGTCGCCTCGTCTATGTTTCTGAGCACTGGATGTGCTTGGGGACTTCGTCGCTTCATTAGCTTTTCCAAGCACTGGATGTGCTCGGGGGCTTCATTAACATATCACATGATCAACAAGAACAAGAATTTTGAGCCTGACACCACGTGCCTGCGTCACATACTATCAGGCTCGGGGACTAACTGGATACACTTCACCTAGCGAGGAAGGAATTAGTTCTGAAGAACCAAAAGTGGATACACTTCACTAAAGAGAAGCTCTTTTTCAATTTTTTCTGAGCTCCTTACATACGTCTGGTCGAGCAACCCTGAAGATCTGCACCTCCCGACGAATGCAAGGTGCTCGGGAACTAGCTGTGGGGGTATAAACCCGTATTCCCGCATAGCTAAACATGGGCCAAGTCATCCGACCAGGCCCAGACTACTATGGACGTGTCAGCTACACGTTCTCCAGGAGATCACTTTTATCTGCTGGTTTAGAAGTCTTGTCGCCTAAGGAAATACTTTCCTAGTATCTAGCCGGTTAGTTTCCTTGTTCGGTTAAGATTGTAATCTGATATACATGGTAAACGACTTGTAACCCTGGCCCCCGGACAATATAAGGCGGGTAGGGTATCCCCTCAAAATAGTTCATCTAATAGCAATACAATCCAGCAACACATAGGACGTAGGGCAGTACGCCTCACAGCGGCCTGCTCCTATATAAATCTTGTGTTCCTCGCTTACAGCGCACATTTGCTCGTCTCAGGCGCACCTTCACCGATCATCTACTACCTTGGATATACACCTCGGTAGACTATCGCCGGCATACCGTCGACACTCTGGGTTGCGTACGGCCTGGGTTCCCTCTATTGGAGCTTGAATCGGCTGGGTAGTTGCTAATGTTAGCCGGTTTAGTTAAGTAATTAATCAAGTAGTGCAGGAAAGGTTTCAGAGTAATGGGTACCTAAGAAGTTTTTCTTTTGCATCGTGGCCTTTTGACTATTAGCTTTTGAAGGCCAGATGATGAAGCTTTCCTCTTGTTGGCAAGAGCAGCTGCTATTCCAGCAGGAGTTTTCATCATTTGCTTCAACGACGGTGCCTGGGAGCCTAGCCGTGCAGTTGGATAGGGAGGATAATGCTCAACCTGCCCTAGTGGTTCAGATTCCGGGTCCTGCGTTAACAAAGGCTAGGATACTGCTAGTAGCCGATTTAGGTGGAATCGGTTGGCAATACTTACTGCTGATTCAGAGTTCAGGCTTTTGTCCAGAGCCCTGCATTTATCATGGACTTTACGACAGAATAGATGAGCATGCCATTGCTACCACCAGTTGTCAAAGCTTTCATGAGTGATTGAAATTTGACTCCGTTGGTCCACTGTATAGTGTGGCTGGTCTGTTCCCAGTTTGAAAACTCTGTCGACTTCTAGCCTTTCGGTATTTTCATTCCTAGGTTTTAGAAGGTTCGAGAATAGAAGCTTGGGGGCAGTTGGCCGAAACATGGTTGCCTTGCTGCAACATTTGGGTGGTAAAATTCATAAGGAGGCCAGCTGGGTTCATTGATGCTGGCGCCACGAAGATGCTTGAAGTCAACTGGCAATATGCAAGGTTTAATAATAACATTGAAGATTTCAATGGCCCTATCATCACAGCATCATGTACTAAATTTGAAATTAAAAGGCACTGGAAATTCTTCATCTTCTGCATAGGGGAACCAAATCAAGGCGTATGGTCCTAGGCCTCTGTAGAGTGCTTCAAGGAAATGGCATTAAGAACAAGTATCCATTGCCTAGAATTGATGACTTATTTGATCAGTTGAGAGGTGCTTGTGTGTTTTCCAAGATTGATCTCCGTTCAGGTTATCATCAGTTGAAGATTCGTGACTCTGACATACCTAAGACTGCATTCACTACTCGGTATGGACTGTATGAGTATACGGTAATGTCCTTTGGTTTGACTAATGCACCTGCCTACTTCATGTATCTGATGAACAAGGTATTCATGGAATTCTTGGATAAGTTTGTTGTGGTGTTCATTGATGATATCTTGATCTACTCCAAGAATGAAGAAGAGCATGCCGAACATCTGACATTGGTTTTGCAGAAGCTCAGGGAATATAAGCTGTATGCCAAGCAAAGTAAGTGCGAGTTCTGGTTGAGAGAAGTTGCTTTTCTAGGACATATTGTGTCCAATGGTGGAATTTCTGTAGACCCGAGCAAGGTGGCAGACGTGTTGAATTGGAAGCCGCCAACTGATGTGACTGGCATTCGTAGTTTTCTTGGTTTAGCTGGTTACTACCGAAGGTTCATTGAAGGATTCTCCAAGCTTGCGAAGCCAATGACTTCCTTGCTAGAGAAGAATGCCAAGTTTGTGTGGTCTGAGAAGTGTCAAGCTAGTTTCGAAGAATTGAAGAAGAGATTGACAACAGCGCCAGTGTTGGTTTTGCCGGACCTAAGTAAGAAGTTCTCTATCTATTGTGATGCTTCCCGCCTAGGTCTTGGTTGTGTTCTCATGCAAGAAGGAAGAGTCGTAGCATATGCATCGAGACAGTTGAGGAAGCATGAGTTGAATTATCCTACTCATGATTTGGAGCTAGCAGCTGTGGTGCACGCTCTGAAGTTATGGAGGCATTATCTGATTGGTCATAAGTGCGACATTTATACAGATCATAAGAGCTTGAAGTATATCTTCACCCAGTCAGAGTTGAATTTGAGGCAACGTCGTTGGTTGGAATTGATAAAGGATTATGACCTGGAAGTGCATTATCATCTAGGCAAAGCAAATGTTGTGGCCGATGCTCTTAGTAGAAAAAGTTATGCTAATGAGATTCGAACAATCATTATTCCAGCAGAGTTGTGTGCAGAGATGGAGCGTCTCAACTTGGGAATTGTGATCAATGCTGTTGAGATGGAGGTTGAACCCACACTAGAGCAAGAGATACGAAAGGCTCAGTTGGAAGATGAGAAGCTCAAAGAAATAGCAGAGAATATTGTGGTTGGAAAATCACCCGGATTCAGGCTAGATGAGAATGGAACCTTATGGTTTGGGAAGAGACTCTGTGTACCCGAAGTGAAATCCATCCGAGACGCTATACTGCGTGAAGCTCATGAGTCAGCATATTCTATACACCCAGGAAGTACCAAGATGTATTTGGATCTGAAGGAAAAATATTGGTGGATTGGACTGAAGCGTGATGTAGCAGAATATGTGGCTATCTGTGATACCTGTCAGAGAGTTAAAGCTGAACACCAGAGGCCTGCAGGATTGCTACAATCACTAAAGATACCTGAGTGGAAGTGGGAAGAAGTCGGTATGGACTTCATAGTTGGATTGCCACGTACTTCGAGAGGTTATGATTCAATCTGGGTAATTGTGGATCGACTGACTAAAGTTGCTCATTTCCTCCCCGTCAAGACCACCTATACCGGAGCAAGACTTGCAGAGTTGTATATGGAAAGGATTGTGTGTCTACATGGAGTTCCAAAGAAGATAGTGTCCGATAGGGGTACGCAGTACACCTCACAGTTTTGGCAACAAGTGCATAAATCATTGGGAACACGGTTGAATTTCAGTTCTGCATATCACCCTCAAACTGACGGTCAAACTGAACGGATTAATCAGATTTTGGAAGATATATTAAGAGCTTGTGCTTTACATTATGGAACAAGTTGGGATAAGAGTCTGCCGTATGTGGAGTTCTCTTATAATAATAGTTACCAGAAAAGTCTCAAGATGGCACCCTTCGAAGCATTGTATGGACGCAAGTGCAGGACACCCTTGTTTTGGAATCAAACTGGAGAAAGTCAAGTGTTTGGACCGGATGTGTTGAGAGACGCAGAGGAGCAAGTCCAGACAATAAGAGAGAACTTGAGAATAGCACAATCTAGACAGAAGAGCTATGCGGATACACGGAGAAGAGAACTAGCTTTTAATGTAGGAGACTATGTATATCTTAAAGTGTCCCCGATGAGAAGTGTGAAAAGGTTCAACAGCAAAGGAAAATTGGCACCAAGGTATATTGGTCCTTTCAAGATCCTAGAGAGACGTGGAGAAGTGGCATATCAGCTAGAACTCCCGGAAAGTTTGTCCAGTGTGCATGATGTGTTCCACATATCTCAGTTGAGAAAGTGTTTGAGAGTACCGGAAGAGCAGGTTCCTGTCGAGGAAATAGTTTTCAAGGAGGGTCTCACTTATGAGGAACATCCAGTGAAAGTTTTGGAGACCGCAGAAAGAGTTACAAGAAGTTGAGTTATAAAGATGTGCAAGGTGCAGTAGCATCGGTACTCTGAGGAAGAAGCTACTTGGGAAACAGAGGAAGATCTCAGAGAAAAGTACCCGGAGTTGTTTGAGTAAGCACCAACTGAATCTCGAGGACGAGATTATTTTTAAGGGGGGTAGAATTGTAACACCCGAAAAATTGCATTCTTTTAAATAGTGGGAATTTATTTAATTGTGCAATTAATTGATCATTCCAATATAGGGAAATAATAATTTTTCTCAAATATAAAATCTAACCTAGGTCATACACATGTATGATGCATTCATGCTGGAGCATTTCTTCTTTGTACTGTTGTAGCTTATTTGAATTTCTCAAATATTTCAAAACCCAATTTGAAAATCCTTTTGGAAAATGGAAAAAGGAATTAGAACAGAGCCCTTCCTCTCTCCTTTCTGGCCCGAGCAGCAGCTTGGCCTGTTTTCCACTCCCTGGCCTCAGCCAGCCCAGGTCGGATGGCCCGAGGACAGCTCGGCCGACCTGCTCCCTCCCAAGCCTTACCCCATCTGACTGACGAGTGGGACCCACGGGTCAGCCCTTCCTTCTCCACCTCCCTCGCCGCGCGAATAGAGACGCCGCTGCCGTGTTCATCCGCCGCGGCCGAGCACGCGCGCGCGAAGCGTCCCTCTGCCGTGGCTGCCAGCCCGACCCCAGCGCTCGGTGCTACCGACCTGTGGACCCACAGGACAGCCACTCCCCTGTTTCCCTCTGCTGCTCGCCGAGAGTCCGACGCGGGCAAGAAAGAAAACGGCCGAAGCCGAGTTCGTCGCCGCGTCGAGAGTCCGAAGCAGAGAAGAAATGGCCGAAGCCGATTTCTCCGCTCGCCGAGTTTGTTTCAATCTCCGAGATTGTTGTCACACCTCGGAAGTATTTAAGCAGCGCCACACCCCCCCGTAGCCGTCACCTAACCCTAGCCGACTCTTCTCGCCGCCATTGCCGAGCTCCCGCGAGAACTGAGCAGCCGCCGCCGCGAGCAATTGGCTCGATTCGCCACCAATTTCCTCTCGGTAAGCCTTTGAGGAGCTTCGCTGTGATCTTGTGAAGTTCCCGAGTGCCTTCCCCCTTCGATTTGTGCACTGACACGCCTCCGCCACCATTGCAGAGATCCACCGTCCGCCGGGTCACGCCGCGAGCTATCTCCGAGTCGATTTCCGACCTTCCCATTACCCTAGGTGAGCTTGCGATGCTCTCCCCGATCTATGGGTACCCTTCCCGACCTATTTCATGCACCGAAGGCCGAGTTCTCCTTCTTCGACGGCCCTCCGGCCATGGCGCCGCCGTCGGCCTCTGTTTTCCGGCCGAGAGCACCGCCACCCCTCCTCTCTTTTAATCTGATCCGCCGATTTTGAATCGGACGGCCGAAGAGCAGCCCATACCGATTCGGCCGGCGTTTTTGCGAATAACCCCCTGCAGTTTTTAATGCTTAGCCCGCAGCCCTTAGCGTGTTCAGTAGATTACGTTTGAAGGCGTATTTATTTTCGGTATATATGAAAATGCGTTTTCAGATTTGAATTCAAAATTGTTTCATTTATAATTTCCACGTTTTAGTTCCGATTTGAACGATTCAAATTGCGTTAGATTCGTAATTTCATAATCTATCTAATGGTACCACTGTTTCATATATTTTCCACTCTTAAAATTCGAGATTATATTTAATCTATTCTATTATAAATCTTGTAAAATTCATATCTTCCTCGTTTTAAATCCGGTTTGCGCAAACTTTATATCAGTGTGACCGTAGCAACGCGTAGATTTGTTTTATAACCTTTTTAATTTATTTTCTCTCTATTGGTGTACTGTTCTAATGAAAACTCTTGTTTGTATGCATGATTGCCCCTGTATGCGTGTGTGTTGTTATGATGGATCGAGTATAGATGGTGAGCCATACGTGGGTGATCAAGATCAGTACTGCGACAACCCGGATCACCAGGAGTTTGCTGATCAAGGCAAGTATTAGCTTGGATCATCCTTGTTGTCCTATTCACCAAATAAATAATTGCATTTGCATGTGTCTTCCTTGTTAACCATAGTTACTTCCTAGTTTCGTTATCCTGTTCCTTGCAACCTATGGGATTATGCATGTGGTAATTGATGCTAGTGCGCTATGGATATCATGATCATGTAAACTGATTAATTGAATATGCAATAAGGAATAAAAAGATGTCTTTTAGCAACATGGAACTAGGGGATTGGAGCATAGTTTTGTGATGCACCATATCCTTCCCCCTTGGTAATGATCTGTCAGCAAAAGCTGGGACTTACAGTGCAACTATGAGGGCTATATGGCTCTAGTTTTAGCTCAGTATGAGGACCTTTTCTAGCTTGTTAGAGGTTACTGAAAGGCGCAAGAGGAGCTTTGACGACTCGGGTATAGTGCGGCCTCTGTCCATATGTGTATAACCTGCGTGACCTTGTGCCATATGGAAGGGGGGCTCTACATCTGCTTGCCGAGGAAACCTCGCGGCCCTAACATGTTAGACGAACCTTTGAAAGGCTTCATAGTGAAACCCTGCTCTCTCACCTTGGTAGTGTTATGGGAGTAATTAACCCGAGCAAATGGGAATCATGGCTCATAGTGAGTGCACAACCTCTGCAGAGTGTAAAACTGGTATCCTAGCCGCGCTCACGGTCACGAGTAGCCCGGAAAACTCACGGAATAGTTATCTTTCAGGGTGATGTTTACTTGTTGCTTATCTATTTATTGCTACTCATTAATTGTGTTTACTATGATCATGAGAATGGGTTATTAACTTGTTGCTATCCAACTGCATAAAAGATGATTAGCTAAAAGCAACCTGCTGTTAAACCGTGTCAACCTTTTGAGCCTCATGAACCCATGCTAGTCTTGTTGAGTACGACATGTACTTACGCTTGTTTATTTTTCATTACATGGTTAAAAATCCCGGATGGGTAACAGATGGTGATAGTGATGAGGACTACCCAGAGGACTACTAGACTTGTGCTTCACCAGTCGACGTCCCTATGCTATGGAGCTACTGCGAGAGTTATCTTTATTTTTCCGCTGTGTAATGACTTTGATATATTCGCTATGTATTAAACATTGGTTATGATACAATTTATGCAATTTGTTGGCTTATGTGTGTGACTGATCTCTGGGCGCACATAAGATTATGCATTCCATTTTATCCTTAAAATTGGGTGTGACACTCATCCTTCCTTACACTTCAACAGATCGGCAAGGGCAAAGAAGCTGCATTGATTGTCTCGAATGGGAAGTGATGCTCCCAAGCTTGCTTCTAGAAGTACCCTTGCATCATGATGGTGCTTGCTTGAATTTCACAAGGTCCTTACATCATGTGAACTTATGCCTTGATGCGCTACTACTCAGCATTTGTTGCACCTTCTTGGTAACCTTCTTGAGATTATCTTAAACCGAATTACTTGTCAGAAAGGGCTTCTTTGTGCTTGAGCAGGACCTCTCATTCTTCTGTACCATCTGATCCAGGAGACGTTGATGCGGATAGTAACATTCTTCTTCATTGACTCTTGGTTGATGGGTTGACGATCATTGGATATGCATACTCTAGTTCATCTTTGATTGTCCTTATTTGTGTGAGTGCTTCATCTCCAATGACTTAGGGATGCCATCCTGCGACCATAGTTGTTCATGGCTTGACGAGACACCACCGACAGACCACCTTTGATAAATGAGGTATGTGGAAGATGCACACTATGATGTAGTGGCATCCCATTTTTCTGGTCTCTGTTATCGGTATACGAGTTGCCTTCTTTGATGATGATGAGAGCAGGCATTAGTTGGTCATTCCGTAGGAATTGCATCCTGCTTGCGATCATCATCCTACCTTAAGCCTTCGGAATGCTCAAGATTAGGCTGTCTTTGACGATGCTTATGATCCATCAAGTTTATCCACTTCTTGTAATGGTGCCTTGGGTTTCGGCAGGTTCATCCCAATCATTGACAGGAATTGCATATATGCATTCCTACAAAATATTAATGGACATATACCCGAAGGATTGCAATGAATTTGAAATATGGGTTGTTGTCCACAATTTTTATCTATGCTAACAAAAGATGATTAAAGGATTGTTTTAGCATAGATCTATATTTTTTTTCTTTTTTTTGTTTGCTACATTCTAACATGGTTCAAGGCAAAGATAACTTGCAGCAAAAGACAAAGTGAATAAATTTTGATACTTACAGTTCTTCCCTACATGAAGGATGAGCTGATGTGTCTTCTTCGTGCAAAGTTGTTGGAGTTCATCACACGTCTTGATTCATCTCTTATATGAGTTCATCTCAGGACTTTCCCAGATTGAATTTGAAAGCTTCTGCAGGGGTTAGTCCAACAAAATATCCAATATCTACTAAAGCAAGCTTTAGTTCAATAACCAAACTAAACTCCATGTCTAATTCGATTAAGGAAGGCATTTTAACCTAAGCACCACACTTAATTTAAAAAGCCTTTGGAAATAAGGCCACACACCTCTTAGTTTAAACTAAGCACCATGCTTACTTTAACAGATGTATAACAATACTTCCTATCACAACTAATTTTAAGGATAAAATTGAATGAACCAACTTATGTGCGCCCAGAGATCAATCACACACATAAGCGACAAATTACATAGTACCATCACAAGGTTTAATAGATAATGAATAATAACTCAGAGTCTTTACATTAATAACAGCGGAATAATATAGATAACTCTCTCGCGGAAGCTCCAATCCATAGGGAATAGTTGACTGGTGAACACAATCCTAGTAATCCTCAGGGAACTCTTCATAACCATAGTCATCTACTACCCATCCGGGATTTTTATCCAAGTATGAAAAATAACGCAAGCGTAAGTACATGTCGTACTCAACAAGAATAACACGGGTTCATGAGGCTCAAATAAGGCAAGACACAGGTTTGACAGCGGTTGCTTTGAATTGATCACATTTTAGCAATTGAGTAGCAGCAAGTGAAATAATCCAAGGAACATGGTTTACATGATCATATAAACATGATAATTAATATGGAATAAACATCAATACAAACCTTTCAAAATTAATTAATCATTATTCAATTGTTTCAATTCCTGTAAGACGTCCAAGGCCGTTCGTGACCGTGAGCGTGGCTGATATATCAGTTTTACACTTTGCAGAGGTTGCACACTTTCACCATGAGTCGTGATTTACCCTTTTTCTCGAGGTGATCAGCCTCTCGATCCACTACCAAGGTAGATCGGCGGCGTTCACTATGAAGTCTTTCAAAAGCCTCGCTAGCATGCTACTAATCAATCTGGGCGCAATGGCAAGGGGCGGTTGTTGGTGGTCCTTATGGATAAATTTTATACCACCAACTTAGACTAAAAAGAGAATTGACAATCATATTCTAGCACATATGCCTTTACTACTAACAAGTTCCACTTGAACCCCTAGCATTCATGTTTTACAGGTTTTATGGCATAACAAGTGGAAATACGCATCAATATGAAGAAAGCGCAAAATCAGAAGACGAATCCAACAAACGCGCAACCAAAGAATACTAAGAAGCCCACCTTCAAAGCATAACTGGATCCATCCGCAACCAAGGGAGAGGCCTAGGCCCAGGGAGCAACCGACCACCGAAGGCGGTGGCCCGTTGCCGCCTCCCAGGGACCAACCGCCCCCGGGGGCGGCCGCCCCCCAGATGGCACTTCCCGGGCCCATCTTCAGCCACAGTACTCAAGGCGGTTTGCTGATGGCGGTTTCACCTGCTTCCATGTTTAGAACGCCCAAACCGTCATAGTTTCAATATAAATAGAGGGTGCTCCACCCCCTTCAACACACACATCATTTGGAGTCATCTACCTTACACCTCTCACTTGTATCTTTAGAGTAGTTGTAGTAGTTTGTGAGCAAGGCAAGAGGTATCAAGGAGAGCTTATCTCCTTAGAAGAAGAGGATCATCTTGGTATGAATACAATTCGGTCTTCTTCCATGAGCAAGTTCTTATCATACTTATATGATTATGCATATGAACTAGAGTCTAGTTATGATCTTGTTATGAGCATAGTATATGAGCTAGAATATAGTTTATGTATCATGTTCTTGACTTGTTCATCATCGTTCTTCATTGTTCATCGAATTAGTATGAATAGAGGAAGAACTAGGAATGAGGTGATGGTTCGTCGTGTTATCATGGCTGCTCTAAACCTAGCCTATCAATCCGAAGGGTTGGGGTCCGCGGGGGTTAGGAGTTGTTTCCAAGTACGTGAGCATGGTGCTCAGGTATGCGGAGATCGGCGAATATGTTGGTATCCCACGGGCAAAGGGGTAGGTGGATAGCTGGTGACAGCCCTGTCCATCCCTAGCATTCCCCCACGTTCGGATATTGAGTAGGAGTTCGTAAAGTCTCTATCGGCTTGCAGACCAGCTGCGGAGATGTCCCTATCACCCCAGACTTAGTCCTGATACTAGAATTACTAATTAGATGATCTGCTAACAGTTCTTTGCATAATTATATATGACCAATGCCTGCTCAGTTAGATATATTCTTTTATTCTTTATTTTCTTTTTATTCCTTGAGGTTGACCCATATGTGTGTCCACTATCTTGAAATCATGTCTTATTCCTGTTTATTCTATGACTACCATTGCACTCAATAAGTGATCATGTTTACACCACGTTTGATGCATATTGCCCTCCTACGGGAAATTATAAATACGACACCCTACTCACGGGTTGAAATGTTACAATGATAGTTCTGTGCGCCTGCAGAGTTATCTTATTTCTTACTGAGCTATCGATTGGC
Organism: Eremochloa ophiuroides; assembly: GCA_038502445.1. Taxonomy (NCBI): domain Eukaryota; kingdom Viridiplantae; phylum Streptophyta; class Magnoliopsida; order Poales; family Poaceae; genus Eremochloa; species Eremochloa ophiuroides. The sequence continues at coordinate 37,943,971 of JAHLJS010000007.1, read as the reverse complement.
ATACCTAAGTACCATTACTTAAGGATTGTAATTCTTGTGCACCCTACGGCCCCGTGTCACAGTTTTGCATATCGTAAGTAATGACGGTTAGGAAGGCCAATCCGGCACTTCTAACTGCTATTACCAGACTGCACTACCTAGGCCGTCGCCTTTAAGGGCCAAGGGTTACCTTTCTGAATTAATGGTGGTTGGGGATGTCAACTTGCGTTTTTAGTATTATTATTAAGGACGGACTTTTAGTATATCTTGAGTAGTAATACTAAGAGATGCCAACAAGCATTTCTAGCGCCGTTGCCTGGGATGGGCTTTTAGTCTATCTTTTGTAACGATGTTAAGAAATGCCAACAAGCATTTCTGGCACCATTGCCGGGGAGGGCAAAAACATCTAAGCTGGCATAAACATTAATCACAAAATAAGCATTGGTAGACGTAGTTTAAACAGGCTAACTTCGTTGTTTTCTTCCTTTTTTCATTGGAATGAAAACATGATAGTGTATGAGCGGTTTTGCTCTACCGAACAATTTCATCAGCAGTCCGGAAGCACTGCTAAGGAAGAAAAGGTCTCGTACCATTTCTTCTTCTGCTACTCCGTTGGCAGACGAATCGTTCGTTCCCGCACCATCCGCTACTACTGTCATGGCCAAGACACTCCGTGACTACTCCATCCCCGCTGTTGCCAACGTGCCCGTTGGGCCCGCTGTCAACATCGGAAATGGAAATTTCGAGATCCGTACAAGCCTTATCTCGATGGTGCAGGCAAGCCAGTTCTGTGGCTTGCCAAGCGAGGATAAAAATGCTCATTTGCAACACTTCCTAGAGCTGTGCGATACCATTGTCATCAAAGACGTCGCACAAGATAGTATCAGGCTCCGCTTGTTTCCTTTCACCGTCACGGGGAAAGCGAAACAATGGTTCTATCAAAATAAGGAAGCCGTCAACACGTGGGACAAGTGTTCCGCAGCATTCCTCGCCAAGTTCTTCCCCATGAGCAAGACCAGCGCTCTGAGGGGGAAGATCTCAAACTTCCAGCAAACTTGAAAGGTCCTAGTATGGCTAGAGGGGGGTGAATAGCCTAATAAAATTTCTACAAAGAACTTAGGCCAAGAGGTTAGTAACAAATATGGCTAAATGTGCAATGCTAGTGCAACTATTAACCTAGGCAAGCCATCTACACAATTCTAATTAATTCTTAGTTCTAAGCCACACAAGCAAGCTAGCAAAAGCTAAAAGACTACACAACTACACAAGACAAGAAAACAAGCTACTTTGCACAAGAATAAGAAAGGAATGTCGTCGATTAAACCTTTGCCTTGTGAGGAAGCCAATCACCGGGACAATCAATAAGACACTCACTCGAAGGTGAGGAAATCAATAGAGACACCAAGATTTATCCCCGAGGTTCACGTGCTTGCCAGCACGCTACGTCCTCTTTGTGTTGACTTCAACCGGTGGTTCGGTGGCTAACCGGTATCACACACCGAGCCTATACTAGGCGCCACAAGAATCTACCACGAAGGAAGTACCTCAAAGACACGAGCAATCCACTAGAGTTACCTTTGAGCACTCTGCTCGGGGAAGGAACAAGAACCCCTCACAATTGCCGGGTGTGGGCAAGCACAATCACCAAGCTCCTCCACACCTTCTTCTCCTCCAAGCCGTCTAGGGACACGGCAATGTCCCAAGAGAATAAGAACTGAACTAAGGCTTACTCTCAAGTGCTCTAGAATGCAAATCACAAGCAATGATGCACTTGAGGTTCACTCAATCTCACTAAGGATGATCAAGATGATGAACTAGTGAGAGAGTGGGAGGCTAGAATGCAACAAAGTGTATGACAATGATCCAAGTGTGCAAAGGTGTCACCAAGTGACCAGGGAGGGAGTATAAATACCCCAAGTGCAAATCTAGCCGTTACCCACTGAAAAACAGCCGTTAACACGTTTTTCGGGGCGTCGGACCGACCGTTGGACCGACAGCGTCGACCAAGCGTTAGCGTCCAACGCTCTAGATCTCACCACGTGTTAGCTCGATTCAACCACAGCCACTGGATCGCAATGGCTACTTCTCGCGCTCAACTGCGGACCGTCGGACTGGGGGCACCGGACTAAATGCTCCGTCTGACGCCCTGTTCCCAGTACACTGCGTACGCACCGTCGGACTCTTCAGCGAACACCGTCGGACCAACGAAACGTATAGTCCGACGCTTCCAGAGTGGTTTGAAACCGAGAAAACTGCGTCGGACTAAGCTTCAGCGTCCGACGCTCTTAGATTGCGCCACGCGTCACACCTCGCTGCTCGGCACCGTCGGACTGGAGTGGGCAATGATCCGACGCTTGTAAAACGAGCGTCCGACGCTCGCCATTGGCCAGAACTAGGGTTAGGCGTCGGACTCTACTCAACGGTCCGACGCTGCCCTTCCATACAGTCCTGACGCTCCTTTTTCAGCTAATTTCAAGTCTATTTCTCACCCCTTGCTTCTATGTGCTAACACTCAAGGTCTCCAACACTTGTGCACAGTGTGTTAGCATTTTGCAAACATTTTTCAAGGGTTTTCAAAGAGGTTCTCTAGGTTGGTTGGATCAGTGCACATGAGATGCAACCTAGAGCACTTGAAAGTAATCCAATAGCTTAGTTCTCCCCTTGATAGTCGGCTATTTATCCTAAATGTGATCACTCCCACTTGGAGTCTTGATCACTAAAAGAAAATCCCTATTTGGATATACCTTAGCCTCTAGATTTCCTTCTTTAAGTCCTTTTCTTTCTCCTTGATCATTTCATCTTGATCTACACTTGAGCTCATGTCATCTTCCTCCTTATCACTAATCTACTCTTGGCTACACATACTTAGCACTTAGATTAGTAACTAGGTTTCATCAATTACCAAAACCAAACTAGGGTCTTTCAATCTCCCCCTTTTTGGTAATTGATGACAACCCATTTACAAAAGAAATATGCATTAAGATTTTGAACTTATCATGATTGTCCATAAGTAGATCATGAAAGGATTTGGACAACCATCATAAGTTCTATTTTAGTAGTATTGGCTCCCCCTACATATGTGCATCGAGTTTGGATTGAAAGCTAGCACATATGTATTGAATAGAGAGTAATTCTACCAAAATTGTGCTAATGGTGTATAGAATGGACCTTTGAAGCATGATACCATCGGAGTTGCCATGTACACCATCCTTAGCACCTTAGTAACTAGAAGGTCACAAATACTAGAGCATACCATGAGATCACATTATAAGCAAGCTCTAGTTGTCACTTGAGGAAATACGGCCAACTAGTTATCCCTACACATGCTAGTTGTTCAAATCATCATTCAAATCCTACTACTAGCAATACACCACACAAGCATGTATAAAAAGTAAATACAAATGCAATGAGCAATCTTATGATTAATGCACATCCAAATGCAACAACTTGCATATGTGATTGCTCCCCCTACTTATGTGCTTCAAAAATTTTAATTACCCCTTTCCTTTGGCCTATTGCTCTCCCATCATTGGCCTAATGATGGTTCATCGCGCTTTCTCTTTCTTTTGTAACTTTCTCTCCCCCTTTGTCAACAATTGCACAAAAAGGTTCATTTTAGTGAAGAGAAATTAGTCAAGTTCATTTGATTTGGAAAGAGAGATTATTGGTCACTTTGGCTCAATCTAGTGTACTTGCCTAGGATATATAACTAGGTTTGTTCCAAGGACAAGCTTCTTCACGCCACTAGGGGTTATCTTGCCCATGTTAAGTTATACACCTTGAGCTAATGAACTAGATTGAACACTAGGGGATTAAGCGCACATGCATGTCATATGTTACCACTAGATCATACAATCAAACAAGGCAATAGTGGTAGCATATATCCATCAAAAACATTTTAATTTTCATGAATGATCCTAAGAGGTGAATATGTCTATATGCTCTAAACATGTCCTAGCAAGTATGATGTTATGTCAAACAATTTTACCTTGCTTTGTCGGAGTAGAGGCATGTCATATATGTGTGGGGATGATCTTAACTCAAATTGGAGAAATCAAGAATATTCAATCATTCCTAAGCTTGCAAAACCTCTTCTCATCTAGTGGCTTGGTGAGTATGTCAGCTAATTGATCATCGGTTCCAATGCTTTGAATGTCAATGTCCCCCTTTTGTTGATGATCCCAGATAAAATGGTGCCTCACATCAATATGCTTGGTTCTTGAATGTTGGACCGGGTTTTGAGTTAGCTTGACGGCGCTCTCGTTGTCACATAGAAGTGGCACTTTCTTGAAGTTAATTCCATAATCTCTCAAAGTTGCCATCATCCACAAGAGTTGAGCACAACAACTCCTCGCACTAATGTATTCGGCTTCAGCGGTGGAGAGTGAAATGCTATTTTGCTTCTTGGATGACCATGAGACAAGAGATCTTCCAAAGAGTTGACATGTGCCCGATGTACTCTTTCTATTTATCTTGCAACCGGCATAGTCCGCATCGGCATATCCAATCAACTCAAATTTTGCACCCTTGGGATACCACAATCCAACATCTTGAGTGTGCTTCAAATATCTCAATATCCTCTTTGCGGCCTTCATATGACTCTCTCTAGGAGATGCTTGATATCTAGCACACATGCACACACTAAACATGACATCCGGTCTTGATGCGGTGACATAGAGCAAACTTCCAATTAGAGACCGATATACCTTTTGATTAACCATATTGCCACTTTTATCTTCATCCAAGCTTTCACTAGTCCCCATGGGAGTGCTAATTGGTTTTGCATCTTGCATTCCAAACTTCTTGATCATGTCTCTTGTGTACTTGCCTTGACTTATGAATGTGCCATTCTTCATTTGCTTAATTTGAAGTCCAAGGAAGTATGTGAGTTCACCCATCATAGACATCTCAAATTCTTTAGCCATAATCTTTTCAAACTCCGCCCACAAGGCTTGACTAGTTGATCCAAAGATAATGCCATCAACATAGATTTGCATGATCATCAAGTCATCATCAACCTTCTTGGTGAATAGAGTGGTGTCAACCTTGCTCATCTTGAAACCTTTAGAGAGGAGAAAGTCCCTTAGCCTCTCATACCATACCCTTGGTGCTTGTTTCAAACCATAGAGTGCTTTCCTTAGCTTGTACACATGATTGGTTTCTTCTCATCTTTAAAACCAGGTGGTTGTTCAACATATACTAACTCATTGATGAATCCATTAAGAAATACACTTTTGACATCCATTTGGTAGAGCTTGATGTTGTGAGCACAAGCATATGCTAGAAGAATTCTTATTGCTTCCAATCTTGCAACCGGAGCATAGGTTTCACCAAAGTCCAATCCTTCTACTTGAGTGTACCCTTGTGCCACTAATCTTGCCTTGTTCCTTATTACAACACCATCTTGATCTTGCTTGTTTCTAAATACCCATTTGGTGCCAATAACATTGTAGTTCTTTGGCCTCTCTACCAATTCCCAAACTTCATTTCTTTCAAAATTGTTGAGCTCTTCATGCATAGCATTTACCCAATCACTATTTTTCAATGCCTTCTCAATATTCTTCGGCTCTTCAAATGACACAAATGAATAGTGAGCACAAAATGATGCTAGTCTTGATCTTGTTTGCACACCCTTTTGAATATCACCAACAATTTGGTGCAAAGGATGATCTCTTGAAATGTTTGTGGGTTGAAGCACTTGAGGTTGATTGCTTGAGCTTGATTCTGCATTTGATTGATTTGCTTGAGAGGAACTAGCTTGATCTTGATTTTGCACTTAAGAGTCACTAGCTTGATCATTTGAAGGAACTTGCACTTGATCATTGTCATCTTCTATGTCAACCACTTGAGTCGGCCTTATGTCACCAATGTCCATTTCTTGCATAGCCTTTACCAATTGAGGTCCACTCACATCATCTAGATTCTCATTTTGATCTTGAGACCCATTGGTTTCATCAAATTCAACATCATGAACTTCCTCAAGTTGACCACTTCTCAAGTTCCAAACTCTATAAGCTTTACTAGTGGTGGAGTAACCAAGCAAGAATCCCTCATCACATTTCTTCTCAAATTTGCTCAATCTAGCTCCTTTCTTCAATATGTAGCACTTACAACCAAACACCCGAAAATATGCAATATTTGGCTTTCTTCCATTCAAGATCTCATATGGAGTCTCCTCCAACATAGGATGGCAATAGAGTCTATTGGAGTAGTAACATGCCGTGTTGATTGCTTCGGCCCAAAAAGATTGACTCACATTATACTCACTAAGCATAGATCTTGCCATATCAATAAGAGTCTTATTCTTTCTTTCAACTAGGCCATTTGATTGAGGTGTGTACTTAGCTGAGAATTGATGTTTGATTCCTAAGTTATCACAAAGCTCATCAACTCTTGTGTTCTTGAACTCACTACCATTATCACTTCTCACCCTCTTGATGGTTGTTTCAAATTCATTGCAACTTCTCTTAACAAAAGTTTTGAAGATACCATAAACATCACTTTTGTCATTTATAAAGAAAACCCATGTGTATCTTGAGAAGTCATCCACTATCACCAAACCATACTTGTTGCCACCAATGCTTGTATATGTAGTTGGTCCAAACAAGTCCATGTGCAATAACTCAAAAGGTTTGCATGTGCTCATCATACTCTTCTTACACTACAAGAAATGCTTGATTTTGTGACATAAAATCCATTTATGACGCGGGTTTTTTGACATTAATTATCATACAGTTTATGTCATAATACGTTGGTTATGACATGATTTTATGTCATAAAACATGAATTATGTCATAAAATATACGCAATCTTCTTTTGACATTGCACTTTTGTCATAATATACATAACCGATGTCATAATTTACATAACTAATGTCATAATTCACATAACTATGTCATAATTAATGTCAAAAAACCCGCGTCATAAATGGATTTTATGTCAAAAAATCAAGCATTTATTGTAGTGTTAGGATGAGTGTTGCCTACTTGTTTTCCAGCTTGACATGCACTACATAACTTGTCCTTCTCAAACTCAACATCTTTAAGACCTCTAACCAAGTCATGCTTCACAAGTTTGTTCAATTGCTTCATTCCAACATGACCAAGCCTTCTATGCCATAACCAACCCATGCTTGACTTAGAGAGTAAGCATGTTGACAATTGTGATTCTCTAGCACCAAAGTCCACTAGATAGAGATTCTCATATCTAAATCCCTTGAATAACAAATTTGATCCATCCACACTAATGATTTCCACATCATCAACACCAAATATGCATTTGAAACCAAGATCACAAAGTTGAGCCACCGACAATAGATTGAAGTTCAAACTCTCAACTAATAGCACATTGGAGATGCTTAGATCATTTGATATTGCAATCTTTCTAAGACCCTTGACCTTGCCTTTGCTATTATCCCCAAATGTGATCCTATCATACTCATTGCCACTAGAATTGATTTGGTTGAACATTCTTGAATCACCGGTCATGTGTTGAGAATACCCACTATCAAGAACCCAATGCCTCCCTCCGGCTTTGTAATTTACCTACAAAACAAATCAATGTCTTTTAGGTACCCGTACTTATTTGGGTCCTTGGAGGTTAGCAACCAAAGCCTTTGGTACCCAAATAGCCTTCAACCTTGGGCTCTCTTTAGGTGTACCAATGTATTTGATTTTGACACCTTTCTCACCCTGGGTAAGCATGTAACAAGAATCAAGTCTAATAGATTTAGCACTTGCAAATTTTATTTGCTTGTTCTTGTTGTTAGTGATGCAATTTGCCTCAATATGCCCAACTTGCTTGCACTTGTAGCAAAACCGACCATTGCTCCTCACAAAGCTAGGCTTTGGAGTTACAAAGGCCGCCTTACCTTTCTTGGGAGTATAGCCAAGTCCCTCCTTAGAGTTGCTATATCTTTGCCTACCCAAGCATTGTAGCAAACGGGCATCCCCACCATAGGCATTGCCTAATGCGCGGGTTAGCTTGTCCACTTCCTTCTTCAATTTCTCATTTTCAACTTTTAGTGTTGGATCAACACTAGTAGTGAAGGTAGAAGTAGAAGTGGATGATGATGAAAAGCTAGTGTTATTAGGTGTGGTTGCAACAAGTGTTTCATTAGTTGATTCATTCATTAGATCACAAGTTACACCCACATCACATGTTATAGCAACATCATCTACCTTACTTAGCTCTAAGAGTGAGGAGTGAGCTTTCTCAAGCTTGGTGTGAGCTAGTTTGAGATCCTCATGGTCTTCCTTTAGACACTCATGAGAAGCACTTAGCTCATCAAAAGATTGTTCAAGAGTTTTTAATTTCTTGGACAATTCTTTGCACTTCATAGACTTAGAGCTAATAAGATATTCGGCTTGCTCTAACATGTCCATGAGTTGTGCTACACTAGGCTCATCATCATCACTATCACTACCATTATCATATTTTTCATCATCACTTGTGTCATCGTATTTTACCTAGGTGGACTTAGCCATGAAGCACGATGAATCAAATGATGAAGACCTCTTGTTGAAAGCAATAGAAACCATGGCCTTCTTCTTGGATTTCTTCCTCTCATTATCATCACTAGATTCATCATCATCGGAGGAAGCATCACTATCCCATGTAACCACATAGGATCCACCTTTCTTTTTGGAGAAGTTGAACTTCTTTTTCTCCTTCTTTTCCACCTTGTCCTTCTTGTCCTTCTTGCCTTTCTTCTTGTAATCATCTTCATCATCACTAGCATTAGGACAATCCACCACAAGATGATCCGTGCTCTTGCAATTGTAGCACTTCCTTACTACATTCTTGCCTTTGAAGTTATCTCTTCTCTTTCTAGCAACATAGCCCTTCTTCTTCATGAATCTTCCAAACTTGCGCACAAAGAGAGCTAGTGCCTCATCATCACTATCAAGGCTAGATGCATCATCATCACTAGATTGCACTTTCTTGTCCTTGCCCTTGTTCTTGGAAGAAGAGGTGGTGGACTTGAATGCCACGGTCTTCTTGCTCTTGTCATCCTCCTTCTTCACTTCTTCACTATCACTCTTCTCATTGTATTGATCCTCGGTCATCACATCACCAAGAACCTCATTTGGAGTGACACCCTTCAAGCCACCTCGGAAGATGATAGTTCTCAAGGTCTTGAACCTCTTGGGCAAGCACATGAGAAACTTGTGAGAGAAGTCCTCATCACTTGTTTTCTCACCCAAGGCCTTGAGATCATTGACAATCACTTGAAGCCTATAGAACATTTCCGGAATGCTCTCTCCATCATCCATCTTGAAGTTTGAGAGCTTGTCCTTGAGCATGTACAACTTGGCACTCTTTACCGTTGAAGTGCCCTCATAGGTTTTCTCTAATCTTGCCCATACTTCACTTGCTCTATCCAAATCCTTGATTTGCTCAAACACCTTTGAGTCAATGCCATTGTAAATAGTGTTGAGAGCCATTGTGTTACATTGGTTGTTCTCTTGTTCTCTAGATGTGGGGCTTGTGGGATCAAGCACAATGTATTCCTTCTCGGTGACCTCCCACACCTTCTCATGAATTGAGCCAAGATACATCCTCATCTTTCTATTCCAATAATCAAATGAGCTTGTGCCATCAAAGTGAGGTGGTTTGCCCCCAACATGATTGAACATGATATGAGCCATTTCAATGCACCGAAGGATGTTAAGCCTTGACTAAACGGTGACCACGGCTCCGATACCACTTGAAAGGTCCTAATATGGCTAGAGGGGGGTGAATAGCCTAATAAAATTTCTACGAAGAACTTAGGCCAAAAGGTTAGTAACAAATATGGCTAAATGTGCAATGCTAGTGCAACTACTAACCTCGGCAAGCCACCTACACAATTCTATTTAATTCTTAGTTCTAAGCTACACAAGCAAGCTAGCAAAAGCTAAAAGACTACACAACTACATAAGACAAGAAAACAAGCTACTTTGCACAAGAATAAGAAAGGAATGATCGTCGATTAAACCTTTGCCTTGTGAGGAAGCCAATCACCGGGACAATCAATAAGACACTCACTCGAAGGTGAGGAAATCAATAGAGACACCAAGATTTATCCCCGAGGTTCACGTGCTTGCCGGCACGCTACGTCCTCGTTGTGTCGACTTCAACCGGTGGTTCGGTGGCTAATCGGTATCACACACCGAGCCTACACTAGGCGCCACAAGAACCTACCACGGAGGAAGTAACTCAAAGACACGAGCAATCCACTAGAGTTACCATTGAGCACTCCGCTCGGAAAAGGCACAAGAACCCCTCACAATTGCCGGGTGTGGGCAAGCACAATCACCAAGCTCCTCCGCACCTTCTTCTCCTCCAAGCCATCTAGGGACACGGCAATGTTCCAAGAGAATAAGAACTAAACCAAGGCTTACTCTCAAGTGCTCTAGAATGCAAATCACAAGCAATGATGCACCTGAGGTTCACTCAATCTCACTAAGGATGATCAAGATGATGAACTAGTGAGAGAGTGGGAGGCTAGAATGCAACAAAGTGTATGACAATGATCCAAGTGTGCAAAGGTGACACCAAGTGACCAGGGTGGGAGTATAAATACCCCCAAGTGCAAATCTAGCCATTACCCACTGAAAAATAGTCGTTAACACGTTTTTCGGGGCGTCGGACCGACAGCGTCAGACCAAGCGTTAGCGTCCGACGCTCTAGATCTCGCCACGTGTCAGCTCGATTCAACCACAGCCGCTGGATCGCAACGGCTACTTCTCGCGCTCAACTGCGGACCGTCGGACTAGGGGGCACCGGACTAAATGCTCCGTCCGACGCCCTGTTCCCAGTACACTGCGTACGTACCGTCGGACTCTTCAGCGAACACCGTCGGACCAACGAAACGTACAGTCCGACGCTTCCAGAGAGGTTTGAAACCGAGAAAACTGCATCGGACGGAGTCCGACGCTTGGCGTCGGACTAAGCTTCAGCGTCTGACGCTCTCAGATTGCGCCACGCGTCACACCTCGCTGCTCGGCACCGTCGGACTGGAGTGGGCAATGGTCCGACGCTCGTAAAACGAGCGTCCGACGCTCGTCATTGGCCAGAACTAGGGTTATGCGTCGGACTCTACTCAATGGTCCGACGCTGCCCTTCCATACGGTCCGACGCTCCTTTTCCAGCTAATTTTAAGTCTTTTTCTCACCCCTTGCTTCTATGTGCTAACACTCAAGGTCTCCAACACTTGTGCACAGTGTGTTAGCATTTTGCAAATATTTTTCAAGAGTTTTCAAAGAGGTTCTCTAGATTGGTTAAATCAGTGCACATGAGATGCAACCTAGAGCACTTGAAAGTAATCCAATAGCTTAGTTCTCCCCTTGATAGTCGGCTATCTATCCTAAAAGTGATCACTCCCACTTGGAGTCTTGATCACTAAAAGAAAATCCCTATTTGGATATACCTTAGCCTCTAGCTTTCCTTCTTTAAGTCCTTTTCTTTCTCCTTAATAATTTCATCTTGATCTACACTTGAGCTCATGTCATCTTCCTCCTTATCACTAATCTACTCTTGGCTACACATACTTAGCACTTAGATTAGTACTAGGTTTCATCAATTACCAAAACCAAACTAGGGTCTTTCAAAACTTCCCTTGAATCTATCCCCGAAGCATGGAAAAGGCTTCAAGAGTACATCCGAGCCTGCCCTCACCATGGAATGGAAGATTGGCTCGTGCTCCAAAACTTTTATGAAGGTCTCACGGCCATGTCAAAGGGGCACGTAGACGCCGCTGCTGGAGGTGCTTTCATCTCCCTCACCATCGCGGATGCAACTGCACTCATTGAAAAGATGGTGGCCAATCAGAGTTAGGGAGAAGGAAGAAAAATACAAAAATGCACGCATGCCGTGAAGGAGACGGACTTGCTTGCCGCAAAATTAGACTTGCTGATGCAAAAGCTGGACGATCATGCTACCAACCCTTCCATGAGTACCGTCTAAGCCATAGATTCACACATGACGTGTGAAGTCTGTGGGAACGTCGGCCACTCGGGGAACAACTACCCCGAAACCCAAGAAGAAACTTCATATGTCAATAATGGGTTTCGCCAACCACAGCAAGATAATAATGGGTGGAACAACCAACACCGCTCGCAAGGTAATAATTTCAATTCAAATTACAATTCAAACCAACCTTCCTTAAAAGATCTCGTTCTAGGACAAGCTAAAATCAATGAAAGTTTGACAAAAAGCTATCCTTCAATAATAAAATGTTTGAAAACATAAATGCTAAGCTTGAAACTTTGTCTTCTTCTATTCAAAATCAAGCAAGTTTTAATAAAATGATAGAAACACAAATGGCACAAATAGCTGCTTCTATTCCTGTCAACAACACGGGAAAAATCTCGGGGCAACCCGAGACTTCTCCCGAGTTTGTTCATGCAGCTACAGATCAATAAAGGAAGGGAAGTCTTGCCAACAGACTATAAACGTTGAGCCCTTGCCAAGGTCATCGGTAGTTATCATAATAAAAAATATATATATATACATCTACATTCATATATATATGCATAATAATTATCTAAAGGGGCCCACACCATCATTCAAGCTTGGGGGAGGTGTCTCCACTCAGGTATTGTATCTTATCCTTTTGAAAAAAATATATATAAATAATAAAATTATTTTCTTGCATCAAAAGAAATTATTCCCTCTTCCTAGATTTATAAAAATTTATTTTTAGTTCAAAATAAATTCTTCTCCAAAAATTCTATAAAAATAATTTTTAGAAAGAATAAATTTTGTTGAGTCTAAATATTATTTTTAAATAATTTTTTAAAATCAAAAAGTTTCAAATAAAACTTTTGGAAAATCAAAAACTGGAGCAAAATTTCAAATGGGAGTCATTCGTAACCGGCTACACATTAGAAATAGCCGTTAGAGGGAACTGAAAAAAGACTGGGCAGAACCGACGCCAGCAGGGGACCGGCGGGTCCCAGAGGCGACCGCCCCCTGGCCAACGGCTCTGCGGCACAGCCTTTTGCCAACGGTCACTAGCCGTTGCAAGGAGCACTCTCCCGCCTGCGATCAGCTCTATAAATACCAGAGCATTCGGGTGGAGCTCCTCACCCCTCTCATTCTCACATTTTTCACTCCCTCCATCACTCTTTTGCTCCACCATTCTCCAAGCAATTCTCCACAAAATTCAAGTGCAAGGAAATCCTGCACAAACCTCTTCCACTCCCATCACAAGTCAAGTTCTTGTGCCAAGCTCACCATGAGTGGGATCGGAGGTCGGATTTCCGGCATAGTTTCGGAAAGGCCGTCGCTCTCGTGGGGAGTCTAGTCAAAGTACTCCCACACGTGGGGAGAGCCCGCTACATGAAGAAGAGGAGGCGCCAAGAGGCCACGCCATCGATGAGGCCGACGCTCCCTTCATCGACTTGGAGAGCGAGCGGGAAATGCAAGCATACAACCTCCTCAAGGGACGCGAATTCCTGCATACACCGGCTTTCGACCCACACCTTCTCCAGCAGACAGGTATGAACATCGAATTTAATACCATTTTTGAAAATGTTGGTTGGAGCCAAGTTGCCCCCGTGCACGAACTTGGATCTCGTCTTTTGACCATCCAAATCTTGGGCACTTTACAAATTGTCGACTATGGTATTACCTTTCGCTGCTTTGGGAAAGAACATAGCCTTTACTGGAAAGATTTTGCTACACACTTGGGTTCTCATGAGCGATGCTCTGTTGATTTGGGTTTCACTCTTTCGGGTTATCAGCGTCATGCTTTTTGGCACTTGATAACTAGACAAAATGTGACTGGAAAATTCCAACCCAACATCAACACCATCCACCATCCTTCTTTAAGGCTTATGTATAAATGGATTACTAATTCTTTCTTTCCTAGAGATGACACTCACCATGCCTATGATATTGAGTTGAAGATGCTTTATGCCGTGCTTAAAAAAATTAAAGTCGCTCCTATCTATGACATTGTTAAGCACTGGTTAAACTCTTTTGAAACTTCCACACCTATTATGTGCACTTCACTCATCACACGTCTTGCTACCAGTGTTGATCCTCATGGTGCTAACACTATTGTTTATCTCTCCATTCCGCGCATTATGATCAATGAGTATTATTTTACTCAAGCTCATACTATAAAACGTGATGACTCGGGAACAGACCTGGTATTTTATTATCCGGGATATATAAACGAGATTCCGTTACCTAACCCGGATCTCGCTTTATATAAATCCCCATCTCTCACCTTCGACCTTGTCGAAAAGGAAGAAGCACGCAGGAGTTCTGTTTCTCGCAGATCATGGAGGAGAGAAGTACAGGAGGAAGCGCCTGCGCAGCCTGTGCAGCCTACACCACACCTGGCCATGCCTACCACGATACCAAAGATGGAATGGTCCCCGGTCATGTCTACACCTGGGTTCACCCCCGGGTATGGATATGGTATGGGACATGTTCCTCATCCTTATGCGGCTGGAGGGTCAGGGTGGCAACACTCGCAGGAGGCAGGGGGATCAAGGCAGCGCGAGCACGACCATTCTCCAGATTCTGAAGGCATGCCACCTCCGATACACCCACAGCCGGTCACACTAGAGATGCTCAACACACGCATGGGAGGACTAGAATTGCAAAACAGACAAATCCAAGGTACGCTCAATGCTCACATCCAGACTTCTACCCAATGGCATAAGCAGTACCAGCAGCAGTTCATGGACCTCGAAGATGCGAACTGGCGGTGGCATGAGGCACAGATGGCCTACCTTCGGTCCATGGGACAATTCCCGGGACCTAGGCCTTGATCTAGCTCGGGGGAGGAGATCCACAAGAGGTAACATGTATCTTTAAATTTCTTGCACTTTAATTCTCGCACTTTTGAATTCTGCAATTTTATTTTCTTGTTAAAAATAATAAATAAAATATTCCACTCCCATATGTGCTAACATATGTTAGTTTCTCTTCCGTTGAAATGATGAATAGTTGCACTGTCTATAATTCGTTTGTGTCTAAGTTATAACTTAGTATTCCTCAAGATTTAAGTTTGTTGGCTAAAAATATCTCATTCTGAGAACATGAAATCTTGTGGGTTGCAATTACAAGATCCTTTTCTAAGTTGTTGCAAGATATGAGATGGTAGAAATAGATTTTGCTATGACTTTGTTCTAAGAGAAACTTGACATCCGGAGATTTCTTTTCAAAAATTTAAAAGAATCAAAAGTTCCCCAATGATTATGAAATACCTACCAAGGCCATATGACATTCTCTACTTTTACAAACACTTAGTCATATGCTACTTACTGAACTTTGAGTTGAGTCAAAACGCTGAGACCTAGTGAGATTATGGTCATACACCCATGATTGAGATTCACGTACACCTACCAAATAAAGCCGACTCTCATCATGAGAGTTGCGCACAACATGCACCTTTTCATCCACCAAATAAAAATGCCGACCCTCACTTTGAGAGCCGTGCATACAAAAAGTTTTCACTCCTTGTTCGCCATCATGACGCCTCTCCATCCAAAAGTTTTCATATGTCAAATCAAAATATGGGCTATGCTAAAAAAAAGAAGCCAAAGGGGCATGAGAAAACAAACAGGAAAAGAAATACAAATACCCGTTCAAAAAAATGATGATATTTATATAGCCCATATTCCTCCAAAAAGTTTTATTCCATCCAATAAAAAGAGAGTCATGATGCATGGAGTACCAAAAAGATTAGAGATAGTTTTTACCATAATCATATTCCACACACTTGCACATCTCAATCAGGGTATATGTCTTGTATCTCCTTATGGTCCGGTCTTTGACTCAGCAATATAAGTAATGTAAGTACGCCCACCTTCATACCTACCCAAAACTCCACACTCAGCCTTAGTAGTAGGATGAAAAGGCAACACTACAATGCCTTTGGTAAGGTAAACCATACACATTGAGCAATTGAGAGAATCATTTGAGGAACTTGGTTTATTTTGCAAAAATTCATAAAACCTCCGGATCAAAGGTCTATCAAAGAATGAATGATTGGTGAGTCTATTATAATCATTCTATCTTACAACCACCGAAGAAATTGGAGAAACTACAAGCCCCATAAGAAATCAAGGTAAAGAATGGATAGAATGCCAACTTATTTAAATTACGAATGAATGCTTTGTTATAGGTATGACACTTATGAATTATATCGGCATTGTGGCAACTCCTGATCAACAACCATACTTGGCTATTTGCTCGGGACGATCAAAGGCTAAGCTTGGGGGTCTTGTTGGTGGTCCTTATGGATAAATTTTATACCACTAACTTAGACTAAAAAGAGGATTAACAATCATATTCTAGCACATATGCCTTTACTACTAACAAGTTACACTTGTACCCCTACCATTCATGTTTTACAGGTTTTATGGCATAACAAGTGGAAATACGCATCAATATGAAGAAAGCGTAAAATCAAAAGACGAATCCAACAAACGCGCAACCAAAGAATACTAAAGAAGCCCACTTTCAAAGCGTAACTGGATCCATCCGCAACCAAGGGAGAGGCCCAGGCCCAGGGAGCAACCGACCACCCGAAACCGTCATAGTTTCAATATAAATAGAGGGTGCTCCACCCCCTTCAACACACACATCATTTGGAGTCATCTACCTCACACCTCTCACTTGTATCTTTAGAGTAGTTGTAGTAGTTTGTGAGCAAGGCAAGAGCTATCAAGGAGAGCTTGTCTCCTTGGAAGAAGAGGATCATCTTGGTATGAATACAATTCGGTCTTCTTCCATGAGCAAGTTCTTATCATACTTATATGATTATGCATATGAACTAGAGTCTAGTTATGATCTTGTTATGAGCATAGTATATGAGTTAGAATATAGTTTATGTATCATGTTCTTGACTTGTTCATCATCGTTCTTCATTGTTCATCGAATTAGTATGAATAGAGGAAGAACTAGGAATGAAGTGATGGTTCGTCGTGCTGTCATGGCTGCTCTTAACCTAGCCTGTCAATCCGAAGGGTTGGGGTCCACGGGGGTTAGGAGTTGTTTCCAAGTACGTGAGCATGGTGCTCAGGTATGCAGAGATCGGCGAATATGTCGGTATCCCACGGGCAGAGGGGTAGGTGGATAGGTGGTGACAGCCCTGTCCATCCCTAGCATTCCCCCACGTTCGGATATTGAGTAGGAGTTCGTAAAGTCTCTATCGGCTGGGAGACCAGCTGCGGGGATCTCCCTATCACCCCAGACTTAGTCCTGATACTAGAATTACTAATTAGATGATCTGCTAACATTTCTTTGCATAATTATATATGACCAATGCCTGCTCAGTTAGATATATTCTTTTATTCTTTATTTTCTTTTTATTCCTTGAGGTTGACCCATATGTGTGTCTACTATCTTGAAATCATGTCTTATTCCTATTTATTCTATGCCTACCATTGCACTCAATAAGTGATCATGTTTATACCACGCTTGATGCATATTGCCCTCCTACGGGAAATTATAAATATGACACCCTACTCACGGGTTGAAATGCTACAATGATAGTTCTGTACGCTTGTAGAGTTATCTTATTCCTTACTGAGCTATCGATTAGCGTATCTAAGTACCATTACTTAAGGATTGTAATTCTTGTGCACCCTACGGCGCCGTGTCACAGTTTTGCATATCGTAAGTAATGACGGTTAGGAAGGCCAATCCGGCACTTCTAATTGCTATTACCAGACTGCACTACCTAGGCCGGCGCCTTTAAGGGCCAAGGGTTACCTTTCTGAATTAATGGTGGTTGGGGACGTCAACTTGCGTTTTTAGTATTATTATTAAGGACGGACTTTTAGTCTATCTTTAGTAGTAATACTAAAAGACGCCAACAAGCATTTCTATCGCCGTTGCCTGGGATGGACTTTTAGTCTATCTTTTGTAACGATGTTAAGAAATGCCAACAGCAGTAGAGCCCTCCTTCCAGTGGCACACACGCGCAGCAGTACACACAAAGACAGGAGCCGCAAAACAACCAGTTCGGCAAGGAACCTTTCAAGATTAATAGTATGATAGAAAGTAACTCCGTACTTGACTAAAGCCGGAGCCATATAGCTCTTATGGTTGCGCTGTAAGTCCCGGTGTCATACTTACAGTTAATTCCTTAGTCCATGTTACTAAAAAGCTTCTTTTAATCTTTATTTCATAATCAATTATTCTAATTCATAAGATCATGACCCATCAAAGCACTAGCATCACTACTCAAATGCAATCTCATAGGTAACAAGGATCAAATCATCAAAACTAGGAATAATCACCATAGGGTTGCCAAGGTGGACACATGTATCATGAATTTAATGATTAAGGTGAATAGGCAACAAGGATGGTCCATGCTATACTTGCCTTACACTTGAGATCCTTTTCTCTTATTTAAACCTCCGATGACTGCTTCTTGATCACCACGTAATTCTCACCGATTGAACATGATTATATTGCACCATACAAGCATCCAACACATACATGTATAGCATACAAGTATAATACTCTATTAGAACAATACACCAATCAATGAGAAGAGAAATTCAAAAGTTTATAAAACGAATCTACGTGTTGCTACGAGCACACAGACATGAAGATCACGCTAATTGAAATTACGGTTGAAAAGATACAACTACCGGAGGATTTGCTTTTATTTGGAAAACAAGTGATTAATAGATTATTAAAATAATATTTAATTTAGAATCTCTAAACATATTAAACCACCTCGTTAATGCGTAGGTTACACGAATTGAAAACCAACGCAAGTTGAACGGACTAATTCGGAGTTAAAACGTACGAGTTATGAATTAAATAGGATGTGTCTTTAAAGAAATAATAGATCAAATCTAGCCACGAAATTGAAAAGTTGAAAACATATCTGAAAGTATCACTAACACGTAGATTTTGAAAATATAAATCTAACGCAAGTTAAATGGATCAAATCGGAGTTAAAACGAAAAAACAACGGGCAAAATACTATCGATGGCAAAACGGTAGATACCGAAATAAGATTGTGGAAATTAATTGGAGGTCCAGCTCACCTTTTAATACACGATCCATCAATCCATCCTGATCGAGCAGCAGCTGCATGTGTAGCATCTGCAGCGCTCAGGCAACGGTGCAGGAGGGGAGAGGAGCTTGGCTTCAGGCTCGACGTGCGACAATAACAGGTGAACAGGAGGCAGCCTGATTTACTTCTGATGACGGGTGATGCCAGCCAGAGCAGCTGGCATGCAGATGGAACTCAAGGATGTCACCAGGTTTCGACTGATAATAATCGGCAAAAGGCAGCACGGAGATTATAAGGGAAATGATTATGTCCGTACCTGCTGGCATGGAAGAGCGATGCCAACGGCAAGGGCTCAGGGTGCGTCGAACTGATGAACATATATAATGGTGACGAGAGGAACCCTTGTCATGATGGTGGCGCACATGAGATGTCCAAACGGCGTAGGGGAAAGAAGAGTTTTGATGTGATTTGTTCATGGAATCGCCTGGTATATATATATATATATAAAGAACTTCTCACCTCAACATCAATTAGCAATATAGTACTAATTGGTGTGACACCCTCCACCTTTGATAATGGGTCTAATTAATTATTAAAGCCCCTTAATAATTAATGCATGTGCTAAAGAGATTTATTAGGATAATTTCTCATGGGCTTTGTGGACTAGAGAACAATAAAAGATTTTATTATTTTCGGAATTAAATAATTTCACAAACAAAATAATTCCAGAAAAGTCTAGAATTTGTATTTAGTCCGCGAAAAATATTCCGAAGGCTCCAAAAATTATGGAAAATTTTTCGGAGACATTTTGGAGCATGATGAACCCAAATAAAGTATTTGGACATCATGAAAAGATATTTTGGAGCATCTAAAAATTAGATTTTGCTCGTAGAAAAATAGGAGAAAGGTCCAGAAAAAGCCGGAAAAATTCCCGGAAAGTTATTAGAGATAATTTGATGAATGATGAGCACCAAAGAATGATTTGGAGCTGAAGAAAAGGTTGTGATAAACTCTGACTGAATGATATGAGTTGGAAATCAAGGAATTTGATTGATGATAGACACAGAGACACGCAGAAAAAATCGTTTACTAAACGCGTTTTGAAAACTTTACTCACTCATATCATTAAATCATTTTTAATCATTTTGAATTTTGGCAAAGATCATTCAACCAAAATAAATCATATGCAAGAGCATGAATGCACAACCATGTTGCTAAAACCTAGCTGAATTTTAACTTAATGAAAAATTTTAATTTCCCTATGTTTTCATGAGCTAAAAAATACCAAATTAAATAATTTTAACTACATTTCAAAAGTAGCAAAATTTGGAGTGTTACACTTCTGAACCTAAACACACTATAGTAGACAAAGGGTAGCATGAAAGAATTATAGAGATTTACTCAAAAATAGAGACGAAAGAGTATGATCATAATGAGGGATAATTTTTTTATTTTTAATATGCAAGTGGTATGGATGTATGCAAGAACTAAATATGCTATGGATTCGATACGAGGGAACATAATCTAAATAGTGTCGGTGCATGGAATAAAGTGAATATGCTATGAGATGCAAGAAATTAAAAGATAACTACTCAAAAAGTTTTAAGTCTATGAGCGAGACTTTTATCACCTTTCTTGATCATACTTACCATGAGATGTGAGTAGCGCAGCTTCTATGTCCGTCACTTAAAATGTGATTTGAATTCTTCTCACGACGACCTTCTTCTTCAATCTACATAGGGTTAGAAAGAGATATATATTTGTGTGCAAACCTGTGAGATGGCAGGGTTACATTGTTGATGAATCTTTAATGTTCAGGCACCCTGGGCTCTTCAATATTTCTTCTTGTGGAAATTGCCAGAAGGTCAAAACAGATTCTGCTGTCCTGTCTTATTCCACAACTCAACAGAACAGGGATAATCCTACTAAAACTACTGGTACACTAAATTAGCAGACATCAAGATCACTATTAAACTCTTATGCCAATTGCCTCCCCAGCAACGGTGCCAAAAAGCTTGTTGATATAAATTAAGTGCAAATAGAATATGAAAGATTTCGCAAGCGCACAGAATACCATTGTACCTTTTACTCGGAAGTATTCCAGAGTATCGTTATTTATATTTTACCACAGGGAAGCAATTGTTAGAGAATCTGATAGCTACTATCATGTATCTACTAACTTAGTACACCAACTAGACTATAGTAGGGGTAAGTAATAAATGATAGGAGTTATGCATAGTAATCATTTGTAAGATAAATAAGTAGTCTAACTAAGTTGAGATGACAACGGGAGAGTTTAACGTTCCTAAATACTTCTTTATTACTTGGGTTGTAAGATAACTAAAGGATAGTTAGGTGAAGCAATCACACAATAGCACTTTGGAACAACAGTACCTTTCCGATTCTCGAATAGACTGGGAAGGGGTAATCGGGAGAAGGCTGCCAAAAAGCCCTACGAAACACCAACTGCGACGTGGTGGAATACGAAAACCGACAGAGCTGTCACTTCTGGGGCTACCACAACTAATCGTAAGAATTGGGCACAAACTCAGGTAAACACTAGCGTAGACACCACGTCTACACTATCGATTACTACTCTAGTGATGCGTAATAACTAAAGCACTCAATACGAGCATAAAAGTAATGAAGAAGATAAATAAATATTAAAGCATAAGTCTTATAAAGAAGAGATATAAAGATATATCGGACCCCTGAAGACTTCTCCAGAACTGAAGCGCAGCTCCGCTATCTCTAACTCTCAACTAGAACTAATCTACTACATTGAAAAGTCTAGCCCTAATTCTCTGGAGTTGAGAGGTTAGCCATTCGAGGGACACCTCTCTTCTCCATCATGCTCTTGGCGCCTGGGGTTCCTGGTCTTCTTATATAGGGGACGGCCTCCCCTCATCCACCTTGTGCAAGGGATGTGGTACTAAATCTTTCCACCAAGTGCACATAGGCCTTAATTGCCCAAATTCTGATTTAGGCCAAATTAATCCCGCAGCCTTTAATTAATCCTGCTGCTCAGGTTTTAGAATTTTTCAGTGTTTGTAAAATCTATATCTCTTTATTTCGGACTCCAAAAATAGCAAACCATAGATCCGTTTCGATCGTCTCGATGAGATCTATGCAATGGTGAACTCCAATTCCTCATTTGAGATACCTTTAATTGGTGAAAAATTAGATATCCCTTCATACCCTGCAAAATAAGTGAGAACACCAAAATTCATGGAACTTATTAAATCAAACCCTATAACTATGTTGTGCATTGTTTTATGCCCCTGATCATGTTTAGTTGATAGGTAAAAATGAGCAATAACTAATGTCAACAGCTGGAACCAGCAGTAGTATTCACTACAGTTTCCAACCACGAACCGTCAATGATAATGAGCTTCACTACCAGTTTGCGGTTTAAACCGCCTGTGATATGTCTAGAGTACATATAGCTTGACCTCCCTCCCTCCTCTGTCCCAACGGAATAAACAGTGCGGCATATTTTTTGCCATCCCTTCTATTGTTGCGGCTGCTCTTCACCGAATTGCTCAAGGAAACTCTTGGATGCTCAAGCATGGTCACGATCTTCTATCTTATGGTTAGTAACAAGACTACTCCTTTGGATTTGTAGAGGTTTATATTGCTTTTGTGTTTGGAGTTTGATTCTTATTGTAGTTGTTTAATTTCTCTATTTTAGATAGTACATTTGAATAGGATCTTGAGCAAGGCATCGAAATGGTGGTAAATCCACCTTTGAGATGGTTAGTGTAAATGATTGCTTCATGAAGCCAACTAATTTTGAATTTTATGTGTACAATCCATAGTTTGGAGCTATATTATTGTTTATGATCAAGAAAAGGGGTTGTTGTAATTTGTGTCTCTATTTTTATGTGGCATGTTGTAGAATAAATTTTTTGCAATTCTAATTTATGGGGCTACTATTTTCTACATTTCATTTGTGAAGAATAATTGGTTCGACAAAGGTGTGTAATTCCATGTGAGACTTACAAATCCATTGTTTGGAGCCACATTGTTGTCCAAAAGGGTGTGCAATTAATGTTGTTTACGATCAAGCCTCGATTTTTTTTATTTTTTGTCTCCATTTTTTCATGGAATGTTGTAGAACAATTATTTTTTATGGGCTATCTATTTCAATTTTTATAGTGTGACCAATTTCAAATTTTATCGAAGAATACATTATGCTTATGTGCTTCAAATAATATTGTTCAGAAAGGCTCTTATTAAAACTTTCCTATGTTTCCTTTGCACTGCCCATTTTACCTATGCAGACATGGGTCGATGATTTCATCATGTTCGCCAGAGCCAAAGCTGGAGACTCACAGCCTGTATTCTGCCCATGCAAAGATTGCAAGAATACGAGAAAATGGGGCGACGTGAAACATATACGATTGCACTTGATTACCGGGGGGTTCATGAGAGACTAGACGATTTTGACTTTGCATGGGGAGCTGGTCAAAGTGTTGCACAAGAAAACAATGATGATGTGCCCATGCCTAGTGTATCCCTAAACGAATTTCTGCCTACTGATGATTATACAAAATGTAACATTCCGGCTCAGGGCTTAATAGGATTGATAGGATACTCATACCAACAAGTTGCAACTTCTTTTTCGGAAGCCCATCTGCAAAGAACTCTGAAGTTAAGCGAGCTTGGCCCTGGAGCGATGGGTGATCGACCAGAAAGTTCTTTCCAGGTGCGCATGGGTGAGGACAAAGTGCACAGAAAAGACTGGTGTTGGTTTGTGAGGGCAGTCTATATCCTAATTAAGCTGCCAAATGTAAGCGGGCCCGGCCTCGGGGAGGCGGGACGTTACACAAAACCTATTCCTACCAATGATAATGTGATTACGAATACGTTAGCTAACGACATAGAGGAACGATGGCATTTCAAATCTCCTACATGATGTGCAGAGCGGATTCCTTAGTGCTACACGGTTGAAAAAACTAGAGATCATAAGAAAGGATGCAAAAACATCATTGTATCCGAACTGTCCAATAAGCAAACTGGAAGCCAACATCATGCTATTAGAGTTTAAATCAACAAATGGATTAAGTGATAAAGGCTTCAATAACGTATTCGGTATACTTCATAAACTACTCCCAAAGGGTAGCGAGTTACCAGAAAAGACTTACCTTACAAGTGGCTAGACTGGTTTAGTCCAAATATTTTTGGTTAGCATTCTTGCCGGACTACTTTATTATTTCCATGTGTGAGTTGTGTCCGTCGGCGGCTTGCTTAGCTAGCTAGTTTGAGTCCAGTCCACGTAATGGTTCATCCAAGTGTGCTGGTCGAACCATGTTTTTTACTTGAGTCGGACTAAGAGACCTGGCGTCAGTGCCTGCGTGCACTTATATGGCCTACAACTGGCCTCGTAAAGATTAGACTGGATTTTATTTTGTGGAGTACTCCCTCATCGAGCCGTTGCTCGTGAAATCCTAAATGGTTATCTAATCAAGTTCTTCGTATCGAAGATTATCTTCTGATCCGGATTCTTGCGGATCTGCATAATTGACGTAATCAACCTGCTACGGCTTGGGTGCATCGCCTGGGATTCTTGGAGTTTCCATCTTCTGCTCGTGACTCATCATCGCCGCGGGTGGAAGTTTATCTAGGATTTGAATTGCATCTCTTGTGTAAGCCGAATCCATCTATTAATGCTGCTACTTTTATTGATCGGATAACCAAGGTCATTTGGTCCAGTTTGGATTAATCTGAATCGTCCAGTTGCTAGTTAGTTCTGTATTGTCGTGAGATTGGTTTGCTCGTCCTCGCCGGTTTCATCTACCTGGAGATACCTGCTGGTTGCGTACGAGTACTGTTGGTCGTGAGAACTTATACTTTGGTTTGGAGATTTCGTGCTGGAATTATATATTATTAATATTGATTACCTGCTAGCGCACCTCACGGTAGTTTGCTATAGAAGAATTCGATTGCCACTAGCATTGAAAAATCAAGTAGTCATCTTCTATATTATCCCTAGATCAGTAGCTCTGTTGCTCGCAGTGACCCAACTGTGTTAGCTATTAGTGAAATTTCAGTGATTGCTTAGATCTAAAATTGCTCCAGAAAATAATCAGTCATCGTCTTGACTTTGTGCCATGAAAGATTGGGACAAATAAGTGGACAGTGTAGGCTTGTCTTTATTAGGAGCTGCCCTCGTTTCCACTTTGTTATAAGCTTATCTTATTCCTGTGCCACCTATATTTAGATGGGGAACAAATTAATTAATTATAAATTGAATATGCAACAGACAAAAGCATTTCGGCCAAATGAAACCTTACCTATGTTTTGATGGCAAAAAGCGGTCATGTCCCATGTAGCAATGCTTGGACCCATATTTCAGCCACAAGAAGTCTGTATCCTTGTTGCAATATGGACATGCAAACTTCCCTTTGGTGCGGCCTTTGGTGCTCCAACCAGATAACATTGCATATGCAGGAAAGTCATTGATTGTCCAAAGTAGAAGTGCATGTAGCGTAAAATTCTTCTTTTCCTTGGCATCCCATGTTTCAACGCCATCTTCCCACAGCTGCTTTAACTCAACTATGAGCGGATAGATGTATACATCAATATTGTTTCCAGGAGAATTTGGTCCTGGAGTCAGCATCGACATCATCCAATAAGGTTGTTTCATACACAACCAAGGCAGCAAATTATAAGAGATTACGAATCACAGGCCAGGTCGTATATGTTGTACTTATCATCCCAAATGGATTGAATCCATCAGGCGCCAGAGCTAGCCGAACATTACGAGCATCTGATGAAAACAACTTGTACTTCTCATCCACATGTTTCCATGCTAGGGAGTCTGCATGATGACGCATCTTGCCATCACGTGCCAATCCTTCCTTGTGCCATTTCATTTCTGATCAAGTGGTCTCTCTCATATGTAATATCTGCAGCTGACTCATATGTAATATCTGCAGCTGAGGAGTCAGTGGGAATTACCGCAAGATCTTACACGGAACACGCTTCGTTGGTGTACCATCAGTGTTAGAATCATCACCCTTAGCACCATCATACTTCGTCCACCTTGAAGCATCTAGGCCCTAGTGGTTTCGGTGATTAATGTACAACAAGGAGGTTATTATGACTAACGTGTGTTTTGTAGGATAACCAAGAGGTTAGGTCATAATAACATGTAGATTCAAGCCCCTAACGATGGAAATCGATTCGGTTTTCAAAGGACGGAAGACAAGACGGTGGTAGGCTAGTCCCAAGTGTCGATTGGAGTTGAGAGACACTTGGAGTAGTCTTAGGTTTTGTTTATCTCTTTGACCATACTATAAAGAGAGGTTTGGATAGGTAGCTTGACTTAGAGCAAGGTTAGAGAGTGTAGAAGTAATGCACACTTGTCCAACATAGCTCTAGACAGCCTAGGAGCCTCTTGAGAGAGAGAGAGAATCAAACTTCATTTTGGAAAGCTTTTGATTCGGCGAAGTTTTGATCAAGTTTAGGGCGTCGGACCCTGAGTAGACTGGTCGTCGGACCATTGCTCAGAGTCCGACGGCCACGTGGCAGCCCCTGGTTGTGCCTCAGCGCATCAGGGAGCGTCGGACTGTGCCCTGGATGGTCGTCGGACCATTGGCTACAGTCCGACAGTGCCAAGGTGCTTTAGGTGAGCGTCGGACCGTGGTGAGGGGAGTCGTCAGACTAATGCATGCGTCAGTCCGACGCTTCCAGAGAGCACGCAGAGAGGTTTTTGGGCGTCGGATTGTGTTCGACGGCCCTTGTCGGACCATTGGCACGCGTTATACCCGTGCAGTGGTTCTATGCGGAGAGCTCCTGAGAGCGCCAGAGGGCGTCGGACTGGGTCCGACGCTGGGTGTCGGACCACTGCACAGCGTCCGACGCCACTCTGACACAGTAACGGCTGTTGCCGTCTGTGAGAGTCGGACTGGGAATTTTAGTCCAATGGTGGCACCATTCATAGTGTCTGTCGGTTCGCAGACTGCTGAAAATAGTACAAACGGCTAGTTTTAGATAGGGGGTATTTATACTTCACCATTAGCTTCATTCTATCTCTCTTGCCCATTTGTTCAGCTGAAGCAACCATTGTGACCTTCTGTGAGTGCAAGAGCCCTACGGAGGATTGAGTGAACTCCATTGCTTGTGAGCTTCTTCCCTAGAGTGTGATCAAGAGTAACTTGTGTGCATCCATCATCCTCTTTGACCTTGTTCTTGGTCAAGTGAGAGTCTAGGCTTGTTACTCTTGGTGATCGGCATCACCTAGACGGGTCGGTGGTGATCGGAAGCTTGGTGATCGCTTGGAGCGCTTGTGGGAGGCCCAAACCAAGCTTGTGAGCAGTTGTGGGCGATCCACCGCGCCGGAGAGGCAAAGGATCAGCCAATAGAGAGTACTTGGTCTTTGCGAAGATCAAGGGGGAGCTACACCCTTGCGTGGGTGCTCCAACGAGGACTAGTGGAGAGTGCCGACTCTCTGATACCTCGGGAAAAACTCGGCTTGCAATCTCTAACTCATTTACATTCCCACATTTACATTGTGCTCTTTACATTCCTAGAGTAGTATATTTGTGATAGGACTTGGCTCTAGGTTGCATAACTTGTTTTAGGCTTAGAATCTCACACGAGCACTAGTGGGGTGATATTGGGCAAATGGCGATAGGTTGAATTGCTTTGCGAAACATTTATTAGTTGCCCAATTCACCCCCTCTTGGGCATCCTCGATCCTTTCGCACCTAGACTCACAACATGTTGGACCTGTATCCAGTTTTTCATTCTCCTTCCAAAACAATTCATAATCATTCTCAGAAGCATGTATATTTTCATAGTCTAGACCTAGATCTTGAACTACCCTCTTGTCGATACGGGACCAACCAAGGTACCTGATCGACACCCCTGACAGGAATAAGACTAAAGAGCACGACTAGGAGTCGGGCAACCTTGGCGGACCTTAACGGAATGTCCCTCTTATAAATATAGAGTAGGACACCTTTGATTGAGTCCGACTAGGATTAGAAGCAGTTCTTGGCCCCTTGTAACTATAAAAGCGGGCCGAGAGCACCCCACGAGGGGACAAGTTCTTACAGTTTATTCTGTACACCAAATCAGCAGATAATACAATCCAACGCAAAGGCTAATGCCGACTGGACGTAGGGCTGTTACTCAATTTCGAGGGCCTGAACCAGTATAAATCGTTTGTCTTCATGTTCACCGCCGAGTTCCAGAGTTCACCGAAGCCCAAACAACTGTCCCGGGTACCCCGTGGCAGGGCTATCGGTCATAAAACACCGACAGCTGGCACGCTAGGTATGGGCTTTCGGTGAGTTCATCATTGAGAAGTCGGCAGACCTCGACAACATGGAAGCTGCAATCAAAACAACTCTCGTCTTGGGCTCCTGGCTCTGCAAAATCGACGACAAGGGTGAGATCCAGAGTCTTCTACAAGAAGAACTAGAAGCCAAAAACAACTCAAGCAACTTGATGAACATGGAAGGACAAGATATGAAAAAAACCAAAAATTTTCAATCTTACCAATAGTATCAGCAAGCTAAGCATCCACATCAACGAAGAAACTTGCTATAGCAAGCCGGCGAGTTCTTTTCCGTTTGGTTTCGACAACTTGGCCAAGTCAATCCAAAAGTTTATGACAACCCAACAAGACATAAGCATACCCTAAAGGGAGCTCAAGACGGGATATTGATGTCAATTACACCCCAAGGTTGTATTGTTCACTGGCCAGAAGAAGAAGACATCGCAGGCTTACCATATCAAGAAAGGAAAGAACTCAGTGACTCGAATGAATCCGAAGAAAGTCATGTCCAAGAAATATTAACAATCCGACGGCCAAGATCACTGCTCGTACTGCCTCAAGCACCAGATATCAACTCATCGGATGAAACTGAATCAGGCATATCTTTAGATGAACAAAGCAGAGAAGAGGAAACTGAAGAACAAAAAACAGCCAGGGAAAGGAGGTAAGGTAAACCAAGGAAGGCGGAAGCGACCCATGCAAAGGGGAGAAGTGTGGGTCAAATTTGAAAAAGAACTCGAAGGTTAGAAGAGAAAGAAGGCAGAAAGAGAGATAGAAGAAAGAGCTAAAAAAGAAAGAGATCAGGGAACAACAAGCCCCAAAATCCAAAAACTAATTGAAGAACTCGGGGCCACCCCAGGCCTTGACGAAGAGCACAAAAGGCTCAAGGAAGCTCTACAAACTGCTCAAAGATGAAAGAATAAAGCAAAAACCTCGCCAGAAAACAGAGGCTCAAATGCAATGAATATGAACAAACCAGCATTTGAAAGGCTGGGGCATACTGAGAACATCAACCGGACATAAGATAGAACATGAGATAACCATCGAAGAACAGAAAGAGCTAGCTAAGCCACAAGCATCATCAACTCAACGCAGCCCATCTCCACAATCCAAATCCAAAGAAGGAAAGGGGGAGACAGAACACCCAAGAACTCGGACCATCGGAGAAACAAGACAAACAGCCCATGAAGATAAGAGATATGAAGCACCGGATAGATTCCCTTGCTTTGCGAGCAGACTACTCTCTATCAAGCTGCCGCACAAATTCAAACCTTCAAATCATTCAATGTATGACGGAAAGACACAACCCAGACAATGGTTAAGAATCGACTCACAGTCAATTGAGCTAGCAGGAGGAGATGACGACATCAAAACTCTTTTCTTTCCAATGGCACTCGAGGCTGTGCCTCTACAACAGTTCGACAAACTCAAGTCAAAATCAATAAGAGGATGGGAAGTTTTGCAGAAAGCGTTTTGTGAAAATTTTGCACGTATTATAACACATAGAACCATACTATTGCATTGACTTACAAATTTAGTTGCAATACACAATCTACCTATTGCAATGGTCATGAAAAATTTTGCAACCCAGCAAAAATGTGGCAATAATTACCAGTAATAGCAACAATATCTTATATGGTTGCAAGGGCACCTGACAATTGCAACACCAATCGGTACTAATGCAACATAGTGTCATCATGGCAATATTCGGAACCTATAGCAGCTCACCTCTTGCAACGGCAAATGAAAATGTTGCAAAAC
The DNA here is from genome assembly GCA_038502445.1 of Eremochloa ophiuroides. NCBI lineage: Eukaryota > Viridiplantae > Streptophyta > Magnoliopsida > Poales > Poaceae > Eremochloa > Eremochloa ophiuroides. The sequence continues at coordinate 37,913,960 of JAHLJS010000007.1, read as the reverse complement.
ACACCCTTTTGCAACGAAATTTGTTGTGTTGCATATGACGTCGTGTGGCAATTGGGTCAAAATCTAGTAGTAAGCAGCCAGCTGGGAACGATGAACGTGGCCAGCGACGCCATTACTCCCCCACAGTTGCTCTCGTTTCTTTTTTGAGGAAGCAAGCAAGGAGAAGACGGTGATGGAGGCGATGAGAAGGGATTTGGATAGACTCGAGCGATGTCCAACTGCAGTTCTGGAGGCTTGGAGGGTGGTGGAGTGCAGGGAACAATGACACAAGGACGATCCGGTGGCGAGGCACGACGTTGACACATCGACGAGTTCAAACTGATGAACTCAGTTCAGTTTGGAATAGAAGCAGTTCAGTATTTTCATTTGACTGAAACATTAACTTAAGCGATGGTTATCTCCTATGACAGTAGGATTTAGGCAAAACTTCCCTAATAACAAGTGTGGAGCTACATGAGATCTACAACTGCTATTAGGACACTTTGGCTGGTTTTGTTTAGTTTGTGAAATACATGTCACTCAAGAAGGGTACAGGGAAACTGAAAATCAGTTCAGACAGGAATTTTCAAACTTAAAAATCTAGCCCTAATCTGATTTGAGGATTAAATTGACCATGAAAAAGCCCTTTTCATGACTTGACCCCAAAATAGACTTTGTTCCAAATTAAATTTTTTACAAACTTTCTTTAAGGCACAAAGTCATTTAAACAATTTAAATTGCACTTTTGAAATGGGAAACAAAAACACATAAGTAAACCCTAAGTCAAAACCATAATTAGAGACCAATTTAAATGATCTTCACAACATGAAAAGAGAGGAATTAATTGTTATTTGCTCCACATTTAGGGCTCGTTTGGTAACACGTGGTTTGGAGTGGATTGGCCCCTAAACCCTGCCTCGCATGGAACGTGGACTACACCGGTGTGGCCTCCCCCGCGACCCACAGGGAAGAGAAAAATCGCTACCGGTGGGGTGGAACGGGCTGCACTCGCTGCTCACCGCTCATGTACACCACTTCCACGCGGCACACCTTCGCGCGTGCAACCGCCTCAAGGATCTCCGCCACCATCTCATAGCCTCGACGTGATTTCCCCCACGTGTATCAGAAATCCAAAGTGGATCCGGTGATTAGCATGGATCCACAAATACACGCGTAGGTGAGGTTTGACGTGGATGCAACCCATATGACGCCAAACGAGGCCTTATTATGCTCCGCCACAATGCTCCATCCTTTTATTTGTATCGGTAACATTCAGTCTTCCCACTCACACACACACACACACACACACACACAAAAAAATAAAAAAAAATCAGTCTTCCCACTCGTGATTGCACCTCCAGTCCGACAATTCGGAGGCACATGTAAACTAAAAAAATATTAGGACTATTATGATGTTGTATAACTATTTTTGTTGCAACAGACGGACATGATTCTTGTATATAGGTAAAGATCAGAGAGCTTATTGAGGTTCATAAGAGACCCATATTTGACCCCAATAAGCTCTTCGCATATAATGATCTCTGATCGACTCTGGCTTATGTGCATGCGACCTGGCCTGGCTGTGTTGTGTCGTGGGCTTTGCGTGTGTGAATGCAGTGTTTGGCTACCAGCAAAGGCACGCACGCATGCCCGCCCTAAAGATGAAGACGTTAGGAATCCTATCCGCACGTAGCAAGCTTTTTATATAAATAAAAAAATAAAGGGGTGAGAAACCCCAACGATTTCCTTCCCACTACTACTGTCAACATACTGTGTGCTCGGAAGAGTCAAAATCCTCTCTGGATCAAGAAGTATTGCTGCAGCTTTTTTTGTTAGATAAACAAAAAAAATTGCGCTAATAAAATCCACGATACTGCATTCTCTCTCTCTCTCTCTCAGGCCAAGGAAATATAAGAGTGAATACAACTATTAGCATATATAGAGACCTCCGTCAAATAATGCCAAACTTAAGTGACATGTGAACCCAGAGACTTGAATTTTTTGACAGCGAGGGCCAGCCAGAATCATCTATATATCCGTGTACACAGTCTTTGGTAAGCTAGCATCGTCAACTTTCTTACATAAATGCGGTTTCTAGAATGTACTGTGTTTCTTAATACATAAACTCTTGTATCGCTCATTATTGAGACTGGCAAATATGCCTGTGCTTTAGCAGAACCAATACATATTAAAGTCGGACTCCTTATCATCCCTAAACGTGAGTTGATCTGACTTTTATGATCACGGTGCGCGAGTCTAGGTCGCGTACATGGCCTAACATATCAGAATTGGAATCTGTATCGTGCTCGACGTGAACTGTTTTAATTCTTATATCCACGAGTTATATAAGTTCGGACGGAAGAAACTCTCTATTATCCGCTTGATTAGAGCAAGCTCTCCATTATCCGAATAGATAGAGGAAGGCCGGACAAAAAATAGGGGAAGAGAAATTTTGCCTCCTTAATATTTGGTATAGATAGTTAGCTTGAGTTAGTTTATTGCTGCAATTGTGACCCTTATATTATCAAAAACTTTTGGCCTATTATTTCAAGTAGGAATAAGTTTAAGTATAAACTGTACTCCCTCCGTCCCTAAATATTTGTCGTTCTCGCTTCCCGAGAAATGACTTTAATTAATTTTATATAAAAATATTAATATTTGTGTTACATAATTGATATCATTAGATAGATCTTTTAATCTAGTTTTTTAATAAATTTATTTGGAGATACGAATGTTGTCCGCAATATCTATAAAATCTAGTAAAACTTGTGGCACAAAAACCGAAAACGACATATGTAAAGGGACAAAGGGAGTAGATCTAATAAAAACAAATAATTTTTAACCAAAGTCTGTCTCCACCGAGATCTATATGGAAAAGTTATGTATTTTCAAATATGTGGAATTTGGGCATAAATGGACACAATATATGTGTGCATGCGTGCTTGTAATGTGAACGATCGATGCTGTCTTGAATTATCAACAAGCCACACGGATACTCTTTAATAACTCTGTTGTTTGATGTTTGGTCAAAAAACTCTGTTGTTTGATGAGAGGATGTACATCCATTTTGGTGCAAGGAGAAAGCATCTGAGAGATAAATCAGTTAGCACTTGTACAGTGGATAATATGACAGAGAAGGATGAAATTAATCAAGATGTGATGTAAGGTCGTGCCTTAACATTTGGAGGGCTTATTCTGCTGGATCCATTCAGGCGCGCCAGCGAGATACAATATCGATGCGTCGGTTCTAGTTTTACCGGATGAACTTTTTTTTTTACTACTAAGAGTGCTTTGTGACTATGGAACAGAACAAGTTCAGGACCACTGCATCCATATAAATATGCAACTTGTTAAGAATTTACACTTTACAGCGGACCAAATGTACTGTTGTTGTCATATTTCACATAAGATTCTGATACACAGATCAGGAGATCAATCCAAGATATATTCATCGTGGGTGACGGAAAGTTGAGGTAGGAAAATAGAAGATTGCGAGTCAAAGATCTTCCAGACGATGATAGAGATAGATGAGATCGTCCGGGTCTTCAGTTTATTATTATTAGAAAACAATAATACAAATGTAGACCTTTATACGTATAGACAAGTCCGGTGTGGCCAGCGTGCTGATAATTGAACTTGCCGCATACTGTCCAGTGTAATATATGTATTTCTTCTGTTGCACTGTTCGGTCCATTGTTCTACGCGGTGATATTATTAGTGTCATCCGACGAGATGGTGGTTATCTAATTTCCCACAATTTCGGACCAGCTGTGGTACTGTTTTATGCATCCTCTGTTGAAAAGCCTGTGCTCAGTTCCGGATTGAAACACAACTGATAACTGGAGTAGGTTGGAATTTGGGCAGAAATCAACAAAGAATTTGAGGCAGAAGCAAGAACAGCAAGGACGGAGGACGAGTTCTGTTATTGGATACCCAAAATATTCAGTTACACGGGGTTATATACCCCTTTTAGCACTGCCATCAACCAAGGATTAAAGCCTAGGCCCACTAATCACTTCAGCTTAATACTTCTATGGTCCAATACTACTAACATTCTATGGCCCAATACTACTAACACTTCATCCCACTAATCACAACAGTTTAGGGCTTGTCTTCTCTGTTGCCGGCAACTTCTTCTTTAACTAGTGTTGACGCCTAATCAGGTCTCCACACTTGATAAGGAGTTAGATCGCTCGATGTAGGGCAAGCCGACTTCTAGATCATCTAGCGCCTAGGGGATGTCCACATCTGGACCTTGTGCCTCCAGCGATGAGCGCGATACGCAAGACATGTCGCCGGAGGAGCCTCACCAGGAGCACGATACGCAAGACACGCCGATGAAATCTCATGAAACCCGAAACACCACACACCCGGGATGGACCCCATTGGGGCGTGTGGCGGCTATGGGCTGCTCTAGCCAGCCTGACCGCTCTAGAGCCTCGACGTCGTCGATCAGCTGTCCATGCAGCGCCGACGAAGAATGAGGAGAAGTAGATGGTAAAAGTAGGGTAAAAGGAGTTGTAAATTGGTTTTGTGTCGATTGGATAGATAGGGTCTCAATCGACCATGATCCTCCCATATATATAGAGAGAGGGGGGGGATAGTCTTATCCCAGTAGGAAACCTCTCCAAAGATTATTTTCTAAGTTTCCCACAAGTATGAAAGAGTTCGGTTTGTAATCCAAAAGGTTAGATCCGAACAGGGTTTTTTACTAGGTCTGTCGAAAGTTCTAGTGCATGTCGGAACTTCCGGGACGTCGGAAGTTCTGACCTAAGTCAGAAGTTCTGACATAGGGATGACCCCGGACACCCGAATAGCCTTTTTCAGCATTCTTGGAAGTTCCAGGGGTCGTTGGGTCAGAACCTCCGACATGAGAGCGTCTTTATGAGGGCATAACTGTTTCTTCTGGACACCAAATGAGGTAAACCATATAAGTTTCTCGATTAGCTCAATGTTGGTATAAGATAACTCAAACAAATAAGCACTAGGATTATCTGCAAGCGGACAGATACCGATGTAGCACTTCACCCGGGAGTATTTCAGGTATCATTATTTATATTTTACCACAGGGAAAACGGGATGACTAGAATCTAGACTTAACCCCTGAGCTGCTATCAAGGACGGAGAAAATAGGTGATATAGGAGATTGGTAAGGCTTCTAGTTCTAATCCTCACAAGATATGATATGATTGTTCCGAAAGGGGTATTACTATAGGAATACACCAATAAAGGGTAAATTCCTTAGTAATGGAAACCTACAGTCCTACTGACGGGAGGTGGACTGTGTAAGACTCAATAAAGCTAGGTCACCCTCGCGATCTACCACCGATCCGGACAGTATAGGGCATTTACGAGTAAATATAATCTAACCACCACGTTTAAACTATAAATAACTACCTCAATCAAGGAGCTACCAAGACTAAAGCACTCAAAAGAATCGTAAACCTCAAGAACAATAATAGCAATGTTACTCACTTGGACTAGAAGTTGAACTCTGAAGAAATCTTCATAAACAAGTCCCAAAGAAGGACTTGAATCCGCGGGTACAAGTCGAAGAGCAGTCACCGACAGGCCGGCAACTCCTCCATCTATCTCCAGCTCTACTACCACACCACTTCTAGAACAAAAATAGCCCTAATCTGGGGAGATTACAAGGCTAATCTTCTACTTGATGCTTGACTCTAAATCCTATCTTGGGTTTCTACTCTATTAGAGATATGTCGATGGAATTCTGAAACCCTGAATTGATTTCTTTCTGGATCATATGAAACCCTGGGGGCCTGGGGGTCCTTATATAAGCCGGTAGGATGAATCATAGCCCTTGGATCAAACCGGCTTCGACGGATGGTGTAGATTGCGTGAAATTTCGGGATGTGGGTCCACGTCGAAGCGGAGGCGGAACGGCCTCTCTGACAGGTCGGTCGACCATGTCAGAGGGTCGGTTGACCCTCCCTCTCTGACTTGCGGGCCCTGCTTCGGTAGGCGTGTCTCTGGTGTTCTGTAGAACATTCCTAATCTCCTCCCGCGGTGTAATTCGGTATTTTTCTCTGCGGTGTGGGTCCTCTTTGGTTCTTTTCCTGTATAGTCCCTAAAAAACACAGATTCACTAAAACTCATGGAATTCTATCAGTTTCAACCCTATTCTAGGTGTTGGCTCTCATTTATATCCTTTTTCATGATTGGTTGACGAGTAAAATCATACAATAACTACCGTCAACAAGCTCCCCCACACTAGATCTTTGCTCGTCCCGAGTAAAGGATGGAATTGAGCAATATTAACCTTAGGACTAGACATCATCATTTCACCATTCCTAGTCATACCTGTACTGCGGGATTCATTGTGTCTACCATGAAACTCTTGAGCGGTTGAAGAATAGAACAGCCAGAAACTCATCACCCTATTGACGGTAGTTATTGCTCATTTTTACACATCAACTAAATATGAATCAAGGGCATAAAATAATCCACAACATAGTTATAGGGTTTGATTCTAACAAGTTCCACGAGTTTTGGTGTTCTCACTTGTTTTGCCGGGTATGAAGGGATATTCAATTTTTCACTAATTAAAAGTATCTCAAATGAGGAATTGGAGTTTACCATTGCATAGAGCTCGTTGAGACGATCGAAACGGACCTATGGTTTGCTATTTTTAGAGTCCGAAATAAAGAGATATGGATTTTACAAATACTAGAAGATTCTAAAACCTGAGCTACGGGATTAATTAAAGGCTGCGGGATTAATTGAGCCTAAATCAGAATTTGGCCCATTAAAGCCTATGTGCACATGGTCGAAAGGCTTAGTACCATATTGCCTGCCAAGGTGGAGGGGAGGCCAGGCGCCCCCATATAAGGAACCCAGGACCCCCCGAGTCAAGTGCACCATTATGGAGTTGTAGAGGCGTCCCTTGAATGGATAACCTCTCCACTCTAGAGACTTAGGGCTAGACTTTCCAATGTAGTAGATTAGTTCTAGTTGAGGGGAGAGTGGAGCTGTGCTTCAGTTCTGGAGAAGTCTTCAGGGGGCTGGTATATCTTTGTATCTCATCTTTGTAAGACTTATGCTTTAATATATTTATCTTCTCTATTTACTTTATGCCTTGAATTTGATTGGTTAGTATAGTTGTTATACTTTGGCATAGGATCTCCGCTCACATCGAGTGCTCTAGTTTTCATATGGGATTAGAGTAGTAATTAATAGTGTAGGCATGGTGTCTAGACTAGAGGTTACCTGAGATTGCACTCAACCTTACAAATAGTTGTGGTAGCCCCAGGAGGTGACAGCCCTGATGGCCGACGTATTCCACCTCATGTAGGTTGATGATTGTAGGACCGTAGTCAGAACTTCCTAGTCCCATTCTCATCGCGTTCCGTGGCTAGTGTTCTGATGTCCCGAAGTGTTATTGTGTGATCGTTTTATCTACCATGAATCAGTTATTATAGAAGCCCAATAATAGAGAAGAATTTAGGAACCTTGAACTCTCGCGTTATCCTCTCATTTTAGCTATCTGCTCTTTTATCATAGAATTCTCCTGTGTGTGTCAGATATACATAACTCATATCATTTACCTTTTACCCCTACTTTAGTCTATTAGTTATACTAGTTAGTAGATACTTGATGGTGAACTATCAACTTCTTTAACCATTATTTCCCTGTGGTAAAATATAAATAACGATACCTGGAATACTCCCGGTAAAATGCTACAATGGTATTCTGTGCGCTTTCGGAATCTTTCATATTTTAGTTGTGCATTAGAAATACCAATAAGCATTTTTGGTGCCATTGCCGGGGAAGCAATTGGCATAAGAGTTTTATAGTGATCTTGATGTCTGCTAATTTAATTTACTACTAGATTTAGTATGATTACCCCTGTTCTGTTGAGTTGTGGAATAAGACAGGACAACAGAAGCCGTTTTGACCTTCCGGCAAGTTTCCACAAGACAAGAAGATACATTGAGGAGCTCAGGGTGCCTGAATATTCAGGATTCATCAATAATGGAACCCCGCCATCTCACAGGTTTGCACACATATATTTCTTTCTAACCTTGTGTAGATAGGAGAAGGAAGTCATTGTCACAACAATTCAAATCACATCTCAAATGGCGAATATAGAGGCTGTGCTACACACAAGTCATGGTAAGTATGATCAAGAAGATGAGAAAGTCTTGCTCATAGACTTTAAACTTTTGAGTAGTTATCTTTTAATTCTTACATCTCATTGCATATTTATTTTAATCCATGCATCCACACCATTTAGTTTATATTCCCTCATATCAAATCCATAGCATGTTTAGTTCTTGCATATATCCATACCACTTGCATATTAAAAAGAAAAAAAATATATATATGCCTCACTATGATCATATTATTTTATCTCTATTTGAATAAACCCTTATAATGCTTTCATGCTACCTTTACTTACTATAGTTTATTGCTGGAATAATTTTATACATCTCTTAAACAAAGCATGTTGCCTAGTTTAGGAGTGTTTGATCTTACTTTTAAAGGTTTTTATTCTAAGTTTATTAATTAAAAGTGTAATAATTAGAAGGTCTCCCAAGAACGACTTTGTGTCCTAAAATAACCACTCTTGAAAAATAATGTGAGTTTGTACCTTTTGATGTAATAGCCTTGAGAATTGAGCATAGAATTATAATTATAAAAATATTCCCTCGGGTATTTTTTGTCACTAACCATTTCAGGCTTAAAGTAGAAGGATGACATCATTAGGTATGTCCAACCAATCATCATGCAACATTAATCCATCCAAATTTAACTTTGCCTTGCAAAATTCAAACTTGGGGGAATGGGCTTATTTAGAAAATCTTATGTTGCTAATATTGGTTGTCTCTACCTTGTCAATCCATGTTCAAATTGTTAATCAATGATCATGCTCTTTCATCTCTGTTTGCATAACTCTCTATAAACTTTCATGTTACCTTTGTTCGCTATAGTATACCTAAGGTTTGGAGAAATTTCATACACCTTTTAAATTAGGCATGGTGCTTAGTTTAAACTGTTTTCTGGAATCATAATTAGACAAGGTGTTTAGTTTGATTTCCGAACCAAGAGGTGCGATGATTTTACTTTCAAAGGCTTTTTTGAATTAAGCGTGGTGCTTAGATTAAAATGCCTTCCTAAGTCAAATTGGACGTGGTGTCGAGGTTGATTTTTGAGCCGCTCGTATGCTGTAGTAGACATTGGATATTTTGTTTGACTAACCCTTGCAGAAAACTTCCAATTTAATTTGGGTAAGTCATGAGATAAATTCAAATCAGAGATGAGACAGGGCATACGCTGAACTTCAATAACTTTGTAGAGGAAGACATAGCTCATTCATTATGGATGGAAGAACTATGAGTATTAATGATTCATTCACTTTATCTTTTGCTGCAAGTTACTTGGACTCTAGTCATGCCGGTATAGAACATGATCTATGCTAACATAATATCATCCCTATCTTCTTAGTAGCGTATATGGAACATGATAAAATTCTAGACAAACAACTTATGTTCCAAAGTTATACATCCCTTCGGGTATGTGTTGTCCACTAATCTGTTGCAGGCATAATAATGAATTGAGTGACAAGGTGTCATAAGATCAAAGAAGCAAAAGATGGCAAAGAGGATAAGCAACAAAGGAGATAAGATGCTCATGAACAACTCAAGATGCAAGAGAAGGAAAGTACCACCAATCATCTACCCTTCATTACTTAGTGCCATCACGCTCTAATAATGAAGATAATATCTTAAGGTAAGTGGTCAGTATTTTCCTCTTGATCTTAGAATGCAGATAAATAAAGACACAAATATGTTAGAGTTACATCTTTAATTGATTAACCTAATTAACTTAACATCTTTAATCTTCTCTATTTACTTTATGCCTTGAATTTGATTGGTTAGTATAGTTGTTATACTTTGGCATAGGATCTCCGCTCGCATCGAGTGCTCTAGTTTTCATATGGGATTAGAATAGTAATTAATAGTGTAGACATGGTGTCTAGACTAGAGGTTACCTGAGATTGCACTCAACCTTACGAATAGTTGTGGTAGCCCCAGGAGGTGACAGCCCTGATGGCCGACGTATTCCACCTCGTGTAGGTTGATGATTGTAGGACTGTAGTCAAAACTTCCTAGTCCTATTCTCATCCTGTTCTATGGCTAGTGTTCTGATTTCCTGATGTGTTATTGTGTGATTGCTTTATCTACCATTAATCAGTTATTATAGAAGCCCAATAATAGAGAAGTATTTAGGAACCTTGAACTCTCCTGTTGTCCTCTCACTTTAGCTATATGCTCTTTTATCATAGAATTCTCCTGTGTGTGTCAGATATACATAACTCCTATCATTTACCTTTTACCCATACTTTAGTCTATTAGTTATACTAGTTAGTAGATACTTGATGGTGAACAATCAACTTCTTTAACCATTGTTTCCCTGTGGTAAAATATAAATAACGATACCTGGAATACTCCCGGTAAAATACTACAATGGTATTCTGTGCGGTTGTGGAATCATTCATATTTTAGTTGTGCATAAGAAATACCAACACACCCTCATCTATCAATCAAGTAGTTGGAGGTTTTTGAATATTTTGAAAATCAAGCATAGCTTACCTTCTCCTTCTTTGTAGTACTCTCATGTCACTCATATGTGGTGGTGCTGATCCTTACCAAGGCATAGATGATGTTGCCTTCTCTGCTACCTACTTCTAAAGCTTATGTGGAGCTGAAGTAGGGGTAAAGTGAAAACATACTTATATTGTACAATTGTAAAGTCAAAACAAGGATTCAAGAAGAAAGGTGTCATACTCTTAGATCAAGATGTGCATGTGTGTGGAATATATGGTGGCTATCCTAATTCTACTATGCTCCTTTTGAGAATTTTCTCTCTCTTTTTCTTCTGCAGGACAACATGGGCTATCTTTCTTTTCTCTCTTTTTTCTCTTTTTTTCAAGCGGGCATCTGAGTACCCATTGTTTTGACACTCAGGACACCTATCCATTTTTACCTCTCAGGCGGGTATCTTTGTACCCATTGTTTTCTCCCTTCTCACACTTTTGCATAGCCACATGCCTCTTCTCTGCGTATTTTTGAGAGATGATAACAAGAACTTTGGAGCATTTATTCCTAACTTCTTTTTGTGTTTCCTCCAATATCGGAGTGAAACATTTTTGGGTGGAAAGCCATGTCGTTGCGTATTCCCAGTGTAGGAATAGCAGATATATGTGGAGTGTACGTGATCTTGATCTTGGGAGCATGATAAATTTCTCAACAAGGGTCACTCAGTTTGACAAAACTCAAAACAATAGCAAGTAGCTAATGTAGAAGGTTGATTCTATCCTATTTTTGGCTCTGGTAGGTAAATGCTTTTACTACAAAGGAGAATAATAGCTATTGGTTTTAAGTTTTGCAAATAAAATTCTCCAACAACTAGATATCAGGAATCAAGCTTTCATTATTCTTACTATCTCGTATTCCACAACAACTTAAGCAATATGGGGTCCCTAATTTAAGTTCCCAACAGCAGCAAGACTTCCAGGAAAAGTGTTTTGTGTGTTTATCCTTAAGTCAAGGCTACTCAGGTTAATCTTTTCATGTTTTAAAGTTGTTTAATCATAAGATTTTCAATTCAGTGCAAAATAGCGAGCGGCGCACGAGAAAATAGAGTTCAGGGTGCGTACCTGACTGTGGACGAAGCTCACGATGAGGCGGCATTTGGGTAGGTCGGGCGACCTAGGGCAGGGGTCGGCCGACCCTCCTGGTGGCCGTGCGTGCCCTGTCTCGTCGTATGTGATCTGTGCGTCGGTAGCTTCTGTTTTGGTGTACTTTCGTCTTCGATGTTTGTCGTTCTACCATGTGCTCCTCCCCACACTTGTTTCTTGATTTCCTTTAAGCACAATAAAGTGGAGATAAGCACACAAATATATCCAAGCGAGACAATATTGACTCAAATTGACTTTTATTGACAGGGCACTTTAATTACACAAGACTTTCAAACTAAAATGAACTAAGCAAACTAAAACGAACTAATCGAGCTAAAGCGATCTAAACGAATGTTGACGGTGGATAAGCCCTGAAAATCCACACTCTAACACCGTCAACAGCCTCGGTTTTGATAGAAGAATAACATAGCTTGAACATATTTTATCCAATAACAAGTTTCACTTGTACTCTTAGCTTGTGAATGTAGGGAAGATCAAAACAGGACAAAAGTGAGCAGCTGGAGGCCACTTGTGTGGGTCGGCCGACCCGCACATGGTGACCCCAGGCCACCATACTTCAACACAAGGTGTCCAACATCACATAGAAGAGAGGAGAGCTCAAGGTGGGCCCATGCATGGGTCGACTGACCCATGTATGGGGCCCACAGGGCTCTGTTGACGTGGCATGATCCTTGTGACACTCCACCCAGCTCATTTCCACCTTCGGATCAAAGTTGTGTTTCCAATCAACGGTGGAAGATCAAAGCACATGGATCAAGGCGTGAACCGACAAGAACAAAGCAAACCAAGTACATAGCCATGCTCTATGGCAGGTGGGGACCCTGGTGGTGGGCCCACCCTGCCATAGGGGGTCGGCTGACCCCTTGGTGGGTCCAGGCCACCGCCTCGGTCCACCGACCTTCTGCATGCTTCCCACGTGCTGGTTTCACCACTGCCGTCCATCTTGAGGCGGTTTTGAGGCGGTTGATCCAAGGGAGGAGAATGGAGGAGCACGCAGATCGCTGACGTGGCACCTCTCCACTCCCCCTATAAATAGAGGCAGCCACCATCCTCTTCAAGACACACAAGAGACACAAGAAGCAAGGAAGAGTCAAGTTCCACTCCTTAGTAGTAGTATTAGTCTAGTGTGGGAGTTAGAGTTGAGTCGAGCTAAGCTTGGGGTCTCCGAAGTCGTCTGCTGAAGAGTCTGGTATAGCTCTTGTACTTTTCCTTCTGTAAGACTTTACCTTTATCAATATATTATCTTTAATATACTTTACTGAGTCTTTTACTTAGTACTTTAATATTCATTATAGTATTGTTGTGTCTTATCTTAGCTTATAGTTGACTTATACTAGATTGTGATCCTATAACCAGCTATTGTGTGTTGTTCATCACCTGTCATAGGGTGCTTTAGTTGCTTTGTACACAACTAGAGTAGTGAGAGTTAGTATAAGCGTGGTGCTTATACTAAATCTTGCCTTTGATTACCGCTTGTCGCACGGATTGTTTGTGGGTACTAGCAGGTGGTGATAGCCCTGTCTAATCTTAGCATTCCACCACGTGTTTTAGGCAAGCTCTTAAAAGGTTGGCTCCCATAAGAGTACAGCCGCTTCGGGTAGAGGTTATATCCTCTATCGTCTCGGACTATCCCTGGCACTCAAAAAGTAAGGTATCAATCTAGCTAATTCATCTATTTGTTAAGGTTAAGTTCACAGGAGTAAAGTAAGAGTCATAGGAGTCCTAAACTCACTCATTGTCCTCCCACCTAGCTATACTCTACTAGTTATCCTTAGTTATCCTAAACCTTGTCTTGTCTCTGTGTCATCATCTTTCCTCTATATCGATTTACCCCCCTATTGCTAATTGGTTGCTAATTTGCAATTGACTTAAGGATCTCTCTTTTATTAACATTCGTAGCACCACTTTTCCTTGGGATAAAATAAATAACGATACCTTGGAATACTCTCGGGTGAAGTGCTATAGCGGTATATTCTGTGCGCTTGCGGAATTATCCAATAGACATAAGAAATACCCCCGGGCACTTCTAGCGCCATTATCAGAGATAGCCTAACACCCTGTCTCTGGTGATTACGCTAAGAAGTGTCAACTAGCTTTTCTAGTGCCGTTGCCGGGGAAAACATCAGCCTAGGAATATTAATAAAAAGTGAATCCGGAGTCTATCATCAAATTAGTTATGAATTAGTGTTAGGAGCATACCCCCCTGTCTGTGTTTCTCGTTACCGTGAAGCTAGACAGTGCATGAGCGGTTTCCAATTGCCATCAAACTTTGTTGAAGATCCTAAGCAATTGTTGAGGAGAACTAGATGTCGTCAAGTTCCACCTCAAAGGTCCATCTCAGACCTGAATCCGTTCAAGGAAAGAGGCTCCGCACTTTCACTCAAAGAAGTCATAGCCCAAAAGATTATCTCTGAGTACTCTGCACCGTCGGCTGACAATGTCGCCACTGGTCCGTAGCTTAACTTGGGGATGCTACTTTTGAACTCAAGCCAGCACTTATCAATATGGTGCAAGCCAACCCGTTCTGTGGGAAGCCGCACGAGGACGCCAATGCCCATCTCCTGCACTTCCTGGAGGTGTGTGGTACTTTCACTATCAAGAATGTCTCGGCAGACGCCATTCCGTCTTCGTCTATTCCCATTCTCACTGCTTGGGAAGGCAAAACAATGGTTCTATGCCAACAAAGGTGAAGCCACCACTTGGGAGAAGTGTGCCAATACATTCCTCAAGAAGTTCTTCCCGATAGGCAAGACCAGCGACCTTCGTGGAAAGATTTCAAGCTCCCAACAGCAAGCTGATGAGACGATTTCCGAAGCATGGGAACGTCTCTAGGAGTACATTCGTGCCTGTCCTCATCATGGGATTGAAGAATGACTCCTAATCCAAGGTTTCTATCATGGGCTGACTGGATTAGCCCGTAGTCACCTTGATGCTGTCGCTGGAGGAGCATTCTTGCAACACAATGTCAAGGATGCTAAGAACCTCATTGAGAAGATGGTTATCAACCAAGGATGGAATGAGGAGCAACTCCAGCCCTAGAAGAGGGGTATGCACACCATTCATGAGGTGGACATGCTCTCAGCAAAAATGGACCTCTTGATGAAGAAAATTAAGGAATGTTCCAAAAAGGAACAAGAGGCCATTCGAACTAATGCCACCGCACGAGCCATTGAAGCTGATCCATGGTGTGAGGTATGTGGTGGAGAAGATCATTCGGGCAACAACTGTCCCGAGACGAAGTAGGAGGTGAGCTTCATCAACAACAACAACAACAATGGGTTTCGATCCCAGCAATAAGGAGGATGGAACTCGTGCCCCTTCTACCAAGGTAATGAAGGTAATGGTTACAACAATAATTACAATAAGTCTTATGGTAACCAACCTTCTCTGAAAAATCTTGTCTTAGGCCAATCTAAAATTAATGATAGCATAAATAAGAAAATGATGGCTAATGATAAGATTCTTGAAAATCTTAGTGAGAAAATGGATAACTTTACCACTGCTATGAAAAATCAATTGAGCTTCAATAAAATGCTAGAAACACAATTAGCTCAAATAACAGCAGCTGTCCCATCCTTCGAACAAGGTAAGATCCCAGGAAAACCTGAGGAACCAGTTGAATGTGTCCGGTTAGTTTCTATGAGGTTTGGTAAGCTTCCACCCAGGACAAACCCGTGTTATCTTCTTGATCCACCATTTATGGCCAAGAAGAGTGACCCCGGCCATCCAACCATCACCTGCGAGATTAGGCCACACACCTTCAACAACGCCTTCTGCGATCTTGGATCTGGGGTTAACATCATGTCCAAGGTAATGTATGAAAATTTGTTAGGGCGACCTTTGTACCACACTTTTGTCAAATTGCAGATGGCCGATCAATCCATCCGGTTCCCCGAGGGATTGGCAAGAGACATCCTTGTCAAAGTTCTGGATGAGTACATTTCTACCGACTTCATCATCCTCGACATGAGGGCCGACGACGAAGTGCCCGTCATCCTAGGAAGGCCATTCCTCCGCACCGTTAATGCCGTCATCTATGTGGGATCCGGCCAAATTCACTTCCAACTCCCAGGTAAGAGGGTAAGATGTCTTTTCAATGGTTATAAGGCTATGCAATAGGCAAGGAAGAACATGTGGAAAAACAAGCCTCAATATGCACCCCGCCAGAAGAATCAACCGCCAAAGGCCAAAAAGGCCGAACTGGTGAGTAAAGTCGAGGCGATAAAGAAGGATGACTCCGCTGAGTCACAAGCATCAACCAAGAAGAAATGGCGAAAGAAAGAGGTGAAATCATCATGGTTCCCATCTCCAGGACTGACAAATGCATCCAAAAAATGAACCCAAAAAGGAGAGATCCTGCTCGATGGACCTAAAACACGGAGCCCTTGCTGATAAGGTAAATCAGTAGTTATCCCATATTTAATTTCTGTATTTTCAATTCTTGCATTTTTTGCATTATATTTCATATTTAAATTTTTGCATAATTTATTTCGACAAAATAAATTACCTAAACAAATAAAACTTGAGTAGGATTTCAACCTATACACCTGAGGTGGTGGGACTTCCTAAGGTGGGGTCGGCCGACCCCACCATGGGGCGCACCTACCTCTGGTTATGTTGGCCTGGTGAGCTGATTGTTGCCCCAAACTATGAGCACAATCTCCTTTTGCATTTGGTCGACCATCTTTGGTTATAATCACTTTCACATGCCCCAAGGAGAATCTAACACTCACCACCATTCAAATTCTAAAAAGTGGTCACCTAGGCATGCATTAGTGCTCCCATGGTCCATGGGAATCATTTTAAACCATGTCTCCACCTTTGCCATACACCTTTCATTTTCACCAAGCACAAGAAATGGAATCTCTGCTAAGCTTCACCACTTCTGGTCCACCACTAGTCTTTACTTTGCTGAACAAGGTGGAACACATTGATTAAAGCTGAAAAGGGGACTAGATATGGGTTGGCCGACCCATGTTTAAAGCCACCACTAAAAAATTTTGTTGGCAATCAATTGGATTCCCTGTCCAAAGGTAAAAGTAGCTATGAGCCTCATAAGAGGGGGGTCGGCCGACCCATGTTTGGGTGCCCCCCCAAGAAAGCTGAATAGGCATTCAAATTGATTTCCTGTCTAGAGCGAAGAGCAGTGCTGGACCATCCAAAGGGGGGTCGACCGACCCACCTTTGGTGGTTCCAGCACCAACCCTTCTCCCCCTATAAATACCCTTGCATTGTGTGCTCATTCCCACATCAAAACCAGCTGAATCATCTCGAGCACACAATCTTTCTCTTTCTCTCTAGTTGAGCAAATCTCCTCTCAAGTTTAGTATTTAGCCATTTAAACCAAAAACCCAAAAATATTGTAGTAATAGAAGCTTGTCTTTGCTCTCAAGAACAAGTTTGTGGAGTATCCCTACCCACAAGAATGGTTTTGTGAAAGTGACCATATCCCACAAGGACTACTAACATTGGGACAACTAATGCTAACGCTAACGCTAATCTTTGTTGTCCTAGTGTGTTCTTGTGTTTTCTCATTGCTGCAGGAAGATGAAGAAGTTCTCCTCCATGTTCAAGAAGGCCAAGGGTGCCGTAGGGAGCTCCTCCCGACGACCCCGCCATGACAATGAAGAAGGAAGAGAAGCTCACCAAGAGAAGGCCACGAAGTTCTAGAAGTGTCTCCCGAGAGAACGTTTGATCCTGAGAGAGGCCTCACGTTGAACCAACAAGAGTACCAAAGGTATCTCTCCATCTGACACCACGGGTTTGAACATACCGGCATAATCGACCCTGTCCTTTTGGGCAGCACAAGTATGACCGCCGAATTTAATACTGTGTTCAATACAATTGGCTGGGGAAGCTTTTGGAAAGTTCCTGAACTTGGGATTAAAATGCTCACTATAGAATTCCTATGCTCTTTACAAGTCACATATGATAATGTTCACTTTCGCATGTTTAACAAAGAATACAATTTGACTTGGGCAGTTTTTAGCGTGGCTCTTGGTTTTGATAACACTTGTCAGTTAGATTTAATTAGTGCCACAAGAAGATTTGATAAAACTGATTTTTGGAAAGCCATGTCTGCATCTGATGATTGCTCTAATCCTAATCCTCATGAAATTCATAACCCTACTCTGTGCTTTCTTCACTATTGGATGGCTGTAACTCTTTTTTCTGGCTACAATGTGCAAGTTTTATACAATGATGAGCTAAGATTACTTTATGCCATAACCAATAAAATAAAAGTTTCACCTGCTAAGCTTTTAGCCCGCTTTTGGCTTGGTGTGTTCCATAGAGAACATATATTCTTTACATCTTTTATCACTCGCATTGCTAAAACAATGGATCTATTAAATGGAACACATTACTTCGAATACATTGCCTCTTCTCGAGACACTATAACTGAAGATTTCTTCATAAGTGCTCAAGTCTTAAAGAGAAGTCCAAAATGTGCCCTTAAAATGATCTATCGTGGCCATACAGCTGAGGTCCCTCTCCCATGTGAGAGATGTTGGTTGTATGCGCTTCACACACTAACCATTAAACTGGACCGAGAGGCAAGAAGCCAACATGTTGCTGGTACAAGCAGGATGACTAGAAGCAGGTCACAGGCCGCTCAATTTGAGCAAGCCGGCACTTCACAAGCTGCAGGGGAAATGAAGAAGAGGGTGATGAGGCGAGTTCCATAGACATTTCAGGGTCCATGGAATGGCCTCCAGAGCACACTCAAAGAGTGCGTACTCCCCGCCCGTCCACACGGGTGAGGGGACGTCGGAATCAAAGGATGGAAGTAGATCAACACATCGATGACATGGATGGAATGCGGATTGAGCAAGACGCAACTCTGAGCATTGCACAACAAAATGCCCAACTATTGCAAGCCATACAAGATGAAGGAACACAGCGTTGGGCGGGATGGTTCTAATACTATCCACCGCCACAGTGAGCAAAAGCCAAGCTTGGGGGAGATCCTCTCCCCCACTAAGATAAGTGTTCTATGTCAGCATATTACATTGTTTTTAATTTAGTGCATTTAAAATAATAAAAATACCAAAAATATTTCTCATATCTCATAGGTTTCATGAATGTTTATCTTCCTCATGGAAATGATGAATAGTTGCTCTGTTGATGTTCCTTTAATGCCTAGTTTACAACCTAGTATTTCTTTGAGTATGAATTACTTGGCTCATTTAAAATTATCATGAACCTGAACACTTTGTGGGTTGCAAGTGTTAGAACTAAGCCTAAGTTGTTGTGAGTATAACACCCCAGGTGTTAGTCATAAGCTAACTAGTGAGTATGGACTTAATCGAGATATGCTAAATAATGATCTTTATCTCTATATCATATCCATTTCCATCTTCCTTGACTATTGGAGAAGTTTCAGGAAGTTGGGAATCAACTAGTTATATGAGACGATAAATTCTGTCCTGCTTAAATTGCTTTGGTAAGTGAATGTGAACATATGAGTTCAACCAAGACTTGCAATCTTGCCCAAACAATTATAGTTGAACTTTACAACAAAAGCCGTGAAGAGTTCATGTTGAAAAAATGTCAAGAAAATACTTAAATTGGTCAAAAAACAAAAACCTTAATTCCAAGGTTTATCAAGTTACTGCTTTGACCAAAGTAATGTTTTGACTTCTGTACCAGATATGAGGTTCGACCTTTAGTAAGTATTGAAGTTTGCTTTATGAGTAATAAACTTTGTTTAAGGGTCAAGACCACTCTAGCTTAGTCAAACAGAGGTCACAAGTTTGAATCTGCTGCTGATTTTATACTTAGGAATATTCTGAGAATTATTAGTGGTCTTAATGGTGGACATGCCATGTTCTCCAAAATTTGCTATGCAACTTGAGTTGGACCGAAAATATAAGTTAAAGAGAATTGTTTGAGGAAGAATATGTCAAAATTTGGGATCAATCCACCTCAGTTTGACAAGGTTTCGACATCCTTTCCTAATCACAATTAAGCCGATGACAGCATCAAATTTGAGTGTAATTATCTCCTAATCTATTCATCTATTGGCCTGTCCAGTTAAGTAAAGTTTGTAGAGCTATCAGCGGTAAAGATATTTCCTTTAGGCGTCAAGATCCAATTTTGCCGGGAATATTCCCAAACTGGCGCCCTAAGGTGGCATCCCCGACATCCACCACGTGTTCGACAGATGTCCCCAAAGGATGAACGTGTCGCCCATGATTCTAGAGCGCGCTCCACCATTAACAACTCCGCCACCTCCTCTGCCACGCGCCCTGTGTTGATGGGGAAGGCACCAGAACACTTCCAGCTTTCCTCCTCTCCTTTCTCAGCGCTCTCCCTCTCCTCGTACCTCCTCGGCAGGGCGCTCCTGTTGCTCGTGGCCAAGTCGCCATGGGAGCCGGTGGCCAGAGCCGCCGATGCCGTTTCTCCTTCCCCGGTCACGCTCTGGCAACAAACATTGGCACCCCCATCTTCCTCACCTCGCATCGCACCTCCAGGGATCCTTGCTTCGCCGGTTCCACCTCTGCAACACGTTGTCACCAGAGCGCCGTCGCAGCGACTGCTCGTCGCTGTGCCACCTGCTCACGGGGCCGGGCCGCCTCGGGCAGCCGCCGGCTGAGCCGCAGTGCTGCCTGGGTGCGCGACGGCCGGGGCTGGCCGCAGCCCTGATTTCCGTTGGCCGGAGCCGACCATGCTGGGGCCGGCCACCACCACGACGGCTGCCGTCTCTCCCCGGCATCTGTCTCCACGAAGAAGAAGACCTGCCTCTCTCTGTTTCCCTCTTTGTGTCTTTGACATGTGGGGCCCACGTGAGGAAGTTCTACCCCAAATCTTCAGACTTGGTATTAATCTTCTAAAATTCATATCTAGGGTTTGGGAGCTCCTAAATTAGTGAGAATTGTTTTGTTATATATCTAGTGAAATACATGATAGATTTATTAAGTGTGCTATGCTATTAAGTTTTTTGTGTTGTGGAAATTAGTTTTTGAAGAGTGGTTTGGAATGTATTTTAACTTGCTTTTACTCATATAGGGAGTTTTAGGAATCCAATATTTGTGATTCCAATTTTGTTAGACCTTTAATAATATGAACTAGCTAATAAAACTATAAAACTTATAGGTTGTCTGCTGTTTTCCTGAAGTTTCACATTACCCTTGTTTAATAGGGAAAAATTGAGCTTGTTTGCTTGTTATTTTCATATCTGGAGTGGTATTCCTCCAAATGACATGAAAATTTAATTATAGGCACTACGTATGATGTTTGAGCTCTGGTTAAAATTTCAGGATTTTAGGATGGTTAGTGTAGTAGTTATAAAAATAAAAAAATCCCTGTATTGCTTTGCTGCGATTCTGAGTAGGTCTAAAACTTTGTATTGTTTGGCCTAGTTACGTTTTGAATCATGAATTGAAGATAATAGAGGAGTTGTAGGGAACTTCATAAAATATCTGGTGCTTAAGTTTCATGATTTTAGGTTTGATGGTTTGTGAGATTTAGAATTTAGAAGCTTGCTATCTGTTTTTGATTATGATCTGGACAGATCTGAAACATTGATCTGTTTGGCCCATTTGAGTGTAGAACCATACTTTGGTGATAAAATAATAGATGTATTACTTTTTATATTCTTTCTAAAATGTCCTGGATCACCATTTTCGGAGGTCTAGAACTGAAATTATAGTAGAAAAAAGTGGAATGACAGATTCTGTCCAAACCTAGATAGAGGTGCATTCTTTGTGCTATTTGACATGATTAACTTTAAAATCAGCTCTTGAGCTTAATAACAAAGTTGTAGATATTTATCTAGGATTTTGATAGAGTCTATGTTCACACTTATTGGTGGTATGGATCTCTAGCTATAGTAATTTAAAGTTCAGTGTGGGGATCTGTCCAAATCTGGGCAGAGCTGCATACTTGTGGTTGTTTGACATTGTTAACCTTTGAATCACCTATTGATGATAAAAAACAATTGTTGGAAATTTATTTTAGTTTCTAAAAAGTGTAGGTTCACCTATGTTGGATGTCTATATCTCTAGTTATAGCTGTTTGAATTGAAAGGCCTGAATCTGTCCAAGTTTGGACAGATGTGCCTTCCTTGCATTGTTTGACTTTAATAAGCATGGAATCATCTCAAGATGATTATAAAAGAGTTTTAGATAATTTTAATGTCTTTTCATATAATCTAGTATCATGCCTTTTGTATGAGTATAGCTTCTGGTATGATGGAAATTTATGGCAACTATGTTGCTGTCCAGAAACTGCAGGGGCAGAATTGATTTCTAATGTAGCTTACTCTTGTTTGGCTAATTATGTTTAGTTAGTCTTGATTTATAGATGTCTGTAGTAGCTTGAGTGTACTGCATTATGTATCATGTTTGAGCTACTAGCTATTTACAAATGTCATGTTTGAGTGAATTAAGTTAAATAGCTCTAGGTGGCTATGTATTAGATAACTTTGTATTTGTCTTGATTAATGCTATGTGATGCATCTATTATTGCCATTCTTTATATTCATACATATGAATCTTGCATCTCATTTAGGTACGCTAGATGTACCGTATGAAAGATGTGATATTGGAACCAAAGCCGAAGACGGTATTTGATGGATTTATCCCGAAGATGGAGGGACTAAGCAAGTGCCATGGTGGGAGATACTCGTCAAGCAAGTATCATCTAACAAACATTGACTTTGAGTCGCATCACAGGCAAGCCCCGGTGCATTTCCCACTTCCTATGAGTTCCAAATAATATGACTTGAGCATAGTGATTGTTGCATTAAGTATAGGAATTGAATTGAAACCGTTGATGCATTCCAAATATCCTTGAACCACTAAATATCCTACACCTAAGTAAGTTCAGGATCATCTCTACTGCGTAGATTTGCTTAGAACCGGTAGATATGGTGACTACCGGTCACCAATATAGAAGGTGAGAAGCACGGTTGGCTATATTTGCTATCGTGAAATAACCATGTGAGTTGAGTGATGAATTGAGGTTGGGCGGGATGATGAATTGGACACAAGACATGGAGGTCTTGGTTGCGTACCAATCCTCGCCAAGTTAATTAGGAACACATCCTTGTTGGAGTTCAGTCGAGATTGAAAGACGCCATCACTTAGCTGGCCGGATAAGTCATTCCGACCGCGAAGCCGAGTAGCCCTATTTGGGCCGGGAGTTGACGTGCTGAGTGCACAATCTGGAGGAAGGAAGGATGTGCGGGAACACGGAGAGTGAGTCCAAGGGCAGACCAGCCAGGTCTGAGCTTCCTGGCAATCGGTTGGTTCCTGAGGTTGTGGCTCCGGTCAAACCCGCGAAATGTGACCCGAATAGTACCAAAAGTGACCTAATGCTTCTTGATGGGAAAGTCGTGGGTTTGTGATTGGCATTTGTCACCAGCTGGTTTGCAATCGATTCGAATCTCTATCTCTCCTGGATAGTGAGAAACTGGACTGATCTTCCTTCATGGTAGCAATGGATTAATCTGAACATGAACATGGTTACGAAAGACAGAAATGCCAAAACTGCTATGGTTATTATTATTTCTTGTTTAGAAATAATCAAGTGATTGCTTTAGTCCAGGTGCTAATATAGAAATAAGGAATTTAATATTACTAAAAGCAGTTGCTAGTATTGACATATGTAGTTAAACTAAAAATAACTTTTTATGCAAAATAAGTCAAGCCAACTCCACCCAAATAGCCTGACATAATCCTTGAGAGTCTTTTCTTTGGTAAGACGGGTAAGTCTTGTGGAGTACAATTGTGTACTCAGGGTTTATCCCAAATTGTTACAGGTGGCGTATCTTCTGTGGCTAAGGCAAGAGTTGCCTCTATCTAATTGTTGATATGAGATGAAGCTTGGGCAGCTGATATCTGTACTCTACTCATCTTGCTTAAGAATGATGCACTTTTGGCACTGTATTACAACAGTAGGTATGAGTAAATGTAATTGCAAAACTATTTGGCTTCCGTAAATCTGAGTTTGAATTCTATGTGTAAGAACTCTTATGCGAACTCTGTATTTGTGAATCTATGTAATATGAATGGATGTTGTTGAAACATGTACGATCTTGGTTGTGTTACCATTTGGTTTGAAATCCTTCGAGATTTCACGGACTACCGGGTTTATATGGGATCAAGTGTGGTTGATTTTGTTGTTTCGACGGCTATCTCCGTACTTGTGCTCTTATAAATTGGTTGGTTCTATCACAGTGAGATATGATATAGTGAGATAAGAGCTACTATAATATTGTTCCAAGCATGCATGATTACTGGAGACTTATTTCTTTAAAACAATTAAAACCTTATTGTTCCTCAATGGTGATAAATTCCTACCAAAAGCCATACATGCTACACATGTTTCAAACCCTTCCACATAAGCTATTTACTTTGCAATGAGTTTTGTCAAGTCTTGTTGACCCTTATTAAGAGACTTATCATGCCCCCAAGATCAAGATCACGTACACACCACTCATATTTGCTACTTCTACACTGGAAGTACGCAATCACATGCCATTGATCCCCACACCATAAATGCTCCATGCTTTAAAATCATAGAATATCTCTCTTAGTTGTGATATGATAGAAGAGACAAAAGGCTATACAAAATGAAAAGAAAAAGAAAGAAAGATGGACATATGGAAGTCCATAGAAAAGAAAAGAAAATATGAGCAAAATCTAGGCTCATAAATAAAAGAGAAGAAAACAGATAGCCATGTCTCAAAAATTGGAGAGGGATACAATTTCAAATAGAGGAGCATTATAGTCCAATATTTGCCGCACACTTGCACATCTTGATCTAAGGGCATGACACTTCTCTCTTTGGATCCAAGCTTTGACTCTACAACACATGCAAAGTAAGTATGCTACATTCTTTCATTCCTACCTTAAGTTCCACATAAGCCATTTTTAGAAGTAGGATGACAAAGAAAAGGCAACATTTACTTTGTGCCTTGGTAAGGAATCATACACCATTTGAGCGACATGAGAGAACCATATGAGGAACATTAAGTTTTCTTTTGCAAAACATTGCTAAAACCTCCAGTATGAAACTTGCAAGGAATAAGAAAGTTGGAGCTCTAGTCAAACTGTTCTGTCTCTCAACCACCTAAGGCAAAGGAAAAGTCATTAGCCCCATAAAGAACTAAGGTAATATGGATGAATTTTTATAGCCAATTTTTCCATTCAAAAGAAAAGTATTCTGTTGTACGCATGGTATTATTGAAATATGAACATAGTAGCAACTCCTGATCCACCGAGGTTAAGTTTAATTATTTGCTCGGGACGAGCAAAGGTTAAGCTTGGGGGATCTTGTTGACGGTGGATAAGTCCTGAAAATCCACACTCTAACACCGTCAACAGCCTTGGTTTTGATGGAAGAATAACATAGCGTGAACATATTTTATCCAATAACTAGTTCCACATGTACTCTTAGCTTGTGAAAGTAGGGAAGATCAAAATAGGACAAAATTGAGCAGCTGAAGGCCACTTGTGTGGGTCGCCGACCCACACATGGTGACCCCAGGCCACCACACTTCAACACAGCGTGTCCAACAACACATAGAAGAGAGGGGAGCTCAAGGTGAGCCCATGCATGGGTCGGCTGACCCATGTATGGGGCCCACAAGGCTCTGTTGACGTGGCATGATCCTCGTGACACTCGACCCAGCTCATTTCCACCTTCGGATCAAAGTTGTGTTTCCAATCAATAGTGGAAGATCAAAGCACATGGATCAAGACGTGAACCGACAAGAACCAAGCAATCAAAGTACATAGCCATGCTTTATGGTAGGGGGGACCCTGGTGGTGGGCCCACCCTGCAATAGGGGGTCGGCCGACCCCCTTGGTGGGTCCAGGCCACCGCCTTGGTCCACCGACCTTCTGCATGCTTCCCACGTGCTGGTTTCACCACTGCGATCCATCTTGAGAGGATTTTGAGGCGGTTGATCCAAGGGAGGAGAATGGAGGAGCACGCGGATCGCTGAAGTGGCACCTCTCCACTACCCCCTATAAATAGAGGCAGCCACCATCCTCTTCAAGACACACAAGAGACACAAGAAGTAAGGAAGAGTCAAGTTCCACTCCTTAGTAGTAGTATTAGTCTAGTGTGGGAGTTAGAGTTGAGTCGAGCTAAGCTTGGGAGTCATCTGCTGGAGAGTCTGGTATAGCTCTTGTACTTTTCCTTCTGTAAGACTTTACCTTTATCAGTATATTAACTTTACTTTACTTTACTGAGTCTTTCACTTAGTACTTTACTATTCATTATAGTATTGTTGTGTCTTATCTTAGCATACAGTTGACTTATACTAGATTGTGATCCTCTAACCAACAATTGTGTGCTGTTCATCACCTGTCATAGGGTGTTTTAGTTGCTTTGTACACAACTAGAGTAGTGAGAGTTAGTGTAAGCGTGGTGCTTATACTAAATCTTGCCTTTGATTGCCGCTTGTCGCACGGATTGTTTGTGGGTACTAACAGGTGGTGACAGCCCTGTCTCCCACCACTTGTTTTAGGCAAGTTCTTAAAAGGTAGGCTCCCATAAGAGTACAGCCGCTTCGGTTAGAGGCTATATCCTCTATTGTCTCGGACTATCCTTAGCACTCAAAAAGTAAGGTATCAATCTAATTAATTCATCTATTTGTTAAGGTTAAGTTCACAGGAGTAAAGTAAGAGTCATAGGAGTCCTAAACTCACTCGTTGTCCTCCCACCTAGCTATACTCTACTAGTTATCCTTAGTTATTCTAAACCTTGTCTTGTCTCTGTGTCATCATCTTTCCTCTATATCGATTTACCCCCCTATCTCTAGTTGGTTGCTAATTTGCAATTGACTTAAGGATCTCTCTTTTATTAACATTCCTAGCACCGCTTTCCCTTGGGATGAAATAAATATCGATACCTTGGAATACTTCCGGGTGAAGTGCTACAGCGGTATATTCTGTGCGCTTGCGAAATTATCCAATAGACATAAGAAATACCCCCAGGCACTTCTAGCGCCATTATCAGAGATAGCCTAGCACCCTGTCTCTGGTGATTACGCTAAGAAGTGTCAACAACGAACTAAGGGTGTCCTATGGATACATAACTCTAATACTTCCCAGGATTGGTCTGGGAGAAAAGCTCAAATTTAATCTCTAATTCCCTTTGCTTTCCTTCCTTCAGATCAATCTTAAGATTGGTTTTAGCTATAGTTCTAGCAAGGAGCCTATTCTGATTCTTTATGATCTCCATCTCATGTGTTATCTTGGCCATCTGTTGCTGGAGCTCTTCTGTGGTGACCTTGGAACGCTTCCGTGGAGGTTGCTCTCCACGTGGTGCTTTCTTGGGTGGCATGAACTTGACTTTAACTGGATTGGCACGGACTCCATCGAAGGTTCGGTGAGAGTTGTACTTGGCACATGCAACATGGCCGTCCTTGTCAAGCTTCACCCCGTCAGTGTCCCGTTCGGCTTCGGTGGCAGGAGCTTGACATCCTTCGGTAGCTTGATGATTGGGTCCTTCCGTGGCGCGTCCTTCAGGTAGAGGGTCTCCGGCGGTGATGGAAGGGTTGATCTTGTACAAGCACAAAAGGATTGCTCATGCTTGCGAGGTTGATTGGACAGAGCAATGGCGATAGGCCAGGGAGTTCTAGGCTTGAGAGTCATCGGCGGGAACCTTACCTGGATCCATCCCATAGGGGATGATCTTGTTGTCGGCCATGGGAGTCTTGGAAGAGAGCTTGTAGGCATGAGGAAAAGGATGGGTTGGATGAGATGAGATGGGAGGCTAGTAGGGGCTGGTTATATAGTCGTCCGGTGGGTGCTAGGGCTTCGAAATTTTTCCTACGAGCTTACGGCGGTGGCGGATGACTTAACAAAAATGAAAGTTGGAAAATATGCGAGAAGAGACCTGAAGGATCACGTCATGAAAAGGCATGGCGAATGGAGTCGTAGGGGGGTCGACCGACCTGGCTGTGGGGTCGGGCGACCTGCCCCTATGTCCATTTGCCTCTGGTCTCTTCGTGCGGCTTTCTCACGATATTTAGTTTCCAAAATTCGACTTTCCCGTACGGGAAGGCAAAAGGAAGGTTTAGGCCCTAATACACTTGGTAAATTAATAAATTCTATAATATATTTTTCCTCTGGGCCTTTCATTGGTTCTAGAAAGAGTTTGAGGTGGTGACCATTTACCTTGAATAATGTACCTTTGTCGGTTTGAAGTGTGGCCGCTCCATGGGACGAAGTGTTGATCACCTTGAATGGTCCTTCCCATTTGCTTCGTAGCTTTCCGTGTCTGAATAACTTCACCCTGGAATTAAAAAGTAATACCTAATCTCCGGGTGAGAATTCCTTCTTCTTCTTCAACTTTTTGTCATGCCATCTCTTGGTTCTCTCTTTGTAGATCTTGGAGTTGTGATATGCTTTCTCACGCCATTCATCTAGTTCAGAGAGTTGCATCTTTCTTTTTATTACTGCAGCATCCAGATTCATATTCCATCTCTTGATTGCCCAGTGAGCCTTGAGCTGAAGCTCTACTGGCAAGTGACAGGTCTTTCCATAGACAAGCTGGTATGCTGACATTCCAATTGGTGTCTTGTAGGCTGTTCTGTAAGCCCACAGTGCTTCTGGTAGCCTGTCCTTTCAAGCTGTTCCCATTTCGTTGCCCGTCATCTGCAGAATATTCTTGATATGCTTGTTTCATGTCTCTGCTTGCCCACTTGTCTAAGGATGATATGGAGTGCCAGTGTTGTGGCGGACTCCTCTTTTTGCTAAATATAGTTGGAATCTCTTGTCGATGAAGTGGGATCCTCCGTCACTAATTACCATCCATGGAGTACCAAATCTTGAAAATATTATTTCTTCAAACATCCTCTTTGAGCTTCTGGAATCTGCAGCCTTGCATGGCATAGCTTCTACCCATTTTGAGACATAGTCTACTGCCACCAAAATGTACTCACACTGCTTTGACTTTGGAAACGGTTCCATGTAGTCGATTCCCCAGACATCGAAAAGCTCTACTTGGAGGTTGTTGACGAGGGGCATGGCATCTATTGAATTGATGTTTCCATGTCGTTGGCATGCCCCGCATCTCCGGATAAAGCTTTTCATGTCATCATACATTGCCAATAGAATCCACTTTGCCAAATCTTTGCATGTGTGCGAAATTCGCCATAGTGACCTCCATATGGTGATGAGTGGCATCTTTCAATGATCTTGATCCCTTCTTTCGCTGGTACACATCTCCGGAGTAGTCCATCAGAACATATCTTGAAGAGGTATGGCGGGTCCCACATGTGTTGTCGACTCTCATAGATGAGCTTTCTTTTGTCCTCCCCTGGTGGTACATATCCTGCAACCATAAAATTCACAATATTTGCGTACCAGAGGCCGGATCGAGTGATCCGATAGAGCATGTCGTCCCTCATCGAGTCATTGATGGGTATTTCCTGCATACTCTCAAAATGCATTCTAGACAAGTGATCAGCTACAGAGTTTTCTACTCCCTTTTTATCCTTTATTTCTAAGTCAAATTCTTGGAGTAGCAAAATCCATCTTATCAATCTAGGTTTAGCATCTATCTTTCTTAGTGAGCAAGTATTTTAATGTAGCACGATCAGTATAAACAATCACCTTAGCTCCAACTAAGTAGGATCTAAACTTATCAATAGCAAAGACAATAGCCAGGAGTTCTTTTTCTGTTGTTGCATAATTAAGTTGTGCTCTGTCAGAGTTTTACTAGCATAAGCAATGGCATGATGCTTTTTGTCTTTAGTTTGTCCCAAAACTGCCCCCACAGCATAATCACTAGCATCACACATGATTTCAAAAGGTAAAGACCAATCAGGGGGTTGAATGATTGGTGCAGAGATGAGTGCTTGCTTAAGGGTGTTAAAAGATTTCATACAAGCATCATCAAAATCAAAGGGAGCATCCTTGGCTAGCAACTTTGTAAGAGGTCTAGCAATATGTGAAAAGTTTTGAATAAAGCATCAATAAAAGTCAGCATGACCAAGGAAACTTCTAATCCCTTTAACATTAATAGGAGGAGGTAGTTGTTCAATTACTTCAATTTTAGCTCTGTCTACCTCTATCCCTTTTTTAGAAACTAAGTGTCCTAGCACTATTCCTTCTCTAACCATAAAATGACATTTTTCCCAATTAAGGACTAAGTGCTTTTCTTCACATCTTTGCAAAACCTTGTCTAAATTTGCAAGACAATTATCAAAAGTTTTTCCATAAACAGAAAAGTCATCCATGAAAACTTCCATAATTTCTTCAATCATATCATAAAAGATAGACATCATGCATCTTTGAAAAGAAGCTAGTGCATTACACTATCCAAAGGACATCCTACGGTAGGCATAGGTTCCATAAGGACAGGTAAAGGTGGTTTTGCTCTGATTATCAGGGTGTAGGAATTTGATGATATCTAGAATATCCATTAAGGAAGCAAAAGAAAGAGTGGTTTGCCAATCTTTCTAACATCTTATCAATGAAGGGCAAAGGGAAGTGATATTTCCTTATTGCCTTGTTGAGTTTTCTATAATCTATGCACATCCGCCATCCAGTGATGGTTCTCTGGGGGATTAACTCTTTCTTGTCATTCTTGACAATCGTCATGTCTCCCTTTTTAGGCACAACTTGAACTGGGCTTACCCACTCACTATGAGGCACAAGATAAATAATCCTGGCGTGCAATAGCTTCAAGACCTCTTCCTTTACAACTTCTCTCAAAGCATTGTTGAGCCTACGCTGGGGCTCCCTAGATGGTATGATGTTGGGACCAGTTGGAATGCGATGGGTGCAAAGAACTGGACTAATTCCTTTCAGATCTTGGAGTGAATAGCAAAAAGGTGATCGATGCTTTTCCAAGACACTGATCAATCGAATGGTCTCTACTTGGGAGAGTTTATCACTTATGATCACTGGAGATTACATGTCTCCATCTAGGAAAGCATATCTAAGACCGGCTGGCATTGGCTTGAGCTCAATAGGAGGTTTAGGTGGCACTAGGAATTCATCATGGGGTAAAGGTTCTGGATTTTTGGCTTCTTCCTCAATGAAGAACTCCTCATCTTCTTCAAGATGGGATTCTCTCAGAAAATCAAGGGCTGCCACCATGATCTCACTAATTGGATCAGGCTCAAGACATGGCTCAGTCTTAGCATTTAAGGAACGGGTGATGGACAAAGGGAATCTAAAGTTTGGTCCTCGTTGAACATTGATTGTCCCTATTTGTCCTTCTTGAATAAGTCTTCCTATTGGTTGGCCTATCAACAGGTCAAACTCCATGACATCAAAGATATAAAAACTTAGATGGAGCATGGTGTTGTTTACCCGGACAGGGAGCACATAAAAATTCCCAAACTTGGAATAATGTGCCCGGAAGAACTTTTCAAGAGCTTTGTTGTTGGGGTTAGTGGCATGTCTATAGATAAATCTTGAGCAAATGATGTAGACATGATGTTAACACCCACAACTAGATTATAGAAAGCTTCAAAAGGGCCTTTATGGATTTGGCATTTGATTAAGACAGAAGGTGAATCCAATTGGATCACATCATAGGAAACCTCTGATTCTTCTAGCCAATCATTGCAGATTATGGCTATAAACTCTCTTGTGGTCTTTCTATAGAAGGCTACATCAGGAGGTTCTAAAAGTTCTAAAGATGGTTTCTTGTACTCCTGAGGCTTTTTAATCATATGGAAGTGAGGGGTGTTTCCAAAATCGGAGAAAAGACCATCTTCTATTTCAAGTATAAAGTCCGAAAGCGGAGCATCCTCCTTTTCCATAGGGTTGGAAATTGGGATAGCTGAGGATTGAGAAGTTGATGGTAAAGGCTCCGGTTCAGCTACCCTAAGCTCTTCTTCTAACTTCTCCTCGGGTTGGTTATCTAAGATATTGTCTAGGATCTTTCGTGCTTCAGAATCCGAAACATGAGCAAAAGATCCTCCCGAAGAGTAGTTGAGATGCTTCTTGGATTTTCTTCTCAGACCCACAAAGAAGTGTTGAATGATAATCGAGTCTGGTATGGATAGGTCCAATCCGGATTTTATGGGATTGTTAAAACGTTCCCAGGATGTGGCCAAAGATTCATTATCTTTGAAAGATAAGATCTTGGTTCTGAGGTTGACAATTTTGGAAAAGGGATAGAATTCGAGACAAAAGTCTGAACGAAGTTTTCCCTAATCTCCTCCTTCTTTCTCTACGGTTCGGTCATACCGGGTTTTAGCTCTTCCTTCGAAAGAGAAAGGAAAAAGCTTCCACTTTAAGGTTCCATCGGACGTGCCCTCTATACGGAGGCAGTCACAGGTCTGTTCGAACTCTCGCAGGTGAAGATGAGGATTATTATCTCCCTCTCCTGAAAAGGATTGGCTTTGGACCATTTCAATCAGACACGGGCATAGCTCATAGGTAGGAGTTTGGATAGGCTTTGAGGATTTCCTAAGCCTATGACTTGTGCCCGTGGATGCAACATATTTATTGATGGGTGTGGTTTCAATGGCATCCATAAGGATGAAAACAAAAATAAGGAGATAATAAAGGTAAAAGTATGAATACAAGGTTAACATAGACTCTAGATGTTTCAACCATTTTCTCCGGCAATGGCACCAGAAATGCTTGTTGGTATATGATAACTCAAACAAATAAACACTAGGATTATCTACAAGCAAACAGATACCGTTGTAGCACTTTACCCGGGAGTATTCCAGGTATCGTTATTTATATTTTACCACAGGGAAAACGAGATGATTAGAATCTAGACTTAACCCCTGAGCTGCTATCAAGGACAAAGAAAATAGGTGATATAGGAGATTGCTAAGGCTTCTAGTACTATAGGAATACACCAACAAAGGGTAAATTCCTTAGTAATGGAAACCTACGGTCGTACTAACGGGAGGTGGACTGTGTAAGACTCAACAAGGCTAGGTCACCCTCGCGATCTACCACCGATCCGGATAGTATAGGGCATTTATGAGTAAATATAATCTAAGCACCACGCTTAAACTATAAATAACTACCTCAATCAAGGAGCTACCAAGACTAAAGCACTCAAAAGAATCGTAAACCACAAGAACAATAATAGCAATGTTACTCATTTGGATTAGAAGTTGAACTCCGAAGAAATCTTCATAAACAAGTCCCAAAGAAGGACTTGAATCTGTGGGTACAAGTTGAAGAGTAGTCACCGACAGGCCGGCAACTCCTCCAACTATCTCTAGCTCTACTGCCACATCACTTCTAGAACAAGAATAGCCCTAATCTAGAGAGACTACAAGGCTAATCTTCTACTTGATGCTTGGCTCTAGATCCTATCTTGGGTTTTTACTCTATTAGAGATATGTCGGTGGAATTCTGAAACCCTGGATTGATTTCTCTCTGGATCATATGAAACCCTGGGGCTTCTGGGGGTCCTTATATAGGCCGGTGGGATGAACCGTAGCCCTTGGATCAAACCGACTTCGACGGATGGTGTAGATTGCGTGAAATTTTGGGATGTGGGTCCACGTCGAAGCGGAGGCGGAACGGCCTCTCTGACAGGTCGGCCGACCATGTCAGAGGGTCGACCGACCCTCCCTCGCTGACTTGCAGGCCCCGCTTTGGCAGGCGTGTCTCTGGTGTTCTCTAGAATATTCTTGATCTCCTGCCACGGCGTAATTCGTTATTTTTCTCTGCGGTGTGGGGCCTCTTTGGTTCTTTTCCTGCATAGTCCCTGGAAAACACAGATTCACCAAAACTCGAGGAATTCTAGTCAGTTTAAACCCTATTCTAGGTGTTGGCTCTCATTTATATCTTTTTTCATGATTGGTTGACAGGAAAAATCATACAATAACTACCGTCAACACTCAACGAGACGAATGTTGTGATGAAGTCTGTTTCAGATTTTGACAACTTCATAAATTGGACAATTTTGGTTGTCAACATATGCCCCCTGTTTTTAGGTGAATAAAACACAAAATGACAAACCAAATAGCGACGATACCCACCTCATCGGCTACTCAGCGGCTAAGGGCGATATATATATATCAGCCATTTTTGTTTTAAGGGTGATACATGTATCGGCCATTGTTTGGAGAGCACTTAGGCTTTTTGCCAAACACTTGGAAAGGATTTTTCAGATACCTTCCGTTGATTGCTCTTTGCGAGACTTTCACCTTGCAATGTCTCTAGCACATAAGAATTACCGAATTTGACTTTGATCACTTTAGTATGGGGTCATGTAAATATCTCAATATAGGAGACCTCCAATCATTCAAATTGGTTCCAAAAATGTCAGGAGTCACATTGGACCAATTTGAAATCTCATCGGACGATTCAACCACACTGGGCAGAGGGGAACTGGCTAAACTAGCTGTAGTAGCCGGCTTAGCCGATTGGGCTTTCGAACTGATTGAGCCGGCTGAGGCTGACTCGACCGCCTAATCAATGGAACAGTCTAAGCCTACTCCTAGAACTAGCTTAGCCAGTTCTGAACCACCTGCAAAGGAAAACTTCAGATTTTCACGCAATAACTTTTTTTGACATGAAAATTACGGCCACTGACATCATAGCCAGATGCTTGTTGAGCCAACATGTTAGCCTTATAATTCTCACACCTTTAGTATATATCAAATTTGTAATTCGGCAAAAGAAGCAATAATGTCAAGGCACATATCAAATTAAGCCTTGAGTGATCTCTCCGAACATTGAAACTAATCAAATGCTTGTTATACCACCAGCAAGGAATCACCAAAGGCTTGAGCATGCCACACTCCATAGACTGCATTATGGCCAAACCGAATAAGGAAACTTCACATTTGGCCTAAACTACGCTGTGAATGCGGTTTAGCCAGCTTGATGTCTCAAACAACACCATTGTGAGAAAAAAATGATTATGCTAACACCTTGGCCTCATTTTCAAGCCAACTAATCACATTGTCACATCCATGAAGTAAATTCAAAATTCATATAACATGCCCCCCCCCCCCCCGAGTTTTGAATCCATCGAAATAAATCGTATTGGGCACCTCTAATTTCACGATGGTTGCAAGCATACATCGGCCGTATTTTTATGCTAAGGATGATAATGAAGTATCGGCTATATGAATTCATCTGCAAAGTATGCATAGCCAAAATAACATAATTCAGCTCTCAACAAAGAAAGTTACTGATAAGCATAATGACTTGGCAACCCTCCATAATATGAAGACCCATACCAAGGATCAGAATAAGGAGACGAGGGATGGCCATGCATACCAGGGGATGAATACCACGTAGACATAGGTAGATAATATGGATGATGCCATGACTAATAATTTTGATGATTTGGTGCAAGTCTCCAACTTGGTAATTGTTTATTCAATTTTCTTCTTTCTTTTACCTTCAAGGCATCACTTGCTTGAACAAATTCTTACGAGCTTGAACACTCCCTTTAGGAACCCACCAAGCTTTGTTCTTTCAGCTTCTCTGCGCTAAGTCTTTGCAACTTCTTTTCTTGCCACTTTGGTAAACCGAATGAGCATATCGATTTCATTTCAGTTTTGGACAGTGGCAAATTTTTTTTATTTTGGGCACTCTCACCCTTTTTGTTCAGATTTGGCATATGGGATATTAATAGATGATCCTCCTCTATCTCTACCATTAATAGCCAAATTTTTCAGCAAGGTAATCGACTTTTGAATACTTGAATTCAGATCTGAACTTTTGTCCTTTCGACCATCATATCTCAAATGGTAAACTTGCTTTACCATCTTGTTCTTTGTTTGAGCCCTAGACCGATTTTGATCAAAACGGTCTTGATAAGGTGATGATCACTGTGAATACCTTGGAGTTGCATATTCTTCACATTGTGGCCCTTAATATGGTGGTGTATGTGCCTCTTGACCCCAAGAAGAATAATGATGAAAATTTGTGGGGAACATCGACGAAGGAGCATCGGCTATATCAACATCAGCCGATGATTCTGCATGCACAACCTCAACAGTGTCCTCGACCCATTGGATGAGAAACTGATGCAAGCTAGATGGAACACAACAGTTGGTATCGATCCAATCACTTCGGAGAATTAAATTATATCTACCTTGTATTTCAGCGACGAAGAAAGTCACAAGAAGGGTCTTGCTCCCAATGGTATGCTTCATCAAAGAAAATCCCTTGGACAGAATAGGTTTTCCTCCAACACCTTGGACCATTGCTTTGGTCTTAATCAACTCCTCATCAGATCCACCAAGATTCTTATAAAGCACATATTGCATTAGATTCACCCTTGCACCATTATCCACCAACAAGTTGTTGACCGTATGCCGTTAATGTGGTCCTTCACATGAAGTGGCTTGAGATGATTCATGGAATCTTCTGGCTTATGAAAAATAGCATTCTGAGGTGCAGAATCATCTTGACCTCCAAAAGACTTCTGAGCATCTGCATAAACAACATCAGTAGAGACGGTGGAAATTGAACCATTCGAAGATGCTCCGGAGGCCTCCATACTTGAGGAAGTTGGATCGGCTGACTTAAGAGTCGACTTAGCTGACTTGGGGCCGACCTGAGATGTTGCAGAAGATGGAATTGGCTTAGCCGACTCAAGAGTAAACCCAGCAGATCTCGGGATGGTAGGAGCCAGCTGGGCCGACTGGGTAGTCGGCTGAGCCGCCTGGGTGCTACCAGACTCTCCTCCCTTGCTCATTTGAGGAAAAACAGGATGTGTGGTACTAGATATCTCTTCTCTCATTCTTGTTTTTCCGACTTGCTTGAGCTTCTTGCAACGAGCATGCTGAAGCCTACGCTTTTGGGTTCTCATCAAACCCGATGGGCACCATGTTGTTTGGAAGTTCTTAAAAGCTTATGTGCTACTCTAGGCCTCATGATCAACAAACACATCCTTTGATATCTTTTGCGCATTAGATTGACCCGGATTGCTAATGACAATCGGTCCTTCTTTGATTGGAACATCTGCGGGGCCAGCTTTGATAATTATTTGACCATCAGCCATTTCTATGGGATTAGTGAGAACTTCCTTACCCCTTAATGCACATGCTTGCTCTTCTGGTGCCTCACCCCATTGTTGGACCATATTAGCAAGTTCATCTAAAACTAGCTTAATCGGTCCTACCTTGTTGGTGCTCGATTGGTCATAGCTCAATCGGCTATAAGGGACACTCTGTGGCTCATTGTGAACTAAGCCAGTAGACACCCTCCAATGGTGAGAAATTTGGCGTATTAATGGGTAAGGAATCCATACTCTGCCTTTGCATGAGTGCTACACCTTTTGTCTATAACTAGCTCGACCAATTCGAGAAATCGGTCTTGCTGATTTTCGCTTAACCATGGAGGTTTGGGCTTGCCCCACAAGATCGGAAGATCTAATAGTGATTTTGAGGATCTCCTAATTACAATTGTATTTTTCTAGCACCACCTAACGATCTAAAATTTTATTTCCCTTCTTGGGTTCTCTGGGCTCACCGATTATCACATTTTTTCCAATAGTTGAATCGACTTGCTCCAATCTAATTAAAATAGCCAAATTATTTATCTTCAGAGTTTCAGCCATGGAAAGTGCCTCACTGTAAGGTAAGCATGCATTTCTGTCATACGTAGATTGCATATCCAACTTTGCCTCTTTCGATTTCCAAAACCGATTAATAAAGTTCTACGAATCGGTTTGGGAGTCATCACATGACGCCTCAGGCATTGGAAGCACGCTCGATGACTTTGGAGAGTCAGACGACACCATAATATGAGGCAATGAAGCTTGCGGTGTTGTTGTCCCATCAACAGTTTGAGAAGTACCAACCGAATTAGGCGTATATGTGACAGTGGGAAGAGTAGTGCTAACCCCTCCTGAATTGGTCCTATCGGTTTCAGGTGCCGAAGGGACTAATATAGGTTGCTTTCTAAAAACAAGCTTGCCATATTGATCAATATAACAATAAGACAACTCCAAACCAGTAGGTATAGTGATAACTTCTCCTGAATTGGTCTCACTGGTTCCATGCGCCGAAGGGACCAATACAGGCTGCTCTCTAACAATAATCTTGTCATATTGATCAAAATAAGTAGAAGACGTACTCAGACCAGGAGGTATAGTGATAACTCCTCCTAAATTGGTCTCATCGGTTTCAGGTGCCAAAGAGGCCAATTTAGATTTGTTAAATGCATCAAGTCTAGACATAAACCTAACCCAAGTATGGAAATTAGGAGAATCTTCATGTATTCCATATGATTTTACCTTAGATATGGCTGTAGACTTGATGATGCTCTCCCGACCCATCGGATCGATGAACTTGAATTTGCGACTGTTGTTCTACATCCTAAATGAGAATCAAGACCAGATGCAATTGGCCTTTTGGGCCAGATCCAACGGTAATGAGAAAACACAAGAAGGGTAGATTAAAACCAATGAATTGGCCAGGTTAGAAAGATCAGCTATAAAAGATAGCCAAACTAATCATTCCCTAGCGGAGTCACCAAAAACTGTGTTGACGGCGAATCGGGTCTGCACACTCGATAAGGAGCTAGATCGCTAGATGTAGGGCAAACCAACTTCTAGATCAGACAACGCTTAGGGGATGTCCACATCTGGACCTTGTGCCTCCCGCGATGAGCGCGATATGCAAGACACGACGTCGGAGGAGCCTCGTCGGGAGCACGATAGGCAGGAGACGCCGATGAAGTCTCTTGAAAACCGAAACCCCACACACCCGGGACGGACCTCGTTGGGGCGTGCGGCGGCTACAGGCTGCTCTAGCCACCTGACTACTCTAGAACCTTGCCGTCGTCAATCAACGTCCATGCAGCGTTGACGAAGAACAAGGAGAAATAGGGGTAAAAGTAGGGTAAAAGGAGTTATAGATTGATTTTGTGTTGATTGGATAGACGGGGTCTCAATCGACCATGATCCTCTTATATATATAGAGGGGGTGGTCTTATCCTAGTAGGAAACCTCTCTAAGGATTATTTTGCAAGTTTCCCAAAATGTTCAGTTCGAAATCCAATAGGTTAGATCCGGACAAGGTTTTTACTGGGTCTGTCGGATGTTCCGGTGCATGTCAGAACTTCTGGGATGAACGGACACCCGAATAGCCTTTTTCAGCATTCTCGTAAGTTCTGGGGCACTGGAACTTCCAACATGAGAGCGTCTTTACGAGGGCATAACTCCATTTGGACACCAAATGAGGCAAACAATATATGTTTTTCGATGAGCTCAACGAAACGAACGCGATGGTGAAGTCTACTTCACATTTTGACAAATTTATAAATCGGACAATTTTGGTTGTCAACACCTTGGTTCTGACAGAGCCTGACCCGAGTGCATTTGTTGAGTGCAATTGTGCTTCTCCTCTAGACAATCTGATGCAGTGTGCACAGCCCACTGAGATGGTATGCTGATCAATTGGATGGATAGATGGCAGCTGCCGGTCCGCCCTAGTGAAGAAAAGAGCGGGAGATGATAATGCAAATGGTGGTCACTACCTTGTCAATTGGCCAACAGTCGCCAAACTGAATCGCCTTTGTGGCCCTGGTGTGCCCGAGCTGGACAAGTTTGAGAGAGCTTTGTGAGGAATGGACGGATCCATCCAAGCCTTGGATAGGTACAGACCTGCCCTGCTAGCCGGAGGATAGACTCCTCTTTAATGCATCCATGATTGTCACGGTTGGAGACGACTCCAACACAAAATTCTGGCACAATGGCTTGATGGTGAAGCACAGAAGAACCTAGCACCGCACCTTTTTGAGTTGGCAATGAGGAAAAACAAGACTGTGCAGCAAGAGCTGCACAATCATGCCTGGCTCCAGACCCTCAGAAGCAGGATCACCACACAGTGAGTGAGGTGGAGGAGGCGGTGTCTCTCTGGTTAAGGTTACAACACATCTAGCTACAGCCAGGAGTTCAAGACTCCATTACATGGAAGTGGACATTTGATTTGAATTTTTTGACTCGATCGGCATATCAAATCCACTTTCAAGGAAGCTAAAGCAAGTTTCATCTGAATCTCATTTGGAAAGCCCACACAGAAAATAAATATTGATACAAAACAAAATACTAACCACGGATAATTTGCAGAGAAGGAATTTGCCACACCAGGACCAATGTGTCTTGTGCAATGGGCCATTGGAATCTAGCCTCAACCTCGGTCTTCTTTGACCCATGGCAAATGAGGTTTGGAAACTTGTGCTGGACTGGGAGCAGTTTGACACAAAATTAATAACATATCAAGTGCAGCCAACAAAGCTTAGTGAGTGGTGGGAACAGGCGGCGGTCACAGTGACAAAAGAGCGTTGAAGACACTTCAATGAGGTGGACAATGTGGAATATCTGGAATGAACGAAATAATATGTTTTCTCAGGGTACGGCCACAGATGCCCGGCAGGTGGCACTTAGGACAAAGGAAGACATTGACTCACGCTAAAGGGTATTTTTTGATCCGGGCTCAATACCTGTCGTTCTTGCTCTTTCTCTTTCTCTTTTGAAGGCAGTGGAAACCCTTTGTAGCGCCTTTAGGCCCTATGGCCCTGTACTTCATTCTTTTCTCCTACCTTAATTGAGAGGCAGAGCTCCTGCCAAGTTTCTCAAAAAAAAAACAATTTAATCAAGGAAGCGCCTAGAAGAATAATTCTCATCGGAATATTCGCCATATGGTCGGGTGTATATTCGATAAGTGTTGACACTTAAATTGGGCCCAGGCTTGTTTTAGATTCAGCCCATACTTGTTTTGGCTTAATTAAAGAAAAACTTTATGAAACGCACTCCCTCCGTTTCAATTTATAAGTCATTTGACTTTTTTACCTTAAGTTTCACCACTCGTCTTATTAAAAAATTTGTGCAAAATATCACTTTTTTGTTATGACCTGCATTATTAATAAAAATTCTTCAAGAATAAGTTCAATTTAACTCTTTTTGCTTAATTTTTTGAATAAGACGAGTGGTCAAACTTAGGGTTCAAACAGTCACACGACTTGTAAATTAGGATGGATTAAGTATCTATTAAATTTCCTGAAAATAGTATCGGATTGGTTTCTCCAATGAATAAGATCACCCCTGCTCCATATAAAATATGGGAATACAGCCTATTAAGGTACGTAACTACACAAATGATATTTAATTAACTTAACAACTTTTTTGCCCCTTATATCTCTTCCAACCCGTTGCTGTCCTGCATGTCCCTTGATAGAATTTGTGGGCGTTCTAGGTGGCCTTGCAGGTCCTAGAACACCTCGTCGTTTGTCTCGCTGACGGGTTTTACTGCTTGACATTCGTGGGTTTATCTGGTGAAAAACAAACATCAAATATGCTTCGCCAACCTGCTGGTCGGCCTCACTGACCTCCCTCTGCTTCGTGCTGGTCCATGTGCGGACTCGAGGGATAAAGCCCCTGCTGGTGTTTGACCCGAATTGGCGACATAAGACACTTCTTTTGCGATTTTAGCTTGGCAAGAAGCAAATCATTCTATTATGACAATGCCAGATGACAAGACCGGTCTGAAGAGTCAAGGCAACATCAACAAGCCCTGGGTCGATCTACTTCCTGAGGAGATTCGCAGGATCCTGAGGGGAGGGCAAAGGCCCTAGCTGCTACTGATCTGGAGCGCTAACATGCTTTGAGATGGAGCAAGGAACTGTCAAGAAAAAGAAATATGTCAACTACAGCTGAGGTAAACATAGATCGATCAATGAGTTGGAGATCCCTATATTTGATAAATTTAACAAACTCATGGAAACAGCATTCTTCTGGCACTGGGCTGAGCCAAACGAAACAGGGAGGAAAATAAATAAGAGTTTACTATTTTACCTCACGATTGTTATGTTAACATATCAGCCCCAATTGCTGGCCAACCTCAATATAATTAGCTGGTATCTGGCACTGGGCTGTGCCTCATGGTAGGTTTGAGGGCATTCTTCTGGGAATTAATTTGGAATACTTTGATATTGGAAGCATTGATGAGGGAGATTTCTATGTTAAATTTTGACTCAGAACAAAACGGGCGGCTTCCACCGGGTGCTAGTGGTTGTGTATGGTGCGGCACAAGCAGAACACAAAGAGGCTTTCATATCTGAACTTGTTCAAACTTATGCTAACGAATCTGATCCAATTCATGTCAGTGGTTATATTAATATCATCAGAAACCCATATGAGAGAATAATGATAGATACGACGATCGATGGCCTTTAGTGTTCAATGCTATTTTAATAGCCTAGATTTAAGAGAGCTAGAAGTCTCTAACAGGAAATATACCTGAGCTAATTCCAGGGAAACACCCACACATGAAAGATTAGATCAAACCTTAGTTGGCACAGAATGGGATTCTAAATATCCATTAGCAAAGGTTCAGGCATTGACACGGAAATTTCCGATCACACTCCACTTTTACAAGACACTGGAAATGGTACTTATGGCAACAAACAAGCCGGGTTCAAATCTGAACTTGGTTGGCTTTTGAGGGATGATTTTATTGACATGGTTACCAGAGTTTGGAAAAGCAAGGAAGTAGTACTCCACTACAACATTGGCGAAATAAAATATATAAAGGCATAGACAATCCCTAAGGGGCTGGGTTAAAAACGTTAGCGGAAATTATAAGAAAGACAAAGCTGAGTAGATTAAGAAAGTTGATGCTCTTGACAAAAAAGTGGAGGTGGAGCCATTAAACATGGAAGAATTGACCTTAAAAACTATTACAAAGAAAAATTGTCTTCTCTTATGGGAAGATCTAGAAGTCAAATGGTATCAAAGAGCCAAGACAACTAGATTGTCATGAAGTGATTCCAATACTAAGTATCTTCACCTGGTGGCTAATGGCAAACACAGAAAGACCAGGATTTTTTTGTCTACATCAAGACGAGGGTGTAGCCCACGGTGATGAAAATCTAAAGAAATTCATCACCATTTATTATAAAGGCCTCTTTGGGGAGCCAGGTAGTAACCATTTTTCAATGATGGAGTCTACTATGCATGACATCCGACAAGTCTCACCGCTTGAGAATGAATTCTTAAAGGCTTTTTTTTCAGAAAGTGAAATTAAAGAAGTTATTTTTCAAATGGAGCATTACAAGCACCTGGACCTGATGCATTCTCGGGCGTGTGAAAGGTTCAAATAAACTAGAGGGGGTGAATAGCCTAATAAAATCTACATACTTCACTAGAGCAAGTGGTTAGTATAATAACTAAGTGAATGCAAAGCACTAGTGCTAGTCTACTCTAGGCCAACCCTTCCCTTCTGCTCTCCCTCTACTTACTTGGGTCGGCCCAGCCAGTGAGCCTGCCAGCAGGGCAACCGCCCATGCCTCCCACCTTCTCAGTCTCTGCCAGGTGGGGCCCACCTATCGGCCTCATCTTCTCCAACCATCACCTCCTTCTTCTTCTCTGTTTGCTGAAGCAAGGCGACCAGTCGCCCAATGTTCCCGTCATATGTGCCCAAGACCCGACTCCCTCCTACCCGCACTCATGTTCGGGCTCAGATAGGCCACCCGTGTTCCTCTTCTCCCTTTTGCCTACCCCTTGTCGTTTACCACACACAGAACAAACGCAGGAGCACCACTGTCCGTCATTTGCCATCAATTGGGTGCTCCCACCCATCTCCATCCAAATTGGAGCTTCGCTCAACTTCTTCTCGTCCGCAGGAAGCCAC
Source organism: Eremochloa ophiuroides (assembly GCA_038502445.1). NCBI lineage: Eukaryota > Viridiplantae > Streptophyta > Magnoliopsida > Poales > Poaceae > Eremochloa > Eremochloa ophiuroides. Next base: position 37,870,707 of record JAHLJS010000007.1, on the reverse strand, counting down.
CAAACACTTATTTCTCTTTTTCTTGTGCTCATAAGTGCTGCCGCCGACTACAGAATCGCCGCCGTCCACCTCTCTCGTCATCGGTCATGTCCGCTCCCTTCTTCATCCAATAAAAGACCTTGGTGAGCTTCCTTGTTCCCTCCTCATTCTCCCTGACCATTTCCTGAGCCTTCTCATGGCCGCTAGGGCCTTCGCAGCGTGCGCCGTCGAGCATGACACCACCACCCATGGTGGCTGTCACCTGAGCTCTCTCCCCATCCACGTTTAGGGCATAGGTGAGTTCACGGTCGATCCCTCTATCTTCCGGTGTCCTTGGTTTATCAAATAGTGCTTCATAACACCAATTCCGAGAGCTTTTTTGAGCTTTCGCCACTAGCAATGGCGCCACCACGCTCGGCCTTGTTTTGGCAAGCCAGAGCCTCTCTCCCTGCCTCTACAATCTATTCTAGGCCATCCAAATCTAATCCAATGGCTCACATGAGTCTGTACCCCTTTGGCCGGCAGTTTTGTAAAAGAGACCTGAGACTTGGGAGAATAGAACTCGCAGCTCGTGGCGTATTCCAGATAATACATTTTCCCATTTTGAAAACATATTTCTTTTAGAGAAATGTTTTAAACTGATTTTATTCAATTCAAACAATTTTCTAGAAATGCCATTCTACAATTTTGCTTATAAAATCATCGTTTTAGCTCGTCACATTAGGTGTGTATTTTGATAATCTACATGTTAATACTACTGTTACTCATGATAGCAAGTTTTAATTTTTCCTAGTTAAGTTTAACTAATTTAGTTGCTTTAGAAAATCTTGTTTAATTCATATACGTTTTAGCTCCGATTTTTGTGATCATCACGTCTATGTGATCGTAGCGAGACGTAGAATATTTTCATAAACTTTTCATCTTATTTTATTATTGTTGGTGTACTGTTCCAAATCATTATCTTATTTGCTTGGTGCATGAATGACTATGGATGCCTCTGTGTTGATGTGTGATCAATCAAGTAGAGAGTGAGCTTCTCGACGGTGATCAAGATCAATAGTACTTCAATAATCCAAACCAGCAAGAGTTCGTGGAGCAAGGCAAGTATAGTATGGGACCCTCCTTGTTACCTATTCATTACAATATCATTATTAATCATATGCATGCGTTTAACACTGTAAACCCTAAGGACTTTTTAGAAATTGATATACTGATTCTTTATTCCTATGGGTTATTTGCATATGGGTAGAGATGCGAGTGCTTAACCTAATGATCATGACCAAATACTGATGAATGATTATCTAAGCTAGTTGAGACTTTCTACCAGGCTGCTAAGCGAGTTCTTTTCAACCCGCTTTACTCTTTCCCGGGTATTCCAGGATTGTCTGTCTGGAAGAGTATAAAGTAAGGGTGGGCCTACCAACAATGGTGAAGATTGCTGATGAATAAATGGACTATCGGGCAAGAGAGCTCATTGTTTTGCACTTGGTGGCCTTGGCCCTCCATAAGGACTTATCTGTCAGCAAAAGTTGGGACATACAATACAACTGTGGGGGCAATATGGCTCTGCCTTTAGTCAAGTGTGGTGACCTTTTCTAACTTGTTAGTGGTTACCGAAAGGCGCATAAGGAAAGCCTCGCTTGCATAGTGGCTTCTTGTCTCTCAGAGTGTGTATATGCTGTGTGTAGTGTGGCACTTTGTTAGAGGGCCTACATCGCGTAGCTGCTTAAACTTGGTGCCTACTAATTTGTTAGAGAGTGAGAGTCACTAGAAAGATTTAGTAGTGCACCCTGTCTGCTCGCCTTGGAGGTATTGTGAGAGTATTTAACCTGGGTATATGGGTAGCACGACTCAAGGTGAATGTATACAACCTCTGCAGAGTGTAAAACTTTAATAACATCTAGGGTCACGGTCACGAGCAGCCAAGAAAGCTGAATGAAATAGATGGTTATCGATGACATGGATTTCTTATGATGACAACATGATGATGATGACGACGACGATGGTGATGATGATGATGGTTACCTGGCCTGATGGAATCTTATATATGATCATGTAGGTATAACTTAAGGCTTAAGCACAATATGATACAATCTAATGTTAAAACCTTGACTTACTGAAAATGCTAACTGCAATAAACCAGTGTTAGCCTTTTTGAACTTCATAAACCCATGTTATACTTGTTAATTATGTGGAGTACTTATGCTTATTTTACTTTTCATTTTCGGATGAAAAACTTGGATGGGTACCAGATTGTCAAAGTCTGAAGGAGTTTAGGCTTGTGATCAACCAGTCAGTCGTCCCTGCGGAATTGGAGTTTTTGCCTGAAGGAGTTCCCTCTATCTGCTTTTTGAGGTTGTATTCTTTATATTTATGCGTGATGTATTAGTCATTATCCTTTGATTTTCCTCATTTGTGGCTATATGTGAGATTTGGCATCATGTGCCCACACATGGTGTGTATTCAGTTTTGTTCTTAAAATCAACTGTTACGAGGTGGTCTTATGCCAGAAGAAAACAACTCCAAAACGTGTCACACATGTTTCCCACGTTGAAAATATACCAAAAAACAATTTGGAAACCCAATGGATTCGGAGTCCATGGAGACCCCCACGTCGAAAATATACCAAAAACCGATTTGGAAACCAAATTGGTTCGGAGTCCATGGAGACCTAGCTTAGCTTGTTCCAGAACCGGCTATGCCGGTTTATACGGGCCAGAGGAGGCACCTTGGTAGGTTGAAGAAGGAAGTCAGCTTAGCAGGTTTTAGGACTCGGGTAAGCTGTCTCAGGGGCAAAAAAAACTGGCTTCGCCGATCCCTGGAACCGGCTAAGCTGACTTGGCCGTGGCTTGCGTGGCCCCCCTATCTTCTTTGCATGGTTTCTTCTAATTTGTAGTACCACTTGACTTCAAACATGTCCATAACATGTATAACTTGCTGGAGATGCCCAAAATCCTCCTCTGTACATTTTTTATGTCAACATATGCCCTCCTATTTTTATGTGAACAAAAATATTAACCTAAAAACACAACACTAAACCAATTTGCAATGATACACATCTCGTCGGCTACTCAGCAGCTAAGGGCGATGTATACATTGATCGTTTTGTTTTATGGGCAATACATGTATCGGAAATTGTTTGGAGAGCACATGCTTCTTGCCCAACACTTCGACAGTAACTTTGCATGTATCTCTAGTTGATTGCTCTTGGCAGACTCTCACCTTGCAACATCACCAGCATATAAGAATTACCAAATATGACTTTGGTCACTCTACAAGGACCTTCCTAGCTAGGTGACCACTTGCCAAACTTGTTTCTCTTTGTCCCAAGTGGTAGTACAGGTTTCAAAACTAAATATCCAACTTGAAATGATTTGCTTTTGACTTTCTTGCTGTATACCTTGGCAACTCGAGCTTTGTCATTCTCCATGACCTTGAGAGCCTTTATGCTCTTGTCGGTCATCTCATCAATATTTTTCATCATCATATCATAAAACATAACAGCGGATAATTCATTTTGTTTAGCAAGCCTATATGCATCTAAATTCACTTCAAATGTCAATACAACCTCTTGACCATATATGGGCTCAAAAGGGATAACCTTTGTAGCACCATGTCTTGATATACGATATGCCCAAAGAGCTTCTAAAAAGACTTCATGCCACCTTCTTGGATTCTCCTCAATCTTTTTCTTCATGAGCCTAATCAAAGTCTTATTATTGGACTCGGCCTGGCCATTACATTGAGCATAGTATGGAGTTGAATTTAGCAACTTTATTTTATATGATTTAGCAAAATCCTTCACACTTTTGACACAGATGATGTCGTTTGATCTGTAGACAATATTTGAGGAATGCTGAATCTATGTATAATATGCTCAATGATAAACTCAATTACCTCTTTGTTTGTAATATTCTTCAAAGGAACGGGCTCAGTCAATTTAGTAAAGTAATCTGTAGCAACCAAAATGAATCGATGCCCCTTTGAAGATAGGATATGAATCTGGTCAATAAAATCCAGCCCCCAACCATCAAAAGGCCATGGCCTGATGATAGGATGAGGCATAGCAGCAAGCACAAGCTGAATGTTACCAAACCATTGACGCTCTTCACAATCTTTATAGTAACTAAAACAATCAGCCATCATATTATCCCAATAGAAACCGGCTCTACGCAATAACCACATCATCTTTGGGGGAAATTGATGCATACCACAAATTCCTTCATGGACTTCTCCCATAGCCACTTTTGCTTGATTAGATCCCAAACACTTAAATAATAAATCTATAACGGTTCTTCAATATAGCTCATCATTATGCATGGCATATTTAAAAGCACTTCACTGAACACTTATCAATTTTAGTGTCGGAATCACATAAATACCAGAATATCGGAGGCCTCCAATCATCCAAATCAGTCTCAAGACCACTAGGGGACAAATTGGACTAATTTGGGAGCTCAACAGATGATTCAAATGCACCTTGGTTCAGAGGGGAACTGGATAAGCCGACTGGGGTAGCCGGCTTAGCCGATTGGGCTGCTTGCTCAGCTGAGTCGACAATGGTCAACGAAACTGGCTAGGCCAACTATCAGAACTAGCTTAGGCAGTTCTACATCACTGGCATGGGAAAATTTCAGATTTTTGTTCATTCGGCCTTTTCTTTGATGTGAAAATTATGCCCACCGATGTCATAGCAAGATGCTTGTGGAGCCAACATGTTGACCTTGTGATTTTCATGCCTTGGAATATGCTGAATTTGAAATTTGGCAACAGAAGCAACGATATCAAGGCATTTAACAAGGTAAACATTTAGTGACCCTTCTAAGCATTGAAAGTTACCAACAACTTGTTGTACCACCAGCAAAGAATCTCCATACGCTTCAACATGCTTTACTTCGATAGAAGACAAAACTGAATAAAAGATCTTCATATTCGGTCTGATTATTGGTACAATAATAATCTAATCGGCCCCACATCTCAAAATCAGCCCAATTGAGGAAAATAATAACAATACCAATTCATTAGCCTTTTTGCAAACCGATCCATCAGTATACAACTTTCGTAGAGTAAATGTAAGTTAATCGACTTCATCTCCTAATTCAATACCATGCTCAACAATAATATTAATAAGAACTTGACCTTTTAATATTTTTAATGGTTCAAAAACCAAGTCATACTCAATTCAAGTGTACGCCTATTTGTCTATCCTATCACATTAATCCATGGAGGACATAATCTAAGATAGACCTGTCATAATTTTTATTGGTCCATTGTAGTAGAGGTTCTCTTCTGCGAAAGGGAAATAAATAAAAAGAAGTAGCTACAAACTTCTAGTGAAGAGTGAACGCTTCCTGCATAAAAATACCAACAAAATTGTAACAAAAAAGGACAACGGTCGATCCAATAGGCATCGTTAGTTGCAGCCTTGTCACATCATATCAACCATGCATCAATGTTGTCATGGACCTCCTCCTACCAACCTAGCTAGAACGCACAAACAAGTGCTCTGCTTTTTTCAGCGCCCACACGGACGCATCACCCCATGTATCAATCATCAAACAATGTAATCTGATGCTCATCTGAACCAAAAGCCTGTGGTGGTTAGTTACACACAAACATAAAGCTAGCTAGCGCCGCCGAATACGTTCTCTCGAAGCAATCAGCAGCTAGCATAGGCGCATAGGACACACAGTAGCCGTAGGAGTAGCATTAGCGGCGGCAGCGCCTCTTCACTCTAATCCATTAATGGATCCGGTTGTTAGTGACCTAACAGCCTAACTACCCGGTGATCTTGAGTACCTATTTATCATCGACAAACAAATCGATCAGCTTTGGCTAACATCAATCAATAATTAACCAGACAATCATTAAAGTCATGGCCGAGATGATAAATATGCAAGAAGAAATCGATGGGGACTTCAGGATATGGCTATGGTTATATAGATATATGTATATTTATATTACAGGTAAGATGGATGCGGCACGGTTTTGTCGGAGCACCTCCGGTCTCGATCAATCGCTGCGCTTCGTTACTCCAGTATCAGCTTGCGGTTGCTGCATTCTTACTCCTTCCGGCGCCGATCAGTCGTGTGCGGCTCTGCTTTTCTGTCTGTCTTGCCATCCTCGGTGAATCATTGGCTCATGAGATCTTTGTCCAAAGGAAAACGTCTAGCGAGCCAGGTTTAAAAAGTTTGTGCTGCGGTGTCCTTATGCACTTACAAAAAGGATCCTCACCTCTATTATTACATGCCGATAGAAAGAAACTTTTAGGGACTTTATACAACGCCAGCGACAGGAATTGGAAAATATCAATTAAACATCGTCGTGCCGTGCGTTCTAAAAATTGAAATAAGGACCTGTCCAGAAGGGGCGTGTTCTGAATGTTCAGTGAAACGCATTGGGCGAGGGCGTTCTTAGCGCGAGCACAGGTTACTACATTGTTATCTACGCCTCAGGTGAATTTCTCTGGCTGCTAGTCCTACGGAGAATGTGTGCTAGCTACTGGCTGCTGCTTCTCTTCAACGTGAAAAAAAAAACAAGAATTGTGTGTGTGTGTGTGTGTACCCCTTGTTCACATATATTTTCCCTTGAAGTAAATAAAGAAAACAAACATAATACACATAACTTATCTTCATTTAATTGGAAAAATACTGACCTCCTTATGTTTGCAAATAGAGAAGTGCACATTTCGTTTTGAAGAATATAATGTACTCTTTGCCACTGGATATTATTACACGTAGTGGATATGGACGGATTTGATTGATCTGTTTGCGCTAGAACTGTTAGGATGCACCATCTAGTTTTTGTAATTAAATGAACTGCAGCATGATCACCATTGTAGCATCTGGTTGGGACCATCTAAGCTTCGATGGAACGGTAAGACAACGACATGCACATTTGTGCATGCTCATCTCTCCCTCTGTACTGTATGGCAGAGATAGGTGGAGGATACGGATAAAATAAAGAACAACAAATAAAGCTCGTGGCACATCTCCTATTGTCCTGTCCATCTCTATGTCCACGGTAGTTAAAGCAGCTAGCAACCATCCGATTTCGGTTATGACTTATGAGGCCACCTGCTGGTGCAACTAGCACACAGGGGCTCAGCAGTGGCGGTTCATGAGGTATCTTTACTGGCATTTTTTAGTGCTGCCTGTGGAATAGGCCAGTAAAAATAAATCTCTCCACCGGCAGTTGCGTGAGAACTGCCAGTGGAAATAAGGTTTCCTCTGGCGGTTCTCTTCACCAACTGCCGGTGGAACTTCCACTGCCGGTTCTCTTAACCAACCACCAGTGGAAGTTTCCCGCCCTTTTTCAATTTTCAGCCCCCACTATACATTTATATATAATATATGTATTTATTGTATATATTCAATTTTATTAGATCGTGATCAAATATAGCAAAATACAATTTAATTATAACATGTATGTACATTAAAGTTACATGTAGGTGCCCATAATATATACACATGTATGTAAATTAAAGTTCAATTTGTAGCCTCTAATTAATAATCATCTCGGCTAAGTGCTAGTGTATTGATTTCTCTTAGCGGCCAGAACTCTTCACTTACTAAAGTACCTTTCTTATTGTGATATTTTCCGTTGCTTGGAATAATTTCTCTCATGATGAATGAGCACATGTCGGCAACTATGTTGTATGAAGTCTGCGTGCTCATATTCTTCGCCTTGCCTATCTTATATTTGTGCAAATGAAATTAATTTATAAACACCATAAGTTTACAGTTGTTAATAAATTTGCAACTTTAAAGACAAATCTTCATACATGACTATTACTTACCTTAGTCATAACTATGTTCTTGACGTAACGTCCAGACTGTCTCCTAAACTCTCACAGAATCCACTGTAGATCGATCCGGGTGGTTGCTTGTGGCACTATATAACAGACAAGTGGTTATTTACATAGTTGCAAAATTGTCTTATGTATTCTACATGTATGACATGAACCGATAAACTAACATACTGGCCATTTGTGATTTACTATCAATGGACGCCCTGTTCGGTCCTCGTGCCTTCCAGCTTTTAGCTTATACCACCTATATGCCCTATGATCTCGATAGAATCACCAAGTTATTCTCAAACTCTCATCGAGAAAAGAATGCATGTATATCTCAACTAGCTTACCTCTCTAAGAAGGTCAAGAATGGGGCATATGTAGAGGGATCATAATCCGCGGAGTCAAAAACCACCACCCTTCCCTACCGTCGATAAATATAAAAATAGATCCAATGGTGCCTACACAAATCAAGTTCTGATGCATGGGGCCACTCTGAATTAGATAATAATATTTTAAAAAGAAATATAAACTAACACGTACCTAAAGTTGTACGGGGCTATTATGACTTCCCTATCTTGAAACTTCAGCATTGCATGTCCTAAATAGCCGCAATATTTGTCCTCAAATTTATCTTTCAGCTTAGCAATAATCTCTTGAGCTTCTTCCGGTGTCTTGTCCGTTATAGCATCATTGTCCTTTCCGGTCACGAATGTGTGCCACTCCTCGGCTATTTTGATTGGGTTAAGATAGCCAATCCTTTCAGTTGCCACTACTACAGAATTTATTTTGCGTGGCGTTGCCAAAACATTAAAAGAAGCGGATAGGCCAAGCGACAGCCTCCGTTAAGGTGTGGCCGGTCCGCCGCTTAACTGCCTGCCTCGGTTAAACGTTAATGGAGGTAGGCAACATAACGTAGCTACCTTGGTTAAACACTATTAACCGAGGCAGTTGTATTATAAAAACGGCCTCCGTTAATAGGTTAACTAAGGTGGGCAATTTAAAGTAATCGCCTCGGTTAATGCATATTAACCAACGCGGTTGTGTTAAACTGACCGCCTCGGTTAATAGAGTAATTGTTGACGGTCGCTAATACCCTGTTTTACCGTCAACATTTCACCCATAATCAAGGTAAACCACATGAAATATAAAGAACTCACTTTGAAACTCACCTAGTTCCACATGTGCTCGGAGAAATATTGTGTATGCAGAAAAAATGGTGAAAAAAGGCAAAAACGAAGCAAACCAAGACAGGTTGGCACCACAACTGCCACATGGGAGCCAGAGGGGGCGCCGCCCTCCACATAGGGTGCCCGCCCTGTCATTTGCACCAAATGCACTTGCAGTGTCACGGATCCGTGTGCCGACCTCCCAAATAGGCTATGGCATGTTGATTCAATATCAACAGCTCAAAATCATGTCACTTGGATCCAGAAGCCCTATCAAAAGGGCGCACGCCCTGTCCAAACTGCCTGCCACGTCCACAATCCGAGGGAAGGTCCCCAGAAGCCATCCTAGCCATCAGTCAAAGTCGGTTTTCATCCAATGGTGCAACATGAAGGTGTCAAGGATCCATGGACCCATATATCATCCTCCAAGGGTCACAAACCGACTCTACAACCGCAAAACGGGCACCAACCGACCTTGCAACCGCCTTTGAGGAGGGATGAGGGCCGTAGGATGCAAGTTGGTGCATCCAAGGGGGCGCCCGCCCTGCCACTTCGGGCCACCAACCTCCCAAGCGCCTACAAGTACCTCTGGAGCTCCCCTGCACTATAAATAGGACCATCTGCTTCACTTTTAAGGGAGAACCACTAGAGATTCAGCTCATTCTATAGTCCAATGTAGTTCCTGCTCTCTCTCTTTCTAGGGAAGCTCTGCTCTTAGGAATACCGGTAGCTAGAGAAGAGTAGAGTAGTGAGAGAGAAGTCGAGAGAAAGAAGAAGTCTGTGGAGGAGCCGGGCTTGTCGGCAACCTCCTCTGCAGTGTTCTTTACTCTTATCGGTAATAAAGATCCCCTACTTTATTTATTTATTTATTGTTATATTTAAGCAGCTGTATACCTGTGTCATTGCTTAGTTAGAGTGCTCTAATTCTTAGGCCTGAGTTAGAGTAGTATGTTTTATAGATTAAGCACGGTGCTTAGGCTATATCTTACCCTTGAGGGCGACTAGGCCCACGGATAGTTGTGGTAGGTTCTAGATGGTGACAGCCCTAGAATCCTCTGGATTCCACCACGGTCGGCCTAGTATCAAAGTGTAGTGTTTGTAGGTGTACGGTGCCCAATCAGTCAAACCCTGGCGAATTTAGGACTTTGCACGCTCCTGGTATAGCGGACTCTTTGGTATAGCAAACAATTGATCTTTTACTGAGAGAGTTCTCTCGTATACTCCTGAGTTACTCAGAGCTATCATAGTGTGTTTCCACCTTAGTTATCCTTCACTAATTTATCCTCACTAAGGATTTTACCCCATTTATCTATATCTAGATCTTTGATTATTAGATCCTAGGAATCACAAACCCCGCCTTCCTTTGGGAAAATCTAAATTTGACACCTGGTACTCCCAGGAAAAGTGCTACACGATAGTTCTGTGCGCTTGCAGAATTCCATCACCTGTCCTATAGAGAAAACCCATAAGCATTTTTGGCGCAGTTGCTAGGAACAACTTTATTCCTGGTAGCGACGTTAGAAGTATCAACAACCACATACTTTGAGCATAGGGATTGACAACTCCGTTGATTGCGTTGAGAAGTATTGTTGCCATTGGTAGAGGATAGATTTGGCTACACTTTTGTGATAGCGTTAATAACTGTCAACAGTAACCGAGGCGGACAAATTAAGATAACTGCCTCGGTTAATGGAGGATTAACCGAGGCGGTTTTTCTTTATTTTATCCGCCTCCGTTAATCCTCCCCTATAAATACCTGTCCAGCCTTGTTTTTCCTCTCGACGGCCTCCACTCCTCCATCAGTGGAGTTCGAGCTCTAATACGGGAGAGGTTTTGCCGTTGATTTGTTGAAAGAGACCATTTTTGGAGATCTCAAGACGTTGGTATACACTCTCAATACATTATTTATCACAATTTTCATCTTTTTGAGCTCTCTAGATCTAGATTAGATCTAGTTCACCATGGAGGAGAAAGAAAGTTGTTAATTGTAGATTTGTTCCATATTATTGCAGGTGGTGACTTTGCGCTACATAGAGGTTGGTAATACGTACTCCATACTATATTTGTCTCCACTTTATTTAAAGGCTCTTTTACATGTATTGAGAGATCTAGTTTTTATGGAGGAGAGAGAGAAACAAAATAGTTGATCTAGGTGTTAATTTTGCTATTTTTTTGGTTTATATGTACACACACCTGTCCTATCTTCGTTAGGTGTTACTTTTTTGCTTAATTAGATATTTTGTGCAGCTATGGAACGGTCAGAGTAGATGTACAAAATAAAGAGAGTAGAAGTCGAGTACGTGTTTCGAGCAAAAAAGTTTGCTGCTGCTGCGAAGAAACATCGAGAGAGTCTGAATCGAACAACAACTATATGTCCGTGTACTCACTGTAAAAACACGAAAGCCCATCAAGACACCGTGGTTCTATCTCATTGATTGTTGACGGTCGTTAAGCTCTAAATATAACCATCAACTATTGCACAAAAAGACCTAAAGTAAATTATAAACAATAGTTGTAGGGTTTAAGACTAACGAGTTCCACGAGTTTTGCTTTCTCCCGATGTTTCGCAGGAATATTTAATTTTGCACCAAATAAAAGTATCTCAAAAGGTGAATTGCAGTACACCATTGCGAAGGTCTCATCGCGCTAATTGAAATGGATATATTACTTGCTATATTTGGATTCCAGAAGCAAAAGATATAAATTAGAGAAGAAAATGCACTTCACCATGTGGGACCCATAGCACAGTACCATGCAGGCCAATCGGCTTTCGACATGTGGCAGCCCGGCAGGACGTGTCGGCATAGGCTGGGGCAGGCGCTGGACAACGGGCCCCATGCGCGCAGGCGCTGTCCCCACATGGGGGCACAGACGGCCAGGCCAGCCAACCCTTGGCGGCCACGTGGCGGCGCAACAGTGGAGGGAGGCACCCACGCGCTTGCGCAGGAGCGTGGAGCGGGGAGCGGCCACCCGGCCCGGTGGACACGTGGTGCGCGGTGAATGGAGCCCGAAGGCGGTTGCGCAGTTCAGCTATGTTGCGGGCGATTGGACCGGCTAAACCGGCCGGTCCAGCTGGCCGGAAGGTTCCAGAATTCTCCACAAATGCTAACAGCGTCCGGTTTCTCCGTTTTGGCTCCGGTTCGAGGCCCAAATGACCGGTTCTCGTCCGGGTTTCTTCGCAGGATCGCAGAGGAATATGCCAGCAAGGTTCCCACGTTCTCACACGTCCGTACAAGGTCGTTTTAATCCGATGGTAGGCATAAAACAGAGACGCGGATCGATGACATGGCACTTTCTTGCCCCCTACTCCACCTGGGCTATATAAGGACGCCCAAGGCCCCTCCTGGAGGCATTCTACATCCCGGTGCTTCATATTCTCTACATAAATTAGGGCTAGTAGGGTCCCTCTAGTTGATCTAGTTCTAGTTCATCTAGTTCTAGTTCTTCTAGTTGTAATTTAGAAGAGGGAGAGAGAAGAGGAGGAGGAGGAGCGTCGGATCTTCCTCAACATTGTACATTTGCAACAACTAGTTCATCTTTGAGCAATCTTCAGGTTCTTCAATTTATAATTCCTAAGTTCTTAATTTACTTTCGTATTTACTTTTAAGTTATTTATTGGATTTCCGCTTGCATCAAGTGCTCTAGTCTTTGCAACGCTAGAGTAGTAATTAATAGATTAGACGTGGTGTTTAGTCTTGCAATTACCTGGAATGGCACCTAGCCCTACGTATAGTTGTGGTAGCCCCAGGTGGTGACAGCCCTGAAGGCCGACGTATTCCACCACGTTCGGGTTAGAGTTTGTATGACCATAGTCAGAACTTTCTAGTCCCCCTCTCATCTCAGTCTGAGGCTAGTGTTTTGATGTCCCGAAATAGATACACTTATAGTAACCTCATCTAGAGAGCTTAGAAAATCTTTCTCTCTCTCCCTACAAAAACATATATTTAACCTTGGGCAATCTTGAGACCTAATTAGTACACTTCGCGTTCTCCGTGGAAATCGATACCCTGGAATACTCTTGGGTGAAAGCTACAGTGGTATCCGTGCGCTTGCGGATTAATCTATTTGCGTTAGGAAACGTCAACAAGCTTTCTGACGCCGCTGCCGGGGGACGGTAGCTATGCTAGTTAAAAAACCAAGTTCGTCCTTTTTATATTTACCACCATTTTCATCTTGCCACCATGGATTCAACTCCTATATATAAATTTTCTGCTCCAAAGGGCGAGTTGTTGGAGCCTCCACCATCATCACATCCTATACTCACAGATGGCTATGACCTTCGCCCTGCTTTCATAGCCATGGTTCGGGAGCAAACTTTCTCTGGAGAAGATGGCGAAAATCCGTACATCCACCTAGGGAATTTGAGCAATTGTGTTCGTGCTTGAACATTCCAGGCATGACACATGAGACCCTAAAATGGAAATTATTTCCGTTCTCTCTTTCTGAGAGGGCGAAACATTGGTACGCTCATACCGTTAGAAGTGTAAATGGAAACTGGGATGAACTTTGAGACAAATTTTGTCTTGCTTTCTTCCCTATTTCTAGGATTATCACTCTTCGTTTAGAAATTCTTTCTTTTCAACAAAAAGAGAAGGAAACTTTAGGAGCAGTCTGGGCACGATTTTCAAGTTTGATCACTTCTGGCCCAGTTTTGTCTATGGCTGACTATGTTCTTCTACAACACTTCCATTATGGCCTTAGCAAAGAAGCTGCCCTTTTCTCGATGTCTCCTCTGGAGGATCATTCTCTCATATGACCGTTAGTGAAGGAAAAGCTATCCTTGATAAAATCCTTGAAGACACCCCCTACACTGGCGTCTATGATGAATTCCCCGAAGAAGAAATCGAGCCAAGCCCCGAACCAAAAGAGGAGGAACATGCAGCCAAATTGGAAACTCCAACTGATTCATCTCATGATTTGGTTGTTGAAAAACCTCCCAATAAGGGAACACTAAACAAACTAGAGTATGATGAACCATCTCCTTTAGCGTTTCCCTTTGAGTTCGAGGAAGATATATTTGAAGATTATAGGAATACCTCGAATTTTCCTGTCCAAGCAAGACCTCTGGCACAGATCACACCACCTGACCAAGATGAAGAATTAGTCCACATAGAACACATCAAAAGCCTATCATCAGTCATGAGTTATGAATGGCTAAGGGAAGCAAAGTTATCTCCTGAGGTAGCTCGAATCATCTCCCTTTCAACCATTCTTCAGTGCCAAGTAAAATGGTCCGCTAGGAACATCCAGTATAATTCATCCGTCAGGATAAACTTCATTTCAAAGGCTTTAGCCGATACTCTTTTCCCCGATGCTTCCTTAACACCATCGAGAAAACTTCTACAGAGTCCATCAGGATTCATTCTTGAAAGCCAGGGGGTCTTAAGGGTTGTTCCTATCACTATTAAGAACTCTAGGATAAATTTAGATTTTCATATCTTTGACATCCCAGAGATTTCTCTCTTGATTGGCTTACCAATCATGAGACTGCTACAGGAAAAACCACTACGAGGTCATTTAAACTTCAAGGTTGGGAATTCCACTTTTGACATTCCTCTTGCCTGATCCATAAACACAATTGTGGAACACAGACCTGAACAAGACCTCATGGAGGAAGTTATGATGGCGTCACTAGAAGAATTGGCTCAACCTACCTTCGATGATGAACACTTTGTTCAAGAAGAGGACAAGTTAGCAGAGCCCATTGAGCTCGACAAAAATAAGGAGTCACCACCTCCTTCAATCGAGCTCAAACCTCTCCCACTTGGCCTAAAATATTTTTTCTCCATAACAATCGGGATACCCCGGTGATCATTAGTGACAAGCTATCCAATGATGAAACCCAACAGCTTGTCACCATCCTAGAAAAACATAGGTCTGCCATAGGCTACTCACTTGAAGACCTCAAGGGCATCAGCCCTGCTCTCTGCACACATCGCATCCTTATCAAGCAAGATTGCACATCTTCAAGGGAGCCACAACGGAGACTTAACAATGCCATAGGAGAGGTTGTTAAGAAAGAGGTCCTCAAACTCTTGCATGCCGGGATTATTTATCCTGTGCCACATAGTGAGTGGGTCAGCCTAGTCCAAGTAGTGCCAAGAAAGGGAGGCATGACAGTCGTTAGGAATGAGAAGAATGAACTCATTCCTCAATGAACCGTCACTGGGTGGCGGATGTGTATTGATTACCGGAAGCTAAACATGGCCACTAAGAAGGATCACTTTCCGCTACCGTTCATAGGCGAAATGTTAGAACGGCTCGCGAACCATTCCTTCTTTTGTTTCCTTGATGGGTATTCCGGATATCATCAAATCCCGATCCACCCTGATGACCAAACTAAGACTACTTTCACATGCCCGTATGGAACTTATGCATACCGACGAATGTCGTTCGGGTTATGCAATGCTCTAGCTATATTCCAACGGTGCATGATGTCTATTTTCTTCGACATGATCGAGAAAATCATGGAGGTATTCATGGATGTCTTTACCGTCTATGGAAAAACCTTCGCTGATTGTTTGGAGAATTTAGATAGAGTGTTACAGTGGTGCGAAGAAAAAGCACTTAGTCCTGAACTGGGGGAAATGCCATTTTATGGTTTGGGAAGGATTTGTGCTAGGACTCAAGGTGTCTGAACATGGGATAGAGGTGGATAGAGCAAAGATTGAAGTTATTGAACAACTTCCACCTCCCAGGAATGTGAAAGGAATCCGAAGCTTTTTGGGACATGCGGGGTTCTATAGGCGTTTTATTAAAGACTTTTCTCAAATTGGTAGACCCTTGACTAGTCTCTTAGCTAAGGATGCCCCTTTCATCCTCAATGATGAGTGCCATGTAGCCTTTCAAACTCTCAAAAAGGCACTCATCTCAGCTCCGATTATTCAACCACCTGATTGGAACCTTCCATTTGAGATCATGTATGATGCTAGTGACTTTTCGGTTGGAGCCGTTTTAGGCCAAACCAAGGATAAAAGGCATTATGCTATATCCTATGCTAGCAAAACCTTGTTTGGACCTCAGCTCAATTATGCTACCACTGAAAAAGAGCTATTGGCTGTTGTCTTTACTGTAGACAAGTTTAGATCTTACTTAGTGGGGGCAAAGGTAATCATTTACACAGATCATGCTGCTCTTAAATACCTCCTCACTAAGAGAGATGCTAAGCCTCGGCTAATTCGATGGATTCTTCTACTCCAAGATTGACATAGAAATAAGAGATAAGAAAGGAGTAGAGAACTCGGTAGCCAATCACTTGTCTAGGCTCCAGTACAAGGACGCACATGAGTTACTCATCAATGACTACCTAAGGGATGAAACCCTTCTCAAGATAACACACTCTGATCCATGGTATGCAAACATCATAAACTTTATGGTAGCAGGCTATGTCCCACCTGGTGAGAACAAAAGAAAGTTAATCCATGAGAGTCGTTTTCACCTGTGGGATGAGCCATACCTATATCGAGTTTGCTCTGATGGATTATTGAGAAGATGTGTCCCAATGGCTGAGGCTGTTAAGATCATGGAGAGATGTCACGCCTTGCCATATGGAGGGCATTATGGAGCATTCCAGACACATGCCAAGATCTGGCAAAGTAGATTTTTCTAGCCAACGATGTATGCAGATACAAAGGAGTTTGTCAGAAGATGCCACCGATGTCAAAAACAAGGGAATATAAATTCGCGAGATGCGATGCCTCTCATGAATAATCTCCAAGTAGAACTTTTTGATGTTTAGGGGATCGATTTCATGGGGCCGTTCCCTAAGTCTAGAAATTGCGACTATATCTTGGTAGCTGTTGACTACGTATCCAAATGGGTAGAAGCACTGCCATGTCGAGCTACTGATTCCAAACATGCCAAGAGAATGTTCCATGAAGTCATATTTCCTCGCTTTGGTGTGCCCCGGATGGTCATAAGCGATGGAGGGTCTCACTTCATTGATAAGTTCTTCCAAAGGTACCTGGCGGAGCACGGAGTTCGTCACAACATCGTAACACCATACCATCCTCAGACGAGTGGTCAAGCAGAAACATCCAACAAACAAAAAAAATATTCTGCAAAAGACCATAGATGAGATGGGTAGGGGATGGAAGGAAAAACTCCCTGATGCACTTTGGGCATACCGAACTGCATACAAGACACCGATTGGCATGTCACCTTACCAACTTGTTTACGGAAAAACATGCCATTTGCCTATTGAGTTAGAGTTTAGGGCTCATTGGGCATCAAGAAGTGGAACATGGATCTTCATCTAGCTGGCAAGAATCATCAAATGCAAATATCTGAGCTTGAAGAATGGAGAGAAAAGACTTATCATAACTCCAAGCTTTACAAGGAAAGAACAAAAAGATGGCATGATAAGAGGATCAAGCACAAGGAGTTCAAGATTAGAGACAAAGTTCTACTATTCAATTCAAGAGTAAAGCTCTTTGGACATGGTAAGCTACGAAGTAAGTGGGATGGACCTTACGAGGTCGTAGACACTTCAACCCATGGAGCCATCATTATCCGAGATGATACAGGTAACATTTTTAAGGTAAATGGCCAGTGGTTGAAAGTCTATTTTGAACCACAAATCAACATGGGTGAGGAAGTAGATGTGATTGAGTTCATAGAATTCTCACATTAAAACTCATTTAACCTTTCTCATAAAATTGGAACCCTTCTTTAGTTTAGAGTTTTAGAATTTAGATTTTGTCTTCATTAGTTAGTTGAATAAATGTTGACTCTCTGGTGCTTCTCACCAGAAGAGTCCCTTTGCTTTCATTGTTTTCTATCTATGAATAAATGCCAGGTATAGTTTTGGAGAAGTGTCGGGGAGTGCAACACTCCCATGGTGAACAAGGCACTGAAGTACATCATGAACGATAAAAGGGACTGCACATAACTTCTGAAAATCAGTTTGATCCTCTTTAACTCGTTCATATGTTTAGCTTCTGCTTGCATTTCATGCACTTGTTTAAACATGCAAATTAAAAAGAACCAAATCTCACACTTAAAATTTGAAGATGAATATTAGTATAGCTTTTTAAGATTGGCATGCATAATGATTACTCCTTACATATACTTGTTTCTTGTGGGAAAATATCAAATAGGAAAATCATATTGACTAAGTTGTTATGGAGTGTGATATAGTTCTGGCTTAGAAATGCTACCGATTCTAGTCAGGGTGCTTGGAGAATTTTCTTTTGATAAACTTATTACAAAAACCATAGTGTCACACACTCCTCAGTGGTGAAAAATTCCTACCAGGGCCATATACATGCTTATAGGATAAGAAACCTTCCACTTGCTCCTTGCTTTGTGTTGAGTTTTGTCAAGTCTTGTTGACCCTTGTCGAGAGATTTATCATACTCCCAAGATCAAAATCACGTACACCCAGATACATATGCTGCTTCTGCACTGGAAGTATGCGAAAACATGCTTTTCATCCACCTCATAATGTTCTACTCCTACACTGAGAGTGTACACCAAAAATATTCTTGATAGATTTATCCAAATAAATGCTCCAGTTTCTTGTTACTATCTCTCAAAAGAATCAAGCTGCAGAGAAGAGGCATGAGGCTAGGCAAAAGTGTGAGATGTGAGAGAAAACAATGGGTACAAAGATGCCCGCCTGAGAGGTAAAAATGGACAAGTGTCCGAATAAATAAAACAATGGGTACTCAGATGCCCGCATGAAAAAAAAAGAGAAAAAAGAGAGAGCTAGCCCATGTTGTCCTGCAACATAAGCCTCAAGTTTAAAAAAGGAGAGATATGTTTATAAGGAGCAAAAGTAGAATTAGGTTAGCCACCAAATATTCCACACACATGCACATCTTGATTTAAGAGTATGACATTTCCCTCCTTGGATTCGAGGTTTGACTTTACATCACTGTTGGCATCTCTTAACGTCGTTACAAAAGATAGACTAAAAGTCCATCCCCGGCAACAACGCCAGAAATGCTTGTTGGCGTTTCTTAGCATCATTACTAAAGAGAGACTATAAGTCCGTCCTTAATAATAATACTAGAAACGAAAGTTGACATTCCCAACCACCATTTCTTCAGAAAGGTAACCCTTAGCCCTTAAAGGCGCCAGCCCAGGTAATGCAGTCTGGTAATAGCAGTTAGAAGTGCCGGATTGGCATTCCTAACCGTCATTACTTACGATATGCAAAACTATGACACGGCGCCGTGGGGTGCACAAGAATTACAATCCTTAAGTAATGGTACTAAGGTACGCCAATCGATAGCTCAGTAAGAAATAAGATTACTCTGCAAGCGCACAGAACTATCATTGTAGGATTTCAACCCGTGAGTATTCAAGGGTGCCGAATTTATAATTTCTCGTAGGAGGGCATGATGAATTTCATCTAGCTTTGGTATAAACATGATTACTTATTTGGATGCATAGGTAGGCATAGCATAAACAGGGGTTAAATCAAGTTTATAAGATAGTGGACACACGCATCGGAGCAACCTCAAGGATAAAAAGGGAAAATAAAGAATAAAAGAATACAACTAACTGAGCAGGCTTTGGTCATATACAGCTATGCAAAGAATAGCATTTACATCTAACTAGCAAGACTAGAATCAGGACTAAGTCTGGGATGATAGGGAGATCCCCGCAGCTGGTCCGCCAGCCGATAGAGACTTTTCGAACTCCTACTCAATACCCGAACGTGGGGGAGTGCTAGGGATGGACAGGGCTATCACCACCAGCCCACCTACCCCTCTGCCCGTGGGCTACCGACATATTCGCTGATCCCCGCATACCCAAACACCATGCTCCCGTAATTGGAAACAACTCCTAACCTCCCGGGACCCCAACCCTTCGGATTGACAGGCTCGGCTAGGAGCAACCATGACAGCACAATGAACTATTATCCCATCCATAATTCTTCCTCTATTCCTACTAATTTGATGAACGATGAAGAACTTTGATGAACATATCAAGAACATAACACATAGATTATGAACTAGTTTATATGCTATGATCATAATATGAACAAGATTATACTCTAATTCAGATGCATTGCTATAAACATAAGATGAGAACTTGCTCATAGAGGAGAACTGAATTATATTCATACCAAGGTGTTCTTGATTCCTACAAGGAGACAAGCTCTCCTTGATAGCTTTGCCTTGCTCTACTACTACTAAACTAGAGAAAACAAGTATGAAATGTGAGGTGTAATGCTCCAAATGTTGCTGTGTGTGAATGATGAAGGAGCACCATCTATTTATAGCTAGAGTAGGGCGGTTTGGGCGTCTCCAGGATTGGAAGGAGGTGAAACCGCCCTTGGGAAACCGCCTAGAGCACCGCCTCCGAAGACTGGGCCCGGAGGCTCCACCTAGGGGGCGGCCGCACCTGGGGGCGGTCGGTCCCCTGGCTAGGCCCGCTGGCCACCGCCTTCGGGTGGTCGGTTGCTCCCTGGGCCTAGGCCTCCTGTGGTTACGGATGGATCTATTTCATTGTTTGAGATGGGATTTCTTCTTTTCTTGGTTTGCGCCTTCTCTGAATACGTTTCCTGGAAGTGCGCTTTCTTGTAGATTTTACGCATTTCCACGTGTCAAACCTGCATGTTATATACACAACAAAACTCGTGGAAGGATTAGATAAAAGCCCTACCTTCTATTTGTTTTAGTATTAAAATTATGTTGTATTTTAGTTGCTAAGGACCGCCAACAAACACATGCAAGGTAAGTGTGCTATATATTTTCCTACCTAAAACTCCACATAAGCTTATTAGAAGTAGGGAGGAAAAGAAGGCAATACTCATTTATGCCTTGGTGAGGAATCATACACCATTGAGCAACCGAGAGTACCATTCAAGGAGTATAAAGTGATCTATGTCTTTTCTTATGGAAATTTTAAAAACTCCAAGTTGCCGATATAAGAATTCGGGAAGATGATTTCGCTTTAAGAGCTGTTCCACTTTTCAACCGCTCAAGGATATATGTTTGCTACTCTACACACCCCGCAGGTGCAAGGAATGTTTTGGAATAATCTATACGCTGGTCATACATCTTGAATAGCTATGTTTATATTTATCTTAACCTTTACTTAGGACGAGCAAAGAGCAAGTGTGGGGGAACTTGTTGACGGTCGTTAAGCTCTAAATATAACCATCAACTATTGCATAAAAAGTCCTAAAATAAATTATAAACAATAGTTGTAGGGTTTAAGACTAACGAGTTCCACGAGTTTTGCTTTCTCCTGATGTTTTGCAGGAATATTTAATTTTGCACCAAATAAAAGTATCTCAAAAGGTGAATTGGAGTACACCATTGTGAAGGTCTCATCACGCTGATCGAAATAGATATATTACTTGCTGTTGACAGTTACTAACGCTATCAAAAGGGTGTAGCCAAATCTATCCTCTAGCAATGGTAACAGTACTTCTCAACGCAATCACTGGGGTTGTCAATCCCAATGCTCAAAGTATGTGGTTGCTGACACTTCTAACGTTACTACTAGGAATAAAGTTATTTCTAGCAACTACGCCAAAAATGCTATGGGTAGCTCTATAGGATAGGTGATGGGATTCTGCATGCACACAGAACTATCGTGTAGCACTTTACCTAGGAGTACCAGGTGTGGAATTTATATTTTCCCAAAGGAAGGATGGGTTTGTGATTCCAAGGATCCGATAGTCAAGGATCTAGATATGGATAAATGGTGTAATAACCTTAGTAAGAATAAATCAATAAAGTATAACTAAGGTGGAAACACACTAGGATAAATTAAGGTAGCTCTGGAGTTTATGGGAGAACTCTAACTCAGTAAAAGATCAAGTGATTGTTATACCAAAGAGATTGCTATACTCGGGACACGCAAAGTCCTAAACTCGGCGGGATTCGACTGATTAGGCACCGTACGTCCCAAAGTCCTATGCTGATAAAACCAGACCGAACATGGTGGAATCCAGAGGATTCCAGGGCTGTCACCACCTTGAACCTACCACTACTATCCATGGGTCTAGCCATACTCAAGGGTAAGACTATAGCCTAAGCACCTCGCTTAATCTATAAAGCTTACTACTCTAACTCTAGCCAAGGAATTAGAGCACTCTAACCAAGCAATGAGACAAGTATGCAACTGCTTAAGGTATGATAGTAAATAAATGAAGCAGGGGATCTTTATTACCGATAAGAGTGAAGAACACCGCAGAGTAGGTCGCCGACAAGCCTGGCTCCTTCATAGACTTCCTCCTTCTCCCGACTTCTCTCGCTACTCTACTCTTCTCTAGCTAGCACTATTCCTAAGAGCAGAGCTTCGCTAGAGAGAGAGAGAGCCAATACTGACTATGAGCTGAATCTCTAGTGATCCTCTAGTAGTTTCTAGTTGTGTTTCATCTTACAAGTGAGGATTCAAGTCCTATTTATAGTGTAGGAATGCCCCAGGGGTACTTGTAGGGGTCCTGGAGGTCAGTGGCGCGAAGAGGCCGGGCGGGCGCCCTCCTATGGGGGCAGGCACCCTCCTAGGGGGCTGGCGCCCCCTTGGATCCACCGCCTTGCATCCTACGGCCCTCCTTCACCATCAAGGGTGGTTGCAAGGTTGGTTGGAGCTCAGGATGGCAATGTAAGGACGCCCCAAGGCCCCTCCTGGAGGCATTCTACATCCCGTTGCTTCATATTCTCTACATAAATTAGGGCTACTAGGGTCCCTCTAGTTGATCTAGTTCTAGTTCATCTACTTCTAGTTCTAGTTCTAGTTCTTCTAGTTGTAATTTAGAAGAGGGAGAGAGAAGAGGAGAGAGGGGAGGAGGAGCCAGGTCTATCGGATCTTCCTCAACATTGTACATTTGCAGCAACTAGTTCATCTTTGAGCAATGTCCAGGTTCTTCAATTTATAATTCCTGAGTTCTTAATTTACTTTCCGTATTTACTTTTAAGTTATTTATTGGATTCCTGCTTGCATCAAGTGCTCTAGTCTTTGCAACGTTAGAGTAGTAATTAATAGATTAGACGTGGTGTTTAGTCTTGCAATTACCTGGAATTGCACCTAGCCCTACGTATAGTTGTGGTAGCCCGAGGTAGTGACAGCCCTGACGGCTGACGTATTCCACCATGTTTGGGTTAGAGTTTGTAGGACCGTAGTCAGAACTTCCTAGTCCCCCTCTCATCTCAGTCTAAGGCTAGTGTTTTGATGTCCCGAAATAGATACACTTATAGTAACCTCATCTAGAGAGCTTAGGAAATCTTTCTCTCTCCCTACAAAAACATATATTTACCCTTGGGCGATCTTGAGACCTAATTAGTACACTTGACGTTCCCCGTGGAAATCGATACCCTGGAATACTCTTGGGTGAAAGCTACAGCGGTATCCGTGCATTTGCGGATTAATCTGTTTGCGTTAGGAAACATCAACACTGATCAGGTTATGTTTTCTCGAGGATTACACAGTCTAGACTTCCACGGTGAGAGAGCTGATCGATTCGAGTGTAAGCGGTGCATCTGCTGGAGGAAACTCATCGACCACAATGATGAATGTAGACTAGGCACCATCATCATCGGCAGGTGGGCCTACAGCTGATGCCATTGTTTATGATCGTCGTGATTACATCATAGTGGAGGATTTGTTCGATGATGGCATGGGCAGTGATGATCATGATATTGGTGCTACGTTACTAAAGCCGGTGGATGCGGAGCTCTTTGACAACTTAGCTAACCATCTTGATGAAGATGACATTCTGTTTGGGTCCATGAGATGGCTAGAAAATTTCAAAGAGATGAAGCACCAGCGATCGATCCACTCTATGAGAAGGCCAAGTGTTCGAAACATATGACAGCGTTGCGTTTTGATCTCAAGTTGCTAATGGTGAAGGCTCGTAATGGTTGGTCACACACTAGCTTCAATGAGCTATTAAGTGTCCTTGGTGAGGCTTCAATGAGCTAATCCGCACAGTGGCGATGAAACTCCAAAAGTTCGATGTCTGCCCTAACCACTGCATCCTGTATCTGGGCGACTATGAGAAATTGGAGCATTGTCCGCACAGTCGTTGGAAGAGAAATGCTAGTGGTCGCGTGGATGATGACTATGGAACCTCTAGAATGACGAAGCAGAAGACTATGAAGAGTACTACTATAAAGCCTCAAGAACAAGATAAGGAGGAAGAGGGTTACACACAGAGATGGATTCCTGTGTTGTCGATGTCGTACCTGCCCGTAACTGACTGCCTGTGTGCTCTATTTGGGAACCCCGAGTATGCAATGCTGATGTCGTGGCATGCCTCTAGCGACCACACAAAGGATGACGGCAAGCTGCGACACCCTTCCCTTGCTCGGCAGTGGAAACATTTCGATGCCATGTTCCTGAAGTTTGGCGAACAAGCCAACAACATCTGGTTCGCGCTGAATACCAACGGGATGAACCCATTCGGTGATCTCAGCAGCAGCCACAGCACTTGGCCTGTCCATCTACAATCTATCTCTATGGCTATCTTCTGCTAACAATGATTATTTCAGGACCAAAGTAGCCTAGCAACAACATAGATGTGTTCTTGGAGCCGCTCATGGAGGACATGATGATACTATGGGAAAAATGGATCCGAATAATGGATGTGTCCTGCAAGGAACCATTCTCTCTAAAAGCCATCATCTTTGTCACCCTGGTCTTTTCTCGCTGTCAGGGTAGATTAAAGGGAAGACCAGCTGCGTAGTTTGCCTCGACGGAACCTGCTACACTTAAGGGATCTTACAAGATTGTGTACATGAGGCACAGATGATTCCTTGTGAAAGGGCACAGGTACCGAAGAGCCGTGATGAATAAGTACATCGACAACAGTGATGAGCCACAACTTGACGAGCCAGAGAGGACGAAGTATGGGAAGAGGATGTTTGAGATGGTGAAAGACCTGGATGAGGTCGATTTCGGAAAGAAGAAGAAGAAGAAGAAGAAAGACAAAGACGAGACCGCGGTAAGGAAGAAGAGAAAGATGGATGAAATGGAGAAACAATCTATATGTTCCTTTGAAGAAAGAGTCAACTTTTTTCAAGCACTTGTCGTATTGGAAGGACCTACATACGCCTCATGCAATCGACTGCTTGCATCTGGAAAAGAATGTCTTTGAAAGCACGATAGGCATGCTCTTACACATCAAGACAAAGACCAAGGATGGGTTGAAGTCACACACTGATCTCATGCACATGGGCATAAGGCCTGAACTTCACCCAGGACAACCTCAGAATAGGAAAGTCAAACTCCTGGCCACGAGCTATCACCTAACACATGATGAGATGTTGGTAATTTGCTTGTGGCTAAAGCAGGTGAAGGTGCCGACTGGTTTCCCTTCCAACATCAAGAGCCTAGTCTCGATGAATGTTGGTATAAGATAAGTCAAACAAATAAACACTAGGATTATCTACAAGCGGACAGATACCGATGTAGCACTTCACCCGGGAGTATTCCAGGTATCGTTATTTATATTTTACCACAGGGAAAACGGGATGACTAGAATCTAGACTTGATCCCTGAGCTGCTATCAAGGACGAAGAAAATAGGTGATATAGGAGATTGCTAAGGCTTCTAGTTCTAATCCTTACAAGATATGATATGATTGTTCTGAAAGGGGTATTACTATAGGAATACACCAACAAAGGGTAAATTTCTTAGTAATGGAAACCTACGGTGCTACTGACGGGAGGTGGACTGTGTAAGACTCAACAAGGCTAGGTCACCCTCGCGATCTACCACCGATCCGGACAGTATAGGGCATCTACGAGTAAATATAATCTAAGCACCACGCTTAAACTATAAATAACTACTTCAATCAAGGAGCTACCAAGACTAAAGCACTCAAAAGAATCGTAAACCTCAAGAACAATAATAGAAACATTACTCACTTGGATTAGAAGTTGAACTCCGAAGAAATCTTCAGAAATAAGCCCCAAAGATGGACTTGAATCCGCGGGTACAAGTCGTAGAGCAGTCACCGACATGCCGGCAACTCTCCCATCTATCTCCAGCTCTACTGCCACACTACTTCTAGAACAAGAATAGCCCTAATTTGGAGTGACTACAAGGCTAATCTTCAACTTGATGCTTGGCTCTAGATTCTATCTTGGGTTTCTACTCTATTAGAGATATGTCGGTGGAATTCTGAAACCCTGGATTGATTTCTCTCTGGATCCTTTGAAACCCTGGGAGGTCTGAGGGTCCTTATATAGGCCGGTGGGATGAACCGTAGCCCTTGGATCAAACCAACTTTGGCGGACGGTGTAGATTGCGTGAAATTTCGGGATGTGGGTCCACTTCAAAACGCAGATGAAAAGGACTCTCTGGGGGATCAGCCAACCTGTCAGGGGGATCGGCCGACCCTCCCTCTCTAAGATGTGGGCCCCCCGGCAGGCGTGTCTCTGGTGTTCTCTAGAATATTCTTGATCTCCTGCCACGGCGTAATTCGGTATTTTCTCTACGGTGTGGGTCCTCTTTGGCTCTTTTTCTTTATAGTCCCTAGAAAACACAGATTCACCAAAACTCATGAAATTCTATCAGTTTAAACCCTATTCTAGGTGTTGGCATTCATTTATATCCTTTTTCATGATTGGTTGACGGGTAAAATCATACAATAACTACCGTCAACAATGAAATTCCTAACGTTCACCAACTTTAACTCCAATGACTGCCACGTTATGCTGACATTCTTCCTTCCAATAGTGATCAGGTGTTGTCGGTGCTAGGGTTAGTGGGTGCTAACACCGGCTAGTAAACTTGTGATTTGCAGATGAGGCCACGGGTGGCGTGCAAGGGGGAACATAGGGGTTATACTAGTTTAGGCTAGAGGGGGTGAATAGCCAATTAAAAACTTTCTACAACAACAAAACTTGATCACAAGGTTAGTAACAAATGAGGCAAAGCGAATTCTTTGCGCTAGCCTACTAGAGGGTTGCAAGCCTTCCTAACCGGTCTAGTTAGAGACACTAGGAGCACATAAGCTAATCATAAGTTGAGCTACTTACTCCTAGGTGAACAAACTAGCTACTTCTACCACTACCACTACACAAGCTACTACAACACAAGAGTAAAGTGCACAAATGTAAAGAGTAGGGTGTAGAGATGATATACCGACGTGTAGAGGTGGTAGCCAAACACCAAGAGAGATACCAACACACTCGAAGATGGTGGTCACAATAAAATCCCAATCAACACACGGAGACAAAGATTTATCCCGAGGTTCACGTGCTTGCCGGCACGCTAGTCCCCGTTGTGTCGACCAAGACTCGGTGATTCGGTGGCTAATCGACGACAATCGTCAAGCTCACCAAGAGCGCCACAAGAATCTACCACGAGAAGGGTAACTCAATGACACGAGCAATTTACTAGAGCTACCTTGTGGCTTCTCCGCCGGGGAAGGTGCAATACCCCTCACAAGATCACCGGCAGTGGCCGGAGACAATCTCCAACTCCGCCAAGCTCCTCCGCTGCTCCAAGCCATCTAGGTGACGACAATCACCAAGAGAAATGAGAGAACTCCACAGCAAATACGATCAACAAGTGCCAATGAATGCAAAGATCAAGCAAAGCACTTTGATCAACTCTCTAGCTCACAATGGATGAAAATTATGCAATCTATGTGAGTGAGAGTGTTGTGAGGGTGCTCAAGAGGTGTATCAACAAGTTAGAGAGCCAAGAGGAAGAGTATGAACCGGCTAAGTGGCTTAAATAGACAGGCACACAAACATAGCCATTACTCACTTTCTGCGCACCGTCGGACGCTAAGCGTCGGACGGTCCGCGCGGGGCGTCGGACTAATGATCCCGGTCCGACGCTTTCTTCCTCGGCAAATCGGCGCGTGCCACGTCAGCTCGACTGTTCGAAATCGACCGTTGGCGCCACGAACTGCAGACCGTCGGACTGAGCAAAATAGTCCGACGCTCTTTGGCTGAGGCCGTCGGACCAAAGTGCTGAGGAGTCCAACGTTTCCAGAGAGGTCCACGAGCACCAAAATTCGTCGGACATCGGTCCGACGCTCGGCCTCGGACCAACGACGATTGTCCGACGCCCTCTGCGGATGCCACGTGTCGTACTACCGAACGATCAACCGTCGGACGCTGGAGACATATAGTCCGACGCTCGGAAAACTCCAGTCCGACGCTCCTATTCACTGAAGCGTGAATACACCGTCGGACGAAACAATTAGTCCGACGCAGTGCCTCCGATCGGTCCGACGCCCTCAAAACACAGAGCTGCAGGGCTACCATCGGACGCTGGGAATTGGTCCGACGCCTGTCGACCAAAGCGTCCGACGCTCGTTTTCAGCGCGTTTCGAGCTCGTGTCAAGTCCTTTGCTTATGTTGGCTTACACATGTTATATGTAAAACATTTCTTGCAAAGTGTTAGCCATTTTCAAAAGGTTTTGCAAAGGGTTTAGAGTTAGCCACTAGATCTAAATGCAATGCATGATCCAAACATCTAATGGCACTTGATAATCGTGTTAACCATGGAATTACTCCCCTCTTTATAGTACGGCTATCTATCCTAAAAGTGGACACACTCTCTATAGTGTCTCATCCACCAAAATGGAAAGAGCCCTATTGATATACCTTTGCCTTGAGCTCAATCCAAATCGCCAAGTGTTGGAGTTCTTGATCTTCACTTTGATGGGCTTACTCCAAGTCTTTGGATGCCTTCATGACCTCCACACTTGATCCTCTAACCATCTTGTAATCAAACACTTAAGCACAATGGTTAGATACTTTGGTGTCATCAATTAGCCAAAACCAAACATAGAGCTTTCAATCTCCCCCTTTTTGGTAATTGATGACAACCTCTACAAAGATATTCAATGAATTCAACTTGGTACTAATAGCTTCCCCTACATATGTGCCTAGTGTTTGGATTTGAAAGGCTTTGCACATATGTATTGGATTTGGAGTTTGGGAGAGATATTACTACCAATTTGATGCTAAGGTTTATAGAATTGGACCTTTGAAGCGCGATACCATCGAAGTGCATCTATACACCATCCTTAGCACCATGGATAGCTAGATTCCATTTGAAAGAATTCTTGCAATCAAAGACACTAGAATACCTCATGAGATCACATTATAAACAATGTTCTAGTACCAATTGATAAGAGTTAGGAACTAGCTACCACTTCCTATGCATGCTAGTACTTTAATACACCACACAAGTTATGACTATCATACACTAAGCAAGCAAGCACATTTTGAATTTTTAGTACAAATGCAATGCACCAAACATATGAAAATGCACAATCAAATGCTTGCAACCATGCTTATGAGCTTGCTCCCCCTAAGTGTGAGATCTAAATTTTAAAAATTTGTGATCCCTCTCACTTGGCCTATTGCTCTTCCATCATCGGCCTAATGACGGTTCATCGCGTAACAACCCTATTCCTCTCTATATCTTTGTTCCATTCTCTCCCCCTTTGTCATCAATGACCACAAAAGGGTAGCATGGTTAGGATATGATTTGAAATCAATGAAGAGAATCACTTGTTAGATTGTTTCCATTATCTCCGTTCTTTTAAGCATTTAGCTAGATTACTTGCACCAATATATAACTCGGTTTGTCCTTTGGCAAGCTTCTTCATGCCACTAGGGGTTATCTTGACAAAGTTGGCTTATATATTATTGTGCTCATATTCTAGATAAATACTAGGTTCACAAGCCCACAAACTAGTCACATGTCACCACTAGATCAATCAAGTCATAGAAGCAATAGTAGTGGCATACGAGTTCAAAAACATTTAGTTTGACTTGAATGAGCCTAATTAAGGAAAATATGTCTATATGTTCTAACAAGTCCTACTAGAACATGAATGACATGCCATACAAAGATGCCTTTGCTTTGTTGGAGTAGAGGCAAGTCATATAGCGGGGTGCTAGCTCAACTCATGTTGGAGAAATCAAGGATGTTCAATTCATTCTTCAATTTGTAGAATCTTGCTTCATCAAGTGGCTTGGTGAGAATGTCGGCTAGTTGATCATCGGTATCCACACTCTCAACTTGAATATCACCTTTGGCTTGGTGGTCTCTAATGAAGTGATGCCTTACATCAATATGTTTAGTTCTTGAGTGTTGTACCGGATTGGTGGCAATCTTCACGGCGCTTTCATTATCACATAGTAACGGCACATTCTTGAATTTAATTCCATAATCACTCCCTTCATCCACAACAATTGTGCACAACAAGTCCCCGCACTAACATACTCGGCTTCAGCGGTAGAGAGTGCAACCGTGTTTTGCTTCTTGGATGACCATGATACTAGTGATCTTCCCAATAGTTGACAAGTGCCGGAAGTGCTCTTCCTATTGATCTTGCAACCCGCATAATCGGAGTCCGAATAACCAATCAACTCAAAGTTTGACCCCTTAGGGTACCATAGTCCAACATCGGGTGTGTGCTTGAGATATCTCAATATTCTCTTGGTTGCCTTCAAATGACTCTCTCTAGGTGAAGCTTGATATCTTGCACACATGGAAACACTAAGCATCACATCCGGTCTAGAAGCGGTCACATAGAGTAAACTTCCAATCATAGACCGATACTTCTTTTGATCCACCATGTTGCCACTCTTGTCTTCATCAAGATTACCATTAGTGCCCATAGGTGTGCTAATTGATTTGGCACTTTCCATCCCAAATTTCTTCAACATGTCCCTTATGTATTTGCCTTGGTTTATGAAAGTTCCATTCTTCAATTGCTTGATTTGAAGACCAAGGAAATAACTCAATTCTCCAATCATGGACATCTCAAGCTCATTAGCCATCATCTTTCCAAACTCCTCACAATAGTCTTGATTGGTTGAACCAAAAATAATGTCATCAACATAGATTTGCAACACAAACAAGTCTTTGCAAATTCTTTTGGTGAAGAGTGTGGTGTCAACCTTCCCCATTTTGAATCCCTTGGATAGCAAGAAATCTCTCAATCTTTCATACCATGCCCTAGGTGCTTGCTTCAAGCCATATAGTGCCTTTCTCAACTTGTAGACATGGTCGGGCTTCTTCTCATCTTCAAATCCCGTTGGTTGCTCAACATATACCAACTCATTGATGAATCCATTTAAGAAAGCACTTTTGACATCCATTTGATAAAGCTTGATGTTGTGTGCACATGCATAAGCTAGCAAGATCCTAATTGCTTCCAATCTTGCAACCGGAGCATATGTCTCTCCGAAATCCAATCCTTCCACTTGAGTGTACCCTTGTGCAACTAATCTTGCCTTGTTACTCACTACAATGCCATCTTGATCTTGCTTATTCTTGAACACCCACTTAGTGCCAATGACATTGTAATTCTTGGGCCTCTCAACTAGCTCCCATACTT
The DNA here is from genome assembly GCA_038502445.1 of Eremochloa ophiuroides. Lineage (NCBI taxonomy): Eukaryota > Viridiplantae > Streptophyta > Magnoliopsida > Poales > Poaceae > Eremochloa > Eremochloa ophiuroides. Next base: position 37,839,482 of record JAHLJS010000007.1, on the reverse strand, counting down.
GATTTCTTTCAAAATTGTTGAGCTCTTCATGCATGGCATTTACCCAATCACTATCATTCAAAGCTTTCTCAATGGTAGTTGGCTCTTCAAATGACACAAAAGAGAAGTGCTCACAAAAGTTTGCTAACTTTGATCTTGTTTGAACACCACTTCTAATATCCCCAACTATTTGATCCAAAGGATGATCTCTTGCAATGTTGACCGGTTGGAGAGCTTGATTGCCTAAGCTAGGTTGACTTGCTTGAGATTGGATGACTTGTTGATCTTCATCTTGAGTTTGAGTTTGATCATGTGAATCACTAGAGCTTGCATTATCTTGATTTACTTGCACATTTGATTGAGGTAGCACTTGATCTTTATGATCTTCATCTTCCACATCAACCACTTGCCTTGGCCGAATGTCACCAATGTCCATGTTCTTCATAGCTTCTACCAATTGAGTTCCTCTCACATCATCTAGATTTTTCTTGTTCACCTTGAGAACCATTTGTTTCATCAAACTCCACATCATGAACTTCTTCAATTAGCTTGGTGGTGTGATTCCATACTCTATATGCTTTGCTTGTGGTGGAGTAACCAACTAGGAAGCCTTCATCACATTTCTTCTCAAATTTTCCCAATCTTGCCCCTTTCTTCAAGATATAGCATTTGCATCCAAATACTCTAAAATATGCAATATTGGGATTTCTTCCATTCAATAGCTCATATGGTGTCTTCTTCAAGAGGCGGTGACAATAGAGCCGGTTGCTACAATAGCATGCCGTGTTGATTGCTTCAGCCCACATGTCCACACTCACGTTGTATTCACTAAGCATGGACCTTCCCATATCAATGAGTGTTCTATTCTTTCTCTCAACAAGGCCATTTGATTGAGGAGTGTACTTGGCCGAGAATTGATGTTTGATTCCAAACTCATCACAAAGTTCATCTACACTTGCATTTCTAAACTCACTTCCATTGTCACTTCTCACTTGCTTGATTGTCACTTCAAATTCATTTTGGCTTCTCTTGATGAATGTCTTGAATATGCCAAATACTTCACTCTTGTCAACAAGAAAGAAGACCAATGTGTATCTTGTATAGTCATCCACTATCATAAAGCCATACTTGTTTCCACCAAGACTAACATAAGTGGTTGGGCCAAAGAGATCTATGTGCAATAACTCAAATGCTCTAGATGTACTCATCATGCTCTTGTTAGGATGTGTGTTTCCAACTTGCTTTCCTATTTGACATGCACTACACAACCTATCCTTCTCAAATTGAACATTCTTCAATCCTCTCACCATGTCATGCTTGACAATCTATTGAGTTGCTTCATTCCAACATGACCAAGCCTTCTATGCCATAACCAACCCATACTTGATTTGATGAACAAGCATGTTGACAATTGAGCTTCACTAGCATTGAAGTCCACCAAATAGAGATTGCCATACCGAAAACCCTTGAATATCAAGTTGCTTCCATCAACACTAACAATCTCCACATCATCAATACCAAAGATGCATTTGAATCCAAAGTCACACAATTGAGCCACGGACAACAAGTTGAAGTTCAAGCTCTCTACTAGCAAGACATTGGAGATGGACATATCATTTGAAATTGCAATCTTTCCAAGACCAATAACCTTGCCCTTCTTGTTGTCACCAAATGTGATACTATCGAGATTCCCATCTTCATTTGGCTTGATTGACTTGAACATATTTGATTCTCCGGTCATGTGTTGAGTGCACCTACTATTGTCACAGAACCGACCAATTTATACGAGCACAAGTACAACGATCGCATTTTTAATCACAATCCAGTCGCACTTGAGCCAATATAAACCCGGTAGTCCGAAAATCTCGAAGGATTTCAAACATTTCATACCCCAAGGATCATTCATTCAGCAATACCCGATCACACGACACATAAGTTCGCAACCGAATTTAAACATCAGAGTACAACATAGTCTTTTACACGAATAAAGTAGTAGCGGAAGTCAACATAGTTTTACACCACAGAGTTCAAATACGAGTACCATCAAATGACCCTATCACAGCATTCTTACAACATCTAAGGATAGATAACGACCCTGCCCTCGGGTCTAGTCTTCTTCGCCCGCAGGGGTGAAGCAATTCCTGCAATACGCGTAGTAGACTACACCATCTGGAACAATGGGAATAAAACCCTGAGTACTCAATTGTACTCAGCTAGACTTACCCGACATGGAGTAAATAAAAAGACTCTCAAGGATATGCAAGGCTTATTTGGTGGAGCTCAGAGGGTAGCATCATTTTTGCATCAAAAGCATTACTACAGTAGATCCTCAACTTATTCATTTTAATTGTGATAAGCTTCGATTTCAGTTAAGCTATTTACTAAGATTAGCCACTATACTAAGCATTCACTGAATATTATAGCAATCAATAAAACCATATGATTTCCGATATCCACAGATATCAACTTCATCTCACCATAATCATTATGTTCAAGTTATTAGCCTCTACCTCACCAGAAGATTAGTTCAGTTTCTCACTAACCAGGAGAGATGACGATTCGAATCGATTGTACCAGCTGGCAAATATGCCAATCACAAACCCTGTCAGCCGAGCCACTGGCTTCTTGGGCACCGTTAAATCTTTCTGAGACACAATATGTCGCGAGTTTGGCGGGGACCATATTCTCAGAGACCAACCCACTTCCAGGATGCATCAGGTCCCTGACCTGCCCTTGGTAAGATGGTGTCTCCACACATACTTCCTACCTCCAGAATATGTCTGCCTAGTCGCACCAAGGCTCGGCTCAGAAAGAAATACTCGGCTTCGCGGTCAAAACGACTTATCTGGCCAGCTATGTGACGACGTCTTTCAATCTCAACTGATGTCTGGTGGCCTCAGTCCTAGTCGGCCGCAAGCAGCACCGAAGACGGCATGACCTCAACCATGTCATGCGGCTCCCCGCTACCTAGCCTTGATTCTCTCATTAGACACTGTGGCATGGTGGCACATATAGTCCATCATGTGGAATCCAACTCCATCATCATTAGTAACCACCTATGCTCACGAAGGACAGGAAATCCCTCGACTTCTACCGGTCTAAGCATGGCTAAGCATAAGATCGAACCCATCCCCTTGTCTAGCAATAACTTCAGGATCAAGTATAAGTGGACAAGATATAAATGCAGCAACGGTATCATATCAACTCCTATACTTAAGTGCACAATCATACGATTTAATAAAGACCAATGCATTTGTAAAAAGAGTAGGTGGAGACTTAGGGATGCTCCGGGGCTTGTCTTTCACAAAGTTAGTAAGTTGGTGATCAGGGCACTCAGGAAGTTCAGCCTCTTCTTCCTGGCCTTCGGGAACCTCTGGCACTTCAATCTCCGGCGGAACTCCCTCCTCCGGTGGATCGAACTGCAACAGCGTCACGTCTCCCGGCGATCCTGTATGCATGATATGCATATATGAGAACTGAGAATGCACATGAAATGCAAGATAGAGATGCACAAATTAACCCATGATATGGAATCAGTTTAACAATCCGCACTCATTTACCGAGTACGTGCATATTTCTTCTCTAGACAACCAACTCATACTCACCCTTCTTAAGCAAAGCATAGAACAATTTCTCGTCCCGGGTAAGAGGTCTATAACCTACACTTAATAATTAACATGCATCAAATAACCTACCACAACCAACTTATAATTAACAAGCGCGAGCAACATCATATAAACAAAACATTAACCTTGCTGCCCTAAGCTCAAATTAGGATCAGCTTCACTATTTAAAACAGGTGACAATGCTAGAACATCACAGAAATGCATGAAACACTTCACACCAATAGATACTTGCTTAAAAACAATTAAACCAACCCTAGCTTGTAACTGGACCTACTGTTTACTGTGACCAGAAAAATCCATAAAACTTACAGTAGCTATTTCACATCCAGATTAGCCTACTGACAAAATTTCAAATCATTTGGACAAGTATAACAGTCTACACAAAAATAACAAACAATCAGCCTTTTAAGCAATGGAAAATACTTAACACAGTGAAAAGTATCAAACAATAGATTTCCCAATTTTCTTAGCTTCTTCCCAACACAACATGGTCCAGGAAAAATATTCATGACCATATCCTTAACACATTAAGCATGGTGATTTTTGCAAGATTAAAGCATAAAAGGCTCATTATACTAGACATCATATAAATAACAGTGCAACACTGGCAAATATATTTTTCTTAGATTCTACTTCCCTAAGCAAGATTAATGCAAGTGGAATCACATTTTTAGCACATTCCTACAATTACTTATGCATTTATCAAGTTTGCAAGCAATTAACAATTTAAATATAACTGCACAGAAAAAGTATTCCAAAAGTACATTTTATATTTTTCTTGATAGAGCTCAGAAATACAAACATAACAAAATTTGGTTCACCCCAATTGGACACTCCTAGCTCCAGATATGAATTTTGGAAGATTTTAAACATTTTCTGGAAATTCATTTTATAAATCATAAAACCCAAACCCGATAGAAACTGCTACGTGCACCCGGCTCAGTGAACCAGAGACGCACCAGAACGGCTGACTCGCGAGCCCCGGGGTCAACCCTACCGACTCGTGGCAACGAGGCGAACTCAATGGATCAACTGCCGAGCGTTGTACCCCACCGGAGCAAGCTCGACGGCGGCAATGGCGGACGGCGGCGGTCCGGCGAGCTTGCGCCGGCCGATTTCGGCCGTTACTCGCGCGGCTAAGCTCCGTTCCAAGACCCTGGAACCCTAGCGGACCTATGCGTGCGACGAATCGGACTATTATGCACGGGAGCTCACTGACCGAGCACGCATGGCGGCACGGCGGCGAGCGGGTTCACGGCGAGCTCGGGTTCCGGCGAACCTACGGCGAGACCGACCCGACCAACGACCTAGGCTAGATCTACAGCTAACGGAGACTCCTAGATGAGCAATGGAGAGAGAAGCCGACCCCGGCATCGCCCTCGTCGCGGCGACCCGAGAGCTCGGCAGCGCTCCGGCAATGGCGCGGCGGCGAGAAGCTCGCTGGAGCTATACCTTAGGTCGGCTGAGGTCGGCAGCGGGTCGAGGAGATAGAGTAGAGCAAGGCGAAGCTTTGGCGGAGATGGAGCGGTCGGAGACGGCGCGGTGACGGCGGATTTCACCGCGGCGACGGCGCGGCGGAAATGGCGACGGCGGAGGGAAAAAGGAGAGCAGAGAGGCGAGAGCGAGCGAGAGTGAGAGTGAAGCAGCCAGGGGACCGGATGGAGTGCCATTTTAACCTTGCAGGCTGGTCGGGGAGGCAACGACCACCTGGCGCACGATTCCTGACGGCGGCCACGCGGCGACGACTGAACGTCGACTGAATCGGCTTCGATTCAGTCTCCGCGAACCCGACTAAAACCTGATTTTTGCCGCGCCATAACTCTTGATCCAATGCGTGTTAGCCAAAACTTCACTAATATGGATTGAAGAGCTACATGAGTAGATCATTTGGTATTAAGACACTTTACTCTAGATCGGCCTAGATTGAGAGATACAGGTCGATGAACATGGGTACACCGAAACTGAAAACCAGTTTATACTTAGGAAAAATTTTGAAACTTCAAAACACCTCCAAATCTGCACTAATTCAACTTTTTGACCACCTTCCACCCATTTTCATGAGTTGACCCAAAAATAAAGTTTGTTTCTTATAAAATTCTACACAACTTTGATTAAGGGTGCACTGACATGCAAAATCTCTAAAATGCCCTTCTTGTTTGGTCAAACAGAATAGCTTTTAGAGGGCTCTCTAGTCAACTATGAGCTAGAGGGGTAATTTGGGGATTTCACCAACATGAACATTGTTCCAAATGTTATCCCAAACATGTATAAAGCATTTAGAACAGTAAACAAGCATCATATTTGCATGTCAACACATTTAGCATGTTATGGACATATAAACAAACATATAGCAATTAAAGGAAATCAATTCAAATGAAATGATGATGATGCATGAAATGACATGATCTATGCTTGATGACATGCAAATGCAAGTGTGAAAATAGTAACTAACACTAGGGTGTTACAACTATCAAGCACCCAATGCCTCCCTCCGGACTTGTAGTTCACCTACAAAGAAATCAATTAGATTTTGGTACCCAAGTTTGTTTGGGTCCTTGAAGGTTAGTTACCAAGCTCTTGGGCACCCAAATTGCCTTCTTCTTTGGGTTCTCCTTAGGTGCACCAATGAACTTGACTCGCACTCCCCTAGCACCCTTTGTAAGAACATAGCAAGAATCAAGTCTAATGGATGAAACCATAGGCTTGCTTTGTTTCATCATCCTCTTCTTGCAATATTGCTCCTTGTGCCCCACTTGCTTGCAACTATAGCAAACCACACCATTGCCCTTCACAAAGGTTGTCTTGTGAGGGACAAAGGCGGCTTTGCCATTCTTGGGGGTATAGCCAAGACCCTCCTTGTTAATGGAGAACCTTTGACTACCCAAGCACTTAAGCAAGCGGGCATCTCCACCATAGGCATTGCCTAAGGCTAGAGTGAGCTCATGCACCTCCTTCTTGAGGTTCTTGTTTCATCCATGATTTTAGCATCACAAGTGACACTAACAAACTTGGGTGAGGTAGAGGTGGATGTGCTACAAGATGTGTTAGTGAAGGCAACAACAATAGGTGTATCAAATAGATCACAATGGACACCTACGTCACATGTTGTGGGCACATCCTCCACCTTAGCCAACTCCGAAAGTGATGAGTTAGCCTTCTCACGCTTGGAGTGAGCTTCTTTTAGTGCCTCATGGTCTTCCTTTAGACACTCATGAGATGCACTAAGCTCTTCAAAGGATTGCTCAAGGAGTTTCTTCTCCTTGGTCAAAACTTTGCACTCCCTCACTTTCTTCTTAAGGTAGGAGTGTGTGTCACGCAACATGTCAAGGAGCTCCTCCTTGGAGAAGTCCTCCTCCTCACTCTCACTACCGCTCTCATCGGATGAGGATTGTACCTTAGATGGCTTAGCCATGAGACAAGTTGGTGTAGAGTCAAATAGAGAAGGCTTGCTTTAAATAGCAAGACTAGCAATAGCCTTCTTCTTGGTGAGCTTGTGATCATCATCACTCTCTTCATCATCAGAAGAAGAAGCATCACTATCCCATGTGACACAATATGAATGCCCCTTCTTCTTCTTGAATTGCATCTTCTTGTCTTTCTTTTCCTTCTTGTTCTTCTTCTTCTTGTCATCATCATCATCATCACTCTCATTCTTGTGAGGGCAATCGGCTATCAAGTGATCCTTGCTCTTGCATTCATAGCACCTCATGGTGGTGCTCTTGCCTCTTGTGAAGTCTCTCCTCTTTCTAGCACCATAGCCCTTCTTCTTCATGAACTTACCAAATCTCCTCACAAGAAGTGCCATCTCCTCATCATCATCACTTGAGCTTTCCTCATCATCACTTGAGATTGGCTTCTTTGCTTTGCCCTTGTGCCTTGATGAAGTAGCCTTGAATGCAATGCTCTTCTTCTCACCCTTGTCCTTCTTCTCATCCTCCTTCTCTTCCTTGACCTTGGCATCAATGTGATCTCGGTAGGTCTCATGTGTCATGACCTCACCAAGCACTTGTGTAGGTGTCATCTTGGAGAGATCCTCTCTCATAAGAATGAAGCGCAAGGTCTCATACCGAGACGGTAAACATCTCAAGAAGCGATATGAGAAATCCTTGTCATCAATCTTTTCACCGAGAGCCTTGAGATCACTAACAATTACACTCAACCGGTGGAACATCTCCGGTATGCTCTCATCTTCCTTCATCTTGAAGCTTGCATATCTATCTTTGAGGATGTAGAGCTTGGCACCCTTGACGGCGGTGGTGCCCTCATATGTATCTTCCAACTTCTTCCAAACCTCATATGCATACTCCAAGTCCTTGATTTGTTCAAAGACTTTCTCATCAAGAGCACTATAGAGAGCATTGAGAGCAATGTCATTGAATTGGAGCTTTTCTTCATCTCTTGGTGTGGGATCATTCATGTCAATCACCACAAAGTCTTTCTCAACAATCTCCCACATCTTCCGGTTCATTGATTTCAAGTGAGCCTTCATTTGCTTCTTCCAATAGCCATAGCTAGAACCATCAAACCAAGGTGGCTTGCCCATGTGATTGATCAAGTTGTTGTGAGCCATCTTGAACACCGAAGGATGTTAAGCCTTGCAACAACGGTGACCATGGCTCCGATACCAATTGATAGGTCCGAAGTGGCTAGAGGGGGGTGAATAGCCAATTAAAAACTTTCTACAACAACAAAACTTGATCACAAGGTTAGTAACAAATGAGGCGAAACGAATTCTTTGCGCTAGCCTACTAGAGGGTTGCAAGCCTTCCTAACCGGTCTAGTTAGAGTCACTAGGAGCACATAAGCTAATCCTAAGTTGAGCTACTTACTACTAGGTGAACAAACTAGCTACTTCTACCACTACCACTACACAAGCTACTACAACACAAGAGTAAAGTGCACAAATGTAAAGAGTAGGGTGTAGAGATGATATACCGACGTGTAGAGGTGGTAGCCAAACACCGAGAGAGATACCAACACACTAGAAGGTGATGGTCACAATAAAATCCCAGTCAACACACGGAGACAAAGATTTATTCCGAGGTTCACGTGCTTGCCGGCACGCTAGTCCCCGTTGTGTCAACCACGACTCGGTGATTCGGTGGCTAATCGACGACAATCGTCAAGCTCACCAAGAGCGCCACAAGAATCTACCACGAGAAGGGTAACTCAACGACACGAGCAATTTACTAGAGCTACCTTATGGTTTCTCCGCCGGGGAAGGTGCAATACCCCTCACAAGATCACCGGCAGTGGCCGAAGACAATCTCCAACTCCGCCAAGCTCCTCCGCTGCTCCAAGCCATCTAGGTGACGGCAATCACCAAGAGAAATGAGAGAACTCAGCAGCAAATACGATCAACAAGTGCCAATGAATGCAAAGATCAAGCAAAGCACTTTGATCAACTCTCTAGCTCACAATGGATGAGAATTATGCAATCTATGTGAGTGAGAGTGTTGTGAGGGTGCTCAAGAGGTGTATCAACAAGTTAGAGAGCCAAGAGGAAGGGTATGAACCGGCTAAGTGGCTTAAATAGATAGCCACACACAAACATAGCCGTTACTCACTTTCTACGCACCGTCGGACACTAAGCGTCGGAAGGTCCGCGCGGGGCGTCGGACTAATGATCCCGGTCCGACGCTTTCTTCCTCGGCAAATCGGCGCGTGCCACGTCAGCTCGACTGTTTGAAATCGACCGTTGGCGCCACGAACTGCAGACCGTCGGACTGAGAGAAATAGTCCAACGCTCGTCGGCTGAGGCCGTCGGACCAAAGTGCTGAGGAGTCCGACGTTTCCAGAGAGGTCCACGAGCGCCAAAATTCGTCGGACATCAGTCCGACGCTCGGCGTCGGACCAATGACGATTGTCTGACGCCCTCTGCGGATGCCACGTGTCGTACTACTGAACGATCGACCGTCGGACGCTGGAGACATATAGTCCGACGCTCGGAAAACTCCAGTCCGACGCTTCTGTTCACTGAAGTATGAAGACACCGTCGGACGAAACAATTAGTCCGACGCAGTGCCTCCGATCGGTCCGACGCCCTCAAAACACAGAGCTGCAGGGCTACCGTCGGACGCTGGGAATTGGTCCGACGCCTATCGACCAAAGCGTCCGACGCTCATTTTCAGCGTGTTTCGAGCTCGTGTCAAGTCCTTTGCTTATGTTGGCTTACACATGTTATATGTAAGATATTTCTTGCAAAGTGTTAGCCATTTTCAAAAGGTTTTGCAAAGGGTTTAGAGTTAGCCACTAGATCTAAATGCAATGCATGATCCAAACATCTAATGGCACTTGATAATCGTGTTAACCATAGAATTACTCCCCTCTTTATAGTACGGCTATCTATCCTAAATGTGGACACACTCTCTATAGTGTCTCGTCCACCAAAATGGAAAGTTGATATAGCTTTGCCTTGAGCTCAATCCAAATCGCCAAGTGTTGGAGTTCTTGATCTTCACTTTGATGGGCTTACTCCAAGTCTTTGGATGCCTTCATCACCTCCACACTTGATCCTCTAACCATCTTGTAATCAAACACTTAGGCACAATGGTTAGATACTTTGGTGTCATCAATTAGCCAAAACCAAACATAGAGCTTTCAGTCGTGTTGCCTTGCACTGGGGTGCTTGTAGTAGGGGTTACAAGCCTAGGCAAGAGAGGGGGAGGACTGCCCAAGTCTCTTGTGCGTACGCGTATGAGTGCGCTCTTGTGGTAGTAGGGTGTTGTGGGCGACGCGAGGTCTGCCTGAGTTGGCCTCCGCCTTCCCTTTTATAGTTACAAGGGAGAGGCCAAAATTACATGTGTTTTGCTGTGGTTACAGTACTCGGCATGGTGGCGACCGTGGTGACTGGTGCCTGTCGTCAGCCACGACATCGTCTTGGCACCTCGAAGGTATGGCATTGGTCATTCGATTGATCTTCCGCTGTCCGATTGGTGAGTTCTAAGGTGGCGCACAGTGCAGGGCCTGGTTCGCTGCGTGGCGCTAAGTCATGGCGTCGCATCCGACCCTGCACAGTGCAATGTGAAGACGGGTTGACCTTTGAGTATTGGCTTCCGAGGCTCGGGAGTTCCCGCCTCCATCGGGAGTGAGACGGGATGATGTAATGGGAGTGTCCTTCCTCGGGCGCATTCCCCTCCACGCGTGGTACTATCCGAGGGGTAGGCGAGCCCGGTCGTAAGCTTTGCCCATTCCTCCGGTAGGCCGAATGGTCGACGTTCCCCCATTCCTGGCGCTATGCGTATGACAGGGGTATGGGCCGTCACTGTCGTAGTTGGAGAATCTCTTCGTCAGCTCAGGGCGTCGTACGGTTGATTGTCCTGTAGCAGCGTGGGAGGAGTGAGACCATCACATAGGTCGTCAGAGGAGATGTGGCAGTTGGTACGGCAGACGTGCGTGTGTGAGGCGCAGTTGCATCAAGGGGCCCACTCGATGGGACCGTGCTCGTAGAGTGGTCAGGGAGGTCCCTTGGGTGGCAAGATTGCTCTGCTGACATCGGCAGGGCTCGGGCGAACCAGGGAGCTGTGCCCGAGGGAGATTACTTATAGCAAGGAGGCTCAGGCGAATCAGAAGTTGGTCGCCCGAGGCTACGGTATTTGATGGTAGGCTCGGGCGAATCGGATGGTGTCACCCGAGGGTCCTGCTTTCCCGAGCCCTGTCGTGGAGGTTCGGGCGAATTGGAGGATTTCTCCCGAGGGGTCCGCGCGCCTGGGGAGGCAGTGTGTTTCTACGCGGCTCTGTCTTAGGCCGCGTGAGCCATTCCCGCATGGGCCTTGGTTGGTGCCTTCTTGGGCCGGGCTTCATTTGGGAAGTGTGTTTTCGCGTTGAAGTTGGGTACCCCATACTCGGGTACCCGACAGTAGCCCCCGAGCCTGTGGTGGAGTGGAGGCACTCCTCTAGAATCTCAAGGTAGTTTCTCCTGTTATGTTAGTAAGGTTTGGTTGTTTTACCCGGTGGGTGCGCGTGAGCGCACCCGCCAGGGTGTAGCCCCCCGAGGCCTTGAAGGGATGGTGTATCCCTTCAAGGGCTTGAAATCGTGCTTGCAAAATCTCGGGTGCCTTCTTGGTTGCTGGCGATCCGTCCCTTGGTAGGAGTTTTCTGGTGCTGGAGCCCCTGAGCCTCTGCCACAAGTAGATGGTCGATATGGGAGTGTCCTTCATCCTGCCAAGGTACAAGGAGAGCGTCCGAGCCTCCGTTTTCGTATCGGGGGTCGATCAGGTTCTTTTTTGTTAGTTCGACCTTCACTCTCTTTTTCGAGAAGAGGAAGGTTTGGTCATGCTCGACTTCCCACGGCGGGCGCGAGTCAATATTTCCGGTGAGCTGCAAGCGGGTTTGTCCAAGTGGAGGTCTGTGCCCCGTTCATTGGGGGTCGGCTACTAGCTTGAGCACACTCCAAATGTTTCCCGAGGGTCGATTCGTGGGTCTCGGGTCCCTTCGACGGGTCCCGAGGACCTAATGCCTCCTCCGAGGGGATCCCACATCATCGACTCAGTGCTGGGACTTGGACACAGCGTGGGGTGTCCCTTCTGACGCTCGGGCATCGGGATACTAACCGTTCCCTGGGGCGACTGTTCGAGCCACTATGGGCCAGTCTTCGATCCCCTAGGAACGTAACGGGTGCCCGAGCCTGGGGTTCCTTCATCGAGAAGGAGAGTATCGGCGGAATTGAGGAGGTTAGCGTAATGATTTGATGCACCTTTTGAGGAGAGAAGCCTGACGGACGCGACGGCTCGGAGTAGACAGAACGGTTGCGTGCGCGAGGCCGGCAGTGATGCAGAGAGTCGTGGCGGGGCCCGCGCAGTTAATGCGGTGGATTTACCGCATCTGTTTCAGTTCGTGGCTCAGGTATATAAGGGAAAATAGCTCCTTTTTTCTTTTTACCTTAGCCATTCGCCGCAGTCGCTTGCCTTTTGCCTCCTCGTCTCCGTCGTTTTGAGCTTTTTGCAAGTTCCTCGCCCTCGCCGTCGCCACCTTTTCCTTCTTTTCCCGTCCTTTCCCTCTGGCCATGGCTGCTCCAGCGCCTTTTGATGCCGCTGCCCCACTCGAGGTGGAGCCTTGGCTCCCATCCTCAGTGACGGAGAAGGAGCTCGAGGGTCTCGTGATGCTAGGACTCCTGCGCCGCCGCCCCGAACCGCAGCACCTGGAGTGGATCACGCCGTCGTGCGACCACCAGGAACCGCGGCGCCTCACGAGGTACGTGGTTAGCTTCGTCGCCTTCCACGAGCGGGGGCTTGGGTCGCCGCCGAGCCGGTTTTGCCGGACGCTCCTCTTCTCCAACGAGCTGGAGCTGCACAACCTCACCCCTAACTCTGTCTCGTAGGCGGTGATTTTTGCCGCCGTCTGCGAGGGCTACCTCGGGGTGGCGCCGCACTAGGACCTCTGGCGATACCTCTTCCGCGTCGATTCGTACACCAAGTCATTCGGCACGAAGAATCCACGGAAGCTTGTGAGCGCCAGGGGCTGCAACTTCTCGTTGCGCTCCGCCGACTACATCCCTTCCAAGGCCCATTCCTCCAACAAGGGGTGGCACGATGGCTGGTTCTACTTGCGCAATGACGGAGGTGCCTTTCCTGAGTACACAGGAAAGGTGATTTCCGCCCCCATCCCACGGTGGAAGTGGGGGTGTCCGTCGCGGGACGCCAAGCACCTGGATCCCTACCTCATCGCGTTGCAAATGCTGCGAGACCGGGGCCTGACGGCGGCTAGAGTGGTGGCGCACTTCCATGCGCGGACGGTGCTGCCCCTAATGGAACGTCGGCTGGCTTTGCACGAGATGGTGGAGGGGATGTCGAGGGAGGGCACAGCGATGTTGTCCCAGGGGATCAACCCCAATGAGATCATGCGCCTGTTGGTATAAATTAACTGCACTCCATTAAAGATTATTATTATCAAGGTATCCGCAAGCGCACAGATAAAACAACCGATGTAGCACTTCACCAAACAATCTCGGTTTTAATATCGAACCCAAAGGAATAGTAGGTGATACTAACTAAGTCTATTGGCCCTTAACCCGATAATACAATCAATCTAGAGAATATCAAGAATGAGGAGATAACAAATGATTATCTAGATCCGACAACCGGTAAACTTTGAATAATATCGTTCTAATCGGGCAGTGACATGAATAAGAGGCGAAATAAGAGTTCCCGCCTACCAGACACTTACACACATATCAATCCTATCAACGGGAAGTGGACTACAGAAGACTCAACGCAGCTGTCACCTACGCGATCTACCACTATCTGGCCAATCAGGGGACATTCACAAGTAATTATAGCCCAGACACCACGTCTACACTACAAACTACTACTTCAACCAAGGAGCTACCAAGATCAAAGCACTCAAATAGAGTTGTAAACTTAAGAACGAATAAGAACAAATGCTTACTTGAATCAAGATGTTGAATACAAAAGTACCTCAGAACGCAACTCCGGGCGAGGGAGCTGAAAACAGGCAAACACAGCTACGAAGATGCTCCGACAGGCCGGGACTCCTCTGAATCTCTACTCATCTACTCTATCTCTCTAATCTCTCTCTTGATTGCTAGCCTAGATCTAGTGGATATCTATCTAATGCTTCAGGGTCTTCATCTCTTGATCTGGCTCTCCTCCAGGTGGGTCTGGCCCTCTATTTATAGGACGGTGGGATGCACGCGCGCCTTTAGATCAAACCGACTTAACCAAGGGCCAATATTACTTCTAATAGGCGGTGGTAGAAGACTCCAGAAGGCGGCGTGGGGGAATCCCTAGGGGGCTCCGGCCGGCCCCACCCTGTGGGGTTTCGGGCTCCGGTGCTTCGGGTGTGTTCCAGATGCTTCTAGTGTTCTCGTGATGATGTTTCCTTGATGGTTAAGTTTCGTGGTAATTATTCTCTTTAATCCTTCTTTTAAGCTTTTCTGGAAAATCCCCTGGGAAATAGACAATTCACCAAAACTCGTGGAATCTGTCAGTAATAACCCTATTCTACTGGATATTCATGTTTAATGCAGGGATAATTGATAATAAAATTTGGATGATAACAGGTGTCAACAATTACCCCCACACTTAGGCTTTTGCTTATCCCGAGAAAAAGGTTGGTTTTAAAATGTAAGATTCTTTGAGAGAATGGAGCATTTAAAACATAACTTGATAGTACATTATATAAAACTAGTCTAGTCATGCATGTACTATGGAATTCAAAGTGTCTACTATGAATCTTTGAGTAGTTGAAGAACAGAATAGCTTGAAAACAAATCACTCTCTTCCTTTAGTTAAGTCAATTGGAGGGTATGTAATTTTGCAAATAAACTTAGCTTTACCTTCTCCTTTTGTAGTACTCTCGAATCACTGATATATCTGGTATTTTTGTATCCTTACCAAGGCATTAATGAAATTGCCTTCATTATCCTACATCTAAAAAGCTTGTGCGGATCTTAGGTAGGTAAAATATGAAATCATACTTGCATTATATTTATTGTAAAGTCAAACAATGAATCCACAGAGAAATGAGGAATATAATCGAATCAAGCTTTATTTGGTGGAATATGGTGGAACCTAATTCTACCTTGCTCCTTGAGAAAATAAGTCTCTCTTTTATACAACTGAGCTTAATCAGAGAGTATGAGCTATCTCTTTCTCTTCTTTTTTCTTCAAGGGAGGTGAGTATCTAAGTACCCATTGTTTTAATTTTTTCGAACACTTGTCTATTTTTTATACTCCTTTCTTCTTTTGCATAGCTCATATCTCTTTTGATTTTAGTAGTTGAGAGACTTTAACAAAATATGGAGCAATTATTTGGTGACTATGCTATATAATTATTTTTGGTGTTTTCTCCTAGTGTAGGAGAGAAACATTTTCAATAGAATGACTCGCTATTACTCCGGATTAGAGTAATGCTTATGTGGAATTGGCACTTTATTCGAAAATATGATAATTTCTTCAAAGGTTACAAAGGTTGACCAAACTCAATACAAAGACAAGTATTATATGTAGCAGGCTTCTATCCTATATATGGCTCTGGTAGGACAATATTTTTACCACAAAGGAGAGGTATAACTAATCATTTAAATTTCAGAAATAAAATCTCTAAAGACAAAACATCAGGGGTTGAGTTCTCATTATTCAACTATATCATGTTTCACAGCGACTGAAGCAATCATGGGGTCCCTATAAATAGTTTCCAATAGTACCATGATTCCTAGAAAAGTGTTATATAATTTATTCTTAAACTATGAATTAAACAATCTCTTCTTCTCTTTTGAAAGTAATTTAGCATGTGAATTTTAATTCGGATTGAAACGGAAATCGAAACATATGCAATTATATTGTATGGGGATCAAACCTGACCATGACCGAGATGTAGAGGGTGCAGAGGGGGGCACAGGGGGCCGGCCGGCCCAGGTAGGGTGCCGGGCGGCGCGCCTCTATGGCCCCACGAGGTCCACTTCGGTGTGCGAGGTCCTGATTCGATTATCTTTCGAATTACGTGATTTTCCCGAGTGAATTGATTTCCATAGTCACGATGTGCCCCCCACACTTATTTTCCTGCATACTTTTCTGCGCAATATGTGGAGACAACATGTGTACCAAAAATATAGAGAGTAGATTAAACTAAAACATTAATATTGATAAAAATATTAAGGCACTTTATTCATTAATAGTACTAGATAACTCTGATAACTGATTGAGCTAACGACTGCCCTAGCTCCATAGGCTTACCTAACACACTTAATATTATAAATCAAACCTAGCACACTTGATAATATAATCAAACCTAACACACTTGTGCCTTATTACATAGATAATGAGGGCAACTTAAGGCTGCCCCTATTTTGCGAGCTTCCTAATTTCTTCCTTCAGCTCACCAATCTCTTCTTTCAGCTGATCTTTTTCGCGCTTGAGACTACGAATTAACTTGACATTGACTTCTATCTACTTAGTCATGTCACTCATAATCTTGCTCCTTAAGTCTTGATTCCTCTCTATACCCCTAATGGTGTTAGAGAGAGCTTCCATCTTCTCATTAAGGATGCGTTGAGAGAGCGGGGGCTATCTAGGGACTTTCTCTAGTGCTGATGTAGATGTAGCCCGCTGTCTCTTGGGCGGATGTGGTATGAACTCGGTGTAGCGGACTTGGCCTGGACGTGCACGAACTCCTTGGATGGCAGGGCGAGCAGTGGTGTACTTCGCACATACCAGCATTCCGTTCTTGTCGGTCTTGATCGACAGGAGTCGCTCATTATCTCTAGGTGGAAGAAGTGGGGTGCCTCGGGGAACAGCGATCTGCTTCCCCCTGGTACCATCTTCTAGTAGCAGTCTCTCAGGTGGCGATGGCAGAGCCGGCTGAGCATGCGTGTAGTAGACTTGCTCGAACTGCTGGGGCACCGTAGCAAGATGCTTCGGTGGCACGACGGCGAGGTGCTTTGGCGGCATGATGGCAAGGGGCTTCGGCTGCGCGAGGACGATGGCCTTCGAGTCGTCGCCTTGGAGCTTGCCGGAGTCAGCGCCGACGACCGCTTTGCTTGCCATTGCTACTAGATCTAAACTAGAGAGTTTCTTTGGAGGAGAGGAAGGCAATGATGATGGGATGGCATTTAAGGGTGGTATAGGTGCGTATTTATATGGTTTTCAGGAAACAGGATAAGATCAAATCTAGGTTCTACAGGATTCGTACGAAAGATTATTCGTACACATCGAGAATCTATGGGATTATACTTAGGAAAGATAGAGAAAGAAAAGGAAACTTGAGTCGGGACAAGAGGGGACAGGGGGCGCCCGGCTGGCCCCACCAGGTGCCTTTCCTGGGTGGCCGAGCTCGTGAAGCCTTTAGACTCTTCCTACTTCCTGTTAGTTGCGATGCGCAATAATTTTTCATAACGGATAATGACGGGACTAAAAAGTGGGTAATTGGACAAAGTCCAGCCCATCAACAACTTCTAAATTAAATGGTTCTAAAAATAATTTAAGACGGTGACCATTTACCTTGAATAACGTACATTCGTGTGATTGTAGAGTTACCGCTCCATGTGGTGATGCATTCACAACCGTAAATGGTCCTTCCCATTTGCTTCGTAGTTTTCCAAGCCCGAATAATTTAAACCTAGAATTAAAAAGTAATACCTTATCTTCTGATGCAAACTCCTTCTTCTTGATCCTCTTGTCGTGCCATCTTTTTGTTCTTTCTTTATAGATCTTTGAATTGTGATAAGCCTTTTCTCTCCATTCTTCTAATTCTGATAATTGCATTTTTTCTCTTTTCTCCAGCGACTTCAAAGTTCATGTTCCATCTCTTAATAGCCCAGTGAGCTTTATGCTCTAACTCCACTGGTAAATGACAGGTCTTACCATATACTAGCTGGTAAGGTAACATACCCAAAGGTGTCTTGTATGCGGTCCGATATGCCCAAAGTGCTTCGGGTAATCGGTCCTTCCATGCAGTACCCATTTCATTTACTATTTTCTGAAGAATATTCTTGATTTGTTTGTTTGATGTTTCTGCCTGGCCACTTGTCTGAGGATGGTATGGAGTAGCTACATTGTGATGGATGCCATGAGCTTGCAAGTATCGGTGAAACTTCTTATCAGTGAAGTGTGTCCCTCCATCACTAATGACCATCCTTGGTGTTCCAAACCTTGGAAATATAATCTCTTCGAACATCTTCTTTGAATGTTTGGAATCAGCATTCATGCATGGCATAGCTTCTACCTACTTGGATACATAGTCAACTACCACCAGAATGTATTCATAATTTCTTGATTTCACAAATGGTCCCATGTAATCAATTCCCCAGATATCAAAGAGCTCAATCTGGAGATTGTTGGTCAGTGGCATAGCATCTCTTGCATTGATATTTCCGTGCCTCTGACATGATCCACATCTCCGGACAAAATCTTTGGTGTTTTCATACATAGTTGGCCAAAGAACCCACTCTGCCAGATTTTAGCAGGAGTGCGTAATGCTCCATAATGGCCTCCATATGGTGATGCATGGCATTTCTGAATGATCTGCATGCCCTCTACTACTGGTACACATCTTCTAAGTAATCCATCTGAACAAATTCTGAAGAGGTATGGCGGATCCCATATGTGGAGACGACTTTCATAAATAAGCTTCTTTTTATTTTCCCCTGGTGGTAAATAACCTGCAACCATAAAGTTGACAATATTCGTGTACCAAGGGTCTGACTTGGTCACTTTAAACAACATGTCATCTCTCAATGAGTCATTAATAGGCAATTCCTGAGGTTTCCCAAAGTGTATTCTAGACAAGTGATCAGCAACAAGATTTTCTATTCTTCTTCTATCTTTAATTTCTAATTCAAATTCTTAGAGTAACAAAATCCATCTTATCAAACGAGGTTTAGCATCTTTCTTAGTGAGCAAATATTTTAAAGCAGCATGATCAGAATAAACAATTACTTTTGCTCCTACTAAGTAAGATCTAAATTTATCAATAGCAAAAACAACAGCCAGGAGTTCTTTTTCAGTTGTTGTCATAGTTTTACTAGCATAAGCAATTGCATGATGCTTCTTATCTTTTATTTGTCCTAATACTGCCGCTACAGCATAATCACTAGCATCACACATAATTTCATAAGGTAAAGACCAATTAGGGGGTTGAATGATTGGTGCTGATGTAACTGCTTCTTTAAGAATATTAAAAGATTTTAAACATGCATCATCAAATTCAAAAGCAACATCCTTAACTATCAAGTTAGTCAGTGGTCTAGCAATATGTGAAAAATCTTTTACAAATCTGCGATAAAAACCACAATGACCAAGAAAACTTCGGATTCCTTTTATATTAACAGGTGGAGGTAGTTGTTCAATTACTTCAGTTTTTGCCTTATCTACCTCTATATCTCTTTCAGACACTAAATATCCTAGCACTATTCCTTCTCTAACCATAAAATGATATTTTTTCCAATTAAGGACTAAGTGCTTTTCTTCACATCTCTGCAAAACCTTATCTAGATTTTCTAGACAATCATCAAAAGCTTTTCCATAAACTAAAAAATCATCCATAAAAACTTCCATAATTTCTTCTATCATTTCAGAAAATATAGACATCATACATCTTTGAAAAGAAGCAGGTGCATTACATAATCCAAAAGACATTCTACGATAATCATAAGTTCCATAAGGACATGTAAAAGTGGTTTTGCTTTGATCATCAGGGTGGATAGGTATTTGGTGATATCCAGAATAACCATCAAGGAAACAAAAGAAAGAATTATTTGCTAAACGCTCTAACATCTCATCAATGAAAGGCAGCGAAAAATGATCTTTCTTGGTTGCTTTATTGAGTTTTCTATAATCTATACACATTCGCCAGTCTGTAACAGTTCTCTGGGGTATCAATTCATTTTTATCTTTTTAACTACGGTCATACCACCCTTTTTAGGTACAACTTGAACAGGACTTAACCACTCACTATGCGGAACAGGATAAATAATCCCAGCATGCAAAAGTTTCAAGACCTCTTTCTTAACAACCTCCCTCATCGCATTTTGAAGCCTACGTTGGGGCTCTCTATAAGGTATAATCTCTGGGTTGGTTGGAATACGATGGGTGCATAAAATAGGACTAATCCCCTTAAGGTCTTAGAGTGAATAACCAAAAGCACCACGATGTTTTTCTAAGACAGTTATTAATCTAAAAGACTTCATCAGAAAGTTTATCACTAATAATCATGGGAGAATTTTGATCATTATTCAGAAAAATATACTTAAGACCAGAAGGTTATTGCTTAAGCTCAATATAAGGCTTAGGTGACTCTAGTAATTCATTCAGAGGTTCAGGATCAATCGGATCCTCTTCCTCTTCATTAATGAAGAACTGAGTATCATCCTCTAAATTAGGTTTAATAAATTCCTCAAATGACACAGCCTTAACTTCTTCTATTGGATCTAACTTAGGAGGTGGCTCTGCCTTAGCTTTTAATGCATGAGTTATAGGCACTGAGAGATTAAATCCCTTCCGAAGTTTAATTTCTAAATTGCCACACAACCTTCTCGCAAAAGTTTTCCTATTAGTAATCCAATCATTACATCAAAATCCCAAGCATCAAAGATATAGAAATTTAGCAAAATTTGGAATTCTTTAATCACAATAGAAAGAGAACATAAAACACCTGAACTAGGAATAATATGTCCTGAACGATTTTTGAATAATTTATTTGTAGAAATTAATGGCATATCTTTCAAGAATTTTTCAGCAAATGTAAGAGACATGATGTTGACGCCTACTACTGGATTATAAAAGGCATCAAAAGGATATGCATCAATTTGACATTTAATAGTAATGGCAGGAGAATTTAAACAAATTATATCATTTGAAAGCTCAGATTCTATCAACCACTCATTACTCATAACAAAAAATAATTCTCTAGTTATCTCTTTAAGGAATTTTAAATCAGCAGGATATGAAACATTAAAACTTTTAAAATTCATAGACTCTTGTGGTCTTACAATTTTATGAAAGCGTGAGGTGTTTCCATAATCATCAAAAAGTTCATCCTCAAATTCAAGCATAAAATCAAAAATAGGAATTATTTCCTTCTTATTAGATAGTTCAGGTAAAGGTTGAGATGAATCAGACAAAAGTTTAGAATCAAATGACAAAAATTCATCTTCTAACAACTTTTCTTTTTTTCTGGAAGATCAATTAAGATATTAGTTAGAATAGTATTAGCATGTGAAGTAGTAATATGCATAAATGCTCCTCCTGCGGCCAAATTAAGGTATTCTTTATTTTTATCATCAAGGCCTAAAAAGAAATGTTGCAAAAGTATAGGTTCTGGCAAAGCAAGATTAGGTCCAGAATTTATAAATCCATCAAAGCGTTCCCAAGCCTTGCCTAATGATTCGTTATATAATTGTTTAAATCTAATAATTTCAAAACGAAGTTTAACGACCTTTTTGATAGGTAAAAATTTAAGACAAAAATTAGCACGCAATACTTCCCAATCTCCTTGGCTACTCCCAACATGGCGATTATACCATTTCTTTGCTTTTCCCCTTAATGAAAACGGAAAGAGTTTCCATCTTAAAGTTTCATCTGCCATGCCCTTAATGTGCAAACATGAACAGGTCTGTTCAAAATCGGCTAAATGGAAATAAGGGTTTTCGCTAGAACTACCAGAAAAAATATGATCCTGAACTAACTTAATTAATCCCGAACGTAACTCATAGCCAGATGATGTGATAGGTAAAGATGATTCTTTTGGCTAGAGATACAATCCCGATGGTGCTCCATATTGATATAAAAGTTGGGACGTGGGTTCCATACTTTAAAAAGGTAAAAGATGAAAATATAAAAGTATAATACAAGATTAAGATAGACTAAGCCAAAATCAGCAAACCGTTCCCCGGCAACGGCGCCAGAAATGCTTGTTGGTATAAATTAACTGCACTCTATTAAAAATTATTATTATCAAGGTATCCGCAAGTGCACAGATAAAACAACCGATGTAGCACTTCACCAGACAATCCCGGTTTTAATATCGAACCCAAAGGAACAGTAGGTGATATTGACTAAGTCTATTGGCTCTTAACCCGATAATACAATCAATCTACAGAATATCAAGAATGAAGAGATAACAAATGATTATGTAGATCCGACAACCGAAAAACTTTGAATAGTATCGTTCAAATCGGGCAGTGACATGAATAAGAGGCAAAATCAGAGTTCCCTCCAACCAGACACTTATACACCTATTGATCCTATCAACGGGAAGTGGACTACAGAGGACTCAACGCAGCTGTCACCTACGCTATCTACCACTATCCGGCCAATCAGGTGACATTCACAAGTAATTATAGCCCAGACACCACGTCTACACTATAAACTACTACTTCAACCAAGGAGCTACCAAGATCAAAGCACTCAAATAGAGTTGTAAACTTAAGAACGAATAAGAACAAATGCTTACTTGAATCAGGATGTTAAATACAAAAGTACCTTAGAACGCAACTCCGGGCGAGGGAGCTGAATCCAGACGAACACAGCTACGAAGAAGCTCCGACAGGCCGAAACTCCTCTGAATCTCTACTCATCTACTCTATCTCTCTAATCTCTCTCTTGATTGCTAGCCAAGATCTAGTGGATATCTATCTAATGCTTCAGGGTCTTCATCTCTTGATCTGGCTCTCCTCCAGGGGGTCTGTCCCTCTATTTATAGGCCGATGGGATGCACGCGCGCGGTTAGATCAAACCGACTTAACCAAGGGCCAAGATTACTTTTAATAGGCGGTGGTAGAAGACTCCAGAAGGCGACGCGTGGGAAACCCTAGGGGGCGCCAGCCGGCCCCACCCTGTGGGGTTTCGGGCTCTGGTGCTTCGGGTGTGTTCCAGATGCTTCTAGTGTTCTCGTGATGATGTTTTGTTGGCGGTTAAGTTTCATGGTAATTATGCTCTTTAATCCTTCTTTTAAGCTTTTCTGGAAAATCCCCTGGAAATAGACAATTTACCAAAACTCATGGAATCTGTCAGTAATAACCCTATTCTACTGGATATTCATGTTTAATGCAGGGATAATTAAAAATAAAATTTGGATGATAACAGGTGTCAACAGCGCCGTGTCAAGTACACGTTAGGCCGTCACCCCACCTGAGACGAGCTGAAGAGGGTGGCCATGCGCCCACGTTCGGGCTACATCTCGCTAGTAAGTATCCAACCTTCCGTCAATAGCCCACTCTTTTGCTCTTTTTCGACCCTTCTTTTCCTCTTAGCTTAGGCCCTTTCGAGGGAGGGGAGGCCCTCCCTGCCCCCTGTCCCGGAGGATGCCGTCCAGCGGGCCCAGAACCGCCTCCGGGGCGAGCAGCAGAAGGCGGAGAAGGACAAGAAAACCACAGAAAGGAGGAGGAAGGCTCGGGAAACCCAGAGGCTCGCCCAGCTTCGCCGCCGCCAGCGGGAGGCTGGGGAGCCAGAGGAGGAATCCCCCTTCGAGGAAGATGAAGAAGCAGATGATGATGACAGTGATGACACCTAGCCCGTAGTGGCCACAAAGCCCGCGGTGGGCGCCGATGAGCCAGGGAAGGCTCCTGTATCGGCGGCCATCGGCGGAAGTGCCGGGGGCCGTAGCTCGAGCTCCCGAGCAAAATCTTCAGGGGCCGCGCCCGGAGGCGCGGTCTCGGATAGTGGGGTCTCTGGGGTTGGCGCTTCGCCAACCAGTGGCCAAGAGGGGCCATTGGAGTGGGGCTAGGAACGGCCTCAGGCCCAGCGCCCGAGACGATGAAGGACGCTCCTTCGGCCGCAAATGGTGGTGGGGCCCAAGGGACCCTGTTTAAGCGAACCCTCCCCCCGACGCGTCGTTGGTCATTGGGATGGCCGAGGGTAGAGGGAGTAGGGAGAGGACACCGCCTGCTTGAGAGCTAGGCGAGGCCGGCACCCCGGACCTCGAGCTGGGGTCCTCTCAAATGAGGGCGTCTCCGCCGAGGGACAGCGACGCAAGGATGGCGACTGGTGGCGAGACAGGGCCCCGCCGTTAGGGGTATCTCAGGGCACAACTGGCCGTGACGCGGAGGTGCTGCCCACCCCTCCGCTGGTGATGCTGCCCACGTCGCCCAACGGGCCTATCGCTCCGTCGAGCGCCGGGGCGGCGAGGAAGACGGCTCTCCCCAAAACTAGGTAGGCCGTATTTCCGATCACTCCATTTTTTATTTCTGTTTTTTATTTTGTAGATACCCATTTCATCTTATTTTATTTTAGAAAGCGCCCGGGGTCGGCGCTCTAGGTCTCGCACCAGAAATCTTAAAGGTGCAGGCCTAGAGTTCCGCTGGGGGGAGGGCCGCCCGGCGACCGAGGAGATTCCCTTCGCGGAGCTGTCCGTCTGAGGGCTTGGTGGCACCGAAGGCAGTCCCTCCTTCTGCGGTCATTGTGGCTACTGCCACCGCCGAGGAGATGGCCTCGACTCCAGCTCATGAGGCTCCCATCATCACTCCCGGGGATACCTCGGGGGTGGCGACTACTTCTTCTGTATTGGGGTCGACCGACGCTGGCGCCACGGCCATTAACGTCGATGTCCCGCCAGTGTCTGAAGCCGTGACCCCTCCCCCCGCGGACTCCATGGCGCTGGTCATTCAGGGGGCACCTCCCCGGGTGTTGACGGGTTCCCGCATCGAATGGACCGACCGGGCTAATTGCGAAGCCCCGCCGGTCTTCACGTTGCGGGACCATGTTGAGGCCACTCGCTGGGATAGGCACCAGGACCTCAAGTCGTCATGGTCGGAGAGCCTGCATCTTCTTGTGGACTCCATCAACTCGGAGTTCCAGGAGCGACTCCAGGTGGGCAAGCGTGCTTCATTTTTCCGTTGCTTCGGTGCTTCGGGTTGTTGCTTCCACTAAACCCGCTTGTTTCTACTTTTTCCTCATGAGCTCATGATGACTTTCCGCAAGAAGTCCTGCTTCCTTCGCCAGGGTCTTGGCCTCTAGAAGCAGCTAGAGCTGAAGAGCTGGGCCCTTGCCCATTCCCAGGAGGAGCTTGCGCGCACGACAGCTCAGCTGGCCGACCTCACCCTTGAACGCGACTCCTTGAGGGACGCGGTCGTGGAGGCTCGGGACCGAGTCGCTCCCCTGGAGGAGCGTGTCCAGTGGCTGGAGGCCGGCCAGACCGAGGCTGTTCGGGAGTGGGACGCCGCGCGGACCCTTGCTGTCGAGAAGGAGGCCGCCATCGATGTCCTGTCGTTGGACTTGGACCGCTTCTAGGTGGCTCTAAACCAGGCGGTCGGTGAGATCGACGCCATCTGGGAGGAAGTGAGGAAAGCGCGGGAGGAAGTCGAAGGTTAGTCTTACCTTTTTGCCTATTCGCCCGCTTTGGTTATTTGTCATTCTCCGTCTTCTCTGCCTGACTGGTTTTCCGCCATAGCTCTGAAGGTGGAGGCCATCAGTGCTCAGGGAACCATCACCGCCCTCAACGCTGCTCACGACGCTGAGGTTGCCGACCACCAGGACCTGCAGAGGGTGGCGCGCGCGTTGTGCGACGCCCTCGGCACCGGTGGGGAGCCCTCGGGGAGCTCACTCCGAAGCCGCCTCGAGGCCCTTCACTAGCGGATGGGCGACCAGCTCAAGGAGGCTCTGCTGTCGAAAGTCCAGAAGACGCTGGCGGTGGCGAAGTCTCACTACGAGACTTTTGACGCCGAGGCCGTCAACGAGGGCTTCCTCTAGGCTTCCGACGACGAGCTCCTTGCACTGATTGGGTCGATGGAGATCCCTGGGAAAGCGCTGGTAGCCCACCTCCAGGACGACGTGGAGCTCCCCCCTCTGAACTTAGATTGAACACTGGGCCATCGTGCCCTTTTTTGAAAAAACGATGTATGAGAAACAAACATGCGGCCCTTCATGGCCTTAATATCTTGTACAAATATTCGTTGCACGTTCGCTTTTCTAGGTTCATTTTTCCGCTTGGCTTTTTTCTAAGCATTTTCTCCAATGACCTTGAGCCCAGGCCATCGAGCCTCGGGGGACTTTTTTGGGCGTCGTAGCTTTAGCGGCGTAGACGTGGCCGTAGTCCGAGGGGTTTCGGTGGAGCGAAAGCTTAGAAAAAGGTTTGATCGATTCCACCCGAGCCTTCTTCCTTCACCAATGCCGATCTTATTAGTTCTCTTCTGAGCGTGAGTCGCCCTTCGAGTGTAGAGTGGCGAGTGGAGATGCCGTATCCCAGAGGCGTAGGCGGTCTCGTGGCTCGGCCGGCTCTACCCTCTGGGGCTTCTTTTGCTCTTCTGAGTCTTATAAGTTTGTGCTTGGCTCAGATAAGAGGTGTACTTGGGAGACAAAAAAATTTCAATGGTTTTTGAAATTCCTGGTTTCAAATTCATTGAGATTCGGAGAAGTCCAGTGGTTTCCCCTGTCCTAGACCCCGAGGGAGGGTCGGCCCTATCGGAGATCCGATAGGGCCGAGCCTCACTTTTGGTTGCGCGGAGGTGTTGATGGTAGTTATCTATCATTTTTATCCATCAACTAAACATGAATCAAGGGCATAAAACAATCCACAACACTGTTCTAGGGTTTGATTCTAACAAGTTCCACGAGTTTTAGTGTTCTCACATATTTTGCAGGGTATGAAGAGATATTCAAATTTTCACTGAATAAAAGTATCTCAAATAAGGAATTGGAGTTCACCATTGCGTAGAGCTCGTCAAGATGATCGAAACGATATATTACTTGCTATTTTTGGAGTCTAGAATGAAAAGATATAGATTTTACAAACACCGGAAGATTCTAGAACATGAGCTGCGGGATTAATGGGACCCCCTAGGCTCCATCCCTTTTATTATTATAATTCATATTCTCTAGTTAGGGCTTGGATGGAGAGGTGTCCCATTGAAGGATAACCTCTCTCCAATGTAGTAGATTAGTTCTAGTTGAGAGCTAGGGAGAGCGGAGCCACGCTCGGGTTCTGGAGGAGTCTTCTGAGGTCTGGTATGAATTGTATCTTATCTCTGTAAGACTTATGCTTTTATATATTCATCTTCTCTATTTACTTACATGCATCATTCTGTGATTGGTTAGTATAGTTGTTATACTTTGGCATAGGATCTCTTCTCGCATCGAGTGCTCTAGTTTTCATATGGAATTAGAGTAGTAATTAATAGTGTAGACATGGCGTCTAGACTAGAGATTACCTGAGATTGCACTCAACCTTATGAATAGCTGTGGTAGCCCCAGGAGGTGACAGCCCTGACGGCCGACATATTCCACCTCGTGTAGGTTGATGATTGTAGGACTGTAGTCAGAGCTTCCTAGTCCCATTCTCATCTCAGTCTGAGACTAGTGTTCTGATGTCTCGAAGTGCTATTGTGTGATTCCCTATCAAACTATTGTTCAGTTATCTTAGAACCCAAGTAGTAGAGAAGTATTTAGGAACCTTGAACTCTCACGTTGTCCTCTCAACTTAGCTAGACTACTCATTTATCTTACAAGTGATTACTATGCATAACTCCTATCATTTATCACTTATCCCTACTATAATCTAGTTAGTGTATTAAGATAGTAGATGCATGATGGTAGCTATCGGATTCTTTAACCATTGCTTCCCTGTGGTAAAATATAAATAATGATACTCAAGAATACTCCCGGGTAAAAGCTACAATGGTATTCTGTGCGCTTGCGGAATCTTTCATATTCTATTCGTACTTAATAAATACCAACAAGCTTTTTGGCGCCGCTGCCGGGGCAGCAATTGGCACAAGGGTTTTGATAGTGATCTTGATGTCTGCTAATTTAGTGTACCACTGGCTTTAGTAGGATTACCCCTGTTCTGTTGAATTGTGGAATAAGACAGGACACCAGAAGCCGTTTTGACTTTCTGCATGTTCCACAAGACAAGAAGAAGCATTGAAGAACTCTAGGATGCCCTAACATTCAAGATTCATCAACAATAGAACCCTGCTATCTCACAGGTTTGCATACATATATATATTCCTTTCTAACTCTATATAGATTGGAGAAGGAGGTCGTCATCACAAGAATTCAAATCACATCTCAAGTGACGAACATAGAAGCTGCACTACGCACAAATCTGGTAAGTATGACCAAGAAAGGTGAGAAAGTCTCGCTCATGGACTTTAAACTTTTCGAGTAGTTATCTTTTAATTTCTTGCATCCCATAGCATATTTACATTAATCCATGCATCGACACTATTTATTTTATGTTCTCTCATATCAAATCCATAGCATATTTAGTTCTTGCATACATCCATACCACTTGCATATTAAAAAGAAAAAAATATCCCTCACCATGATCATACTCTTTCATCACTATTTTTGATTAAATCTCCATAATGCTTTCATGCTTTCATTTTTCTATGTTAGCAAGTTTTTGTTTGGAAGTACCCAACATACTTCCATAGGCTTTTAAATTAAGCATGGTGCTTAGGTTAAATAGCCTGTCTTAGTCAAATTAGACATGGAGTCTGGTTTGGTTATTGAACTAAAAATTGATAGTGTAGACATTGGATATTTTGTTGGACTAACCCCTGCAGAAGCTTTCAAATTCAATCTAGGAAAGTCCCGAGATGAACTCATATAAGAGATGAATCAAGACATGTGATGAACTCCAACAACTTTGCACGAAGAAGACACATCAGCTCATCCTTCATCAAGGAAAGAACTGTAAGTACCAAAAGTTTATTTACTTTGTCTTTTGCCGCAAGTTACCTTTGCCTTGAACCATGTTAGAATGTAGCAAACAAATAAAAAAAATGCAAAAAGAAATCTATGCTAAAATAATCCTTTAATCATCTTTTGTTAGCATAGGTAAAAATTATGGACAACAACCCAAATTTCAAATTCGTTGCAATCCTTCGGGTATGTGTCCACTAATATTTTGCAGAAATACATATAAGCTATTCCTGTCAATGATTTGGATGATCCTGTCGAAACCCAAGGCACCACTACAAGAAGTGGATGAACTTGATGGATCATGAGCATCGTCAGAGACAGCCTAACCTGGCTTAAGCTAGGATGATGATCGCAAGCAGGACGCAATTTCTGCCGTATGGCCAAACTGATGCCTGGTCTCATCTTCGAAGATAGCAACTCATACGCCGATGGCACAGTCCAGGATGATGAGATGCCACTACATCTTCCACACCTCATTTGCCAGTGGTGGTCTGTCGGTGGTGTCTCGTGAAGCCATGGACAACTATGGTCACAGGATGACATCCGTAAGTCATTGGAGATGAAGCACTCACACAAATAAGGACAATCAAAGATGAACTAGAGTATGCATCTCCAATGATCATCAACCCATCAACCAAGAGTCAACAAAGAAGAATGTTACTATCTACATCAACGTCTCCTGGATTAGATGGCGCAAAAGGAATGAGAAGTCCTGCTCAAGCACAAAGAAGCCTTTCTGACAAGTAATTCGGATCAAGACAATCTCACGAAGCATCCCAAGAAGACGCAACAAGTGTTGAGTAGAATTTTATCAAGACATAAGGTGACATGAAGTAAGGTTCTTGTGAAAATTCAAGCAAACACCATGGTGATGCAAGGGCACTTAAAAGAGCAGCTTGGGGGAGATTCACTTTTCCCCATTAATAAGACAAGTTTAGAGGAAGCTCCTACCACTAATCATCGCAAAACAAGGGTGCAGAAAGACGAGTGAGAAAGAAGAGACTGTGAAGGATGAGACTTTAACCTCAGCGTCCACATCAACTTCGCCAACCAAAAAATGGAGGAAGAAGGACTCACCTTCCAGCTCATCATCAACGGAGGCACCCAGGGTCATGATCTCAACCCGACAATGCACCAAGCAAGGACTGAACAAGACAAGACGTCCTGTTCGGAGAACTTTAAACCACCGAGCCTTCGCCAAAAAGGTAAACTTGGTACTTATCCATATTTCCTTTTCAGAATTGCATTTGCATCTTAGTAGTTGCATATTTACTTTCCTGCATTAAAAAGAAAATAAAAATATTTATTGCTTTGCATAATAAAATCTAAAAGCCCCATGTGACTAATCTTGTGGCATAGCTCATAAAGACAATTCACTGTGGTGGCACAAAAATAATTTGCATGCATCTAGTATAGACTTCTGCATCATATTTACTTTCTGCATTCATAAACTTAAAAACACCAAAAATATGTGGGCACATGAAGGTCCCCACCATTTATGAAAAATCCAAATATATGTGGGCACATGAAGGTCCACTCATTAAGGGTGCTTTTTGCTAGGAATTTTGCCACTAACCATGGAGTGGTATTATCCTAACCCCCTCCATGAGAATTGGTATTCTTGTTGGCAATTGAGTTTTACAGGATAATATATGATCAAAGAGCTAGTCAGCCTAGTGCCCTCGCGCTGCCAGCACATCTGCTCTCTAAGAAGGATCACTCAACTTGCAGCATCAAGGACCATGCCATCATCTAGCTTGGGGGAGAGCATCCTCCACTTAATCCAGCTAAGTATAAGCTTCCCATCCTATTAATGTACTATATTGCTTTTTGAGTGTGCTAGCTAGTGAAATAAAATTTGAAAACCAAATAAATATTTGTTTAGTTTGATTATTTAAGTTTGCTTAGGTTTGAATAAAAGAGAATGCTTACCGAAGTTGTTACCCAGATAAAAAGAATTCCATAGATAAAAAGCATGCTCAGGAATTTGATAAGTAGCACCCCACTATGATTCCTCATAACACTTAGTTTTCAACCTTGAATCATCCCAAGTTTTAGACACAACCATTTTAAATTGAAGATTTACTTTGAACCTGAAACTTATGGGTAGCAAATGCTTGATCTAAGTCTAAGTAATTGAGGGATATGATATGAAAAGTTTGAGCTGCTATTTATCTTGTTCCTAGTGATACTTGAGTCCTGGAGATTTATTTTTGAAAATCCTTAAAACCACATGATGAGTTCCTATATAACAAATCTTAAATTCCTACCATAGCCATATATGCTAGATTAGGAAAGCCCACACATTTATATGCTACTTGCTTTGCATTGAGCGTTGTCAAGCTTTATTGATACCTTAGAAACTTGTCATGCTTTCAAAATCAAGATCACGTACACACCACATACACCTGCTGCTCATGCACTAAGAGTATGCAAAACATGCCTTCCATCTATATCCACCTAAAAATGTTCTACTCCTACATTGGGAGTAAACACCAAAAATATCCCATAGGTTATACCCAAAATAAATGCTCCAAGTTCTTGTTATTATCTCTC
Organism: Eremochloa ophiuroides; assembly: GCA_038502445.1. NCBI lineage: Eukaryota > Viridiplantae > Streptophyta > Magnoliopsida > Poales > Poaceae > Eremochloa > Eremochloa ophiuroides. The sequence continues at coordinate 37,808,224 of JAHLJS010000007.1, read as the reverse complement.
AAAAGAAAAAAAAGAGAGGGAAACAGAGAAGAGGCATGTGGCTATGCAAAAGAGTGAGATGAGAGAAAACAATGGGTACAAAGATGCCCGCCTGAGAGGTAAAAATGGACAAGTGTCCAAATTTATCAAAACAATGGGTACTCTGATGCCTGCCTAAAAAAAAGAAAAAGAAAAGAAAGATAGCCCATGTTGTCCTGCAGCACATTTCCCTAGTGTTTGAAAAAGGGAGAGAAATGTCTTCAAGGAGCAAACGAGTAGAATTAGGATTAGCCACCATATATATATCCACCTACCACCTCACATCCACACACATGCACATCTTGATTTAATTGTATGACTTGTTCCTCTGGATCCATTGTTTGACTTTACAATACATTCAATGCAAGTATGTATGAGCTGACTCCTTACCCATGAGCTCCACATAAGCCATTAGTTATAGGGTGAGAGAAAGAGAGAAGGCATGCATCACTATTGCCTTGTTAAGGATCCACAAATACCACATATTGAGAGACTTGAGAGGGTCATACAAAAGAATCTCTGAGTTTTATTTCAAAAAAAACTTGTAAAAAGCTCCAGGATGAGAGTGGACAACAGAGCTTGAGACATAGTGCTCAACTTAGATATTTTGTCCTTCAATTACCCAAGACTCGAGAGAAAGCTACATGCTCCATGGTTAAAGGAAATACAGGTAAGTCTAAAGGTTAGCTTGGTCTACTCTAATCCTTGAGTACTTCTTGGTTTAAAACTGAATACTTGTGAGGGGTAGCTATAACTTTTGATATATGCTAAAGTTTGGCTTTGCTAAGGGACGAGTAAAGGGTAAGCTTGGGGGAACTTGTTGATGGTAGTTATCTATCATTTTTATCCATCAACTAAGCATGAATCAAGAACATAAAACAATCCACAACATAGTTATAGGGTTTGATTCTAACAAGTTCCACGAGTTTTGGTGTTCTCACCTATTTTGCAGGGTATGAAGAGATATTTAATTTTTCACTGAATAAAAGTATCTCAAATAAGAAATTGGAGCTCACCATTACGTAGAGCTCATTGAGACGATCAAAATGGATATATTACTTGCTATTTTTGGAGTCCGGAATGAAAAGATATAGATTTTACAAACACCGGGAGACTCTAAAACATGATCTATGGGATTAATTGAGGGCTGTGGGATTAATTGGGCCTAAATCAGAATTTGGCCCATTAAGGCCTATGTGCACTTTAATGAGACATGGTGGAAAGGTTTCGTACCACATGGCTTGCTCAAGGTGGAGGAGGGGAGGCCACCCCCTATATATACAGCCCCAGGGACGCCCTAGGCTCCATCCCTTTTATTATTATAATTCATATTCTCTAGCTAGGGCTTGGATGGAGAGGTGTCCCATTGAAGGATAACCTCTCTCCAATGTAGTAGATTAGTTCTAGTTGAGAGCTAGGGAGAGCGGAGCCACGCTCGGGTTCTGGAGGAGTCTTCTGAGGTCTGGTATGAATTGTATCTTATCTCTGTAAGACTTATGCTTTTATATATTCATCTTCTCTATTTACTTACATGCATCATTCTGTGATTGGTTAGTATAGTTGTTATACTTTGGCATAGGATCTCTGCTCGCATCGAGTGCTCTAGTTTTCATATGGGATTGGAGTAGTAATTAATAGTGTAGACATGGCGTCTAGACTAGAGATTACCTGAGATTGCACTCAACCTTACGAATAGCTGTGGTAGCCCTAGGAGGTGACAGCCCTGACGGCCAACGTATTCCACCTCGTGTAGGTTGATGATTGTAGGACTGTACTCAGAGCTTTCTAATCCCATTCTCATCTCAGTCTGAGACTAGTGTTCTAATTAATTGTGCGATTCCCTATCTCTATCGTTCAGTTATCATAGAACCCAAGTAGTAGAGAAGTATTTAGGAACCTTGAACTCTCCTGTTGTCGTCTCAACTTAGCTAGACTACTCATTTATTTTACAAGTGATTAATATGCATAACTCCTATCATTTATCACTTACCCCAGACTATAATCTAGTTGGTGTATTATGTTAGTAGTTGCATGATGGTAGCTATCGGATTCTTTAACCATTGCTTCCCTGTGGTAAAATATAAATAACGATACTTTGCAATACTCCCGGATAAAAGCTACAATGGTATTCTGTGCGCTTGCGGAATCTTTCATATTCTATTTGCACTTAATAAATACCAATAGGAGGCACACGGGTTCACCCGTTCCTAAGAGTGGGCTCGGGTGAAAATCTTAAAATTATACGAAAAACAGAAGTCGAGTCTTTTGTTGATTTCAAGATTTACAGAATATACAATGCTTGGAATCTGAAGGATAGAAGTGACGTAGCTGTTCAATGTTCCAAGCGTTGTCGTAGACCTCGCCTTTCTCATTTGCCAGCTTGTACGTTCCAGGGCGCAGCACCTCGGCGATGACGAATGGCCCTTCCCATGGTGGTCTTAGCTTGTGGCGTCCCCTGTTGTCCTGCCTGAGCCGCAGCACCAGGTCGCCTACGCTGAAGGCTCAGCCTTTGATGCACTGGGCATGGTACCTGCGTAGGGATTGCTAGTACTTGGCCGAGTGCAGTAAGGTGATGTCTTGGGCCTCGTCGACTTGGTCCAGCGCGTCCTCCCGAGAAGTCCGATTGCCTTGCTCGTCATAGGCTCTGACCCTCGGGGCGTCGTACTCCAAGTCTGTGGGGAGCATGGCCTCGGCGCCATAGACCAGGAAGAAAGGCGTGAAGCCCGTGGCTCGGCTCGGCGTGGTCCTTAGGCTCCATATCACCGCGGGGAGCTCGGTCAGCCACCTTTTGCCAAATTTGTTCAACCTGTTGAAAATTCTCGGCTTGAGGCCCTAGAGGATCATCCCGTTGGCACGCTCCACCTGGTTGTTCGTCCTTGGGTGAGCTACCGCCGCCCAATCCACTCGTATGTGGTGTTCGTCACAAAACGCCAGAAATTTCTTCCTGGTGAACTGCGTTCCGTTGTCGGTGATGATGGAGTTTGGGATGCCAAATCGATGAACGATGTCGGTGAAGAACAGCACTGCTTGGGTTGAGCTGATCTGGGCAATCGGCCGAGCTTCGATCCACTTCAGGAACTTGTCGATGGCGACAAGTAGGTGGGTGAAGCCCCCAGGCGCCTTTTTGAGGGGCCCGACAAGATCTAGTCCCCACACAGCAAAGGGCCAAGTAATGGGAATCGTCTGGAGAGCTTGGGCCGGGAGATGAGTTTGCCGAGCGTAGTACTGGCTCCTTTCGCAGGAGCATACTACCTCGGTAGCGTCGGCCACGGCGGTTGGCCAGTAAAAGCCTTGTCGAAAGGCATTGCCGACGAGCGTCCTTGGCGCGGCGTGGTGACCACAGGCCCCAGCGTGTACCTTCTTGACCAGGCGTTTGCCTTGACTGAAGGGGATGCAGCGCTGCAAGACTCCGGAGGGACTACGCCGGTAAAGCTCGCCGTCAATCATTGTGAAGGACATGGCTCTGCGTGCTAATCGACGAGCCAACTGACCAGTGGCTCACGCCAATCTGGCTCGTCGTCGTCCATCTCGGCTTTGATCTACATTACCTCGGCTTCGTCGTCATCGGCTTCAGCCTCGGTCCCGGGCAGCTCTTCTTTGCCAAAGGGGTCGCCCGCCCCCGAGGGACTTCTGTGGTTTGAAGATGCTCCGAGCCCTCCGGGGGGCTCGGGGATCTCGTTCCCCTTGCCTCCCGAGGGATCAATGTTGATCGAAGACTTGTAAAAATCGTTGGCAAATACGCCTGTTGGGACCGAGGCCCTTTCAGACGCGATTTTTGCCAGTTCGCCGGCCTCTACGTTGTACCTGCACGCGACGTGGTTGAGCTCGACGCGGTGGCAGTTGTGTCTCGGTCCACTCCGCCACGAAGTCTGCCAGCACTTGGGACTTGATGGCCTTGTGCGGCGCATAGGTGATGCCATCGCCCATGAGCTCGATAGCCCATTTAGCGATCCTCCCAGTCGTCTCACGATTCTAGATCACCTCCCCGAGGGGGAAGGATGATACCACAGTCACGGGGTGGGACTCAAAGTAATGTCACAGCCTGCGCTGAGTGAGGATGATCGCATATACGAGCTTCTGGATCTGCGGGTAGCGGGTCTTGGTTTCGGACAAGACCTCACTGATGAAGTAGACTGGCCGCTGGATCGGCAGTGCGTGCCCTTCCTCCTGCCGTTCTATGACAACTGCTGCGCTGACCACTTGGTTAGTGGTGGCTACGTACAGTAGGAGGTCTTCCCCTTTGGTGCACGGCACGAGCACCGAAACTTCCAAAAGCAGAGCCTTAAGCCTATCGAGGGCTTCCTGGGCCTCAGGGGTCCAGCTGAAGTGCTCTGTTTTCTTCAGCAGCTGATACAGAGGCAGCCCCTTTTCGCCGAGTCACGAGATGAACCGACTTAGGGCTGCAAGGCACCCTACTAGCTTTTGCACACCTTTGAGGTTGTGGATCGGCCCCATCCGTGTGATGGCCGATATCTTTTCCGGGTTGGGTTCGATGCCTCGCTCGGAAACGATGAACCCGAGGATCATGCCTCGGGGGACCCCGAAGACGCATTTCTCAGGGTTAAGTTTTATGTTTTGCTTGTTGAGGCATTTGAATGCCTCTTCCAGGTCGGTTACCAAATCGTCCACCTTCCTAGACTTTATCACAATATCGTCTACGTAAGCCTCAATGGTTCTCCTGATGAGGTCCCCAAAAACTTTGAGCATGCAACATTGGTAAGTTGTGCCCGTATTTTTGAGGCCAAATGGCATGGTTACGTAGCAATATGTGCCAAAAGGATTTATGAAAGAAGTCACAAGTTCGTCGGATTCTTTCTTACGAATTTGGTGGTAACCGGAATATACATCAAGAAAGCAAAGTCGTTCGCAACTAGCAGTGGAATCAACTATTTGATCAATACGAGGTAATGGAAATGGGTATTTAGGACAAGCATTATTTAAACTAGTGTAGTCTACACACATTCTCTATTTTCCATTCTTTTCTTAACTAAGACAGGATTAGCTGACCACTCTAGATGGAAGACCTCCTTGATGAATCCGGCTGCCAAAAGCTTCTGCACCTCCTCCCCAATGGCCCGGCGCTTCTCCTCGTCAAATCGGCGTGGGCGCTGCTTCACCGGTTTGGACCCGGCCTGGATGTCCAAGGAGTGCTCGGTGACCTCCCTCGGGATGCCTGGCATGTCCGAGGGACTCCAAGCAAACACATCGGCATGCTTGCGGAGGAAGTCGACGAGCACGGCTTCCTATTTCGGGTCGAGGGTGGCGCTGATCTTCAGCACCTTGCCATCGGAGGAGCCGGGGTTGAGGGGCACCTCCTTCACCCCTTCGATAGGCTCGAAGGTACCCGTGGCCTTCTTGGGGTCGGGAATCTCCTTGGCCAGCTCATCAAGGTCGGGAATGAGGGCCTTGGACTCTACCAGTGCGTTGGCGTACTCGCAGCACTCAACGTCGCACTGGTAGGCGTGCTGGTAGGAGACGCCGACGGTGATGATCCCCTTGGGCCCCGGCATCTTGAGCTTGAGGTAGGTGTAGTTCGGGACCGCCATGAACTTGGCGTAGCATGGCCTTCCGAGGATGGCGTGGTAGGTGCCGCGGAAACCTACCACTTCGAATGTGAGGGTCTCCTTCCTGAAGTTGTCAGGAGTCCTGAAGTAGATGGGCAGGTCGATCTGCCCGAGTGGTTGCACGCTCTTCCCAGGCACTATCCCGTGGAATGGGGATGTCATTGCCCGGAGAAGAGAGCAGCTGATCCCCATTGAGTCGAGGGTCTCAGCACACAGGATGTTGAGGCCGCTGCCTCCGTCTATGAGGACCTTGGTGAGCCACGTGTTGCCGACGACGGGGTCGACAACAAGCGGGTAGCGCCCCGGCGATGCGACGTGGTCCAGGTGATCATCCCGGCTGAAGGTGATGGCGTCGAGGGACCAGTCGAGGAAGCGTGGGTTCACTGGTCCAATGGAGTAAACCTCCCGACGCTCGCGCTTTCACTGATGCAGCGTGGGAGCGGTTCCGGGCCCGCCGAAGATCATGAGGCACTTGTCGACGGGGAGGAACTCGTCGTCCTTTCCTCCCTGGTCCTCCTAGTCCTCTGCGGGCTTCTTGCCGGTATCGCCCTTGAACGCCTGCCGCTCATAGTGCTTCTTGAGCATCACACACTCCCCGAATGTGTGATTTACCGGACCCTTGTCGTAAGGGCACGGCTTGGTGAGCATCTCATCGAAGCGGCCTCGGGGCAGCTGGTTTGCCCTGGGCGCGGCAGCCGCAACCAGGGGATCATTGCGGAGGGGGGCCTTTCCCTTTCCCTTCTTCTTCTTGCTATTAAGGGCTCGGGAGGAGGAGCCCTCGGGGGCTTCCTCCTTCCGCTTGCGCTTGGGGTCGGAGAAGAGGGCTCCCACCGCCTCGTCGCCCGAGGGGAAGCTGGTGGCTATCTTCATGAGCTCAGTGATGCTTGTGGGGGTTTGGCGCCCTAGCTTGTGCACAAGCTCGTTGCAGGTCATGCCTGCAGCAAAGGCTCCGACGACGTCGAAGTCGGCGACCTGGGGCAGCTCGTTGTACTGCTTGGAGAATCACAAGATGTAGTCGGTGACCTGGGGCAGCTCGTTGTACTGCTTGTAGCTCCGGAGGTCCTAGGAGTTGCCAGGGCACACGTAGGTGCCCTGGAAGTTCCATACGAAAATCTTAACTAGATCGCTCCAGTCGAAGATCAGTCGAGGGGGCAGGTGTTCCAGCCAGGCTCTCGCAGAGTCGGCTAGGAACAGAGGGAGGTTGCGGATGATGATCAGATCATCCTGCGCATCGCCTAGCTGGTATGCAAGACGATAATCCGCCAGCCAGAGCTCGGGGTTGGTCTCTCCCGAGTACTTGGTGATGTTAACCTTGCTAGAACCGGGGTGGAAATTTGGCTCTTCAGATGGCCTCGCTGAAGACGCGAGGACCCGGTGGCTCGGGTGAGGGCGCACGGTCCTCGTCGGAATCGTAGCATCCTCCCCGGTGGACATTGTAACCTCGGGTGGCCCCGTCGGTCTTTCATCGTCCGTGGGCCTGAAGAATAGCATGGACGTCGATGTCCTTGCCAAGCCGCTGGTGGACCGAGAGAGCCCTAGGAGCCTCGAGATGCACTGAGGCCTCTCGTTCATGGCACGTTAGGACACCACGCTGACGTTCCTCGGCTCCACGATGTCGTGACGCTGAGCTTTCTGCCTGGTGGATAGCGGCATCCTCCAGGAGATCCTTGAGTTGGTTCCTGAGCTGCCGGGCCTCCGCGTTGGAGGGTTCAGGCATGCTCCGAAGGAGCATTGCAGCCTCCATGAGCTTCCGGCTAGCCCGGGGTTCCATCACTGGTACTCCAGCCCTGTCATCGGCGATGATGCGGGCCTGGACGTCACGGGCTCGGCATCGCGCTACTCCACCATCTCCCCGCTCCTCCTCGTGCTCCAGTGTGGCTCGAAGCTGGGCGAGGCGCAAGCGGTCCTCGTCAATCCGGGCTTCGAGCTCCCGAAGTTGCTTTAGCTCTGGAGAACGATGGAGGGGACGGGACGTCCTAGCCCCTGAGTCCTTCGAAGGCGTGGGGCCAGGAGCCGGCAGAGGTGGCGTATACAGCTGTTGCTGCTCTGTCGGAGCTTCTTCCTCCTCCTCCGAGTGGACGTCCTCCAACAAGGCTTCCTCCGGGTGCACTAAATGATGGCACTCCCGAGAGGGGTCGATGAGGCTCTCGTCGGAGTCATAGACGCTAAGGGTGTTATCCCATGCGTCGATGAGGGGAAGGAAAGCTTGCAGGTCGTGGACGCTGGTGAAGTCCACGTTCTCCCAGAAATCGCCATCGTCGTCGCTGCCGAGATCCCACTACGACGGCGAGACGCGGCCGTAGCGGTCCCATCCTTTTGGGTACTATGGAAGGGCGCAGCTGGTGCTCGAGTCAGTCTCCCCGCCGCTGCATGTCCTAGGAGTGCTCCCAGGAGAGGACGGTGGGGAGTCGATGAGGTCGTCTAGGCTCTCCAGGTGATGGACAGACCCATCGCCTGGACGTGCTGGTAGGTGCGAACCGCACGGACGTGGGCGTCCGCAGCGTTGTGGAGCCCAAAAGGAAATGGTAATGGCATCGCCAGCCTTCCCCAATGAGGTCGAAGGGAATGGCGGGCGATATCGTGGTCCCTCCCACATCTCTCCGCGGAGCAGCGGGGGGGCGCGGAGCTACCACCGCCCACGGCGTTGGGCTAGCGGTGAGCATAGAGCCGGTGTCCCGCACGGGGGGCACCGGGTTGGTCGCGTCCCCTGTAGCGAGGCGCGGGTTGACGCCGGTTGCGCCTCCCCTCCTAGCTCGGCGGGAGCGGCGCATGGCATTCCCTCCGTCCCCCGGAACGGGTGGAGGTGTCGCCTGGGTCCCTTCTCCAGCCTCTCGCTGACCAGGGTCGGGATGGTGATGACACGAGGCTCGGTCAGGCAGAGGTTCATCTCGAGACCACGGCCAGTGGCCACGAACTCGAGGCTCCCGAACCGGAGCACCGCGCCAGCAGGAAGCGCAGGGAAGCTGGTTGCCATCCGTGACCTAAATCAACACACAAAAGGCCCCTACCTGGCGCCCCAATTGTCGGTGCTAGGGTTAGCGGGTGCTAACACCAGCTAGTAAACTTGTGATTTGCGGTTGAGGCCACGGGTGGCATGCAAGGGGGAACACAGGGGTTACACTGGTTCGGGCTAGAAATGCCCTACGTCCAGTGCGAGTCAAGTCGTGTTGCCTTGCACCGGGGTGCTTGTAGTAGGGGTTACAACCCTAGGCAAGAGAGGGAGAGGACTACCCAAGTCTCTTGTGAGTACGCGTATGAGTGTGCTCTTGTGGTAGTAGGGTGTTGTGGGCGACGCGAGGTCTGCCTGAGATTGGCCTCTACCTTCCTTTTTATAGTTACAAGGGAGAGGCTAAAGTTACATGTGTTTTGCTGTGGTTATAGTACTCGGCATGGTGGCGACCGTGGTGACCGGTGCCTGTCGTCAGCCACGACTTTGTCTTGGCACCTCGAAGGTATGGCATTGGTCATTCGGTTGATCTTCCACTGTCCGATTGGTGAGTTCCAAGGTGGCGCACAGTATGGGGCGTGGTTCGCTGTGTGGCGCTATGTCATGGCGCCGCATTCGACCCTGCACAGTGCAATGAGAATACAGGTTGACCTTTGAGTACTGGCTTCCGAGGCTCGGGAGATCCCGCCTCCATCGGGAGTGAGACGGGACGAAGCGGTGGGAGTGTCCTTCCTCGGGTGCATTCCCCTCCACGCGTGGTACTTTCCAAGGGGTAGGCGAGCCCAGTCGTAAGCTTTCCCATTCCCCCTGGGTTGGCCAAACGTTCGACGTTCCCCTTTCCTGGCGCCGTGCATACGACAGGGGTATGGGTCATCGCTGTCATAGTTGGAGAATCTCTTCGTTAGCTCAGGGCGTCGTACAGTTGACTATCCCTGTAGCGGCGTGGGAGGAGTGAGACCATCGCATAGGTCATCAGAGGAGATGTGGCAGTTGGTACGGCAGACGTGCGCGTGCGAGGCGTAGTTGCATCAAGGGGCCCACTCGATGGGACCGTGCTCGTAAAGTGGTCAGGGAGGTCCCTTGGGCGGCAAGATTGCTCTACTGACGTCGGCAGGGCTCGGGCGAACCAGAGAGGTGCGCCCGAGGGAGATTACATATAGCAGGGAGGCTCGGGCGAATAGGAAGTTGGTCGCCCGAGACTGCGATATTTGATGGCAGGCTCGGGCGAATCGGATGGTACCGCCCGAGGGTCCTACTTTCCCGAGCCCTGTCGTGGAGGCTCGGGCGAATCGGAGGATTTCTCCCGAGGGGTCCGCGTGCCTGGGGGAGGCAGTGTGTTTCCACGTGGCTCTATCTTAGGCTGCGTGAGCCGTTCCCGCATGGGCTTTGGTTGGTGCCTTCTTGGGCCGGGCTTCATTTGGGAAATGTGTTTTTGCGTTGAAGTTGGGTACCCCATACTCGGGTACCCGACAAGTGTATCAGACCAGAATACGTGAAGATGGTCATCACAAGGAAGTCCTACTTCTTCAACCGCATCACATCGAAGGTCATTGATGAAGCTGAGCTGCCTAAACTGAAAGCCTTGATCGCGGAGACTCTTTGCCAGCTAGAGATGTGTTTCCCACCATCACTCTTTGATATTATCCCACACCTCATGATGCACATGGTTGATCAAATACAAGATCTGGGCCCCATGTACCTACATCAGATGTAGACGTACGAGCGGTTCAGTCGACCCTAAATCGATATGTCCATAACCATGCCAATACAGAGGGCTCCATGATTGAGGCGTACACTGTTGACACCAGAAGTGGCAAATGGATATACCGCAAGCGTACGGTAGTCAATGTAGCCTTCACCGGGAGTATTCCAGGCATCGTATTTTTCACGGGGAACGTGAAGTGTTCTAACTAGGTTCAAGACCGTCCAGTGATGAGACAAAGGATCTATGATAACTAGGTAGAGAGGTTCTTATGTAGCAAAGATATCTGGTCTTATGGTTCTAAGTATAAAGAGGTTTACCACCTCCTCCCTTTACAGGAGGCCATAGGCGAAACAGTAGGAGGTAAAACTCCTACCCGAGGCGGCTATGCTATTGTATGATGCCCTACCGTTTTAATAAGTTGTCTTACACACGTGGTGGGATACTAAGACCAGACAAGGCTGTCACCACTTCCTGGCACCCACAAACAATCCGTGCGACAAGCGGCCTACACTGGTAAGATATAACCTAGACACCACGTCTATACTACACTTACTACTCTAACCTTCGCGAGAGACTAGAGCACTTCACTAAGTAAAGCAATGTACAGGTAAAGCAAGTATATACTTATAGTACCAGAACCAGAATATCAAATACTAGAAGGACTCAGATGTAAAACTTACTTGAAGATTCCCATCCGTTGAGGTACACCTGGAGAAGAATCTCGACAGACCCGGGGCTTCCTCCTGAAGACTTTCCTCACTCTCTCCCAACTAGCACAGCACTATAGCAGAGCTAAAGCTACTATATAGTGGTTTCTCCTTTGAATCATGCTCTAAAGTGAAGGCCTATGGGGGTATTTATAGGGGGAGGTAGAGTAGAGGCTACTCCACTGCCATGTCATCAATCCGCGTGACCTCCATCATGCACCGTTGGATCAAACCGCCATATAATCGCCTTAGGATGAAGGGTGGAGCTTTTCCATCACATGTTCAACATGAGGAAGGCGGTGGAGGTTCAATCGACCTAGCTGGGCCCATGGAAGGGGTCGGCTGAGCCCCCATGGCAGGTGGGCCTAGCCAGGGTCTGCTAGAAGGTATCCCCACCTCGCTGGAGTGAAGCTGAGCTTCGAGGCCCACAAAAGGTGGGGTCGGTCGACCCACCTTTGGTGGAACCAAAGGCCCATCTTCTGCAGGTAGCTTCCACATGCAATTCTAAGCACAATGGTGGTGCTGGCTTGCCCAAGGTGGGGTCGGCCAACCCCATCATTGTGCCCATCTTTTGCACATTGTCTCCAGAAGCTATGATATTAATGATTGTGAAGTTGGTTTGTCGTTTGGCCATACTTGGTTGCCCAACCTTCATATGGAGTTCCCCGACACTGAAAAGTACCTGTTCTGAGTGACTGCAACCAAATAATGACAAGTACATATGGAACCAAGTTATTTGTACCAAGGTCACTTTGTGTTTGGTGGTTAGAAAGAATGTCTTGTTGACGGTTTTGATTGGGTAAAAACATGATATAACTACCGTCAACAAGATCCCCCACACTTAAGTCTTTGCTCGTCCTCGAGCAAAGGTTGGAGAGAGTGATAAAATATGATTATGACATTTTCAAGGTATTAGCAAACACAAAGCTTTACTCAAGACATGTCTCATACAAGTGGGTTATGTGGTACTGTCTAGCATATATCCTTCAGATGTTAAAAAATGGAACAGTTCTCAAAGCAAAGTCATTTTCCCATTTTCATATCCTTAGCGCTTAGAGTTTTTGATAATGGTTTTAAAAGAAAGCACATAGTTCATTCTTACTCCTCAAATAGTACTCTCAAGTCACTCAGTAAGTATATGATTCCTCACCAGGGCATAACATAAGATTGCCTTCTTTTGTTTCATCCTACATCTATCAAGCTTATGTGGGGCTCAAGTAGGGATAAGATAGCATACTTGCATTGCATATATTGTAAAGTCAAAACAAAGAGCCAAAGAGAAGACTGTCATAATCCTAGATCAAGATGTGCAAGTGTGTGAAAAATGATGGAATGTAGTGCTCCTTTATTTGATAAGATCACTCTCTACTTTATTTTATTTGAGACATGGCTAGCTTTTTTTTCTCTTCTTTTTCTTCTTTTTTCAAAGTAATGGAGCTCCATTTTCCACTTTTTTGAATAGCCTTTGTGTCTCTTCTACTAAGTCATACTTAGAGAGATATTCTAAACTTTAAAGCATGGAGCATATTTATGATGGATATGGATGGCATGTTTTTGCGTACTTCTAGTGTAGAAGCAGCATGTGTATATGTGGCGTGTATGTGATCTTGATCTTGGGACTATGACATAGTTCTCAAAAAGGGTCAATAAGATTTGACCAAACTCAAAGCAATTGCAAATAGCATGATTAGAAGGGGTTTTGAACATGGTATGATCACATATGGTTTTGGTAGGAATTTTCTTACTATTGAGGAGTGAGTGACACTATGGTTTTATGACATTTTCAAAAAAAAAATCTCCAAGCACTTTGAATAGAAAAGGTTTGAATCATGAGCTAAGAACTATACCACATTTGTCAACAACTAAGTCAATATGATATTCCTAAATCATGTCACTTTTTATTTTTATATGCAAGTCTTCTTGTTTTTATTTTATTTCATTTAAGGAAAGCAAATAAAAGATAAAAGTAGGGGAGTAGGAGTGGCAAACCTGTCAGAAAGCATGTAGACACTGGGTTGATGCTGACTGGTGGGTCCATGCCCCATAGGTGGGGTCGGCCGACCCCACCAAAGGGTCACTGACCCCTCCGTTTGAATCACCTCGCCTCAAAACGTATCCCTGCATAGGTGTTTTCCCGTTGGGCATCACGTTGTGGGTCGCCCAACCCATGTTTTGTGACGTTTTACGCCTGTTTCGATCCTGCAGATGTGTCAAGCAGTGTGGCGTGCTTGGAGTCACACAGAGAGCTGTTGGGGGGTCGCCAGACCACCCCCACACACACTTGGTTCTTTTCATCTGGTGACATAGAGACAGCGAAAAACGTCAAGTGCAGGTATTCTGCTGGTGGCAACACACCAGCAAAACGAAAAACTTCATTTTATTTAATAGATCATAGGCACAAATTACAATGATAAAAATTGAATGAACTTAACTATGTGCCTAGCATATTTGTGAACGGGTTTGAGATATCTAAGGAAAAAGGTCAAAGGAGGATGTCCTCGTACTCCATTATTGTTTCTAAGTGTGCAAACCATACTAAGGACCTTCTTCATGACTTTCTTCTCAGACAGTCATCCTCGAAGAGCCTTAACGGCTCCTTTAACATGGAGGATTATCCTTTCACCTTATAAAGTTCAGCTACTCCCACAACTACTTCTTCTCCTCTGAGGTGAACAGGGGAACAAAACAACTTCCCTTGTCCAGCCCACCGCCAATGCCCTTGTGGTTCTTCATGAAAGGTGGGTATGGTAGGGCTCTACTTCAAACACAATGGCCTCCATGGTGACCTCTAGATTTTTCAAACGGGTCTCCCTCATGATTGGAAGGGCACTCATAAAAGGGAGTAATGACATTTGTGCTAGTGGGGGGCTATGGTGAAGTTACTCTAGGTAGCTTGGGCAACATAAAAGAGGCTAGAAGGTGTTGAATTTAAGGTGAGGAGAAATAGGTGAAGAAAAATAGGAGGAGAGGTCAAAGGGATCTATTGCCAAAGATTACAACCCTTATTTCCACGAGAGTTGCAACTAGGGATGGCTTCTAAATGTTGGCACAACACTCTGGCACAAATGGGTCAGGCTGGATCCTCCAAATATGGGTGGCCCGACCCCTACCTGATGGAGCCAGGTGCTCAGACTTTTTCCTAAACTCTCCTTGTCATAGAACCAGTCTTGAGACTTTTGTATCGTGTTAAGTTGGGGTCGCCCGACCCCTACTTGAAAGGTTCAGAGCAAGTGGGTACTGGTTCTATGCTCCCTAGTGGTTTGGCAAAGTTTGGGCTCAAGTAGGCACTATGCCCAGGTCGCTCGACCCCTGTTTGGGAGGTTCAGAGCGAACGGGTTTTGGATTTAGGCTTCTCTCGAGGCAAGAAATGGTTTGCCAAAACTCGGCCACCAGAAGTAGGTTGCCGACCCAACTTTGGAGGCTTCTTGGGCCTAGTTTTGACATGGAGACTAGTCTAATTATGTGCATTTTGGACTAGTGCTCAAACCATAAAGAAGTAAAGACATGTAGATTTTAGTTGTGTCAAATCATTGTCAAGGATGAATTCTAGCATGTCACTTCTTCTTTAATGGTTCATGTTCATGGAAAACTTTAAGAGGGTGACCATTTACCTTAAAGATGATGCCGTCATTGTCGCAATGGTCCTTCCTAGTTGCATCAAAGTTTTCCTTGGCCAAACAACTCGACTTTTTATCATGAGGATCTCAATTTGTCTCCATGAATGATCTTATGACTTTCCCATAGAGATGTTGATATTCTTGCTACAGGGGTTAGTCCAAAAGTGCAACCAAGTTCCATGCAAGTATGTTTGATTCCATAATCAAGCTTAACACCATGTCTTGTTTGATTAAGGTAGTCTATTTAACCTAAGCACCATGCTTAATTTAAAAGACTATGGAGGTATGACCGATCGATACACCCAAACCAGAGCATGCTAACATAGAAAATGAAGCATAATGGAATAAACAAGATTTATTCAACTAGAGACAAGAGCATGAGTGGTGAAGACAAGAAGCATTTTTTTAGATGGTTGAAGACAAAAGTAGGAGGAATGCAATAAATAGGAGGAAGGGAAAGTGTCAAACCAGTCAAGAAGTATGTCTCAACGTAGTGGAGGTTGACTGGTGGGATGAGGGGCCCATGATTGGGTCGACCGACCCTACCTTGAGGGCACCAGCCACTTTGGTCCCCTTCCGGCGTATTCTTACCTCTAGTGATGTGTTCCTACACTGATGCTTTTTACTCGGGATGTCCTTCGACGCCCAAATGTGATCGAGGGGGTCAAATGACCCCCCACACTTGGTGTAAGGTGTGCCCTTAGTTATGAAAACCAAGACAACATCAAGTGCAGGGGTTCTACTAGTGGCAGCACACCAGCAGAACCACAAGTCTTACTACCCTACTCAAGTTAGGCACACAAGTTCCATGATGTTAATTCGAAGCCAACTTGTGGGGGCCTAACTGCAAGAACTCATACCACTACGAGATTTGGAGAACTTATGATAAACAAAAGCATCTACAACCTCTACTGCAAAGATTTTGGACACAAGAAGAGTGAAGGGGTTGTAGATGTCTTGTTGGGTAGTGGTAGAAAGAAAGATTGAGTCGGGAGATTTCTCAAATGAGCAAGGACTTGATGAGAGGATCAAATGATAACTTCCATGCCTTGTGATGAAATTCTCCATCTCAAGGAGTGGGTGAGCGATTTTCTTCTCATGACATTCCAAATCCTCCTCAAGACTTGGACATGTCATGGTTGTTTGTGAAATCATCTTAAGCTCACCCATTGGACCAAGAACAGGATTGGATTCTACCCTTGTGCTAAGAGGTTGGGAAGACCAAACAGGTAGATATTCCTTGCCTATTCTATGACCAAGCATCTCATTTCCCAAAGCATTCTCCAAGATTCGCTCAATTGGCCTTCCAATAAAAGTGAGATGAGAGGAAAGTCTGGGAAGGTCAAAGATGTGGAAATCTAGGGAGGTCTTTAGATCATCAACCACCACAGGTACACCTTGAAGGACTCCTAAATAATCAAGGACTTTACCATTTGGGAGCCGAAGGTGTTTTTGGGATTGTAGCAGGTGATTCTTTGATGAACTTTGAACAGGGAAATGAGGAATGATGTTTATCCCAAGGCTAGGATCATAGCCAATTTCACTATAAATGCCCATGACTTGACAAGATATTCTTTTTACATGAGTAGGCTTTTTAGTGATTTCATTAGAACCTTTAGTCTCCTCCAATTATTCTTGACTTACAACAGTGGATGAATTCTCCAACTGTTATTGTTTTCCTTCTTGGTTAGATTTATGGCCCTCATGACTTTCGTGCCTTGAGTGTCTTAATGAATCCCCGGAGTCAATGATTGGATCATCATAAGACTTAGAAGGAAGAGCACCATTGGGATCATTGGGACCAAAGATGAGTTTAGAAATGGGTTCAAAGGACATGGCGGATGTGGGCACAGAAGAGGAGAGGATAGATTTTTCTTCTAGGCATTTTGGCTCTCCGTCTATGGGCACAGTCAACATTCCTTTTGGAGGTTCATCCAAGATCCTAGATATTTCCCTATGTGCCACATGAGAATTCGAGGCAGAAACTGATACTGTTTTGGAAGGTTTCTGAAGAGATTTCTTCTTGAGAGGGTTTGAGCAGTGTCTCTTGGAAGGTCTCTTTTGGATAGGATAATTGCAGGCATTCCCAAAACTAGCAAGATCATCTAAGAGTTTTGCCTTGACATCGAAGGAGCAATTTATAGGACAAATTTCTTCCCCTTCGATATTTGTGGTATTTGTGGTTCAGGATCGATGGCAAAATCTTTGGATGGGACTGATTTTGATTTGGCTATCGGGATTTCTTTTTGCTTGGGGATTAATTCATTTTCTTCCTCAGGAGGTTCACCATATATGTGAGTGTGGGAAGTGTTTTCAAGAATTTTAGCAAGAAGTTTCTTCCCTTCACCAACGGTACAATGAAGGAATGTTCCTCCGAAATATATATCAAGGAATTGTGTGGAATCTTTGCTAGGTCCGAGGTAAAAGTGTTGTAGCAATGTTGGCTCGGTTATAGCAAGATCAGGACCAATGGATACTAGGTCTGTGAAACGGACCCATGCCGCACCTAGAGTCTCCTTCTCCTTTTGCTTGAGGGTTAGGACCTCCAGTCGAAGATGAGCAACACGAGAGATAGGGAAGAAAGCTAAGTAGAATTTAGATTGAAGGCTTTCCCACCCTCCGTGTGCACTCTCTATGTGTTGAGCATAACAATGTTTAGTTGTTATCATCAAAGAGAACTGGAATAGCTTCAATTTCAAGGTATCTCGTGTCATGCCTTCAATGTGAAGACATGAACACAATTGCTCAAATTCACGTAGATGAGAGTAGGGGGTTTTCATCTTCTTTCCCAGCAAAAAATTGTTCCTGAACCTTAGCTATGAAACTAGGGCGAAGCTCATAGCTAGGAGAAAGAATGGGTTGTGATGATGGTGGTGGCTCCAAACAAGCGCCCTTTGGAGCGGCAAGATGAGAGATGGTTGATTGGTTCATGGCGTGGAAAGGATAAAAATAAAAGAAAGATAAAAGAAGGATAACTCGGACGACTTGATTCTAGTTAAGACAGCTATCGTTCCCCGGCAACGGCGGCAGAAAGCTTGTTGACACCAGAAGTGGCAAACGGATATACCGCAAGCGTACGGTAGTCAATGTAGCTTTCACCGGGAGTATTTTAGGTATCATATTTTCCACGGAGAACGTGAAGTGTTCTAACTACGTTCAAGACTGTCCAGTGATGAGACAAAGGATCTATGATAACTAGGTAGAGAGGTTCTTATGCAGCAAAGATATCTGGTCTTGGTGTTCTAAGTATAAAGAGGTTTACCACCTCTTCCCATTACAAGAGGCAATAGGCGAAATAGTAGGAGGTAAAACTCCTACCCGAGGCGGCTATGCTATTGTATTGATGCCCTGCCATTTTAATAAGTTGTCTTACACACGTGATGGGATACTAAGACCAGACAAGGCTGTCCCCACTTACTGGCACCCACAAACAATCCGTGCGACAAGCGGCCTACACTGGTAAGATATAGCCTAGACACCACGTCTACACTACACTTACTACTCTAACCTTCGCGAGAGACTAGAGCACTTCACTAAGTAAAGCAATGTACAGATAAAGCAAGTATATACTTATAGTACCAGAACTAGAATATCAAATACTAGAAGGACTCAGATGTAGAACTTACTTAAAGATTCGCATCCGCTGAGGTACACCTCCGAGAAGACTCCCGACAGACCCGGGGCTTCCTCCTGAAGACTTCCCTCACTCTCTCCCAACTAGCACAGCACTATAGCAGAGCTAAAGCTACTACATAGTGGTTTCTCCTATGAATCATGCTCTAAAGTGAAGGCCTATGGGGGTATTTATAGGGGGAGGTGGAGTAGAGGCTACTCCACTGCCATGTCATCAATCCGCGTGACCTCCATCATGCACCGTTGGATCAAACCGCCATATAACCGCCTTAGGATCAAGGGTGGAGCTTTTCCATCACATGTTCAACATGAGAAAGGCGGTGGAGGTTCAATCGACCTGGCTAAGCCTAAGGAGGGGTCGACCGACCCTTCTATGGCAGGTGGGCCCAGCCAGGGTCTTCTAGAAGGTATCCCCACCTCGCCGGAGTGAAGCTGAGCTTCGGGGCCCACAAAGGTGGGGTCGGCCGACCCACCTTTGGTGGAATCAAAGGTCCATCTTCTGTAGGTAGCTTCTACATGCAATTCTAAGCACAATGGTGGTGCTGGCTTGCCCAAGGTGGGGTCGGCCGACCCCATCATTGTGCCCATCTTTTGCTCATTGTCTCTAGAAGCTATGATATTAATGATTGTGAAGTTGGTTTGTCATTTGTCCATACTTGGTTGGTTGCCCAACCTTCATATGGAGCTCTCGGACACTGAAAAGTATCTGTTCTGAGTGACTGCAACCAAATAATGATAAGTACATGTGGAACCAAGTTATTTGTACCTAAGTCACTATATGTTTGGTGGTTTCCTTCTAGAAAGAATGTCTTGTTGACGGTTTTGATGGGGTAAAAACATGGTATAACTACCGTCAACATACACCACTAAAGAGTCTATGAACTACTGCACCACATACATCAGAGATGTTAGGGCGATCAGGCTTCCCATCTACAAGCACAAAGGTAAAATCTCTGGAAAGGGGTGCACAGGTAGGAAGGTACGCACCGATGTCTAGTTCGATATGGTGCAACAAGCTCATCACAATGTCTTTCATGAGTTAGTGGTCATGGATCCATACGTTGATAAGCACCTAGAAGAGATCCACAGTGATAATGACAGAACTTGCATGGAGGCATGGGTCCAGAAATAATACAAGATCAGCTTCACATCGTGGCTGAAGGAGCAAAACACACCAAATGGAGGATCAGATGATGAGGACACTGCTTCGAGGCTTGCCACTGGCCCATCCACCCAAATCACCACGTGGCAAGGGTACGGCATCAATGGGTATAGGTTCCACACAAAACAGAAGGACAAGAAAAGCGCGGCACGGAACTGCAGAGTTCGATACGAAGGAATCGATGAGTCGATGGGCTAGGCCAGGACATATTACAGTCAGATCAAAAATATATAGGAACTTGACTACGGCGGTGACCTACAGATACCCGTGTTTAAGTGCTAGTGGGTGAAGCCAAAGGGGGTTGTCGTGGACGACTACGGTACAAACACCCTGGAGCTCCATAATGTATGCTACAAAGACAGCCAGTGGGTTCCAGCAAGCCGTGTCGTGCAAGTTTCCTATTATTCGATGCCCAAGGAAAGCGGCAAGCGGTCAACGAGGCACACGGTTGTGTCAGGAAAGCAGAGAATTGTTGGAGATGACGGGGTCCTCTTTATTGATCATCCACAAAAGATCAAGGGGGTCGAGGCATGCTTCAACAAGACTAAGATGATGCCTTGGGCACGCAACGACAGCGAGAACAAGTATGTGGCAGCGCCTAAACCAAAATGATATGTGAAGACCGCAAGTATATGTAATAATAATGTTGTATGTCATGGAATCATATATGTACTGTATGCTTAGCTTTGTGTTTATGTCTACTACTACTCTCCAACCTCCATAGTATTGTCAATTTATACTCCTATTACTACTACTAACCATTATTCCTCTTCTTTGCTACTATATACTATGTGTCTACTACTACCTACTACTTTGTGTACTATTACTTACTACTATATCTGCTACTACCTGCAACTCTGTCTACTATTACTTACTACTCTGTTTACTGCTACATACAACTTTGTCTTCTATTACTTACAACTCTATCCACTACTACCAACAACTCTGTCCCTATTGTTGCTACTACTACTCTAGTCTTACTACCCGACAGTTGCTACTATACTCTTACTTCCCTAATGTTACTACCCCTACTTACTGCTTAAAAATCATCGTTTGGTGGTGCCGGAGTAATAACTGTACGTGCCAAGAAATGAACACATGTAAACTCTGCAATGTTTGTTTCTCGGCCGTACAGTTATTACTCCAGAATCACTCGGCTTTGATAAACTCCACTACTTTAATTGAAACCCTATTGTATGGCATGTGCGATGATGAATTGGTTTTGATTCTAGTAATGTGTTGAGGCAGTGGCATATGCAATGATGTGAACCATTGGAAGCTGAGGCAGCGGCTATGATGATCAAACGCCCTCACTACTTGTAAGCCGCTAAACTAGGATGGCTTGTATACCTTATGCAAGCAACCAGTTTAGTAGCGATGTGATGACAAGGGGGAAGAATCTAAGCCGACTATGTAAATCTTTTTAAAAAATTGTACTTTTCTTCAGCTTTTGTATCTATACTCATGTATCTAACTTGAAAAGTATGTAATTGTGTCATGAGATAAATAAAATGAAGCTATTATGGTTTGAAGATGGTATATATATGTACTCATTACCATTTGTGATTAAAATTATACGAAATGTCGATATAACTCTCTTCTTCGTAGCTTTTTAAACTAATGGCTAGCGACTCGGAGAAGGAGCCCCGAGGAAAATGGTGCGACCTACCCCGGAGGTGATGAGTAGCAATGAAAACAAATCAGAGAGAGCCAAATAACGAGAGTGAAGTGTCCCTATCACCGCGGCCTCCAAAGAAACCTAGAAGACAAGGACTACAACCCAAATGAAGAATCACGAGAAACTCGTCGTTCTCTTCGCGAACGAATAGCTGCTCCAGACGAGGATACTGCAACACCTCGAGCCGAAGTAGTTGCATCAATCGACGTTAATTAGCTAAATATCTCCGCCCTAACTCATGCTAGTAGAATGTAACAGATGTGGGTTCTTATTCTTGACAGATCCCGGTGGTGCCTCTTCATCTGGAGTTTCCTGATGACGACGAGACGGAAGAGGAATGAAAACCCACTCCTCCCTCCACGTCTGGTTCAAAGAGGAGAAGGGGCAAACACGGGAGGCATAACAAGAAAGACGATGTGCATGTTATACACAAGGTGGGGCCACAAGGAGAGCCATTGCGGCCAGTTAACATCCTCGGACCCTTCAGTAACCAGTGCGCCTGTATAGTCAGGGAGAAGGTGCCAATCACTTATCAGAATTGGAAGGTTGTCCCACAAGACTATAAGGGCCATGTGTGGGAAGAGGTCAAGAGGCAGTTCACCTATCCTGATGGTTATGATGAAGACAAGTGCAATGCACATGTGATGCACCTGACGAGCAAAGCCCTTAGAAACTTTAGGTCAAAACTAAAGATGGACTACGTGTAGACAGGGGAGACACCCTTGTGGGCCAGGGCAATTAGCATGGCATGCTACTACTTAACTAGACTCTATTACCATCCAATGTTGAAAATGACCCCATATTAGATCTTTAATGGAAGAAAGCCAAATATTGCGTATTATCGGGCCTTTGGTTTGCAAGTGCTATATCTTGAAGAAAGGTTCTAGATTGAGCATGTTTGAGAAGAAATGTGATGAAAGCTTATAGAGTTAGGAAATTGAGAAGTGGTCAATTAGAAGAAGTCCATGATGTAGAATTTTATGAAACCAATGGGTCACAAGATCAAGATGAAAATCTAGAAGACGTTAGTGGACTTCAATTGGCAAATGAAATGAAGAACTTGGACATTGTTGAAATAAGGCCATAGCAAGTGATTGACATTGAAGATATCAAAGGACAAGTACTTCAATCCTCAAATATTCAAGCTAGTAATTGTCATGTGCCAAGTCAACATCAAGCTGGCCCATCTCAAGTTGATCAATCCAATATGCAAGCAAGTTCCAGCAATCAAGTTTAAGTGCTTCAACCCACTAATGTTGTAAGAGATGATCCATTTGATCAAATAGTTGGTTGTATTCAAAGTGGTGTGCAAACTAGATGAAGATTTACATCCTTTTGTGAGCACTATTCATTTGTATCTTTCAAAGAGCCAACCAAGATAGATGAAGCCTTGGTAGATAGTGATTGGGTAAATGCAATGCATGAAAAGCTCAACAACTTTGAAAGAAATGAAGTATGGGAGTTAGTAGAGAGACCAAAGAACTACAATGTTATTAGAACCAAATGGGTATTTAGAAACAAGCAAGATCAAGATGGCATTGTTGTGAGGAACAAGGCAAGATTAGTTGCACAAAAATATACACAAGTGGAAGGCTTGGACTTTGGTGAAACATATGCTCCGGTTGCAACATTGGAGGCAATTAGAATCCTTCTATCTTATGCTTGTGCCCACAGCATCAAGCTCTACCTAATGGATGTGAAGAGTGCATTTCTTCATGGCTACATCAATGAGCTAGTATATGTTAAACAATCACCCGGTTTTGAAGATGTCAAGAAGTCCAACCATGTCTACAAGTTGAAAGAATCACAAAGCACCTAGAGCATGGTATGGGAGGTTAGGGGTTTTCTTCTCTCTAAAGGGTTCAAGATAGGAAAGGTTGACACAACTCTCTTCACCAAGAACATGGGCAAATAGTTATTTGTGTTGCAAATTTATGTTGATGATATCATATTTGGATCACCACTCAAGACTTGTGCGAAGAGTTTGGAAGGATGATGGCCAAAGAGTTTGAGATGCCCATGGTGAGTGAACTCGCTTACTTCCTCAGACTTCAAATCAAGCAAATGAATAATGGCACATTTGTGAATCAAGGAAAATATACAAGGAACATGATCAAGAAGTTTAGAATGCAAGATGTGATGAGGACATCACTCCTTTAGTTACACACAATGATCCACTGCTGGACGTTCAAAGTTGAATTACAAAAGCTCTGTAATTTTCACAAAAATTAATTTGCGTAGTAGCTACCATCAAATTAGAATGAAACTTGGAGATGAATGGAAAATAACTTTTAAAATCAAATTTGGATTGTATGAGTGGTTAGTAATGCCTTTTGGTTTGACTAATGCACCTAGTACTTTCATGCGCTTAATGAATGAGGTTTTACGAGCTTTCATTGGACGATTTGTGGTAGTTTACTTTGATGATATCTTGATTTACAGCAAGTCCTTGGATGAACATATGGATCACTTGCATGCTATTTTTAATGCTTTACGTGATGCACGTTTATTTGGTAACCTTGAGAAGTGTATCTTTTGCACGAATCGTGTATCTTTTCTTGGCTTTGTTGTTACTTCACAGGGAATTGAGGTGGATGAGATGAAAATTGAAGCCATTAGGAGCTTGTCAGTACCCCAATCCATCACACATGGTCTTGCAGGATTCTACCGTTGCTTTGTCAAGGATTTCAGCACCTATGCTACCCCGTTACATGAGTTGACAAAGAAGGGAGTGGTGTTTCATTGGGGTAAGGCACAAGAGGAGGCCTTTGACACCTTGAGGGATAAGCTTACACACGCACCATTGCTACAACTTCCAAACTTTGGTAAGACTTTTGAGTCAGAATGTGATGCTAGTGGAGTTGGCATTAGAGGTGTTTTGATGAAAGATAAACCTGCTCAAAACATTAGCGAAAAAATTGCATGGCCCTATTTTAAATTACTCTAAGTATGATAAGGAATTGTATGCACTTATACGTTCCTTAGAGATGTGGCATCATTATTTGTGGCCTAAAGAATTTATTATTCATTCATATCATGAATCGCTTAAGTATCTTCGTTCGCAACATAATTTGAATCGTAGACATGCTAAGTGGGTTGAATTTATTGAATCTTTTCCTTGTGTAATCAAACACAATAAAGGGAAGGATAATATGATTGTTGATACTTTTTCTAGACGATATCCTTTGTTGTCCCAACTTGATTGTGGAGTTTCTAGACTTGAATCAATAAAAGAACAATATGCGCTTGATCCTGATTTTAACGATGGTTGCTAAATTGTAAAGAGGGACGTATATGGAACAAGTTTGTGATAAATGATGGATTTGTGTTAGAGCTAACCGTCTATGCATTCTAGATCATTACGTTCATCTTTTGTTGATGCAAGAAGCGTCTGCGGGAGGATCGATGGTGCATTTTGGTACTAAGAAGACAATGATGTTTTGGCTACACATTTCTTCTGGCCAAAGATGAGGAGAGATGTTGAGAGATTTATGGCTCGCTGCACCACATGTCAAAAAGCTAAGTCTTGCTTGAATCTACACGGTTTATATATGTCTCTTCCCGTTCCTTCTATTCCTTGGGCAGATATTTCGATGGACATTGTTTTAGGATTGCCTAGGACTAAGAGGGGAGGGATAATATTTTTGTGGTGGTGGATCAATTTTCTAAGATGGCACATTTTATAGCATGTCATAAAAGTGATGGTGTTGTTCATATTGCTGACCTTTTCTCAAAGAGATTGTTCGTTTGCATGGTATGCTTTCTACTATTGTTTCATATCGTGATGCTAAATTTTTTAGTCACTTATGGCGCACTCTATGGAATAAGTGGGGTACAAAATTGTTGTTTTCTACAACTTGTCACCCATAAACTGGTGGACCAACATAGGTAGTGAACCGCACTTTGGGTGCCGTGTTGAGAGCTATTTTGAAGAAAAATTTGAAGATGAAAGAATGTTTGCCTCAAGTAGAGTTTGCTTACAATCGGGCAACACATTCTACCACCAAGGTAAGTCCTTTTCAGGCCGTGTATGGATTCAATCCCAGTGCTCCAATTGATATTTTGCCCTTGCCTACTAGTGAGAGGATTCATCATGATGCTAAGGAATGTGCTGATTTTATTTTGCAAAAGCATGAACAACAAAGCACAACATTGAAACAATTACTCAAAAGTATAGAATTGCTGGTAGTAAAGGTAGGCAAGAAGTTAAACTAGAAGCGGGTGATTTGGTTTGGTTGCACTAAGAAAGGATAGATTTGCATATTTGAGAAAGTCTAAGTTGATGCCTTGAGCTGATGGTCCATTTAAAATTCTTGAGAAGATTAATGATACTGCATATAAGCTTGAGTTGCCCCCGAGTTTGGGGTTAGTCTTAGCTTTAACATTTTAGATTTGAAGCCATACATGGGAAAAGCATATGAGCTAGAATTGAGGACAACTCCAATTCAAGAGAGGGGGATGATGAGGACATCACTCCTTCAGATACACACAATGATTCGCTGCTAGACGTTCAAGGTCCAATCACAAGAGCTCGTGTGTGACAATTAAATTAGAGTTGAGCTCATTCAGAAGTAACTACTTATAGGATTTTGAGAATAGATTACTACCTAATGATTATATTGTGCTTAAGAATCAAGGAGACCAGGAGACACTTAGAGGAGGGCTTGGAGGCGTGGAGGACCAGCAAGGGCACCCGAGTAAAGATGGAGGCCCAAACCAAGTTGACTTCGAGTCTGTTTCAAAGTTCAAGAGCAGTCGCACTAAAATCACGAAACATGTAGAGATGAAGAGATATAGTATGTGGAGACTGTGATAAAAATTTAAGAAGATTTGGGTAAGTTGTCACGTAGCATGCTTAGAAACCAGGAGATCTCCAGATATCGTGATTTTTCAGACTTCGTTTGCATTCTAGAGATTTTAAAAATAATTCGCTGGCAAGTTTGTGGACATCTTTTGTGACTAAGATTTTTTAAATTTGGGGTCAGCTTCTGCAGCCTCACGCTACACTCAGTAAGAAGAATATCATTTTCTCAATCACTGAATTCCATTATTCGATGCACGCGCAATTCAAATTTGCATTTTCTGAAAAGTTAAGGTCAATAAAATAAATTTACCAAAAATAGAAGAAAGCTACAAAAAATAGACCAAATTGGAGCATGGACTTCCTGATACTGTAGGAGGGCTGTAAAGAAACTGGAGGCCAAGACATAAAAATCAAAATTACTTTGCCGAGTGCCAATGTATGGCACTCGACAAAGAGGGGAAGCACTCGACAGAGGGTCTTTTCCATTTTTTAAAAACAAATCCCTCTTTGCCAAGTGTCAAAGTAAAGACACTCAGTAAAGAATTTCAAAAACAAATCTTCGCCAAGTGCCTAACACCGGACATTCGGCAAAGCCTAACGGTGACAACTTTCGTTAACGGAAAGGAACCTTTGGTGAGTGTGACTGTTTGTCGAGTGTCGACAAATTTGTCTCTTTGCCAAGTGTCTGGCTTTGCCGGTCTTTGCCAAGTGCCTGACTTTTAACACAAAGACTCAGTTTCCAGCAGTGTTATGTAGAAGATGGTTATAACACAATAGAAAAAAGGGTAATTTGTTAAGAATCCATGTGTCGACAAATTATTTGAAACCAGAATAGAAAGATGAAATAAACATATATCGATCGATACATACATATACTACCTTATTACATTTTTGTATCCGTTTTCATGCGAAAGAATGATGTAGAAAACGTGGCAGCCTTCCATTGGCCGAGGAGGTTTATATAAGCGCACTGGTCCTAGGCCCTTCTCACGTCTTCTCCCTCCTCCTATAGGCTATAGCAAAGTGCTTCGATCGCCATGGGCACGTTCTCCTTCTACGATGCAAGCACGGCGATGCTGCTACTCCTGGTAGCACTGTTCTTCTCATTGGCCGTGGCGAGCGACCCGCTGTTCTCGTGCGGCCCGTCGTCGCCGTCGCGGGCCTACCCTTTCTGCGACCGTTCGCTCCCCGTGGCGCGGCGCGCGGCGGACCTGGTGTCGCGGATGACGGCGGCGGAGAAGGTGTCGCAGCTGGGCGACGAGGCGGCCGGGGTGCCGCGGCTGGGCGTGCCGCCGTACAAGTGGTGGTCGGAGGGGCTGCACGGGCTCGCCTTCTGGGGCCACGGTATGCGGTTCAACGGCACCGTCACCGGCGTGACCAGCTTTCCGCAGGTGCTGCTCACCACCGCCTCCTTCGACGAGGGCCTCTGGTTTCGCATCGGCCAGGTACCGTACTGCATTTGCGATGATGCGCCTACCTAAACTAACCACACGCGTCTATCTACCGTACGTATTGAAAAACACAGTTATATTCAGTTTTAGAGGGCAGATACTCACAGCATGCACACGTATATTCAGTTTTATGTATACTCAAGTCAGACATATCTGAAACCAGACACTCAAACTACGATTAGTCTGCAAATTAAATGTTAATATACGCAAAATCGAGAAACGAAATATCATGAAATTCATGGATGCCACTGCAAACATGAAACATTTAAACGTCGGCGGTCATCTTCACCTATATATGACTGACAACTTTTTATTGAACTGGCCTATGGAGTTGTACGTATGCATGTTTTCCCTTGTGGTAAATTGAATTGGACATCCTCGCAAAAAGAAACAAATGGACATGTGTTACAGTGCAAAATGTATCATGTGTTAATTAAATTCATCCTGGTGGCACAATTGGTAGTAGCAGTTAATTAGTTGCATAGAAGCTGTTTTATCGACCCTTGACCGTACGGGCTATACTGCCAATAATACGGCGGCTGTAACTTACGCCGTCACGGCCACAGGGCAAAGACATTTGTGCTGCAGAGTACCTGTGCAGGTAGGTAGTAGTAGAGGATAAGAGGTACACTGTACGTTTAGAATGTGACTCTGATAGGTTGCAGGTGCGGTACGATTGCGGTGGTTGCAAAAGCACGCACGCGTCTTCGCACTACGCTCACCTAGTGCAATACTAGATTGAGCAAGCCCCTGATTTTGTTTCGGCCAGTGCTCCATGCCTCCATTGAGTAAGGTAAATTGGTAACCAAAGCAACTGTTAGAGCTTAACTGACCTCACACCATTCGTTCATGCTCTGGGGCTCCCTGCATACTTGATGCTGCTTGATTGATGACATCGATCCGGTAGCAACGATAAGCCCTCTTTAGTATGTATAGAGTATTTAATATAGACAAAAATAATTAATTACACAGATTGTATTTTAATTCAGAAACAAATTTTTTTTATGCCTAATTAGTCCATGATTTCACAATGTGGTGCTACAGTAAACGTTTGCTAATGACAAATTCATTAGTCTTAAAAAATCGTCTCGTGATTTATAAGCGAGTTATGTAATTAGATTTTTTATTAGTATGTGAAAAACCCTTCTGACATTTCGTAGAACATCCGATGTGATATGCAAAAAACTTTACATCTTGGATTTAAATAGTCCTTAAGTATGCTAACGGGAATGTAATAACAGAGTAAGAAAGTAGCTTTTATTTTAGAGAAACTAGAGGAGAAACCCGCTCGTTGCTGCAGGATTTTCTTAAGAATAAAATTATCCCAATATCACGTGTAAGAGATATGACGAGACAAGCTAACAGAAAAAAAACAAATAAAATACCTATAGAATTCTATTATATCAAATTAGTGATAATATGAAAGCTAAACAAAGTACAGTGAGAATGTCTTGTATGTTGCAGACCAAAAATAGTAATTCCGTATCATTGAAAGCTATATAGCATTTATTGAAGGATGATGTGCCAGTTAGTGAGGTATGACACGTGGATAGTTTGTACATTAAGATTAATAATATAGACATATAGTGGACTTTATTTTTATAAGAAATATAGATGCCTCAGTTATTTTGTTCCTTCTCTTCGACTTCAGATTAGCTAGCTGAAATATATAGATGAACACGACACCACTTTGCATCGTGTTGTCGTCGTCAACCTAAAGCAGGTAGAGAAATGTCGTTACTGCGTTTGAATAATGACAAAGAGTACTCTGTTGTTCATTCAGGGCCGCATGTGCCTGTCTTTGTCACACATTGCTTTGCACCCGCCCCCTCCATGATCGATCCACGCACCGGCCGATCGATCGTTCGCAATGCGCGTACATAAATGAGGGAACACCAGTGCTGGCGAACTTTAACAATAGGCAAAGTGGCAGTCACCAACTTGAGGAGCGTGCAACCGAAGCATGTCCTACAGTCCTACTCTTCATGGAATATAATGATGATCATGCGCCAAGTTGGCAGCATTTGTTGTTTCATGCGTCCTGCCAGGGTACGTAATGTGAAAATTGACATGCTCATCTCCATTATCTGCATGCCATGGTATTGTATCGTGCAGGCCATCGGCCGGGAGGCCCGGGCGCTGTACAACCTGGGACAGGCGGAGGGGCTCACCATCTGGTCACCGAACGTGAACATCTTCCGGGACCCACGGTGGGGCCGCGGGCAGGAGACCCCCGGCGAGGACCCGGCCGTGGCTAGCAAGTACGCGGTGGCCTTCGTGAGGGGCATCCAGGGCAGCACCCCCGCCGGCGCCGGCGCGGCGCCGGCGCCGCTGCAGGCCTCCGCCTGCTGCAAGCACGCCACGGCCTACGACCTCGAGGACTGGGACGGCGTGGCGCGCTACGACTTCGACGCCCGGGTCACGTTGCAGGACCTGGCCGACACCTTCAACCCGCCGTTCCAGAGCTGCGTCGTCGACGGCAAGGCCAGCTGCGTCATGTGCGCCTACACGGGGATCAACGGCGTCCCCGCCTGCGCCAGCTCCGACCTGCTCACCAAGACCTTCCGGGACGCCTGGGGCCTCGACGGCTATGTGTCGTCGGACTGCGACGCCGTGGCCATCATGCACGACGCGCAGCGGTTCGTGCCCACGCCGGAGGACACCGTCGCCGTCGCGCTCAAGGCTGGTATAATTAAGTTTACTAGTAGTAGTAGTAGTAATGTTGAATCACACTTTTGCATAATAATAATGTTGCGGATGAGATGAGATATGCTTGCCAGTTGCCACCTAATACTCGATCGTCTTTTACAGTGCGAGACAACACTGCACTAATATGACTTGGCTTATCTTATAATTTCATTCAGGACTGGACCTGAACTGCGGGACCTACACCCAGGAGCACGGCATGGCCGCGATCCAGCAGGGGAAGATGACGGAGAAGGACGTGGACAATGCCCTCACTAACCTCTTCGCCGTGCGGATGCGGCTGGGCCACTTCGACGGCGACCCGCGCGGCAGCGCGCTGTACGGCCGCCTTGGCGCCGCGGACGTCTGCACCGCTGACCACAAGAGCCTCGCCCTGGAGGCGGCGCAGGACGGTATCGTCCTTCTCAAGAACGACGCGGGCATCCTCCCGCTCGACCGGTCCGCGGTGGCCTCCGCGGCCGTGATCGGGCACAACGCCAACGACCCGCTCGTGCTAAGCGGAAACTACTTCGGCCCCGCATGCGAGACCACCACGCCACTCGAGGGGCTCCAGAGCTATGTGAGGAGCGTGAGGTTCTTGTCCGGGTGCGGCTCGGCGGCCTGCGGCGACGCCGCGATGGGCCAGGCGGCCGCGCTGGCGAGCTCGTCGGAGTATGTGTTCCTGTTCATGGGGCTCAACCAGGATCAGGAGAAGGAAGGGCTGGACAGGACGAGCCTGCTGCTCCCGGGCAAGCAGCAGAGCCTCATCACCGCCGTCGCCAGCGCGGCGAAGCGGCCGGTGATCCTTGTGCTGATCACGGGCGGGCCCGTGGACATCACGTTCGCGCAGTCGAACCCCAAGATCGGCGCTATCTTGTGGGCGGGTTACCCAGGCCAGGCAGGAGGGCTTGCCATCGCCAGAGTCCTCTTCGGCGACCACAACCCCAGCGGCAGGCTGCCCGTGACGTGGTACCCGGAGGAGTTCACGAAGGTGCCTATGACGGACATGCGAATGCGTGCCGATCCGGCCACCGGATACCCCGGCAGGAGCTACCGCTTCTACCGGGGCAAGACCATCTACAAGTTCGGATACGGCCTTAGCTACTCCAAATTCTCACGCCAGCTAGTTACCGGCGTCAGGAACCTGGCTCCTAGCATGAGCCTACTTGCCGGCCTGTCCGCGACGACCAAGGACGCCACAAGCTATTACCACGTTGATGACATCGGCACAGACGGGTGTGATCAGCTCAGGTTCCCGGCGGAGGTCGAGGTGCAGAACCATGGACCAATGGACGGCAAGCACTCGGTGCTCATGTTCCTCCGGTGGCCCAATGCGACGGATGGACGGCCGGTGAGGCAGCTGATCGGGTTCAGGAGCCAGCACATCAAGGCAGGGGAGAAGGCCAACGTCAGGTTTGACGTCAGCCCGTGCGAACACTTCAGCCGGGCGAAGGCGGACGGCAAGAAGGTGATCGACAGAGGGTCTCATTTCGTCATGGTCGGAAAGGAAGAGTTGGAGATCAGCTTTGAAGCCTGATGTAACAGGAAAAGGATTACAATTTTATAGGTGGCGCAGAGCAAGTTGGTAAGTTCAGAAATTCAGCACAGGAAACAAGAAGTTAAGTAATTTGTAATTCATTCATATAATTTCCTCATCAAAAAGTTGGGGCTTTTACATGTAAGTTATTAAGCATATTTATCTATCAAATGCAATCAAGTTTACTTGTAAAATCTAGTTCAATTATTATTGTAATTAGAACCATGGTGGTCCCTGATCTTTGGTTGAGTTGGATAAACTCGATTTGGGATGCTGCGCTGCCTGACTACTGTCACCAACAGTGGCGATGTGCCTTAGCAATAGTTATACTGGCTCCAAGTTTTGTTGTGCCAAGAACACCCTTAAACTGTAAGCAAATTGAAGAACAAGCAACAACAATTGGACAAGCAAACAGCGTACAAAACTTGTCCAAGGGATGAAATATGCAACCACAAATTTAAGGTTTTAGATCATAGTTTTAAATAACCGGCTATAATTGCCGCTATAGTCCACTATAGCCTTTTGAGGCAGGATGCCGCTATTTGGGTTCATGTATAATTTACCCTCTATATCCCGCTATAGTGCGATATAACTCCGCTAATAGTTATTTTAGAGATAAACCACTAAACACGTTATTCCGCTATTTAAAATCTTGTTTTAGATACAAAATAGACGGGTGGGCTGTCGCTGCACCCAGAAAAACGCAAAAGCCTGATGTCGACTGCCACGTGTCAGGGCAGCCCGCCCAGTCAGCATTCGAGTACGCGGTTACCGTGAGGCTTGCAGATAAAGCCCCATGGAGGATCTGACGCGAACTAGCGCAGAATCTGTTTGAGCAGCACCAAGTAAGGTCCACGAGGATCATACATATGGAGACATGCATGTTGCACGGCGAAGGCAAGGTCGGGGCATGTGACGGTGCCCAGGCCAAACTTTGGTAGGTTTTTGTGTCATCGACCAGTTTGCTGTCTTGAGCAGGGAGCTTTCCCTTGATGTCGATGAGAGTGACTGCCGACTTGTGGTTCGTCATGCCGGCATGCTCGAGAATGTCCTCAGTGTATCGCTGCTGCGACAACTAGAAGCCTGCAGCTGTGCGCTTGACGTCGATGCCGAGGAAGAAACGGAGCTCACCGAAATCCTGGACATTGAATTTAGTCCATAATCGATGAACCACCTGCCGCAGTACGGGCTTGTTTGTCACACCCAATTTTAAGGATAAAATAGGATGTATAAACTTATGTGCACCCAGAGATCAGTCACACACATAAGCCAACAAATTACATAAATTGTATCATAACCAATGTTTATTACATAGCGAATAATATCAAAGTCATTACACAGCGGAAAATAAAGATAACTCTCGCGGTAGCTCCATAGCATAGGGACGTCGACTAGTGAAGCATAAGTCTAGTAGTCATCTGGGTAGTCCTCATCATTATCACCATCTGTTACCCATCCGGGATTTTTAACCAAGTAATGAAAAATAAATAAGCGCAAGTACGTGTCGTACTCAACAAGACTAACATGGGTTCATGAGGCTCAAAAGGTTGACACGGGTTTGACAGCAGATTGCTTTTAATTAATCTCCTTTTATTGAGTTGGATAGCAACAAGTGAATAAGCCCATTCTCATGATCATAGTAAACATAATTAATGAGTAGCAATAAATAGATTACCAACAAGTAAACATCACTCCAAGAAGATAACTACTCCGTGAGTTTTTCGGGCCACTCGTAACCATGAGCGCGGCTAGTATACCAGTTTTACACTCTGCAGAGGTTGTACACTTTCACTATGAGCCATGATTCCCAGTTGCTCGGGTTAATTACTCGCATAACACTACCAAGGTGAGAGAGCAGGGTTTCATTATGAAGTCTTTTAAAGTACTCCGTCTAACAAGTTAGGGCCGCTAGGGACCTGGCAAGCAAATGTAGGGCCCTCCTTCGTCGTGGCACAAGGTCACGCAGATTATACACATTCGGACAGAAGCCGCACCACACCCGAGTCGGCAGGCTCCATCACGCCTTTCGTTAACCTCTAACAAGCTAAAAAAATGCTCATACTTAACTAAAACCAGAGCCATGTAGCCCTCACTGTAAGTTCCAGCTTTTACTGACAGATCATTACCATGGGTGAAGGATTTAGAGCATCACAAAAACTATGCTCTAATCCCCTAGTTCCATGTTGCTAAAAGGCATCTTTTAATCTTATTGCATAATCAAGTTTACATGATCATGACCCCAATAGCGCACTACCATCAATTACCATATGCATAATCCCATAGGTTACAAGGAACAGGGTAACAATACTAGGAAGTAACTATGGATAACAAGGTAAACATATGCACATGTAATTAATTATTTGGTGAATAGGATGATAAGGATGGTCCATACTAATACTTGTCTTGATCAGCAAACTCCTGGTGATCCGGGTCATCGAAGTACTGATCTTGATCACCCACGTAAGGCTCACTGTCTATACTCGATCATCCAATCACCACACAAACATCGGCAATCATACACGAAGCAAACAAGACAAAATAATTAGAACAGTACATCAACAGAATAAAAATAGTTTGAAATTGATATAAAACTATTCTACTCGTTCCAACCATCACATCGATATAAAGATCACTGAAAATAGATTTAAAATGTAAGAGATATGATTTTTCGAAGATTTATAATAGATAAATAATGCATTAAATATAATCTCGAATTTTAAAAGTTGAAAATATAAACAAAGTGGTACCATCAGATAGATCTTTAAATTACAAATCCAACGCAATTTGAATCGTTCGAATCGGAGTTAAAACGAAGAAATTATGGTCAAAACAGTAATAGTGGCAATTCTGTAAATAGCAGAAAACATGTTTTTCTAGTTACCGAGAGAAAATACGTTTTCTAAACCGAAAGGCGTAAACCAGAGAATGCACCAAGAGACTGCGGGTTTATCATTAAAAAGGGCATGGGCTTTTCTGCAAAAGCGCCGGCCGAAAGGGTATGGGGAAATGGGGTCCGTCCGATTTAAAATCGACGGCCCAGATTGGATCAGGTGGGTGGCCGGCGGCGGCTTTGTTTGCGCGGGGCGAGGGCGGGTGCTGCTACTAGGGTTCGTGGAGTCGGCAGGGGTTCGCTGGGGCTTATATAGTCCCGAGGTGAGGGGGATAGGGGAGCTGAGTTCGCCTCGAATATAAGAGATCGAATCGAGGGCGGCGAGCGACGAACTCGTTCTGTTCGTTCTCGCGTCGGTCTCTCTTGGGCAGCAGGAGGGGATGGAGGTGAGACGCTGACGCGTGGGGTCCACGCGGCAACGAGTCAAGGCTCTGGAACCCGGCTGTCAGCCTCGCAAGGGCGGCGAAGGAGGGCGCGGCTGCGGTGCTCTGTTCTGGATGCCCAACGAAGAAGAAGGAAGGAGGAGGGGAAGGGACTGCCACACGGGCCCGGGTTGCCAGTGGCAGAGAGGAAGGAGGCCGCGGCTTTAGCTCTAGCTGGGCCGGCCTCGGCCTCGGGCCCAAGACGGTGGAGGGGTGAGGGGGAGGCAGAAGCAGCCGGCTAGGCCTTCGGGCCAAAATAGAGGAGAAGGGGGGGTTTATTTATGTTTTTCCTTTTCAAGATTTTAAAGGCTTTTTCAAACATAGTTTTAAATATTTATTTTGAATATTTTGAGAATTAAAACAGAAGTCAAGCATCACAATAAAAACGGTGCTCCAGCATGAATGCAACAAACATGTGAATGACCTACCATGATTTTTGTGAAAAATATCATTTTCCCTACATTTTAAATGAACAATAATTGTATAGTTAAATATATTTCTCTATAGTTGGATAATCAATTATTGCCATAAATAAATCAATTTTCAATATTTAAAAAGGATGTACATTTTTGGGTGTTACAATGTTGGAGCCGGTGAGCACCATGTCGTCAACATAAAGCAAGAGGTAGATGACATCGTGGCCGCGCCAAAGCATGAACAATGATGAATCGAAGCGAGTCGGAGTGAAGCCGAGGCTGACCACAAACGTGGTGAAGCGAATGAACCACGTGTGCGCGGTGCTTGTCGGAGCCCCTAGATCGATTTGTCAAGGAGGCAGATGGTGTTCTGGCGTTCCACATCAACGAACACAGTGGGCTGCTGACATAGCACACGTTCCTAAAGATACCCATGGAGGAATGCACTAGAGACATCCAGGTGGCATGTGGCCCACTGTTTAGAGGCAGCAATGGTGAGGACTGTCTAAATCATTATCGGCTTGATGACCGGCGTGAAGGTTTCCCCAAAATCAACACCAGCACGCTGCGTGAATCCACGCACCACCTAACGCACTCTGTAACGATCCAGAAATCCATCCGGGTGTAGTTTATGCTTGAAAACTCATTTACTGGAGACAATGTGGGCGCCTGCTGGACAGTTAACAAGTCGCCAGGTTCAATTGGCCTGGAGAGCGCAAAATTCTTGGCCCATGCCGTGGTGCCAGTTGGAATCATGAAGAGCGACGCATACCGATGATGGAAGAGGGGAATTTGGCGTAGGGACTTTAGGATTGTCCGACTGAATAACGGCGAGCGCATAGCGCCATTGGCTTGACGATGCTAGCACGATCACGGGTCAGCATGGGGTAAAGGGGTGCTAGTGGAATCGGCTCTGGGGAGGCTGAAACCACGCGAGCGTCAGGTGAGGCAGACACCGGAGGAGACGGGGCAGCAGAAACAGGCATCGTGTCATACGGAGTAGCGGACTGAATCTGAGGCTGCGACGATGATGGAGGTGAGGCAGAAGGTGCTTGGGTGCGAGAAGTGGCACTACGCAGAGCCGGGGAGGCCTGTAGTGGTGTCTGAAAGACGAAAGTCTCTATTGCCGGATGATGAACAGTGACCGAAGGTGTGCTTTGTTCAGACGCAATAGATTGAAATGGGAATGTGTGCTCATCAAAAGTGACATGGTAGGAGGTAATCACGCGACGCGAGGCAAGATCAAAACAACGATACCCATGGTGATCATTGGGGTAACCAAGGAAAACGCACGCTGCGGATCGCGCTGCGAGTTTGTGTGGGGTTGTGGCTGCTTGGTTGGGAAAACATAGACATCAAAGACCCAAAGATGATCTAGAGATGGTGGCAGTGTTCGCCTAAACGGCCATTTAGTCCATTTAAACACCCGTTTAAACGGTAAACAGAAGCCACCCGTGTCGTTTAGGCCCTAAGCGGTGAATTAAACGGTTGGGCCGTTTAAACCCGTTTAATCCCGTCTAAATTGTCTAAACAAAATCGCATTAAACATGATTAAATAAGGTAAACAACCATTTATCCATAATTTAGTCAATTAGAGGACTACGACTATCACTATCACAAATAACACGAAACTAACTAATATTGCAATTATATGAAGTGTTGTGGGATTTAGATTTCTTACAAAAAGATTATTTGGTAGAATATTTGAATTTTACATGTGTAAATATGTAAGGTTTCTAACATATTTAATTTTTACATATACAAATATGTATGTTTTATTATTATTTTATAAAACTGTTTAAACCGTTTAACTCCGTTTAAACACTGTTAAAACGGTCTAAACATTAAACAGAAGGTGACCGACTATTTACTGTTTAGCGTTTAGGATAACATTGGATGGTGGAGCACCAAGCCGCCGTTGGGATGGAGTTTGATCACCACTGGCCTAACAAGGACGACGATTAAGAAGATAAGTGGCTTTAGAAAGCGCTTTGGCCTAGAATTCAGAGGGCATCCCTGCGTGCAGAAGGAGACTGTGAATGCAGGCGTTCAGGGTACGGAGCACACTCTGCAGTGTCGTTTTGGGGCAGTGTATGAGCAGCTAAGGGTGCGTTTAGTTGAGAAATTTTGGGAAGTTTTGTAACTGTAGCACTTTCGTTTGTATTTGATAACTTTTGTCCAATCATGGCCCAAATAGACTCAAAAGATTCATCTCGACCTAGGCAGGCAAAAAGTACAAACATGCAACATTTGCTACTTCATTTGGTGCTTCATACAGACGAAAAGTACAATTGATGTGATGGGGAGAGAGAAGGAAAATTTCCTGACTAAACGGGGCCTAAGGCGAAAAGCAACGCCATGAGCAGAAAGGTGTGTGCAGAGAGCGTGATTATCAAACTTTTTGCGATTGTCTGATTGAAAAGAAATCAGAGATAACTGCAGAGAGCGTGATTATCAAACTTTTTGCGATTGTCTGATTGAAAAGAAATCAGAGATAACTGCAACTGTGTACGCACGTACTCCCTCCGTTCCGAAATGTAGGTCGTTTTCGGTTTTTGTGCCATAAGTTTGACTCGATTTGTACAAAATACGTACAACATTTATATTTTCAAATAAATTTATTAAAAAACTAGATTCAAAGATCTTTCTAATGATACTAATTATGTATTATAAATGTTAGTATTTTTAAATATATAATTACTGGTAGTCATTATTTGAGAAGCGCAAACGACAGATATTTTGGAATGGAGAGAGTATGCATGTAAACTGATCAGACATGCAAGAACATCAGACTTGGAACGCAGGGGGAATGTCTGTCTAAATGTAATGAGTTAAGTCATCAATCAAAACAAGATAATATTTGAACACAGAACAGCTCAAAATAGTAGAGGTCCAGACATCAGCTTGTATAATTTGAAAAGGTACATATATAACTGACAAAGTTTGACGAAAGGAATGGAAGATGAGCATGCTTACTAAGCTGACGACAGACATGTGACAAAGGCTTGGTACAACTAAATTCAAGATGGTTCAAGGCTTGATGAAGAACACGACGCCGTAGGTGGCCCAGCCGCAGATACCACATTACAGCAGATGGAGCAATGACGAGGAGGGTAACTGGCGAGGAGAACTGTGTCAGTGGGAACAAGGCACCGCCGCTATCACAACTACAAAAAATAGGACCTTCTACAATGTTTTCCCCACGACAACAAAGTAATTTGTCGTTAAATCATTCGGTTTATGACGTTTTACTCGTTCCAATGATATGTAGCGACAAAAAAAATGTTCGGGATTGATACCAAACAGAGTTCGTCATAAACTAAATTTCTCTTATATGTGACAATCAATAATGTGTCGTAACAAAGCGATCAATAAAGGTCACAAAACAATAACATTTTTGGATCATGGTGACTTTATTTACATTCTTTTTAGAACAAGTCTAACTTCTCTTTGTTTATCGACATCTGAATTCTGTATTTTTACAAATTTTGATGTGGTCCAGTAGCAATGGCTGCCCATGAAGAAAGAAAAGAACATAAAAAAAGTTTCAACCAAGGCGCTTGAACATGAGACCTCTTATATAGTTCAAGTAACTCTACCACTAAATAGAATAAAAAAATCATTGAATGAAAGTGACTTTCAAATATATTTCGTACAAACATTTACAAGTGACATGCATCTTCTGTTCAATTAACGCTATAGTCTGTTAGGAACAAAGTCCTTCTGATTTTATTGAGCTGCTTGTCAACACAAAATGTTAGTTTTTAAGGAAAAGATAACAACACTAAGAAAAACTCCAATAATCTCTCTAAATCATTCATAATTATTAGGAATAGAAATTCTGATAGAAAAACACTCTCCAATAGGCTCTTTAATTGGTTATCCAAATATAGCTATCCTCAATTTGGGATTTTTGGCTAGCCAAAGATATATAGCGAGAATGACTCTATAGAGTACGCAGGATATATAGAGAAGCTATTAGAGAGTGATAAGAT
The DNA here is from genome assembly GCA_038502445.1 of Eremochloa ophiuroides. NCBI lineage: Eukaryota > Viridiplantae > Streptophyta > Magnoliopsida > Poales > Poaceae > Eremochloa > Eremochloa ophiuroides. Next base: position 37,768,993 of record JAHLJS010000007.1, on the reverse strand, counting down.
TTAGAAAGCAATTTTTATATAAATGACTCTCTAAATAATAATTTAGAGGGTGAAATTTAAAGAGACTCTTAAAGATGCTATGACTATGGTGTCAATAGTTTTTTTATAAACTATGTTGCTAAGATTCCAAAGCTCATTTAGAGAGCGAAATTTGAAGGGACTCTTAAAATGCTCTAACTATGGTGTCAATAGCTTTTTTTTTTAACTACCGCACTAAGATTCGAATAGCTTTTGAGCAAAAAAAAATTTAACTGAACGACTATTTTTTTATTCATATAGCATTTGTCTTCACATCATGGTTAACTCTAAATTCGTCAGTACAATATGTATCCCCAAATCCTTCATCCCCATCTGACCCAAGCGAATTTTTTTAAATAATATTTTTTTAATAATTAATTGTAAATGTAGTATTTGGATTCGAAAAATTACAAAAATAGCATCCTGTCGGCCAGCCAGGGGCCGACAGGGGACCTGTCAGCCATCCAAAAGCCGATAGGCTTACGTGTCAGCTGCCAGGCAGCCGACAAGCGTCGGCAGCCGCTGTCGGCGTCGATAGCAGGCCTGTCGCTACTGGATGGCCGACAGGTCCAGTCGGCTGGCGGGCTGCCGATAGGCCTGTTGGCTTACCATAAGTCGACAGGCCACATTTCATGTGCTTTTTTATTTTGATGTTCATTTTCACATTTTTTCTGTATTCATTACACGGTTCGATTCGAAAACTTGCTCCCATATTTGAAGACTGTTCTACAAATGAAGTGTGTTGCAAACTACGAGAAATAGAATTAAAACAACACTTGTTCATTTTAAAAGAATAACCCAGTGATACATGAAATGAGCGGTGCGTGGCATGTGTGATACTCTAGGTTGTACCAAACCTAATCCTAATATACCTTAGGGAAAGTGAACACAACGGTGGTTTGCAATGGCATGTGTGTGTGACTCTGGTAAGAGGCCACAAACTATTGTAAAGATGCCTTAGGGAATTTAACTTGTTGGGTCTATTACATTGTTCTACTAGGTGCAGCGTGGTTGTTTGCCCTTGTTGTCGCGCCGTGAAGACGGTTCCGCTGCATCTCTCTTGTTCTTGAGTACTGCCTCTCGAGCTTTAAGCTCTTCCTCTTTACGCTTGATGATTGCTTCACGCAAGCTTAACTCCTCCCTCCTCCTAGTAAGATCTTCCTCCTTACCTTTGAGACGGATCGGATTGGCCCAGATCCGTCGCTCTTTGTCCTCCCTGATTTTGCGGTTAACCTCATGAGCCTCATTCATCCTCAGAAGATATTGAGCTTTGTCTTCAAGCTCCTTCGGGCGCCTCTGTGGCCATGCGGGCATCTCCCGATCCACCCATTGGATCCACTTGCAAGACTACATGTGTGGATGTAAATGATCAAATTGTGTATAGTTTACAAGAAACGAAAGAAGAAGTTGTTGATAGTACCATAAAGTTATCGTCCAGATCTGGGCACCCAAAGTACCTACACCCATAGTGTCGGTCCAATTCCATCCACACGCAAAACCTAGTCACAAACCCATAACGACACTTTGGCCGCTCACGCCACGATGGTACCTGAGTTAGGTCAGTTGTCCATGACGACATTGTAGTTGAATGAGGAGGGTTTGGAGAAGAAAATGCGTGGTATGCTAACTCGTCGGATGTCTTTAAATAGGTTAGGCATGGAGTAAAGCAGTAATCATAGACCCCAGTCTTTTCAGACTTAGTCCTTTTATAGGTTTTATAGAGTTTGTTTTTCGCAATAGTGCATATGCCCTAGCCTTTTAAGTGCTTGGTAGAACATAAATAATTGCGAGTAGCCTGTTCCTCACCTCAGATCATACAGCGAGTAGCCATTTTAGTGTATTGGCAAATCAAGAGTAGCCTGTTCAATCAGTCAGAGTTAACAGCGACTAGTCTTTTCAGTGATTCAGAGGGCTTGCGAATAGGCTTTTCAGTGCATAGCCTTTTCAGTGAGTTCTCAATTCAATTCATGATCTCTTCAGTGATTGCGACTGCACAGTGACTAGCCTTTTCAGTGACTTTGGCAGACCGAGAATCTAGCCTTTTCAGTGATTCAGAGGGCTTGCGAATAGGCTTTTCAGTACATAGCCTTTTCAGCGAGTTGTCAATTCAATTCATGGCCTCTTCAGTGATTGCGATTGCACAGTGACTAGCCTTTTCAGTAACTTTGGCAGACCGAGAATCTATCCTTTTCAGTGATTCATAGGGCTTGCGAATAGGCTTTTCAGTGCATACCCTTTTCAGCGAGTTGTCAATTTAATTCATGGCCTCTTCAGTGATTGCGGCTGCACAGTGACTAGCCTTTTCAGTGACTTTGGCAGACCGAGAATCTAGCCTTTTCAGAGTACTTCAAAGTGTTGTGCTCAATTAACCCTGCATTAATTCAGTTCTATTCAAACGCAATGTCACCCCTCGGCTGCCTCTATAAATATGGGACGGTGCTAGGGGAACATCACCAGCAATACAAGATGTCTGAACTAAAGAAATGGGGGTTTGGGGTTGGGAAGCTCAAGGGCACGGTGGAGAGCAAGGGCCCACCAATAATATGGGATGATGGGGGTAGTCTTGGTCCGATGAGTTCGATGAACCCATCGACAGGTTTCCAGAAGAGAGCAAGAGTGATTATGGTCCACAAAGACCTCTGAGTGAGTACGTGAAGAAGGATAAAGAAGTGTGGCCGAAGTGCAAGCATGGTGAGGACTACCTTGTGCAGATGTACACCAAGGGCGGGATACACGGGGCCCGACGATTCTTCTAGTGTCCCTATGCATATGTAGTGTTTTATTGTCTTTTTTCAGTAATGTATTTCGCAACATAAAAGAATGTTAACAAATCTATTCATCGCAGACCTCGTGGGCAGAAGACAGTTGCGGGTTCACTAAGTGGGTGGACCCTCTACCTATTACCCCACATTTGGAGTACATCTGGTACCTGCAGGACCGTATCGGCTCGCTCGGTCCAAGCTACAGCTCCAGCCATAACAAGGAGGAAGATGAGGAAGGAGGCAACAGTGGGGCCACATCGCAGGAGCCAATATGCACAGACCCGTACTGCCGTTGCCCTCATCACAAGAACACTGGCACTCCGCCGAAATCGCCACCGCCACCACCTCCGTCAATGGGCGGTTACTATGGGGAAGGTGCCACTCAGCTCAATATGTGACAGCATTACTAGTAGGCTGTCCGATTGTCCGTCTACATGTGTGGTGCATGTTTCAATTATCTAAGGCATGTTAGGTCTAGTGCAGAGTCTTAGCCCTTATTTGGTTCAGATTCTCACATGCCATTTCATGTATTCGTTGTATGTTTTAATTTGCAAAGGCATGTTAGGGTCCACACGTGCCTTTTTATGTGTTGTGCTTGTTCGTATCGTTTCGTAATAAGTTCGAGAAGACAATAAATGTCTGTAATTCGAGCGTACTGGAGCGTTGCCTCCATTTAATGCAATGGAAAGCACAAATATGATTGGACACAACAGTAATGCATTAGTACGTAACATTCATAGAAACTTATGATCATACATGCATGCGCCCTCAATCTGCATGACGCCCACGCTTAGGGCCCTGGCGACGAAGCTGCTCCGTAGGAAAAGTGAACTGCTGTGAAGGGCGACGCTGGCGTGGTAGCAGGGTCGGGTCTACAGGCTGCGACAGCTACGTCGGCTGGGTCGGCAGCAGTGCACCAAAAAGCTGTGAGGGGCCGGCCTCATCCGGACGACTCGGCTGAGTACCGCCTATGTCAAAGCTCCTGAAGCTGCTCGTCCCCTCTGTGTACTCACTGGCAGAAGGAAGTGTCTCTACACAAACCAAAGTGTGGTCATGTCACGCATGCGGTGCACGTAATATATAAATGTATTAAATAAATGGCCATGAAGAGGTACCTAAGTGCGTGGGACGAGAACGTGGTACGGAGCCCGCTCCGGGAGGCACGGGAGTACCTGCAGGCAGGCCCTGGTCATCGTGCCCAACGACGTCCGTGGTGTATTGACACGATGCTCGACGTACGCCCGCCAAGCACCGTTGCCCTTGTCGTCGAAGGGCGGCCACCAACTCGAGCCTACCAACCTGTGGAGGGTTCTGCTCGTACCGCTGCGCGTACGACAGAAGCTCCTGGCTAACGTCCGTGCATATATCTGTCTGCAAACCAGTCATATATCGTTTGAGATATTGTTGTTAGTCATTATCAAAGTCATAATAACAACGAAATTAATTAAAAAAATTATCGTTACCAGTGCATGAAACGCAGCTGGTGGCTCCATCGCGAAGGTGTCCGTGATCTCTGCTTCGTGTGGCTCGGCCTCCACTGGCACTGGGAAGCAACGAATGTGCGTAGCTCCGTACAACCAACGCAAGTACTAGGGGTAGCCGGCCTCCTCGAAAGGCCCACCTAGGTCGTGCACGTCGGTCACCGCCTCTGCCCACGCGGCCACCGAGGGCGCCACCCTGTCCACCCAAGACTTTTCGAACGCTATCCCTTGGCCTTTCCGACTCCACCAGCAAAACAAGAAATAATAAATAAAGTTGTCGAACCAAAACGAATAGATGACATTAATAGAACACATACCCGTGGGACGCGTCAAGCTGAAGCCGAGGAAGAGGGAACACCTGCGCGCGGCCAAACTGACGAGCCACACGGTCCGGACAGTAAACTCTGAAAGTAACTAGATCGGACGACATTCCTACTCCTATCGTTAAAATTATACTGTCAGTTGCACCTAACAAGAAACTAATTACATAAATAATACAACTAGAAATAAAAATTCCTAACTCAAATAACCCTAAATCAAACAAACAAGTACTACTAAACAAATAAAAAAATAGTCCTAAAAGTAAACTAACACTAACTACATAAATAAACTAATAATAACTAAATAAATAAATTAACAGTAACTATTCCTAAAAATACTAATAAATAAACCTAATAAATAAACTAATCCTAAATAACTAAATAAAGTAACCCTAACTACCTAAATCAACTAACCCTAACACTAACTACATAAATAAACTAATACTAACTATATAAATAAACTAACACTAACTACATAAATAAACTAATAGTAACTATTCCTAAAATTCTAATAAATAAACTAACCCGAAAAACTAAATAAACTAACCCTAACTAGCTAAATCAACTAAGCTAACCCTAAATAAACAACTAAAAAAACTAACCTAACCCCAACTAACCCTAATAAAAAAAACTAAATAACCCTAAAACCATATACGGTATAATAATCTACAACTAAAAGTTACCCTAATCGAATCTACAGCTATAAATAACCCTAAACTAATCTACAATTAAAACGAATCATAAACTAATCTACGACTAAAAATAACCCTAAACGAATCTACATCTCAAACTAACCCTAAACTAATCTACAATTAAAACTCACTCTAACTCTAAACTAATTTACAACTTAAACTAAATCTAACCCTAACCCTAAAACTAAATATACTAACTAAATCTAATTAACCCTAAAATAAATCTACATAAATAACTAATTTAATCTAAACTAAATAACTAAACTAATCAAATTTCTAAAGTAAAAAATAACAGAAACAAAAAACAGAAAAAAACACTTACCGACGACTGGAGGCGCAGACCGCGGTGGCGAGAGTCGTCCGGGGCCTCCGCGCCCGCGCGGGGAGGCTGGAGGGCGGCGGCGGGGGGCCCTCCGCCGGATCCGGTGGCTAGGGGCGGCGGACGGCGGCCGGAGTGGCGGGACGGCAGACGGCGGCGGCGAGCGCGCGGTGAGAGAGAGAGCGCGGCGTCGGGAGGAAAGAGACGGCCGCGGTTTGTATCGGCCGCCGAGAGAGAGCGCGGCGTCGGGAGGAAGGAGACGGCCACGGTTTGTATAGGGACCTGTCGGCTCCTTGGTGACCAACAGGCCCCTATTGGGGCGCCAGCGGCCGACAGGCCTATCGGCCTGACAGGTCCAACATCTCTGGCTCGGCCTGGTGGCGTGGGAGACTAGTCGGCTGTGGAGTGGCCGATAGAGATTTGTCGGCTCCTCAACGGCCGACAGGTCCCTAATCGGCTCTCCAGCGGCCAACAGGATGCTGTTTTTGTAATTTTTCAAATCCAAGTACTAGATTTACAATTAATCATTAAAAAATATTATTTAAAAAAATTCGACCCAAGCCACGCAGGGACCGGGATTGGGTGAGTTTGCTCAACGTAACTTTACTATGCGTATTCACCGTTCAAATCAGATCTAAGGGCTACCAGCCTTTATAGACTTAGATTTGCTCTTTCACTTTTGGAGAAGCCTGGATGATGTTGGGGATTATTTTTACTTTTAATATACTTTTCATAGATATTTTAAAAATAACTAGACTAAAAAAGATTTTGTAAATCTTTTTTTTTGTCGCGCTAACGCATTTAGAATGACCAAATAACATCGTCACGCCATATGTATTGGCGTGATAACATATACGAATTTTAAACGACATGACAATACTGTTCTACCACGTCATCAGGAATAGCGTGACAAGACCATTTTTAAAAAAATCATAACTCTTCCGTACGATATTAAATGAAGACAATTTTTGTATGAAATATATAACCCTCGACGAGATCTACAACGTTTCAGTTTTAAGTTTTTTGATTTGAGAGGATGTTAAGATGTTAAACAAACAATATAAACTTTCAACACCATAATTATCGTGTACCAGTGCTTGACGTATTAGAGAAATAAAATCCATTTTATTTGTAGTCAAACGAAGACACTTTTTCTTTGACCTCAAACAAAAAGGATTTTATTTCTCTAATACATGAAGCACTTGTACGCGATAATTATAATACTGAAAGTTTATATTATTTTTTTGAGCATCTTAACATTCTCGAATGAAAAACTTCAAACTAGAAATTTATAGATCTCGTCGAGAGCTATGGTTTTCATATAAAAATCGTTTTCATTCAATATCGTACGTAGGAGTTATGATTTTTTGAAAATTAGGTCTTATTATGTCACTCCCGGTTGTGTGACGGGGCAATACTGTCACGTCAAAGGAGGTAGCATGACAAGATTTTTCACGTTAAAAAATATCATCTAACGTCCTTACATGCTGCTGCACCAATGTATGTGGCACGATAATATTATTTAGTCGCGCCAGCGGCATTAGTTAGACAAAACGGAGTAGATTTAGAAATAACTCCGGCTACATATAAAATATCTATTAACAATAGATTAAAAATAAAACCTAAATGCTAGTCTACGCGCGTGCACGCGGACGAGCTTCAGCGCGCCCACCTCGACCGCCGTCCGTCCGCGCTCGGGGTTCGTCTTCGCCGTTGGATTCGCGCCCACGCCCGTGCGTCTTCTTCCTCGCCCGCGCGGCCGCGCCCACGCCCGACCATGGTGGAGGAGCTCGAAGCCGGTGATGGCGCAACTCCGGCGAGCGCCCACCCCTTCTTCCTCAACTCCGGCGGCCTTAGAAGGGGCCGGCCGGGAGGGAGGAAGGCTGGCCAGGCGGTGGGGATGGAGGCGGGCGGCTTCGGGGTCCTGGCGGCGGTGGAGGTGGCCGGGAAGGTCGGGGCGGGGGCGCCATGGTCGGACTTGAATGGAGCTCGTCGGAGTTTGTCATGGCCGCACGTGGGAGAGGGCGACGGGGAGGGGGAAGGGGAAGGAGGAGGTTGCCGCCGGCGGTAGGGTCTCGTCGGAGCTCCGATGAGGCCCTAGCTCGCCGGAGCTCCGGCGAAACCCTACCGCCGGCGGCGGGGCGGTAGCCGCCGGGGCGGTGGGAGGTGGGGGAGGCGGGGGCACTCATCGTCGCCGTCGCTGGAGGTCGCGGCTTAGTCGAGTTGTCATCGTCGCCGTTGCTGGAGGCCGCCTGCGCATCGGGAAGGGGGAAGAAGAGCACAGGCGAACAAGCGTGCAGCCATTTGGTCTCCGCCTGCGCGTGCGCGCGGTAGCAGTATCCAAAATAAAAATAATCCCTATCACCACCGAGACTTTTTTACGATGAAAAGGATTTAGAAACGTCGGTTGCACTTGGATCTCATTTGGACGATGGAACGTTGTGTCACCCAATCCCGGTCCGCCACGCAGACACAGACACACCCTTCGCCACCCCTCATCACACCTCCCGATTTGACGCACCACTGCAGCGGCGCCGCCCCCAGGACGCCGAGTCCCCTCGACGGCGGCTATCCAGGCGTCGCTCCCCCGGACCCCGGCTCCTCACTCGGCCCCCCCGTCAGGCAGAGCAACCACCAGATGCTGCGACTCCCTCGCTCTCATTCCAGAAGCCGCGATCCGGGCCACCTCCCCCCACTCTACGCGCCACATCGAAAGGTCGGAGAGCACCATGGCTCCTGGTCGGAAGTTGGCAGCAAGCAGACAGCAACCAACTACAGGTAAAGTCCTCAAATTTGATGAATTTTTCGAGTTACTTTTTAGAGTTTGGTCAGCATGTAGATAGGCCTTGAAGGGTTGTTTTTTTTTTTAAAAAAAAAAGAAAAAGATCAAAGACATTCCCCCGGCTTTATTGAAAACTTAAAGAGACCCAAAATCCGAAGAACTGGGGTTACCGGTTTAGAATCAGTCCAACCCAACAAAGGGCGCAAAAGGTTTGAAAACACTAATTCTAATACTTGACAAAGTCTAAAACAACGAGTAAACCAACTCCAAACTCTAACATGCAACACGAGAGCATTACTGGGGCAACAGCCCAACAACCAAAAGACCAGCAAAGTCTCACTAAGGCAACAACCACAGTAGTATTAGGCTGCTCTTGCCGAAAGCAGCGAGATGATCTCTTCAGCTTTGGGTTTCAGCTTCGGTTTGAGTAGTGGTTGCCACGCCTTGATCGTCATGAGGGTCTTGAAAATGATTGCAACCGGCGAGCTCACCACCTTCTTGTTGAAGACCAGCTCGTTCCTCGTCTTTCAAATGGACCATAATGCACCTGCACAAATGAAAACAGCAATTTGTTTGTTCACACCTCTACTATCGTTAATGATCTCCTTAAAAAAAAATTGCACAGCTGAAAGGCGCCTTGGGCCAGGCCGAATTATCGCGTAAGAATGCCCACAAAAAGATTGCAATAGGACATTGGAAAAGAATATGATCGGTTGTTTCCGAACACCCACAAACTTCACAATCGGGAGGACCAGACCATTTTTTCTGTTTTAGTTGGATTCTTGATTGAATTCTATCATGAGCCGCGATCCAAATGAATTTTCACTTTTAATGGAATGTTACACTTCTAGATTTTCATCATCTGAACATCTCTAATCCCCGTCTGTCATTAGTCTATACAACGATTTCAAGGAGTATTTCCCAGACTTTTCCAGTGCCCAAGTCACCTTATCTCTGCCTTCTGACAGAGTAACTGTACTTAATAGCTCTTGAAGATTAGCCTATTCCACAATTAGTTCCCCCACCAGCTGCCTCCTGAATTGAATATTCCACCTTCCCTCATAGTAAGCCTCACAGACCTCCAAATCAGGGTTATAAGAGATTTCGTATAGCTTGTGAAACCCAATTTTGAGAGCACAGTTGCTGATCCAAACATCTTTCCAAAACTGCGTTTGCTTTCCACTTTTTACCTCAATCACTCTTCTTTTCTGATACCAGTCTCTTAGGTCTACGAGGGATCTCCAAATTGTGATCCCCTCCTATTCTTAATCTGAAAAATGATTTTATCTCCCAGATATTTCCTCTAAGTATGGAGCAGCATAGACTGTCATCACCTCTCTCCAATTTATCAATCCATTTGACCATAAGACAAACATTCATAGCTCTAACATCAGTGAAGCCCAAACCTCCAAACTGTTTTGGACTGTCTAGGGCCCTCCACTTCACCATGTGGTATTTTCTTTTTTAATTGGTCCCCTGCCAAAAGAATCTAGATCTGATAGAATCAATTCTTTGATAGGCTAGAGATGTCTTCATGTTAGATCGTTGTCTTTATTTAGATCTGCATACAGGCATGTCAGAGATTGCTCTACTTCTGTTCCTAGAAATAGTGTGTTTTGTAGTATATGGAAGTCATTAGTATTTGTTGATTCGTCTATTTTTGCAATGATTAAAAATCATTTAACTGTTCCTGGTGCTTAATCAAATTTTTTTCTATTTCTAACTTATTTCTTTTTTGTGCATCTTGGTCTGTATCATATTTTAAGATATCACTTATGTGGCTTGTAGTCTGAATCTAACAGATACATCCTAATTTAGGATGAACAAGGCATCTTAATTCACATGGGTCCTAGCCTCCAGGAGCAATGTATTGTTCCTTGATGACAGTGGATGATCTTTGGATCAATTTTTCATCTTTTAGAAATTTTTTAAAGTTCGGCTTAGATAAATCAATCTTTGCTTGTGCTGACTGAATGCACCCTTTGCTGGATCAATAAGCTACCTGATGCTAATTTCAGATAACCTGCTGTAATCCTCTGCTATATAATTGCGGAACTTATGATAGCTGAAACTAGTGCTATTTTTCAGCAAAGAGGTTTTGAATTAACTCATGCATACAATAGCTTATTCATCTCGCTGTACAATTACTAATTGTCTGATGATGAGTATAATATTTTAAGCTTGTCTGAATGTTAGCTTATTGTTCTGTACAACACCTGTTCATCTATGCATTCTAAATAAGCTTACAGTAGATGCTACAGTATTCTACTAGGTGCTGAGAGCCTGAGATTCACTAGCTGTGTTAAATAAGTATGATTGGGAGGCAGCAACTTATATGGATCACCTTTAAAATTGGTAGCTTTATCAGCAGAAGCATTTTCTGCTTAGCATATGAAGACCATAGTATTGTGTAGTTTGAAAGAGACTTGCTATTTTAAGGCAGGAACAAATTTTTTTTTCTTTGCGGATATCTATATAATGGATCACCTTTAAAATTGATACCTATATCAGCATCAAGCATTTTCTGCTTAGCAGTATGAAGATTACAGTAGTGTGTACTTTGAAAGAAACTTGCTATCTTCACTGATGGATAGGATGTTCCCGTTATCAAGTGTGCTGCTAAGATGATTCTGTTAAGCTTACTGGTATATGTCTCAAAATAGAGACGGAGGTCACTAATTTTGAATTCTGCAGACTTGATCCTATCTCAGTTATAGCAAGCTAATTTTCTGAATGTGTGCACTGCTATTTCTCTGAAACAAAGACACTGAGCACTAGCTCACTCCCCTTCTAGCTATTTTTCTAAAACTAGTGTGCACGTTGGAATGTATCTACTTGTGTCCTTGACTGATTGTGTAGCCTAGAACTTCTTGGCATTGCCATTTTCTAAATATTGGTAAGCATTGAATGGGATTTTTCAAAGGAAATACTAAATATAAAAGGCATCCACATTATGGTTCAATAGATTATGGTATTCTGGGTGCAGAGCATCGGATAAAAATGAATCACCAGTCACTTAAAATATGGCCATGACTTGGAGCTTTCATGTGCTGACTTGGAACAAAATAATGGGTGTTCATGTGCTGACTTAAAATATGGGTGTTCTCGTAACAAAATAATTGGTTCTATGTGTTATGAAAGCTCATGCTTTTTGTCTATACAGCTACAGAGGAGATAACAGATATTGAAACAGAAAGGGCTCAAACCATAATGAGGAATAATAAAGTATTGCGGAGCCTTAGTATCACCACATTGGCTTCAATTGTCAACAGTTCGATTTCAAAGAATAAGGGCAGGGTTCGAGAATAATCTGATCTTTGTATGAACCTGAAGATATGGAGGAAACTGGAGATGCTGTGCTTGATGATGAGGTATATTTCAATCAAATTACTTTACCCTGCTTGATTCTGCATCTTCTTTTCCTGAAAATATTATATTCTTCATTTATTTATTCAATTTTCTGAAGAGAATCACCTATTAGGGTCCTGAAAATGGGAGGTCGTCAAATGACATTTCTGTTTCATTAATTCACCAGGACACACATGATAATTTCATATAAAAACTGAACCGGCTGGAGTTGTGCAAGTTAATGATCGCCTTAGCCTAGCATATTCCCACTTGTAGTGCTGCTAGTTTGCAAAAGGCATATGCTGGGGTAAAGACAATCATGCTGCTGGCTGCAACTTTTTTTGTCCTGTAATCTGGTCATAAAGATATCTTGTCAAATGTGAATGGAGTGCTATCTCCAAGTAATTTTGGAGGTATAACTCTGTCACTAGGTAGTGGTTTCTTTTGATACTCAGTCTGTTGGATGGGTGTTTAGTGCAACACAAAATGAAGACAAGTCTTTTCTGTAAACTACATGTGAATGTTGCTGGGTGCACTTTGAGGTAAAATGTTTCCAAGAAATTTTGCTTGGACAGCACTAGTGTAGTAAACTTTTATCAGATAGTCAGATCCTTTAGTATCTTGTGCTGCTTATTGATATCTGTGAGGACCCTGATCGGTCCCTACTACTATGTCCTCATATGGCATTCACTAATTGCGTTTCAAGAAAAGTTAACTCTCTTTTGCTTGCTTTTGAACTTATGCACTTTCTTTTGGATTTATTTGGGCATGTTACTCATTTATGCTCTAATGCAATAATTTGGAAATTTTTCCTTGTATTATGCAGGCCATGCAGAGGAACATTTTGGCAAAGAACACCATCCGGAGTACTGCAGCGACAAGAGGTTCAAAGAGAGTCTCCATGCCACCTGTTGGACAAGAGCAACCCACTAGAATGACTAGGCAGAGGACAAGGGATTTCAGTAATTGCGTTTCAAGAAAAGTTAACTCTCTTTTGCTTGCTTTTGAACTAATGTACATTCTTTTAGATTTTTTTGGACATGTTACTCATTTATGCTCTAATACGATAATTTGGATATTTTTCCTTGTATTATGCAGGCCATGCAGAGGAACATTTTGGCAAATAACACCATCCGGAGTACTGCAGGGACAAGATGTTCAAAGAGAGTCTCCATGCCACCTGTTGGACAAGAGCAACCCACTAGAATGACTAGGCAGAGGACAAGGGAGCTATCAACCGAGGATGGTATCCATGGTGCAACTACAAATGCACAAGGAGATGCATTGCTTGCTGTTAACTGTTCTGCACAAGATGATGAGCAGATTCAAACAGGCTTTGAAGGCAAGAAAACATTGCTCCTCTCCAACAAATATGATTTTCCCATTTTTCATGAAAACATACGATGTGTGCTAACTGTGAATAGCTCATTATTTCAGGTGAACCAAGTGATGACTTGATTACTCAATGCAGTAGGGGCAGAAATATAGGCAGAGATTTCGACAGGATATGCCGAGGTTTAAACAGTAAGATGCCATTGGTTATTGCTGAAGGGAAAAGATGTGCCACCCACTGCAATCGGTCTTTTCAAGGAATTACACTGCGACATCAAGACTGGTTTTTTGAGCCTGTGTATCTGCAGAACTAAAGTATGCAAACCATGTGTATCTGTGGAACTAAAATATGGATTGAATTATTTTTAGAAGTTCACATCCTCAGTGCAGTTGTTCTAAATAAAATGGATATTTTCTGATTGTGTTTTGTCATGGTGGCGGGAATTACAGAAACGACACAAGATGAAAGGTGAAGAACCTTGCAAAACATGGGATATGATGAAAGTTATGTTACAACACCACTTTGGTAGTGGTACAAAATTGCGATATAACAAACCAATTGTGCATTCATCATGAAGTGTTGATGTCCTTGGAGACGCATACCTTCATGCTCCTGACCAAAAACCTATTGGTATTAAAAGGTTCGGTTTTGATGCTTCATATAGCAAGCTTATGTAAACTAAAACTTAATCATCTGCTAAGACCTATCAGAAGAATATTGTTGATCCATATAAATTTGAGATGAAAATTGTGGCTATAAAGGCGACAAAAGGGCCTTTTCCGAAGCATGATAGTTCGAAGAAAAGGAAGCAAAATGATTCCCCTGAAGGCTGAAGTGTACGAACGGACAGCTACACATGGGACTATGGGAGTGCTAATTTTTCTTTAGTATCCATGCTGCCTACTGGTGTTTCCTCTTGTGAGCGACGCCTAAGCACAAAATTGATGATACAAATGATGCGTCAGATGGCTTAGCTACGATGGCATAGGAAATACATAGTGATGGTACTGTTGCTAGTGTGAAGGGACAACCATCCAACATATTTCAATCAGAATGCAAAATTAAAGATAAGGTATGCAAATTGATTAGTGATGGTGGGAGTTTTGCTAATGTTATTATTATAGATTTGGTGAATGCATCATATTTGTCTATGTAGAGGCTTTTAACACAGCGTTATATGTAGTGGTGAGTCAAAGCGGTATACAGAAAATTACTCATAAAACTAGAGTTAAATTTTCAGTTGGGAATTATGTGGATAATGTGGATTGTGGTATTGCACCATTAAGTTCATGTCATTTGTTGTTGGATTCATCATGGTAGTTTGATCATGATGCTTGCTTATTAAGGCTGAGGTGTTTGCTGCAAAGAAAAAGTTGCTGAAATTATTTTAAAGCTGAGGACAGCTTTGCTTCAAGAGAAAGAGAGAATGATGTGACTAATTAGCTACGTTATATGATGCAAATAATTCAGATGTTTCTATAAGGATAATGTGAGCATGATTCCATCTATTTTGGCTTCTAATGAGTAATGATAAGTGCAATCATTCAGGAACTTCAAACGCCAGAAAAACTGTTGGCAGGGGTCATAATGTTGGAGTTATTGTAGCCGGTGCAAAATCCGCATGATGATGCTAGAGCTATGTCAAAGCCGAGGACGGCTTTGTTTAAAGGAGAGGATGATGAACCCATGGCTCCTCAAATTATTTCAGCTTGCAAAACTTCTGTGTCTTCTCAAATTAATTCAGCTCGCGGGACTACTAATTATTCTCTTGTGCAGTTTGGATAATTTTTCTATGGTGGGATGCCAAACTGTACGAACGTTATTACCAGTGCCTTTAATATGTCCACCAAGATAATATTTGAAGGAGCTAATAGGCACATGAAGCAAAGTAATCTGGTGGTTTATCACAATATTGGCACATGAAGCAAAGTAGTCTTTTTTTAGCAGAACCTACACATCTTTATTAATCGTGAGACGTGTAGTAGGAGTTACAAACACCATAAGGTGGACTTAACAGCCATACAAGTCGACCTAAGTCATCATAGATAGCACTACGAGCAATATTATGAGCATCGACATTGGACTCTTCTCATGCACAAACTCAACGCTAACGAAGGATGATCTTCTTGCGTTAATCTCTTAAACAATTTGCCCATAAACTCTCTGGCTGCCTCCACAAATATTGTTCACGGCATTTGGTTGTCGTTGCTTGCCAATCTGAAGCTAGCCACTTGAATATTCAGCGTAAGGGACATACCTTTCCTACAAGCAATAGCCTCCAACCTCCATCACCTCCAGGTCTGATATCTCTCCTAGCACCAGAGCCGACGCACCCAAGAAACGACCATTTGAATCTCTAGCAATTGCCGCAGCCAACGCTTTGAGGCCGTTCTTGGATAGTGCAGCATCAACATTTAACTTAACAACCCCGGGAGGGGGAGCAATCCATGCCGGGCTCCTCTGGGGTATGCACGAAGGAGACGCCAGGTTTGGCTTCTCTTGCCCGAGATCAGCTATGAACCTATCGACAAAACTGTGGATCGACAATGGGCTTTGGAACTATCATTCTCATGGATCGCTTTCTGACAAACATACCAAATAGCCCATAGAACCACTGGCACTCTAATTGAATCAGCTTGAGAGAGGATCTTGAATATCGCAGCTAGCCAAGCTTTGGGATCAGTCTCTGTAACTGCGTAAATCGCTTCCACTACTTCCTCTTTTTCAAGTGCCCAAATACACCTTGCCAAGTGGCCATGGTACACTCTATCAAGGAGTCCTTCCAGGAGTGTTTCCACCCGAAAAAAAAACAGGGACTACTCTGCGCCATGTTCCTGTGGTGCAAAACATCTCCACAAGGGAGGGAGAGACGTGAAAGTCGCCATAGGAAGATGCTGATCTTTGAAGGAACTTTCACCCTCTACAGAGATTTCCACTCCTCCATTACCACCTTGTGTTTACACCGGCCAGCAATGTTATGTAATGCTGCATCACACTGATCCCTGCGGTGGACCAGCATAAAGTATGTCGACTGTACCGAGAACATGCCTCGCTTATCAAGATGCCACGCCCAGAAATCATCCTGATTCCTCGTGCAAATTGGTATGTTAGCAATTGTTGCAGCATCCAAAGGAGTAAAGCATTCATTCAACAATTCCAAATTCCACACTGCCTCCGAATGATTTATCAGCTCTGAAACACGTTGAGGTGGATTAGGACATGTCATCCTGATAGACCTTCGCAAAGTACCTGACGGTAGCCAGTTCGTCGTCCAAATCGGTGTCAATTCTCTCATGATCAAGCCTTCTTTGAGAACCTCACGACAAATAATGATTGAACACCATACTCTCAAGGGGAACGACCCCAACTCTGCTTCTAGGAACTCTTCATCAGGAAAGTAAACCGCCTTGAGGACTCTTGCAGTCAAGGAACGTGGCTCCTCCATGACTCGCCACACTTGTTTGGCTATCAGAACAAGCCCCGCCCATATCCCGGAACCCTAGTGAAAGCCCTAATTTGGTTTTAGTAATTGATGAAATCTAGTTACTAACCTACATGCTAAGTGTTGTGGATGAGCGGTTAGTACAATGGCCAAGGAGTGGAGCTAACAAGTTCATGGAGGAAGGAGATAGACTTGGATCATGGAGATCAAGTGCAAGAAATGGAGAAAAGAAAAGCAAAGGGCTAGAGGCAAAGGCAAAAAGAAAATAGGGCTCTTTGTTTTGGTGATCAAGGAACTTAGAAGAGTATGATCACATTTAGGATAGACGGTCGTACTATAAAGAGGATAATTGCATCGTTTACTTGGTCATCAACTGCTCTTATGCCTCTTTGCATATTCATTTGAAACTGAGAGAGAACTAATAACACCTTTCAAATGCTTTGGAAACTAGCTAACAGACGTGCACAAGTGAGTAGAACACTTGAGTGTTGGTACATGAGAGCATGAGCAGTGAGAAAAGGTCCAGAAAGTGCTTAAACATGCACTGGACGCTGGATCAGACGCATCCGGTGGCTAACCCTAGTGTTTCTCAGTTTGTCAGAGAGCAACGGACATTGCGTTTGTCCGGTGGTGTTTGACAGGATGCGTCTGTTCGTGCATTTGCCTCCCTAGAACCTCTCTACATTGTCATCGGACGCTGGCACTAGATGGGTGAACAGTGTTATTGCCGTGTCCAGTGGTCATGCGTTTGCTCAGCGCTTGCGTCAAACCGGATGCACCGTTTGTCTGGTATGTTGTCGTCGGACGCGTCCGGTGCTACCCCAAAGCTCTCTGGTCAGTTTTGCACTAGCACCGGACGATGAACAGTGTAGGCACCGAACGATTAGTCGAGCGTCCGGTGCAACATAACTCCGTTTCTACAATTTTGACCATTGAGATCTAATGACCAGAGTTCATACTGAGTGCAACAAGGCAGTGATCCGTGCACGGGATGCTGAAGGACCGGACACAGTGTGTCCGGTGCGTGCATCCGATGCCCCCGAAAACAGTGCATAACGATTTGATTTTTGGGGGGCTTATTAATAGTTGAGGGGCTGGCTTTGAGTGTCTCTCTTGCGCATTTCAAACATTCTTGACACGTTGTGAGCCTAGCCTACTCCCTCCAACTTCTCTCTTGGTTCCAAAGGTGATTTCCAACGAGAGAGAGTGATTTCCATGTGATTGCTTAGAGTTCATTGCATCTAGACCACTTGGTGGCTTAGTGATGGCTCAATTGTTGTTACTCTTGGTGATTGTCGTCACTTATCCAGCTTGGAGGTGAAGAAGGCATGTGGGAAGAGTTGGTGGAGGTTCTTGACCACGTCGATCATGTTGTGAGGGCTTTTGCGCCTACCACGGCGAAGTGCCAAAGGTAACTTGAAGGAAACCGTGTGTCGTTGAGTACTCCACTCGTAGTAGGTTATTGCGGGACCCAATTGCTGGGCTAGGTTTGTGAAACACCTATTAGCCATCGAGCCACCGAGTGAAGTCGACACAACAAAGACGTGGCGTGCTGGCAAGCGCGTGAACCCCGAGAATAAATTTGTTGTCGTCTTCTTGGGAATTCATTGTGATCCTCACCATCAAGTGAGTGATTTGGGTTTCTGTCTCGGTGATTGGCTCTACTCCACAAGGCAAAGGTATAACCATCCATCCAATCCTTTACATTCTTGCACTTCATTTGTGTACCTTGTAGCTTGTTGTAGTGTAGCTCTAGCTCTTGTAGTGCTAGCTTAGTGTTTTTTCTCCTTGAGTGGCTTGGGAGCTTACATTTTGTAGAATTGTGTAGGTGGCTTGCATAGGTTAGTTGAAGCTATTGTATTGCGCTTTACTTCATCTTATATACTGACCTCTTGGCTTGAGTACATTGTAGAAAATTTGTATAGGCTATTCACTCCCATCTAGCCATATTAGTACCTTTCACCTAGCCCCACCCAAGGACTTTGGCTTAACCATCGAGTCCCAAGCCACCCAAGCTGTTTTCCTCACGCCATCTTTACTTCCACACTTTTCCTATATAGCAGTCCCCTAAAATATGTGCTTCCTTCAGGCGACACTTTGACCATCACATATGTTGAGAATTGGCCTATACACAGATTGCTAGATCCGTTTTTTCAGTTCCCCATTCCAAGAAAGAGGCATGTAGAAGTTGTAGATAGATCATGTCTCGCTTGCCCAATCCTTAAAGAACAATACACAAGAACACACATGAGACAAGTATATGAGGGTATAGCCATCTCTTCATTAGTCGTTATCAGTACACATGTAGTCTCTTTATATAGAAATAGCCTCCAGAGTATATATATATATATATATATATATATATATATATATATATATATATATATATATATATATATATATATATATAATAGCCTCCAAGACATATAGGGTTTGAGCCTATGAATCCTCTAATTGAGAAATTCTTAATACTCCCATTGGGTGAATACCATGACAAATACATGTCTCGTTAAAACTCCAAGAAACCTAATGAGAAAAATATGGAGAAAGAGTACATTATTGTCGTTAATGCATTTGCATATTGTTGCCTCATTAAAAACCTTGCAGAGAAACTTCATGAAAACTCATAAGGAAAAAGGAGTACAACATATACCTTCAGGACAAATTGTCACCTTCTAGATAAAATCATTTTGAATTCTCCAAAATTCTAATCAGGGGTTAATATTCTAGGGAAGTTATCCCCCTGAACCTAGCAGATCTATCCGCTCTCTATAGGAAGCTATGCATATAGAGACTTAACAAGTTGAAAGCACTAGTTTGGTTTTGAGTAGTTGATGAAACCTAAGTACTATCCATGTGTTTAAGTGTTATGATTACAAGATTGTTCTCAGTGAGGAGCTATGACGGCGTCCTTGCAAGTGGTGTAAGTCTATCAACAAGTGATGATCAAGTGCTTCTCGTTTGGTATTGGAAAAGGAGCTCAAGGCAAAGGTATGTTTCATAGGAGCTTTTTGCTTTTGATGATCAACACATTATAGAGAGTGTGATCACATTTATGATAGATAACCATACTATTAAGAGGGGAGACAGCAAACATGGTTACCATATTCCACTAGGTGATCTATTCCATGCATTGCCTTTAGATCTAGTGAGCTACCAAAACCCTTTGCAAAACTCCTTGAAAATGGCTAACACACCTTAAAAAATGGTTTATATCTTATGAGTTTTAGCACACATAAACAAAGGCGAAGAAACAAGCTCGAAAACACTGAAAATGATCACTAGATGCTATGAACAGTTGACGACAGGACAAACAGCTAGCGTCCGGTGGCTAACCCTGCACTGGCCAACACCGAGAGCACCGAACGCTAACTGTTTGTCCGGTCGCTTCTCTCAGCAGAGCTCTAGACAATTAACTCTCCGTCTGGTTCAATGAAGTAGCACGTGGAAAATTTGTTTTCGTACCTCCAGACGCATAGCTATAGTCTAGAGCCTTGCACGGATGATGTCCAACAGCCTCGGGAGCTCTCTAGTGGATTTCTGCCACCACCGGATGGAACGTTGCTTTAGTCCGACACCTGCTCTATCCACATCCGACGCCTTCGTCCGATCGCGCGTAAGAGAGCCGTTGCGCACCAACGGTCGATTTCAAATAGGAAGGTATACGTGGCAATCTGTGGTTATCCAGCACAGTACCATCGAACGCTAACACTTTGTCCCACACATGACGGTCCCGTACGACGATGCATCTAAGGGAGTAACGATTGTATTTGTTTGTGTAGGCTTACAAATAGACCATGGTTGGTTCTTGCTCCCTCTCTTGGTTCCCCAACTTGTTGATACACATACTGAGCACTCCAAGCATTCTAACTCACAATTGATCTTGTAATTCTCATCCATTGTGAGCTAGATAGTGATCCAAGTGCATTGCATTGAGTAGTTTCATCTCTCGACACTTGTTGATCGTGTTGGCTGCGGATTTCTCTCATTTCTCTTGGTGATTGTCATCACTTCGATGGATTAGAGCAGTGGAGAGCTTGGCGGAGTTGGTGATTGTCCCTAGTCACTCCCAGTGATTTTGTGAGGGATTGCTTATGTCGTCATTGAGTTACCTTGCTCGTAGTAGGTTCTTGTGGCACTCTTTTGTAGAGCTTAACCTGTTGTCACACCTGGTTTTGCAAAGCAGAACTAAGTACACATATATGTGTGCCCAGGAAGTCCATACACACATATAATACAAATTGCAAAATATCAAAGTAAAGTACTTTATTGCATCGAATATTCATTACATTATTCATATAGTCTTGGTTAACAACAACATTATTACAAGAGTGAAAACATGACCCAAGCTGCCACAGGGACTCTAACTGGGGGAAAACAACTAGAAGTCCTGGGTGTCTTCGGGATTCTCCTCAAAACCAGCATCCGTTACCCATCCGGGATTTTCATTGAAATTACAACAAGCGTAAGCACACCATGCTTAGCAAGTATTACAAAGGGGTTCATGAGGCTCAAATAGGCTTGACTCGGTTTGACAGCGGTTCACAATTTTAATTTAATT
This sequence comes from Eremochloa ophiuroides, assembly GCA_038502445.1. Taxonomy (NCBI): domain Eukaryota; kingdom Viridiplantae; phylum Streptophyta; class Magnoliopsida; order Poales; family Poaceae; genus Eremochloa; species Eremochloa ophiuroides. The sequence continues at coordinate 37,747,935 of JAHLJS010000007.1, read as the reverse complement.
AAATTTTAATCTTACATATACTTTTAGTGAGTAAAACCCATCCCAGTTGTAACATTATAATTAAATCAACATTTTATCACATCCATTACTTATGGTAAACCAGAACATTAATCAAGAAGGATCCAGGACGCTCATGATCGTGAGCTCGGCTGATATATCAGGTTAAAGAATTCTGCAGAATTTGTACAACTTTACCCGCTGAGTCGTGATTCCCAGATGCCGGGATCATGAGCCCGACTAGACCTCCTCTATGGAAGAATGGCAGGGTTTCACTACGAAACCTTTCACTAGACACCCTAACAAGTTAGTGGCTACGAGGTTTCAATGGCAAGTATGCACAGACGTATCCCCCTCAAAAACTCCAAAGCAAGTGTAAGTGGTCGCAGCACTATACACGAGGCGGGAACATCCGTGACCCCACGAGGCACCCCCTCTTGCGTCTTCCGGTAACCACTAACAAGCTAGAGACGCACTAGTTATATGGTTAAGACTAGAGCCATTTAGTCCTCGAGGTTGTACGAAACCTCCTGAGTGGCCGCTTCAGGATTAAGCCCTAATACCTTGTTGCTAAAAAACCTCATTTTAAATATCATTCCATATATCATCAGTCAAATTATTATTTTAAGTTTGGTTATGCGCGGCAGCATCTATCCAATATGCAAGAACTCATCCCCATAGGTGACAAGGATATATAGATTAAATCATAATAGGGACAAACTCTAAAGGTGCTTCAATTTAGACACATGCATATGTATGAATTATAAAAGTTCACAGGTAACAAGGAACCTTTGTAAACACTTGCCTTCCTTAAAGTTTTGCTCCTGGTACTGCTGGTCAACAAACTGATCTTCAACGAACTCGGACTGATCACCTTCTAAACGGATATAATTTCACCATACAAGCATCCAATCCAATCCAAGCCATACATGCATACAAATATATTTCTATTAGAACAGTACATCAAACAGTATAACCAGAGAGTAAAAAGTGCATAAAACTATTCTACGTATTTCTACGAACACATGAGCGCGAAAATCACTCAAATCAGATTAAAAACGTGAAAGTTATGAGCAAAATAAGATACAATGGCAGTTCTGTAAATATTTCAAACTTAAATTCGAATTTAAATTGAATAAATCAGATTTTCCTCACTGCTATGGATGGCGGGTCCTATTATTCAAAAATACAGGGTCTAGAACATAGGAAAATAGGACAGAAATGAAATTACTTTGAATTGGATTGGACGGCGGGTTGATTCCCGCAAAGTTGAGGGGCTAATGTGCAAAACACGCACTCCTGGTCGGCTGTTTGACCCGCTGTGCTAACTGGGCGGCCACGTGGCGCGTCCGGATTGGTGTGGTGCATCAGGTGTCGTGGACCAGTGTGTGCGTGGTCCGGTGGACCGAGTCCACGACAGGACCCGTGAGCCGGTTATGAAACGAAATGGTAACTTCTAATCTCACGCGTCCGCCTCAAGATCAATGACACAGAGTAAAAGGGGAAGGTCTCCCCGCCGGCGCATAGTGAAACGGTGGTGGCGCCATGGGCGCCGGTGACCGAAGCATCGCCGGAGAAACGTCAAATGACGGTTCCGGACGCTATTCTCGACGATAAATCCACCTACGCGAAGCACACGATTCCGCAAACTCGATGGGACCAAAAGAACAGGCAGGGAGCACATCGGAGCGATGGCTCCACGATGGTGCCATGGGTGGCGGTGCTCTAAGCTCACGGATACGGCAGTACAGGACTGAAACAACCAAATTGGAGGTGCGGAGAGTGAGAGGAGTATACCGCGAGTTCAACCGAGGAGTTCGCGTCGTCCGAGAGTTCTCCGAGTGACCTGGCGACGTGCGGCGGCGGACTAGAGGCAAGAACACCGCCGGTGAGCCAAATTCAAGACAAAATGGGCTCGAGTAATTGAAATTGGAGAGCCTTACAGCATCAGTACCTTCTAGTGGAGCTCCGAAACTCGATCCCATCGTCTGGAAGGGCTCCGAGCGGTTCGGTGGCGTGCAGCGGCAAACTAAAGGGGAAGAAGACCACCGGTGAGCTCGAGACCGAGAGGTTAGCGATTAAAAATGAAGGGGAAATGGCACCTACGGTCTCGGCAGAGCGCAACGAGGCTCCAAGACACCCCACCGACGACTTCCGAAGCTTCGGGCGACGGAATTTGAGTGGGGCAGTGAAGTGTGCGGAAACTGAGAGCGCAAAGGGAGAGATGAGAGCTCGAGCGAGGGATTTATAGGCAATTAGGAGCGATAGAAGCGAAAACCGATGGGGTAGTTATCACCCGTCGTCACTGCGAGGCTTGAAGAGGGCGCTTGATGGTCTCCTTCACTCTGTGCTATCAAGTGCAGTGAAGGGACTGCATTACTGCCCTGCCGGCATCCTAGCACGAGGAGGAAGAGGGGTAGAGCCGCTAACGGGCGGGTCCCATGATCCAGAGAGAAGAGAGACAAAGGAGTGGCGTGGGGAGTGTGGCCTGTCTGCTTGACGCCCGAGCAGGCCGCCGAGCTGGGCTTCGGCCCACTCGCGTGTAGAGAGGAGGAGGGGAAAACAGGAGGGGTGCAGCCGGTTGGGCTGTTTTCCACCCCAAGACCAAGGGAAGAAGGGAGGTGGGGCAGTGGGCTGTGCTGGGCTGGATAGGAGAGTGGAGAGGAAAAACAAAAGGATTGCCTTTTTATTTTTCCAAAGCTTCAAATCAATTTAGTTTTTAATGGGATTTGAAAAAAAATTGTTTCCACACAACCTTTCCTACATTCAAATAAAAGAGTACACCAGCATGAATGCATCAAACAAAGTTTCTACCCTCTAAGTTTGATTTTATTTGTTCCAAAAATTTAATACTCGGTCTATGTTAATATGCAAAGAAAACTTAAATAATGCCCAATTTAATTCCTATTTGCCAAAGTTATTTCTTTTAGGGTGTTACACCTTGTAGTCAATTAGACACTGATCCACTGAGTAGTGGTCAACATAACGAGAACTAGCATGTCGGCAAGCACGTGAACCTTGGGATAAATTTCTTGTCCTCTGTGTTGGCTTCTTGGTATTCATTATGCTCATCACCATCAAGCGATTGACTTGGATTTTGTATTGGTGATTGGCTACATCTTCTCTACCGAGAGGTATAAGAAGCAATTTCCTCGCTTGCACTTACTTTACTTTGACTAGCCCTTTAGTTTAGACTTAGTCGGTTGAGGGCTAGTGTTTGCGGTGTTTGCTTGTTTAAGTGGATTAGTGTCTCTCAAGGTAGTCTTTGTGAGCACACTAATTTAAGATAGATTGTTAGTTTAAATAGGTGGCTTGTGCATAGCCTAGATTAGAGCTATAGCACTTGCTTCATTTTGTTAATTACAAATTTCTTGCTCTAATGTGTTTGTAGAATTTTTATTAGGCTATTCACCTCTTTTAGGCATTTAGGACCTTTCACAAATATATCGCATAAATTATGAGGCATTTCATAATCTTAACCTCATCTTACTAGCTGAAGCATTAGAATAACACCTGATAGGTATTGTTTGAAACTTTCAAAGGCTCAGTGAATGACGATCAATATCTTGTAAATACTCCCCTAAATGACAATATCAATTGGAATCATTCATTCCCATGACATTATCCATTGTAAACATAGATATTTTTTTAGCAAAATTGTAAACATAGATATGGATAGCGCAAGTGAGATTACAAGATTTCCATAATATTTAGTCTTCCTAACATTTGTCTCGCTATTCTTCAAGAACAGTGCGAATAAATAATAATATCAAGAGGATTTTTTATATTCTATCATGCATATATCAGGGTGCATATTTGTGCAAGACAAAGTTGCAATGACACATATCTTCAAAACTTGACCAATATTCACTATTCTTTATAGCATTATAATTTTCTCTATTCATATAGTTGCGACTCCTTTTGGGATTTAGAATCTTTAATTTTCTCTATTCATATAGTCTATAAAACTAGTGCAATGGAGCGTATTGCTAGTAGCACTAAATATATCATATCGCTTTTCAGAGGATACTTTAAATCTTTGGGTGGAGAATGCATTCTATCACAAGTATATATATACACACCCATAGTGAAACCTCATAAAGAGCGTATGAGCTTATACGGTATCTCTCGGGTCTTAATTACTTCCAAGAAATTTACTTAATTATTTTAGTACATTTAGATTTATAATTATGTATTCCTTCAAGGAAAATCTTTCATGGAGATATTATCTTTGTGGGAAGATGATGTCTCATCAAAGACAATATTGGTATGAGATTTTGAGATTACTCTTCGTGGATTTTCATATTCCTATAACTGTATATTTTAATTGAGTTAAATACACCAGTAACCCTTAAACCTGTGGTGTTGTGCCACTTAGGTTCACAAACTTTTAATATCGAAATTTAGCCCCCTAAACTTGTTAAGTGTTGCTACTTAGGTCCACATACTCTCAACATTGAAATCTTACCCTCTAAACTTGTCATGTGGTGCCACTTAGGTCCAAACCCCTTGGACTGACTGATAGATTTTATTTTACAAAAACATCCTACTATAAAACATATTTTATACCTCCATCTTACTCGCGAGCGGCGGCATCTGCGATCGTCCGTCTTGCCTGCCATGGTTGGCCATATACTACCACATGCGCTAGCAAAAGTAGCCTGCGAGCACACCGCCTTTATCTGCAGCTACAACAACACCCACCTGCCGCAACATATGTGATGGGGTTCCGGCACTCAAACACGACATGGCCTGCCTGCACAGCCGCCCTGACTTGGCCGTGAAGTAGATGCCCTCGCTGTAGCACCAGGCAACGTACCTCGCTGAAGCACATGGGGATGCGGTGCTTCTCCTCGTCGTAGTCGTCCTCGTCCCCATCGTCGCTGTCGTCGTCATTTTAGACGACGTTAGCAGAGGAGTCCTTCATCCCCTGCGGGGACGGAGCCGCCTGCTGCTGCACACAAGCTTGGCGAGCGGCACACGAGGCTGCGGCGCTCATGGGTGCCAACGCTGAGTGGCGGAGGTCAACATTGTTGTTGTTGTTGTTGTTGTTGTTGTTGTTGTGGTAGGCACACATCTCGGGGAAGAAGAGGTGCTTGGAGCTGAGCAGTGGTGAGCTCAGCTCGGCTCGGTGTAGGCACGCATGTGTGTTTGTGTGGCTGGTTGTGTGGGCGTACTGTGTTATGTGTGTTTTATTTTTCTTTTCTCTCCTTTTTTTATCAGCACAAAGGCAGGGTTATGGACAACCGCTATTTTCATTTGTGTCGGTGAGGCGGAGATGTCAAAGTTCATTGTCATATTAGTGAGTGTGGCAAAAACCTAGGACGGTATCTGTTTTCTATTGGCGCATGTAAAGCTGGCAAATGAAGGAGTGGGCAAAAAGTTACAAATCCCCACGTTTCGCTATCTAGAGCCCCCACGTTTCGCTATCTAGAGCACCTCCAAGAGTTGTCAAATTCTACTTGACAAATCTTGTGATTTGCCAACTCATAAACGATATGTCAAGTAAAAAACAGTCCCTCTCCAAGAGTTTGTAGGCATAATTCGGCTAGGGATCGACTAGGCGGCGACTACTCTCGCCTAGTCGCTGGGCAAAGCCCGTTGCTGCGACTAGGGGCATAGTCGAGCATCGTGGCGCTAGGTAGCGCGGAGGCGCGCAACACGGGCACGGACGTAGCGCGTAGGCGGGCGAGACGAGTGCAAGCGCGAGGGCAACCAATTTTGGCGCACCAAATCAGAGCGCGGGAGGATTTCCATGCGGCCAGGCCCGTGCGCGGCCTCGAGACCCAGGTGCGGGAAGATTAGAAGGGAGCGCGGCGCCATTCGCTCGTCCCCACGTGAGATTTGGTCTTCCCCGCCGCCGGTCCTCCTTGCCGGGCAAGGTCCATCCCGGCGGACGGCCTCCTCCCCGCCGGTCCTGCTCCTCCTCTGCTCCTCCCCTACTCGTCCAAGCTCTTCCCCTGCTCGTCCCCGACTCGCGTGCCGACGGTCCTGCTCGTCGTCGACTCATCGCCGTCGTCCTGCTCGTCCTTGACTAGAAGTCTAGAACCCCTCCCCGCCAGCCACCCAAGGTGAGCTCCCTTCCCTCCCATCCCCTCTCCCCTCCCATGCCGGCTACTGTTACTGCTGTCAGTCTGCTCTCCCCTCTCCAAGCTCACTGCTGTCAGTCTGCTCTCCCCTCTCCAAGCTCCTCCCCTGCTCATCTCCTACTAAATATGGGACTACTGGATATGAGACTAGTCTAGTGTACTGAATATTGTTTTGTACTTTACCCTTTGTAGAACAATCTTCGGCTAAACTGTAATAACTAAGAGCCTATAACTGCTTTGAACACCCATATGTCTAGTTTGTAGTGCATGATGGACAGAGGTCATGTTGGCCTTGGAACTCTAAAAGATCTTTTGTCTAACAGAAAAGTAAACAATGGACTCTCTCTGAATGACATTTTGAATGTAGGATGTTGACAGAACAAGGTGTTTCTGCACTAGATGCAACAGGAACTGAGTCAACTAATCTCTTGAAAAGGAACTCAGATGATGTTGGATGGGAATATGGTGTTCTTGTTGATGCCAGCAACAAGGACAAGGTGAAGTGCAAGCTCTGTGACAAGGAGATGAGAGGAGGGATCCATAGGTTGAAGGAGCATTTAGCTCATGAAGGAAAGAATGTGAAGAAATGCTCAGCAAGAACACCACATGCTATAGAGGCTATAGAAAAGTGCAAGAAGGCACTAGCTGATGCAAAAAGGAAGAGGGAGGAGAAGACTGTTCGTGAGCTAGAAATTAGAGAGAAAGTTCATGTATCTAGGGTTGGAGCAGATTCAGATGAAGTCACCTATGTTGGAAGTTCAGAACCCTACAAATTAGGACCCATTGACAAATGGACACGTGCTATTGATCCTAAAGCTACCAAGACTGATTCTTTGAAGCAACAATAGCTCAACAAGGAACTTTGGAAAGAAAGAACCAAGGTGCATAAGTACATTGCAAGATGGGCCTATGCACATGGTAAATTGCTAGTATACTATGTTGTTTTTAGATTTCAAAGTTCATTAGATGTTGTTTTCCTGTACTCAACACTAATTATGCTTCTTTCAATGTTGTGTTGGCAGGAATTCCCATCAATGCATGTGATAATGATGAGTTCAAGCAAATGTGCAAAGCAATTGGACAGTTTGGTCCAGGACTTGTACCTCCAACTCAGGATGCACTGTGAGGGAAGTTGCTAGAAGAAGAATATAGTTTGTTGCAGGAGCGTGAAGCCGAGAAGATGAAAAATGGGTGTTCTATTATGACTGATGCATGGTCAGATAGAAAAGAGGAGAAGCATAATGAATCTGTGCACCAATTGTGTTGATGGAACCTCCTTCATCAGCTCTAAGGAGATGTCACATGTCTCACATACCAGTGAGATCATCTTTGATCTTATGGACAATGCAATTGAAGATATTGGTCCAGACAATGTGGTGCAAGTAGTGACTGACAATGTTTTTAACAACATGGGAGCAAAGAGGCTATTGGAAGACAAGAGACCACACATATTTTGGACCTCTTGTGTAGCTCACACAATCAAACGTTATGCTCCAAGGAATTGGTAACAAGCCTCGATTCAAGAAAGTGGTTGACCAAGTAAAGGCATTTACCATATTTGTCTATAGCCACACAAGGACATTGGAGTGCTTGAGATACTTCACAGGAAAGAGGTAGTGAGGCCAAGAGTGACTAGGTTTGCTTCAAACTTTCTCACTTTGAGTAGCATGCAAAAGAAGAAGGACCAGCTAAGGAAGATGGCGGTTCATAGTAGGTGGGACTCATTGAAGGATGTGAAATCAAAGAAAGGAAAAGAGGCAACGACAACTATATTGAGTCCAAGTTTTTGGAAGGATGTGAAGCTGACTGTTTTTGAGCCATTGGTCAAAGTCCTCCGCTTGGTAGATGGGGATGTGAGGCCATCCATGGGTTTCCTTTATGGAGAACTACTAAAGGCAAAGAGATAGATCAAAGAATGTTGAGGCTTGGTTCAAGGATGTAATAGCTATTATTGACAAGAAGATGAATGGAAGACTTGATTCTCCATTGCATTTGACAGCCTATTTGCTGAATCCTCACTATACCTATAATGACCCATCAATCTTTGGTCAGCTTAAAATATCAAAAGGGCTTATAGCTTGTGTTGAGAAATTTTATTATCATGATGAGGACATGCAGCATCAGGCTACCAACATTGAACTAAAGAAGTTTCAGAATAGAGAAGGACCCTTTAGCAAGAAGATTGCCAGGACTTTTGAAAGCATTGATTACAACCCAGGTAGAGGTACTAGCTTGCACTCATGGCTGATGGTTGTTTGTTCTTTGCTGTTTTCTAAACTAATACATGTGTTTTTTTATTTCAGCATCATGGTGGAGATTGTATGGATATGAAACACCAGGTTTACAGAAGATGACTACAAGGATCCTATCTTTGACATCAAGCTCTTCTGGTTGTGAAAGAAATTGGAGTGAGTTTGAAGGGGTTAGTAACTATCTACATTTCAGTTTCATCAGCATTACAATTAAATTGTAGAACTGAGAGTGAGAATGCTCTTTTTAAATTGTAGATACACACTGAGAAGAGGAATAGGCTTACAACCATGAAAGCTCCTAGAAAGGCTAGAGGGGGTGAATAGCCTAAATTAAAAATCTACAAAGCACTTAAGCACAAGGTTAGTATGATAAATAGCGAGATGTGCAAAGCTAATGCAACAACTAACCTAGGCAAGCCACCTACACAGTTCTAGTAATTCTATGCTTACTAAGCCACTCAACTAGCTAGGCACTAAGCAAGCAACAACAAGCAACAACACAAGACACGCAAGCTAGGAAGCTAACTACTTTACACAAGGTAAGAGAATGCATTTTGAAGTTATACCTTTGCCTTGTGATAGAGCCAATCACCGGGATAATCAACAAACCGCTCACTCGAAGGTGAGGATATCAATATGAACACCAAGATTTATCCTCGGGGTTCACGTGCTTGCTGGCACGCTTCGTCCCCGTTGTGTCGACTTCAACCGGTGGTCCGGTGGCTAATCGGTATCACACACCGAGCCTACACAAGGCACCACAAGGACCTACCACGCAGGAAGTAGCTCAATGACACGCGCAATTTACTAGAGTTACCTTTGAGTTCTCCGCTCGGGGTAGGCACAAACCCCTCACAATCCACCGGTGTGAGCATGCACAATCACCAAGTTTCTCCACACCTTCTCGACCTCCAAACCGGTTGGGTGACGGCAATCACCAAGAGTAACAAGAATTACTCCACCACCAAGCCACCAAGTGCACTAGGATGCAAGATGATGATCACTACACTTGATTCACTCTCTCTCAATCAAAATCTTGAGTTGAATCAAAGGGAGAGAGTTAGAGGGAGTGTGCTAGGCTCACAAGAGGGTTAGGAAGATCAAAATGCGCAAGAGTCATGCCCCAAGCCAGCCACACTCCTATTTATAAGCGTGCTCAAAGATCTAGCCGTTTCTCACTATGATCGGGCACACCAGACGCTCCTTAAGTTTGCACCGGACGCGTCCGGTGGTTGTCCGGTGTACCGCACGCTGATACGTGTACTAGCCGTTTAAAATTCTTCACTGTGCGCGCTAGCACCGAACGCGGAGCAGTCACACCGGACGCTCCGATGCCCATGTCCGGTGTAACAATAGAGAGTACCCAGAGAGCTCTAAACTGCACCGGACGCGTCCGCTGTTAGGTCACCGGACGTTCCAGCGTCCGGTGCACTCTCCGAGTCAGATCCTCAAATCTTTCACCGGACGCGCTGGAGTTTGCTGTTCCAGCGTCCGGTGATCACACAGAGAGGTTCCAGAGAGGTCAAATGCACACTGGACGCGTCCGGTGAGCACTCGCCGGACGCAGCCAGCGTCCGGTGTGCCTCTGAAAGCTGATTTCACCCTCTCTTCAACTACCTTGCTCTAAGATGCTAACAACTAAGTGTTTCACACTTTTAGGCACGAATGTTAGCGAGTTTTGAGCGCAATTGCAAGCACTCTAGGTTAGATCAAGTGTATGCAACTAATATGTACCTAGAGCACTTGCCGACCGAGTTCACGAAATAATTCTCCTCTTAATAGTCTGGCCAACTATCCTAAATGTGATCGCACTCACTAAGTGCCTTGATCACCAAATCAAAGAGCCCTATCTTATACCTTTGCCTCTAACTATTTGATCCTTTGCCTTCTCCTTTCCAAGACTTGATCTTCTCTTTAGCTCATGTCATCTTCCTCCACATTTCTAACCTCTTTAGGCTACACACACTTAGCTCATAGGTTAGTAGCTAGGTTTCATCAATTATCAAAACCAAACTAGGGGCTTCCAATCCCCCCTTTTTGGTAATTGATGACAACCCTTACAAAAGAAATATGCATTAAGATTTTGAACTTATCATCTTGTCCATAAGTAGATCATGAAAGGATTTGGACAACCATCATAAGTTCTATTTTGGTAGCCTTAGCTCCCCCTACATATGTGCATCGAGTTTGGATTGAAAGCTAGCACATATGTATTTGAATAGAGGGTAATTCTACCAAAATTGTGCTAAGGTGTATAGAATGGACCTTTGAAGCATGATACCATCGGAGTTGCCATGCACACCATCCTTAGCACCTTAGTAACTAGAAGGTCACAAACACTAGAGCACACCGTGAGATCACATTATAATCAATGCTCTAGGTACCACTTGTAAGCACAGGACCAACTAGTTACCTCCTACACATGCTAGTTGTTCCAATCATCATTCAAGCCCTTCTACTAGAAATACACCACACAAGCATGTATATGAAAGTAAATACAAGTGCAATGAGCAATCATATGATTAATGCACATCCAAATGCAACAACTTGCATGTGTGATTGCTCCCCCTACTTGTGTGCTTCAAAATTTTAATTACCCCTTTCCTTTGGCCTATTGCTCTCCCATCATCGGCCTAATGATGGTTCATCGTGCTTTCTCTTTCTTTTGTAACTTTCTCTCCCCCTTTGTCAACAATTTCTCAAAAAGGTTAATTTTAGTGGAGAGAAGTTGTCAAGTTCATTTGATTTGGAAAGAGAGTTTATTTGTCACTTTGGCCCAATCTAGTGCACTTGCCTAGGATATATGACTAAGTTTGATCCAAGGACAAGCTTCTTCACGCCACTAGGGGTTATCTTGCCCATGTTAAGTTATACACCTATGGCTCATGATCTAGATTGAACACTAGGGGATTAAGCACACATGTATGTCATATGTTACCACTAGTCCATACAAGCAAAAAAAAATAGTGGTAGCATATATCCATCAAAAACATTTGGTTTCCATGAATGATCCTAAGTTGTATGTCTATATGCTCTAAACATGTCCTAACAAGTATGAATGTCATGCCAAACAATTTTACCTTACTTTGTCGGAGTAGAGGCATGTCACATATATGGGGGTGATCTCAACTCATATTTGAGAAGTCAAGAATATTCAACTCATTCCTTAACTTGCAAAACCTCTTCTCATCTAGTGGCTTGGTGAGTATGTCGGCCAATTGATCATCGGTTCCAATGCTTTGAATGTCAATGTCACCCTTTTGTTGATGATCCCGAATGAAATGGTGCCTCACATCAATGTGCTTGGTTCTTTGATATTGAACCGGATTGTTGGTTAGCTTGATGGCGCTCTCATTGTCAAATAGCAATGGCACATTCTTGAAATTGATTCCATAATCTCTCAAAGTTGCCTTCATCCATAGGATTTGAGCACAACAACTTCCCGCACTAATGTATTCGGCCTTGGCGGTGGAGAGTGCTATGCTATTTTGCTTCTTTGATGACCATGAGACAAGAGATCTTCCCAAGAGTTGACATGTGCCCAAAGTACTATTTCTATTGATTTTGCATCCGGCATAATCCGCATCGGCATATCCTATCAACTCAAACTTTGCACCCTTGGGATACCACAATCCAACATCTTGAGTGTGCTTGAAATATCTCAATATTCACTTTGTGGCCTTCATATGACTCTCTCTAGGAGATGCTTGATATCTAGCACACATGCACACAGTAAACATGACATCCGGTCTTGATGCGGTGACATAGAGAAAACTCCCAATTAGAGACCGATATGCCTTTTGATCAACCATATTGCCACTTTTCTCTTCATCCAAGCTTCCTGTCGCACCCGGTTTTTCAAAGAATACCTAGCGCTAACTATATGTGTGCCCCGGATGCCCACAAGACACATATAGTGACAAATATGGAGAATATCAAAGAACAATGCTTTATTACATATCGAAACATAGTTACAAGGAAGCTTACATCTATTACAAAAGCATAGCGAAAACTATTCTATATCTTGTCTTCGGGTCTCCATACTCCACAGGGACGGTTGACTGGGGGAGCACTCACCTAGTACTCATGAAAACTCCTTTGGAAACTCCTCACTTGATCCACCATCTGGTATCTATCCGGGATTTTTGTTGATTGTAAAGCAAGCGTAAGCGCACCATGCTTAACAAGTATAACAAAGGGGGGTGATGAAGGCTCAAAGGCTTGACACTGTTTAACTGCGGTTCACAATTTTAAGTTGATCAAGTTTTATTTATCTCAATTCTACTTTTAGTACGTAACCCATCCCATTTGAAAACATAATTGAATCAATACTTTATCATATCCATTCTTTAAGGTAAACAAGAAACATTAATCATGAAGGATCCAGGCCGCTCATGTCCGTGAGCTCGGCTGATATATCAGGTTAAAGAATTCTGCAGAATTTGTGCAACTTTACCCGCCGAGTCATGATTCCCATATGCCAGAGGTCCGTCGACCCCATATCATCTCCTCTATGGAAATGCGGCAGGGTTTCATTATGAAACCTTTCACTAGGCACCCTAACAAGTTAGTGGCCGCGAGGTTTCAGCGGCAAGTATGCACAGATGTATCTCCCTCTGAAACCCAAACATGTGTAAGTGGTCACAGCACTGTACACATGGCAGGAACATCCGTGACCCCACGAGGCACCCCCCTCTTGCGCCTTTCGGTAACCACTAACAAGCTAGAGACACACTAGTTATATGATCAAGACCAGAGCCATTTAGTTCTCGGGGTTGTATGGAACCTCCTGGGTGGCCGCTTCAGGATTAAGTCCCTAATACCTTGTTGCTAAAAAGCATTTTAATCATCATTCCATATACCATTAATCAAATTATCATTTATTTTGGTTATGCGCGGCAGCATCTACCAAATATGCAAAACCCATTCCCATAGGTGACAAGGATATATAGATCAAGTAATCTAGGGATAAACTCTAATGGTATTTCAAATTAAACACATGCATATGTATGAATTATAGATGTTCATAGGTAACAAGGAAGCCTTTATTATACTTGCCTTCCAAATGCTTGCTCAAACTTGTCCAATTATCCTTTTGATTCATCCTTGCATAGCTCCGCTTCTATAGATCGCAACAACCATCACAAGCACCACAAGGAAGCCTAAAAACAATACACCAATCATTACAAAAAGCAATATAAAGGTTTTAAAACACGTAGGGCTTGTAACAAGATCGTTGAGCGCAAAAACAACTAAACGGAGCTATATTTTAAAAGACATGAAAGCTCAAAGGTTGAAGTTGGAATGTTTGATAAAGGCTAGCAACAGCAAGGAATGATGAATATTGGCTAGCTTGAAGGATTTAGAGAGCATGTGGATTTATTGATGAATGGTAAATGATTTGTGGAATGTATACAAGATGGATAGGAGATTATGAAGAATGAATAAAGAATAATTATATTTAAGGTCTAGATCTTATGGGATGACTATGAGACCATGAGGAGAGGAAACATATACATGTCAATGATTTTGCAAGAGTGAGATGGTATGATGAGATACTACCAAAATATTAATCTCTGGTTGGCAAGGACAATGGAGGTGGATGAACTAGTTGGAATTTGCTAACAGCGAGGCGATCATAGATACACAAAAGGTAAAGATGTACCTATAGCTCATATTATGCATACTTGTTTAGAATATGAGGATGATCATTAGGACATATGAAGTGGACACTTGGAATCTGTTTTCACAAGTGTCTGCAGTAAGTTGAATGCTACATCGGTGATTTGTGCACTGGCTGAACATGCTCAACAGCGGAGAGTGGTGGTTGCGACCATCAAAAAATACGGCCACACTAAATTTATGGACTTGGAACATGGTGGAATCATGTGCAACTACTCAGCATACAACCATGTAAAAGGGCTCAGATATTCAAACAACAATTCACCGGGAAAGTGGTGAAATGCTGGTGCATAAAGGATGTGCATGCCAGCGAACAGCGGGGTTTAGGATCACAAAGAAGCAGGATCATAGCCACCCCAATCGATGATTTGTTTTGTTAGGTGCTGTATGGAGTATGTTTTGGTAAAAGGACATCATGTTTTGACCATCGGTTAGCTAGGGAACGCGACTGCAAAAACAGGTGGGCTGATATTTGGACAGCAGGAGTAGCAGTTAGTAAAACCTTGATATCTCGGCCGCTACGGCACATATGACAAAAATAATTTTCAGAGGCGTGTGTAATGATATGTAACACATTTTGGTTGAAGGGCATAGGCATTGGAGTGATGAAACAAAGAGAACATGCCTGCCAACTAGCACAGCACCTCGGCTAAGGCAGCAGGGGCAGCAAGAATGAAAATAATTGCAACTCTTTCATCTTGGATTCTATGGCCCCGAAATTTGGCAAAGGCATGCACAATTATATGGTGTTCATGTGGTTCAAAGGATTTGGCAAACGTAGGTGTGTAATGTTGGGAACACGCATGCCAATCGGCAATAGCGTTGCTACGTGGCAGCAGGGACAGTGAGCACAAGAATGACGATCTCTCTTTCATCGTGGACTCCATGGTCAAGAAAATTTGCAGAGGCATGTGCAAGAATTATATCTATGTGCTGGTTAAAGGGTATGATCACAGGAATGCTGGTTTGATGGGGAATGCCATATCAAGCTAGTGCTACACAACATCCGGACAGCAGAACAACGAGTACTAAAACGATCATATCTCTTTGATCTTGGAACTCATGGCTACGAAATTTCTCAGAGGTATGTGCAAGGATGATATATACACTATGGTAAAAGGGTTTGATTATTTGACAAATGGTTAAAGGGAACTTCTCTGAAATTCAGAGGTGCATCGTTGCTGAAAACAGCAGAGACAGGGAGCATGGAAAAGATGATCCCTTTTTCATCTCCGCTCATATGACAAAACCAATTTGCCGGAGCTTGTGCAACTTCAAGAACTACACTTTGACCAAAGTATTCGATGACCGGAGGTCTAGATCACTGGGAACAAGAGTAACAACAGGCAGCAGCGCTGCTGTCCATAGGGGACAGACATGATCACAAGGAAGCTTCGCGGGAATTTGATCAAAACTTAATATACACATATCTTTTCCTGTAAGGAACATGAAAACAACTAATCAAGGATCTTAGAGCAACTCCAACAGTTTGGCAAATCTTTATTGCCAAATGTTGTTATTTGCCAACTCCCCAAATGATATAGGAAGGAGGAAAACAGCTCATCTCCAAGAGTTTGGCAAAATAAAGTTGGCAATTCCCAAAATTATCATCCTGCTATTTTTGCCGCGTTTTTTTCCCGCGGCCTCCAGTTGCGCGCTTTTGTTCGCAGCTTGTTCCTCCCGCGCGCCGCCAGTTCGCATTACATATATCCAGGCCACCGACGTCAGCAAAGCAACGAGGATTCTAGGTGTCCACACTCATGGATTCCACGTCGCAGAGAACTTCATCAAATCGCCGTGCACTTCATATGGATTCCACGTCGCAGAGAATCTACGGAAGTACAAAACAACATATGTAATTGTGTTTGAAATAAAGCCGAACAGTATTCACTCCAATTGGGGAAAAAATATCAAAGGACATTGCGTACACATCTGAACATTCACACCTTGACAATACGTAAAAGCAAATTAAAATATGGATGGCATTGTACTGTTGTTGACTGAATAAAACTACCGATAGAATAAACAACCTAAAGGTACTAGAACCGTAGTAGGAAAACAGATCAGGGCACTACGAAAACAATTAATATAGCCCACATCGGGTGAACTACCATTACTGCCCAAATCTGCCAAGGATAAAAATATATACGAATCAGTGGAGGGATGGAGAGGTCGACATACCAGTGGATAGGCTGCTTCGTGGTCGATGGAGGACGATGGAGGGCGGAGGAGATCTACTCACGGTGTGATGAGGCGTCGCGATCCCTGGACGGTGGAGGGCGGCAAGATCGGCTGAGGACGGCGCGGCGAGAACGGCTGAGGACGGCGCGATCGAGATCGCCACAGAACGGCGGCGCGGAGACACAATATATGGCGACGAGGCCGAGACAATATATGGCGCGAAGAGTCCAATACGCACGGAAGCAGCGCGGGAACAGCGCCTGATCATGTTTGCCAAGCCGTCCTTGGCCTTGCAAATATGCAATGTTTGCACCATTAATTGCCAAGTTGTCTAAATTGCAAAAGTCAAATGCAAAACTGTTGGATACCTCATTTCGAGATTTTTGGCAAATTACAAGAATGCAAACCCCAAATGCAAAACTGTTGGAGTTGCTCTTAGGAGTTCTCACATTGGAGAATTGCTGCAGCTGTGGATCAAATTGAAAGTCGCCGGCATCGACAATGGGTGATGATAGGGCTGCGATCAATGGGACAACACCAATTCCACTTCGGAGATGATCTATACCACACGAGAAATAAAAGAGATGGATTAGAGAGAAACATGTGCAGCAAGATCAGAGGTAAGGGGGAGGGTCGACCTTGCTCTTTGGTGCGGACTGGCTGCAGCCAGTGGTGATAACATCGATGTGAGGGCAAGGGATCGATGAGGCTGTAGCGATTCTCCTTTGGGGACGACCTGCGACATGTGAAGGAGATCAAGATATGGATGAGGTGGTCATGGGCAGTAGAACCAGAGGGAAAAGAAAGGGAGACCTTACTACTTGTGAGGGTTGCAGCGATGGCCTTCACCAGAGGCAGCTTGCTCAGTCTCCATGATAACAATCCAAGTGGCAAGATGGATTGGTGGCAGCAGGGGCTTTACAGTTTGGTGGAAAGAAAGGGGAGGAAGGAAGTGCAGCAGGAGGGGGCGTCCATGGTAGATGGGAAGGAGAAGGAGATGAGAGGAGAGGGGAGGGGATGCATCTGTTATATATGCAGGGAGAGAGAGGTGAAGTTACAGCTGCTGTTATGTGCTTGCGTGCAATTGAAGTGAGGAAGAGAAAGTAATGGATTAAAAAGAGATTGAAGTGAGGCATGCAAAGGAATTAAGAGAGGAGAATTACTGTGGGTATAATTCTTGAATGTGGGAAGAGGGGGACGCAAAGGAGAGGATGTCCAGCTTTTGTGCGTGTTGGTGGAAGGGAAGAGAGAAAATGGTGTGGTCTTTGTTGCATGTATGCATGCAGAAATGAAAAGGGGAGAGTGGAGTAAGTCTTCTCTTACTCATACAATTTATAGAGGGGATTAAAGAGGGAATGATGGCTGTTTATTTTTTTGCATGAGAGGGATGGAGAGGCGTGAGAGCATGTAATGGGTGGATGTAGACCACCATGAGAATGTTGCTGTCTTTAATCTATACATCAATAGAGAGTTAGGGAAGAGAATTAGTTGCAGGAAGAGATGAGTGTAAGGGACTAAAGGAGGAAGCATTAGTGTTGTTATTTTTTTGCATGAGGGTGACAACGGGCAGAAGCAGCAGCAATAGGGGTGACGTCCACAAGGAAGAGGTGAGTGCGGCTTATTCTGTTTTTGTGTGAACTAAAGGAGAGGTGGTGGATAGGTTGGATTGGGCCAAACAAGTCTTGACCCATTAGCAAAAACAAGATAAACTTGGGTTGTCATTGTTGATAAAACAATAGGCCTGTTCATGAGAGAAAAAGGTTGGGCCGCGTCCCAAATTTGGATACGATTTGAGGTTGAGTTGAATCAGTGGAGAACGATAAAAATATAAAGACTTGGGTTAGGTTTAGGATCAAATTAAGGAGGGGAAACGGTTGATAAGGGACACATGGGATTAGTTGAGAGCAAGATTCTTCCTCAAAGCAAATGCTATGAAAGTAAGAATGATATATAGGTGATTAGTTGTCTAGGATGGACCATGATTTTGATCCAAAGGTTGGTTGACAACTTGATCAAGGGTTTTAGAAATTTGATCGGTTCTTGATTCAATTTAGGGATTTAGAGATTGGGCATGATACTTTAAAAGATGATATTTTGATAAAACCCTTGGCGTATATGAAAACATTTAAATTCATTTTTCAAACATAAACACTATGCAAAGGCATGAATGCAACAAACCATTAAATTTGAGTTGAAAAAATTTTAGAAACACACATTTTTGACTATCTAGAATATCAACAACTTAACTAAAGTTAGGAAATTTTAGAAAAATGATAAAACCATTTATTGTTGTTTAGTGCTTTCTAAGTCACATCCCAAAATAGGAATTTTGGGGTGTGACACTTCCACTAGTGCCCATTGGAGTGCTAATTGGTTTTGCATCTTGCATTCCAAACTTCTTGATCATGTCCCTTGTGTACTTTCCTTGACTAATGAATGTGTCATTCTTCATTTACTTGATTTGCAATTGAAGGAAGTATGTGAGTTCACTCATCATAGACATTTCAAATTCTTTGGCCATCATCCTCTCAAACTCTGCACACAAGGCTTGACTTGTTGATCCAAATATAATGTCATCCACATAGATTTGCATGATCATCAAGTCACCATCAACTATCTTGGTGAAAAGAGTGGTGTCAACCTTGCCCATCTTGAACCCTTTAGAGATGAGAAAATCACTTAGCCTCTCATACCATACTCTTGGTGCTTGTTTCAATCCATAGAGTGCCTTTTTTAGCTTGTACATTTGGTTGGGTTTCTTCTCATCTTCAAAACCGGGTGGTTGTTCAACATATACTAGCTCATTGATGAAACCATTGAGAAATGCATTTTTGACGTCCATTTGGTAGAGCTTGATGTTGTGAGCACAAGCATATGCTAGAAGAATCCTTATTGCCTCCAATCTCGCAACCGGAGCATAAGTCTCTCCAAAATCCAATCCTTCCACTTGAATGTACCCTTGTGCCACCAATCTTGTTTTGTTCCTTACTACAACACCATCTTGATCTTGTTTATTTCTAAATACCCATTTGGTTCCAATATCATTGTAGTTCTATGGTCTCTCTACCAATTCCCAAACTTCATTTCTTTGAAAGTTATTGAGCTCTTCATGCATAGCATTTACCCAATTACTATCTTGTAATGTGTTGGCATTTCTTAACATCGTTACAAAAGATAGACTAAAAGTCCATCTCAGGCAACGGCGCTAGAAATATTTGTTGGCGTCTCTTAGTATTACTACTAAAGATAGACTAAAAGTCCGTCCTTAATAATAATACTAAAAACGCAAGTTGACATCCCCAACTACCATTAATTCGGAAAGGTAACCCTTGGCCCTTAAAAGCGCCGGCCTAAGTAGTGCAGTCTGGTAATAGCAGTTAGAAGTGTCAGATTGGCTTTCCTAACCGTCATTACTTACGATATGCAAAACTGTGACACGGGGCCGTAGGGTGCACAAGAATTACTATCCTTAAGTAATGGTACTTAGGTACGCCAATCGATAGCTCAGTAAGAAATAAGATAACTCTGCAAGCGCACAGAACTATCATTGTAACATTTCAACCCGTGAGTAGGGTGTCGTATTTATAATTTCCCGTAGGAGGGCAATATGCATCAAGCGTGGTGTAAATATGATCACTTATTGAGTGCAATGGTAGGCATAGAATAAACAGGAATAAGACATGATTTCAAGATAGTGGACACACATATGGGTCAACCTCAAGGAACAAAAAGAAAATAAAGAATAAAAGAATATATCTAACTGAGCAGGCATTGGTCATATATAATTATGCAAAGAACTGTTAGCAGATCATCTAATTAGTAATTCTAGTATCAGGACTAAATCTGTGGTGATAGGGAGATCCCCGCAGCTGGTCTGCCAGCCGATAGAGACTTTACGAACTCCTACTCAATATCCGAACGTGGGGGAATGCTAGAGATGGACAGGGCTGTCACCACCTATCCACCTACCCCTCTGCCCGTGGGATACGGACATATTCGCCGATCTCCGCATACCTGAGCACCATGCTCACGTACTTGGAAACAACTCCTAACCCCCGCGGACCCCAAACCTTCGGATTGATAGGCTAGGTTAAGAGCAGCCATGACAGCACGACGAACCATCACCTCATTCCTAGTTCTTGCTCTATTCATACTAATTCGATGAACAATGAAGAACGATGATGAACAAGTCCAAAACATGATACATAAACTATATTCTAGCTCATATACTATGCTCATAACAAGATCATAACTAGACTCTAGTTCATATGTATAATCATATAAGTATGATAAGAACTTGCTCATGGAAGAAGACCTAATTGTATTCATACCAAGATGATCCTCTTCTTCCAAGGAGACAAGCTCTTCTTGATAGCTCTTGCCTTGCTCACAAACTACTACAACTACTCTAAAGATATAAGTGAGAGGTGTGAGGTAGATGACTCCAAATGATGTGTGTGTTGAAAAGGGTGGAGCACCCTCTATTTATATTGAAACTATGACGGTTTGGGCGTTCTAAACATGGAAGCAGGTGAAACCGCCATCAGCAAACCGCCTTGAGTACTGTAGCTGAAGATGGGCCTGGGAAGTGCCATCTAGGAGGCGGCCGCCCCCGGGGGCAGTCGGTCCCTGGGAGGCGGCAACTGGCCACCGCCTTCGGGTGGTCGGTTGCTCCCTGGGCCTGGGCCTCTCCCTTGGTTGCGGATGGATCCAGTTACGCTTTGAAGGTGGGTTTCTTTAGTATTCTTTGGTTGCACGTTTGTTGGATTCGTCTTTTGATTTTGTGCTTTCTTCATGTTGATGCGTATTTCCACATGTTATGCCATAAAACCTGTAAAATATGAATGCTAGGGGTACAAGTGGAACTTGTTAGTAGTAAAGGCATATGTGCTAGAATATGATTGTTAATCCTCTTTTTAGTCTAAGTTGGTGGTATAAAATTTATCTATAAGGACCACCAACATAATGCTTTCTCAATGTTTTCCGGCTCTTCAAATGACACAAATGAATAGTGAGCACAAAATGATGCTAGTCTTCATCTTGTTTGCACACCTTTTTGAATATCACCAACAATTTGATCTAATGGATGATCTCTTACAACATTTGATGGTTGGAGCACTTGAGGTTGATTGCTTGAGCTTGGTTGAGCATTGGATTGGTTTGCTTGAGACGAACTAACTTGACTTTCATTTTGCACTTGAGAACCACTAGCTTGATCATTGGATGGAACTTGCACTTGATCTTTGTCATCTTCTATGTCAATCAGTTGAGTCGGCCTAATGTCACTAATATCCATCTCTTGCATAGCCTTTGCCAATTGAGGTCCACTCACATCATCTAGATTCTCATTTTGATCTTGTAACCCATTGGTTTCATCAAATTCAACATCGTGGACTTCTTCAAGTTGACCATTTCCCAAATTCTAAACTCTATATGCTTTGCTAGTGGTGGAATATCCAAGCAAGAATCTCTCATCACATTTCTTCTCAAATTTGCTCAATCTAGCACCCTTCTTCAATATGTAGCACTTGCAACCAAAGACACAAAAGTATGCAATATTTGGCTTTCTTCCATTTAAGATCTCATATGGAGTCTTCTCCAACATAGGATGGCAATAAAGTCTATTTGAATAGTAACATGCCGTGTTGATTGTTTCGGCCCAAAAAGATTGACTCACATTGTACTCACTAAGCATTGATCTTGCCATGCCAACAAGAGTTCTATTCTTCCTTTCAACTAGGCCACTTGATTGAGGTGTATACTTGGCCGAGAATTGATGTTTGATTCCAATTTCATCACAAAGCTCATCAACTCTAGTGTTCTTGAACTCACTACCATTGTCACTTCTCACTCTCTTGATGGTGGTTTCAAACACATTGTAACTTCTCTTGACAAAAGATTTGAAAATAGCATGCACATTACTCTTGTCAATCATAAAGAAAACTCATGTATTGTAACGTCCCGCCTCCCCGAGGCCGAGCCCGCTTACATTTGGCAGCTTAACTAGGATATAGACTGCCCTCACAGACCAACACCAGTCTTTTCTGCGCACTTTGTCCTCACTCATGCGCACCCGGGAAGAACTTCCCGGTCGGTCACCCATCGCTCCAGGGCCAAGCTCGCTTAACCTCGGAGTTCTTTGCAGATGGGCTTCCGGAAAAGAAGTTGCAACTTGTTGGTATGAGTATCCTATCAATCCTATTAAGCCCTGGGCCGGGATGTTACATCCTCACCCCCTTAACAGATCGACGTCCTCGTCGATCAATCCCAAGCCAGGAACGTCCCCTCTTGGCCACGTCCGTGTGTCCAGTGCCAGCGCATGTGCCATGCTGTGTGACCACGCCGGATCCACACCAGCCATGCGCACCATGCCTGCGCAACTGCGACACACGCGCCCGTGAAACCGTAAGGGTCGGATCTGATACCATTTTGTAACGTCCCGCCTCCCCGAGGCCGAGCCCGCTTACATTTGGCAGCTTAACTAGGATATAGACTGCCCTCACAGACCAACACCAGTCTTTTCTGCGCACTTTGTCCTCACTCATGCGCACCCGGGAAGAACTTCCCGGTCGGTCACCCATCGCTCCAGGGCCAAGCTCGCTTAACCTCGGAGTTCTTTGCAGATGGGCTTCCGGAAAAGAAGTTGCAACTTGTTGGTATGAGTATCCTATCAATCCTATTAAGCCCTGGGCCGGGATGTTACATGTATATCTTGAGAAGTCATCCACAATCACCAAACCATATTTGTTGCCTCCAATGCTTGTATAGGTGGTTGGTCCGAATAAATCCATGTGCAATAACTCAAATGGTTTGCATGTGCTCAAATAGCACATTGGATATGCTCAAATCATTGGATATTGCAATCTTGCCAAGCCCTTTGACCTTGCCTTTGCTATTGTCTCCAAATGTGATACTGTCATACTCATTGCCACTAGAATTGATTTGGTTGAACATTCTTGATTGGGTCATGTGTTGAGAGCACCCACTATCAAAAACCCAATGCCTCCCTTCGGCCTTATAATTCACCTACAAAACAAATCAATGCCTTTTAGATACCCATGCTTGTTTGGGTCCTTGGAGGTTAGCAACCAAAGCCTTTGGTACCCAAATAGCCTTCAACCTTGGGCTCTCTTTAGGTGTACCAATGTATTTAGTTTTGACACCTTTCTCACCCTTGGTAAGTATGTAACAAGAATCAAGCCTAATAGATTTATTACTTACAAATTTTATTTGCTTGTTCTTATTGTTAGTGATGCAATTTGCCTCAACATGCCCTACTTGCTTGCACTTGTAGCAAAATCGGCCATTGCTCCTCACAAAGCTAGGTTTTGGAGTTACAAAGGCCGCCTTGCCTTTCTTGGGAGTATAGCCAAGTCGCTCCTTAGAGTTACTATATCTTTGGCTACCCAAGCATTGTAGCAAGCGGGCATCCCCACCATAGGCATTGCCTAATGCGCGGGTTAGCTTATCCACTTCCTTCTTCAATTTCTCATTTTCAAATTTTAGTGTTGGATCAACACTAGTACTGAAGGTAGAAGTGGAAGTGGATGATGATGAAGAGCTAGTGTTGTTAGATGTGGTTGCAACAAGTGGTTCATTAGTTGATTCATTCATTAGAACACAAGTTACACCCACATCATATGTTATAGCAACATCCTCAACCTTGCTTAGCTCTAAGAGTGAGCAGTGAGTTTCCTCAAGCTTGGTTTGAGCTAGTTTGAGATTCCTCATGATGTTCCTTTAGACACTCATGAGAAGCACTTAGCTCATCAAAAGATTATTCAAGAGTTTTTAATTTCTTGGACAATTCTTTGCACTTCTTAGACTTAGAGCTAATAAGATATTCGGCTTGCTCTAACATGTCAATGAGTTGTGCTACACTAGGCTCATCACCATCACTATCACTATCATTATCATTTTGTTCATCATCACTTGAGTCATCGAATTTTACCTTTGTGGACTTAGCCATTAAGCATGATGAATCAAATGATAAAGGCCTCTCGTTGATAGCAATAGAAGTCATAGCCTTCTTATTAGATGTCTTCCTCTCATCATCACTAGAGTCATCATCATCGGAGGAAGCATCACTATCCCATGTCACAACATAGGAGCCACTCTTCTTCTTGGAGAAGTTGAACTTCTTTTTGTCCTTCTTTTCTACCTTGTCCTTCTTATCCTTCTTGCCTCTCTTCTTGTGATCATCTTCATCATCACTAGCATTTGGACAATCCTCCACAAGATGATCCGTGCTCTTGCAATTGTAGCACTTTCTCACTACATCTTTGCCTTTGAAGTTATCTCTTCTCTTCCTTGCACCATAGCCCTTCTTCTTCATAAATCTTCCAAAATTGCGCACAAAGAGAGCTAGTGCTTCATCATCACTATCAAGGTTAGATGCATCATCATCACTCGATTGCACATTCTTACCCTTGCCCTTGCACTTGGAAGAAGAGGTGGTGGATTTGAATGCCACGGTCTTCTTGCTCTTGCCATCCTCCTTCTTCACTTCTTCACTATCACTCTTCTCATTATATTGATCCTCGGTCATCACATCACCAAGAACTTCATTTGGATGACACCCTTCAAGCCACCCCGGAAGATGATAGTCCTCAAGGTCTTGAATCTTTTGGGCAAGCACATGAGAAACTTATGAGAGAAGTCCTTATCACTTGTCTTTTCACCCAATGCTTTGAGATCATTGATGATCACTTGGAGCCTGTAGAACATCTCTGGGATGCTCTCTCCATCATCCATCTTAAAGTTTAAAAGCTTGTCCTTGAGCGTGTACAACTTGGCACTCTTTACCATTGAAGTGCCCTCATAGGTTTGCTCTAGTCTTGTCCACACTTCATTTGCTCTATCCAAATCCTTGATTTGCTCAAACACATTTGAATCAATGCCATTGTATATGGTGCTGAGAGCCATTGTGTTGCATTGGTTGTTCTCTTACTCTCTAGGTGTGGGGCCTAAGGGATCAAGCACAATGTATTGCTTCTCGGTGACCTCCCACACCTTCTCATGGATTGAGCCAAGGTACATCCTCATCTTCCTCTTCCAATAGTCAAATGAACTTGTGTCATCAAAGTGAGGTGGTTTTCTCCCAATATGATTGAACATGATATGAGCCATTTCAATGCACCGAAGGATGTTAAGCCTTGATTAAACGGTGACCACGGCTCCGATACCACTTGAAAGGTCCTAGAAAGGCTAGGGGGTGAATAGGCTAAATTAAAAATCTACAAAGCACTTAAGCACAAGGTTAGTATGACAAATGGTGAGATGTGCAAAGCTAATGCAACAACTAACGTAGGCAAGCCACCTACACAGTTGTAGTAATTCTATGCTTAGTAAGCCACTCAACTAGCTAGGCACTAAGCAAGCAACAACAAGCAACAACACAAGACACACAAGCTTGGAAGCTAACTACTTTCACAAGGTAAGAGGATGCGTTTTAAAGTTATACATTTGCCTTGTGATGGAGCCAATCACCGGGATAATCAACAAATCGCTCACTCGAAGGTGAGGATATCAATATGAACACTAAGATTTATCGTCGAGGTTCACGTGCTTGCTGGCACGCTACGTCCCCGTTGTGTCGACTTCAACCGGTGGTCCGGTGGCTAATCGGTATCACACACCGAGCCTACACAAGACGCCACAAGGACCTACCACGGAGGAAGTAACTCAATGACACGTGCAATTTACTAGAGTTACCTTTGAGCTCTCCGTTCGGGGTAGGCACAAACCCCTCACAATCCACCGATGTGAGCATGCACAATCACTAAGTTTCTCCACACCTTCTCGACCTCCAAACCGGTTAGGTGATGGCAATCACCAAGAGTAACAAGAATTACTCTGCCACCAAGCCACCAAGTGCACTAGGATGCAAGATGATGATCACTACATTTGATTCACTCTCTCTCAATCAAAATATTGAGTTGAATCAAAGGGACAGAGTTGGAGGGAGTGTGCTAAGCTCACAAGAGGCTTAGGAAGATCAAAATACGCAAGAGTCATGCCCCAAGCCAGCCACACTCCTATTTATAAGCGCGCTCAAAGATCTAGCCGTTTCTCACTGTGATCGGGCACACCGGACGCTCCTTAAGTTTGCACCGGACGCGTCCGGTGGTTGTCCGGTGTACCGCCCGCTGACACGTGTACTAGCCGTTTAAAATTCTTCACTGCGCGCGCTAGCACCAGACGCGGAGCAGTCACACCGGACGCTCCGACGCCCGTGTCCGGTGCAACAACAGAGAGCATCCAGAGAGCTCTAAACTGCACCGGACGCTTCCAGCGTCCGGTGCACTCTCTGAGTCAGATCCTCAAACCTTTCACCAGACGAGCTGGAGTTTGCAGTTCCAGCGTCCGGTGCTCACATGGAGAGGTTTCAGAGAGGTCAAATGCACACCGAACGCGTCCGGTGAGCACTCACCGGACGCAGCCAGCGTCCAGTGTGCCTCTGAAAGCTGATTTCACCCTCTCTTCAATTACCTTGCTCTTAGATGCTAACAACTAAGTGTTTCACACTTTTAGGCATGAATGTTAGCGAGTTTTGAGCGCAATTGCAAAGCGATGTTAGTCACTCTAGGTTAGATCAAGTGTATGTAACTAATATGTACCTAGAGCACTTGCCGACCGGGTTCACGAAATAATTCTCCTCTTAATAGTCCGGCCAACTATCCTAAATATGATCGCGCTCACTAAGTGCCTTGATCACCAAATCAAAGTGCCCTAACTTATACCTTTGCCTCTAGCTCTTTGATCCTTTGTCTTCTTCTTTCCAAGACTTGATCTTCTCTTTAGCTCATGTCATCTTCCTCCACATTTCTAAACTCTTTAGGCTACACACACTTAACTCATAGGTTAGTAGGTAGATTTCATCAATTATCAAAACCAAACTAGGGATTTTCAAACCCGCCTCAACAAGCTGGTGTATATCCAATTCAACTCCAAGTTGCTTAGTAAGAGAGAAAAGATCAAGTCAAACAAAATCACCGATGTTCTCTTGTCTAGTGATATAACTCAAGCTCAAGGTTTTCTCCGAGTGGGTGGGGATGATTGTGCATTAGTTGAGTTTAGAGATGTGGAGGAAGAGGGAGATGAGATGGAAGGTACAGGGATACCTTGGTTTGTCATTAGAGAGGCAGTGGGAGCAGATGAACAGCTTGAGCTGTGTAGAAGTGCAAGAGTGAGGGAGCTCTATGAAGGAGAAGAATTTGAGTCTGAAGAAGAAGAGTATGAGGATGAGGATGTGTGCTACAGTGAAGAAGAAATCTGATATGGACCATCTCATGGTAGTAGTGAAGCCTTTTATGATGTCCTGGTCTTATGCACTGCAGCTGTGTCACACTTTATTTCTCTGTGTTTTCTTTTGTGATTTGTGAGACCTTAACTAAAAACTATGTGCTTGTGGTGTCCTTTATTTATAAATTGTGTTGTGCACTTGTATTGTAATTACCAGCTACTAATATAGTGTGCTCATGGATGGGAGGCTGCTGAAATCATCGAGATAAGTCACAACTTAGTATTTTCTATTTTTTTATGAATAACTAGCTGTCTATTGACTAATTTACTAACTATTAGCTGTCAAAATGTGTTGCAGCCTACAGGAGCTAGGAACAAGTAAGAATAAGTCAGCTAGGAAATCATATAAGTCTACTGGCCCTCTTTTTATAGTTTCCGTCTAGTGCCTAGTTGAACTTTGTTGACAAGTTCCGCCAACAAAACGAAACAAAGAGCGTCGCTAACAAAAGGAAGAGCCCCGCTAAGTGAACAAAAAGTCCCGCTAAGCAATGAAGAGCCTCAGATGCTAAGCCATATACGTGTGCTTATATTTATGCGCGCGGAGAGAAAATATGCTAAGTTACTATTGATGCTAAATTATTTTGCTAAATTATTGAAGGCTATTTTTTTCTTTTACTAAAATTATATGGATACTTAAGTTGAAATATGAAACTCTTGAAGTAACAAGTACTCCCTCTGTCCCAATAAATATGCAATTCTCACATTCCCGAGAAGTTAACATTTACAAATTTTGACTAAAGCTATATGAAAAAATACTAATTCTTATGAGACAAAATAAGTACCGTTATATCGGTTATGAAATATATTTTCATAATAAATTCATTTTGAGACATAAATATTAATATTTTTTTTGTTATAAACTTGATTAAAGTTGATATAGTTTGATCGGCACGTTTTTCACAATTGCATAATCAATGGGGCAGAAGGAGTATAATGTGTTGACAATGACAATAGCTAGTCAAACCGATCGGCTGGTGTCCCATTTCCTGCTGCACGCCGCCGGCCTCCCCTGATGATTGCGGCTACAACAGGCGGGCTCAGGGCTCCCCGTCTCATCCTGTCCCTAGCCATCCTCGCCCCCGGCATTGCTCTCGTGTTCCGCTCCCTCACCCCGGCAGTCCTGCAAATGGCTGACGACCTGCCCACCTCCATCTACGACGTCACCGTCAAGGTAGGTGGTTTTTGCCTGCAGATCTGCTAGGCATTATTCACCTTTGTTTCCTCTCTGCTAGTTCCGCTGCTTTGTTTTTGGCACCGTAGTGAAATCCTGATTTGGATTGGAGTAATTGGTGACAAGATGGTGGCTTTGCTATTCAAGATACCCTATTTTCTTGTGAAATCGAATTTAGCTCTGAAACCTGCACTGAGGTTGGATGCAAATGTGACGAGGTAGAAAAACTGAATTTTTGACCTAGGAGAACAGTTATCTTAATTCAATTGCGTGGAACTCTGTAGCTCTCACTGCAAAGATGTACTGTTGGGTGGACCTGTCATAAGTGAAAAAAGTGTCGTTTGTCCTTATGGCAATATAGATATATATGTGCCTTTTTCTCTTACTTTGTGTTATTCTTTCAGGAAGTTCTGCGTCATTTGCTGGCACCCAGCACAAACATAGGCATAATATTTCTTCAAATTTCATAGCTGTGCATTATTTCCGATGACCTTCATTTACATATTATGGCCTTTGTCTTTGCAGATTTGTTTCTGAACTGATATTTTGTTTTTGTAAAGGATATTAGGGGTGATGACATAAAGCTAAGCGAGTATGCTGGAAAGGTTCTTCTGATCGTCAATGTTGCTTCTAAATGGTAGCTGTTGAAACTGAACTTCAATGTTCAACACTGCAATCTAGCCTACATCAGATCATATTGAACATTTAAAAATATAAAATGGCTGTCCCTTGCTCCAGGTTTCAATTATATATTTGAGAAAAATCATATAGATCTACTTGTCAATCTTTAGAGCAGTTGAAACGATAGAGTTATCCATCATGCTGTATCTTGCATCTGTCTCGAACTCAACTTTTACTATGAATTTGAGTTGCTGTACAGTACAGATAGATTCAGTTATATCTGAGAATCAATGGCTTCTGTGTGGGCCTTTCAGGAAGGTGAATCTTGCATTTTATATTCTGTCAATATACGGATGTATGTTTTTGCTTGTTGCTGGCTATACCTTTACACATGTTACTTACTATACTGCAGACTAATGTTGTAAACAGGCCATTCTAGTATAGCAAACTTGTGCTTTGTTGTAAATGTTTTCCCTTGTTCAAGTCATAGTTGTAAGATTGAAAGAAGATGCCTCAAAAAATAGATGCTAGAACAATATTTTATTTTATTTTATTTCACAGTTGAAGTGGAACTTGTGGTTCATTGGTTTTACTTATTTTGTAGTGGATTAACAAGTTCCAATTACAAAGAGCTAAATGTCTTGTATGAGAAGTACAGAGGAAAAGGTTTGTTCTTTGACTACAGGGTTCTGCAGAATCATACCTGAAATAATTCAAAACTATATGTTTCCTTTATTTTTTTTCGAAAGGATGGCAAATGCTTTGCTGCTATTTTTATTAGACGATGAAAAGAAAAACAAAGTGACCTATATCTTTCCTCTATCAAAATGAATTTATCGCATTTTCCTTGGCTTCCTTTCACTCTTGCATGCAGGCCTTGAGATACTTGCATTCCCATGTAATGAATTTGCTGGTCAAGAGCCTGGCAGCAATGAGGATATCCAGGAGACAGTTTGTAGCAGGTTCAAAGCAGAGTTTCCTGTTTTTGACAAGGTAAGCAATTTGACCTGTGAGCTTTTCTTTTGCAGTAACTAACATATTATGAATTCAGAGTTTTCTATCATAGATCTGAAAATCTATCTCATGGTTATTAGAGATATATATGGATATGTATAGCTGACTTGTATTGTACGTATTGTATCCAAGCCTTCTCGGCTATATATATATATACAAGGCCACCTCCCCTAAAGGGTGTGCGGTGCATTGCCATATTACATGGTATCAAGAGACCGGGCCTAATTAGGGTTTCCTCGGATCCTCCTCTTCCGCTGCCCTCACCGAGTCGCTACCCTTGCCGCACCGCTTCCTAGCTCGCGCCGCTGCCCTAGCTGCGCCGCCCTCCCTGCCGCGCAGGCTGCTGTTTGCACCTGTGCGCCACCACACCGCTGCCGCTCATGCTGCTACCCTAGCCGCGCCGTGTTGTTCTTCGCCATGACTACCGAGTCGTCTACCTCGTCTGCGACTTCCTGCATCGTCGAATCTGCTACCATGGCAGCCATGGGAGACGCCCCTGCACCCGCAATCTTCTCCTCCACCATCAACGTGCGCTCCCACGTTCCGATCACGCTGGACCTCAAGCTGCCGAACTACACCAAGTGGTCTGCCTTCTTCACCGCCATGTGCGGCAAGTTCGGACTGCTCGGCCACATCGACGGCTCTATCCCTCCGCGTCCAATGGATCGCACTTGGTCCCAGCCCGATGCCTGCGTCCGGAGCTGGATGTATGGTTGCGTCGACGATAGCGTCCTCGACCTCGCCATGGAACCTCTGCAGACTGCCTGAGATCTCTACGTCGCCATTGGTCTGTTTTCATGCTAACAAGGAGACTCGCGCCATCGTACTCGGTCAGGAGTTCCACTCCATGACCCAGGGTGATCTCACCATCGACACCTATGCCCAGAAGATGAAGCAGACGGCTATGCCCTACGCGACGTCAACCACGCCGTTCCCGAACCCCAGCTGGTGCTCAATCTCCTTCGCGGTCTCAACCCACGCTTCGCCAATACGGCGCACATCATCATCAACTCGGCGGTTCTCCCGTCGTTCCTTTCGGCGCTCAACACACTTCGGCTCAAGGAGATCCGCCTCGCCAATGACGCCAAGGTCTCCTTCGACACTGCCCTTGCTGCTGTCGCCTCTCCTACGATCACCGCGTCTGCTTCATCCACCATACCGCAGGAGCAGTCCCTTGCTCCCCCGGTCGCGGCCACTTCACCGGCGCCAGCTCCAACTGACATGTCTTCACGACCTGTGACGTGGCAACAGACTGGAAGCCTTCCCCTTCCGCCTCAGCGCCTGACCTACTCTGCCACGCACTCCTCTCCACTTCTTGCCAACTATCGCAGCGCCCTCGCTGATCCTAATTGGCATGCTGCGATGGAGGATGAGTACAAGGCCCTGGTTGACAATGGCACTTGGCGTCTTGTTCCTCGACTACCTCGTGCCAACGTCCTCTCCGGCAAGTGGATATTCAAGCATAAACACCACTCCAATGGTTCTCTTGCTTGCCACAAAGCTCGCTAGGTTGTCCGTGGATTCTCTCAGCAGTATGGCATTGACTACGACGAGACCTTTAGTCCGGTTGTTAAACCGGCCACGATTCGAGTTGTCCTCAGCATTGCTGCCTCTCGTGCCTAGCCCATTCATCAGCTTGATTTGAAGAACACGTTCCTTCATGGTCATCTGAATGAAACGGTCTACTGTCAGCAGCCGCCTTGCTTCGTTGACCCCACTGCACCAGACCATGTCTGCTTACTGTAGAAATCTCTATATGGGCTTAAGCAAGCGCCTCGAGCATGGCACCAGCGCTTCGCCACTTTTATTCGGACCTTGGTCTTCGTTGCTGCAGTGTTAGATTCGTCGCTATTTGTGTACAAGGAGGGCACCAGTGTTACTTGTTGCTCTACATTGACATATTGTCCTTACAGCATCTTCGACAGCTCTTCTTCGGCGGATCACTCAGCGTTTGCACTGTGAGTTTGCCATGACGGATCTCGGGGATCTTCATCACTTTCTCGGGATTTCTGTCACTCGTTCTGCTGATGGCCTCTTCCTCTCTCAGCGACAATATGCCGTGGATCTCTTACAGCATGCTGGTATGGTCGAGTGTCATTCTACTGCTACTCCGCTCCATGCTCGTTTGAAGCTTTCAGCCTCAGAAGGATCACCTGTTGCTGATCCGTCACAGTATCGCAGCCTTGCCGATGCTCTTCAGTATTTGACCCTGACTCGTCCTGACATTGCCTATGCATTCAGCAGGTTTGTCTGTTCATGCATGACCCACGAGAGCCCCATCTCGTCCTGCTCAATCGGATTCTACGCTATGTCAAGAGCACACTATCTGCTAGCCTTCATCTCAGTGCTGGGTCTGTTGATTCGCTGACTGCCTACTCGGATGCTGATTGGGCTGGTTGTCCTGACTCTCGGCGGTCCACATCCGGCTATTGTGTCTATCTTGGCGATAATTTGGTGTCTTGGTCATCCAAACGACAGACCACTATCTCTTGTTCCAGCGCAGAGGCTGAATATCGGGCTATGGCACATGCTGTTGCCGAGACATGTTGGCTGCGGCAGCTCCTTCAGGAACTTCTTACTCCCCTCGCTTCGGCAACGATTGTTTACTGCGACAATGTCAGCGCAGTTTATATGACCGGTAATCCAGTTCATCATCGGCATACGAAGCATATTGAAATTGACATTCACTTTGTTCGCGACAAGGTTGCCTTGGGACAGGTTCGGGTGCTCCATGTTCCCTCGTCGCATCAGTTCGCCGATATCATGACCAAAGGCTTACCTGTACAGTTATTTATTGATTTTAGGTCCGGTCTTTGCGTCTGAGATTCTCCCGCTACGACTGCAGGCGGGTATTAGAGATATATACGGATATGTATAGCTGACTTGTATTGTACGTTGTACTTGTACTCCAAGTCTTCTCGGCTAATATATACAAGGCCACCCCCATAAAGGGTGTGTGGTGCATTGCCATATTACAATGGTATCCTAAATGATATTGTTTGCATGACATATCAGTTGTCATTCTTCAGGGTTCTTTGAGGCGACTGCTATTTATTTTAAATTGGAAGTTTGTTTTAATCAAGTTGATTGGACCAGGCAGATATGTGAGCATAGTAGGAAGTTTGAACATTCCTTAACCTTTGTTACTAGTGTTTTCATTCAGAATCTGTGGTGCATGAGTACAAGAAAGCATGGGGGAGTAGGACATAGCAATGGGAGTGGGGTTTGAGGAAGGAGTGGCAATGGCATGACCAGCATATGGTGTCCGATTAGAGGAGGAAGATCAGGAAGAGGTGCGCACAGGAAGGGGTCATGGCACTGTTTAAGAACAGTACCCCCAATGTAAACTGTAGCAAGGGCATAGGATAGTGATGAGGATAACCTCTTTTTCATTGCACAATTCATCTGTTTGTTCATTTTGTTTCCCTTTATTCCCTAATCTCGTAAACCGAATCTTACGGCGTATTTGGATTTTTTCTAGACAAGGATGCCTGGCACTGTTAGATGTATAGATGTTTCTCTATTTTCCTTCTACTTGGTGGGTTCCTTTGCATATATGTACTCACATGTATATTGCCCCTTTGGGCCCAGTAATAGAATCTGGTTGGTCATATTCTTCTAACATGGTATCAAGCTAGGGTTCCAGCTGGTCCGTCCAACCCCACCGCCGTCGCGTCGGTCGCCTGCGCCCCCCCCTCCGCGCCAATCGCGCGTGCTCGCTCGCGCCGGTTCCACGCCACGGCCGGCCTCCTGCGCGCGCCCTCGCGGCCCCGCCTGCGTGCCCTCGCGCCAGCCCGCACCGCTAGCGTGCCCTCCCCACCCCCGCCCGTGGCCCCCTGTGCCGCCCTCCCTCTTCCTCCTCCCCCCTTCTTCCCCCTTACCAGCAGCAGCAACTCTTGCCTCATTCCATGGCTTCCACGCCTTCCCCTGCTCGTCCTGGTGCCATACCAGTCCCTCGGTGTCCTGTCATCTTCAATGGCACCAATTGGAATGAGTTTGTCTTGCATATGGAGATCCACATGGATGGCCAGCAGTTGTGGGGCTATCTCACGGGTGAGCGGCCTTGCCCCTCGTGTCTTGTTGTCCCTACACCGCCCACGTATCCACCGGATGCTACTGATGATGCTAAGAGTGCTCTGCTTGACGCATTTGAGGTTGAGATGGAGAACTACCAGTCTGATCTTGGTGTCTATGAGACTTGGCTGCGTGAAGAGAGGAGTGCCAAGGCCATCTTATTTGCGAGCATGGAGGTTGATCTCTCACTATCCCTCAGAGGTCTTGCCACTTGACACCTCATGTGGGATAACCTCCGTCGCAGTTACGAGATCCGTAACGAGGCGATGTACCATGCTGTAGTTGAGGAGGATCAGGCGCTTCGTCAGCTTGACTCTACTGTTGAGGACTTCCACCGTCAGATGGTAGCTGTCTGGCATCGCCTGGACGGCCTGGACGGCCTGGGCGCTGAGTTCTGTGGTGGTGGTACTTGTCGGTGCTGTGACCGTCACTGGGCTCAGAGAGAGACTCTTCGCCTTTACGAGTTTCTTTCTCGGCTTCGCCCTGAGTTCGAGACTGTTCGGGCGCAGTTGCTGACTTGTCGTTCGCGACCATCGCTATTGGAAGCAATGCCTGAGCTGCGAGCCGAGGAGACTCGTCTTCGAGCTGGGGGTGTGATTCGTGTTCCGTCGTAGCCCTCCGTCTTGGCGG
Organism: Eremochloa ophiuroides; assembly: GCA_038502445.1. NCBI lineage: Eukaryota > Viridiplantae > Streptophyta > Magnoliopsida > Poales > Poaceae > Eremochloa > Eremochloa ophiuroides. Next base: position 37,712,920 of record JAHLJS010000007.1, on the reverse strand, counting down.
CCACACCTCCCCAGGTCTCCTCGCCTCCGTTTCCTGTGGTGGCGAGGGCGCCTTCTGGTGTTCAATGTGGCTACTGCAAGCTCTATGGCCACGAGGAGAAGGATTGTCGTAAGAAGCAGTGCGAATGATCGGGACGTCGTAGCAGGCGCTTCTCTCAGGGCTCTGGTGGTTCCTCTACTCAGCAGGGCACTCGTTCTCTGTCTGCTGCCTAGCAGGAGGTTCTCGCCATGTTTCGTCGCCTTACTACTGCAGCTACCTCTGCTCACGGGACTACTGCTCAGGCTTCTAGTTCCGCTCCTCCTCCGTCAGGTATATCAGCCCCATGGTTTCTTGACTCCGGTGCTTCTTTTCATATGACACCCCATTCGACACACCTATTGTCTGTGTCTTCTCCCGATCCACCTATATTTGTTCGCACCGCAGATGGCACTTCGCTTCCTGTTGCTGGTAGAGGTGTTCTTTCGACCACTTCTTTTGATGTTCCTACTGTTTCCCATGTTCCCAAACTCACCATGCAATTGTTGTCTGCGGGTCAAATCACTGATCATGGCTGTCGCATCATCCTTGAGTCTGATTCTTGTTGTGTTCAGGATCTTCGTACGGGCCTTTTGGTGGGAACTGGGCCTAGGCGTCGGGATTCACAGCGCCTATGGGAGCTTGATTGGTTGCGTCTTCCTTCACCCGCTTTGGCTCCTGCATCACCTAGTTCCCCAGCATCCGCGTCTGCTACTTCATCTACCACTTCTTTTGCGCAGTGGCATCGTCGACTTGGCCACCTCTCTGGTTCTAGATTGTCTACTCTTGTTGGTAGTCCTGTTTCTGGTGACTGCTCTTCATTGTACGGGTTGTAAACTTGGCAAACAGTTGCAACTCCCTTACCCTTCTAGTGAGTCTAAGTCCCAGAGACCTTTTGATCTTGTTCACTCTGATGTATGGGGTCCTGCACCTTTTGCTTCAAAAGGGGGTCAATCATATTATGTTCTGTTCATTGATGACTATTCGAGATTTACATGGATTTATTTGATGTCTTCTCATGGTCAATTTTATTCTATTTATCAACAATTTGCCACCATGATCCATACACAATATAGCTCTTCCATTCGGGTTTTTCGTGCTGATTCCGCTGGTGAGTATATCTCCACTGCTCATCGCTCCTATCTTGCTGAGCAGGGTACTCTTGCCCAGTTTTCATGTCCTGGTGCTCATGCTCAGAATGGTGTTGCTGAGCGAAAGCATCGTCACATTCTTGAGACCGCTCGTGCTTTTTTGATCTCTTCTGCACTTGCTCCTCATTTTTGGGCTGAGGCGGTTTCTACAATTGTCTTTCTCATAAATCGCCAGCCTTCTACTGTTCATCAGGGCTGCACTCCTTATGAGCGTCTTTTCGGGACCCCTCCTTCCTATAGCCATCTTCGTTGTTTTGAGCGCTACAAGGCTCGTCTTGTGGCACGAGGTTTTCAGCAGGAGTACGGTGTTGACTATGAGGAGACCTTTGCTCCTATTGCTCACATGACCACTGTTCGGACCCTTCTTGCTGTTGCCTCCGTTCGTCAGTGGTCGATCTCTCAGTTGGATGTCAAGAACGCCTTTCTCAATGGTGAGCTCTGTGAGGAAGTTTATATGCAGCCGCCTCCTAGGTACTCTGTTCCTGATGGGATGGTTTGTCGGTTGCGTCGTTCCCTCTATGGTCTTAAGCAAGCTCCTCTCACTTGGTTGGAGCGTTTCTCCTCTGTTGTCATCAGTGCTGGCTTCAAGCCTAGTGACCATGATCCTGCTCTCTTTGTCCACATTTGTCCTCGTGGTCGCACCCTTTTTCTCTATGTCGATGACATGATCATCACGGGCGATTGACACGCAGTCCATTGATTTTGTGAAGCAGCGTCTCAGTGAGACATTCCTTATGTCTGATTTGGGCCCCCTTCGTTACTTCCTTGGTCTTGAGGTCACCTCCACATCCGATGGTATTTTTCTCTCTCAGGAGAAGTACACTCAGGACCTCCTTTCCTGTGCTGCTCTCACTGATCATCGCACTGTTGATACTCCTATGGAGCTTGGTGTTCACCTATGACCCACTGACGGTGTACCACTTGCTGATCCCACTCGTTACCGTCAGCTTGTTGGGAGTCTTGTATATCTTGGGATCACCCGTCCTGACATTACACACTCAGTTCATATCTTGAGTCAGTTTGTCACGGCTCCTACCCAGATACCTTCGGGGAACCATCTCCCGCCGCCTTTTCTTCCCTCGCTCTAGTTCTCTCCAGCTTCAGGCGTACTCTGATGCGACCTGGGTGAGTGATCCCGTTGATCGCTACTCTGTGTCTGCTTACTGTGTTTTCCTTGGCTCCTCCTTGATTGCCTGGAAAACTAAGAAGCAGACTGTAGTTTCTCGCTCGAGTGCTGAGGCTGAGCCGCGTGCTATGGCGCTTGTGACTACAGAGTGACATGGCTCCGATGGCTTCTTGAGGACTTTGGTGTGACTGCCACTGCACCCACTCCTCTCTCCACTGACAGCACTGGTGCGATTAGTATTGCTCGGGATCCAGTCAAACATGAGCTCACCAAGCACATTGGCGTTGATGCTTCGTACATGAGATCGCAGATGCACGATCAGGTTGTGTCGCTTCACCACGTGCCTTCAGAGGTTCAGCTAGCAGATTTCTTCACGAAGGCACAAACTCAGGCTCAGCATAGATTCTTGCTTTCCAAACTCAGTGTTGTAGATCCACCATGAGTTTGAGGGGGGGTGGGGTGTTAGATGTATAGATGTTTCTCTATTTTCCTTGTACTTGGAGGGTTCCTTTGCATATATGTACTCACATGTATATTGCCCCTTTGGGCCCAGTAATAGAATCTGGTTGGTCATATTCTTCTAACAGGCATATGGAGCTCCTCCAGGCATCCGATTTTTCACGTCCAGGTTGGAGATCCTTACCTGGCTGGCTGGTTGTGAGGCACTACAGATCGGATCGGGAGGTTTGGGAAGAAGAAGAAGTAGAAGTAGTTGGCACGGCAGAGGAATCTTAGAAGAGTAGCATTCTGTTACATTCATTGATGATCTCTCAGTCTCTTGTGCTCTCTCTTAAGTACAGGACACTCAGCTCCGATCGCGTGTGCAAGCGCCTAGCGAATCCACTCCGGGCCTGTGTAACGAGCATTCACGGGCGCAACACTCCCGGTTGTCGGACCGTGAACAATAGGTTTTGATGACTCCCGTCTGGACGATTGGCTAACATCCCCCCTCCATGGAACACGGCATGTCCCCAGGCTGTGGCTCGTGGGAACACCTGGCGCAAGGCCTCATAATCTTCCCAAGTAGCCAATGAAGCCGGCAGATTTTTCCATTTAATCAGGACTTGTTGCACAGTATGCGAACCGCGAGTGATGGAGCGGGATTACAGCACCTGTTCAGGAGCAAGGTGGAGAGCGAAGTCAGTCAGCAAGGTTGGTGTTACCTGATGACTGGCACCGACGACCTGCTTGAGCTGGGAGGCGTGGAACACCGGGTGGATGGAGTATGGGGGCAAGTCGAGCTTGTAAGCCACAGGGCCAACACGAGATATGATCTTGAAGGGCCTGAAGAAGCGAAAAGCCACTAAGCCAGTGCGGAGCCAAGGATGACTGTACGTATGGTTGTAGTTTCATGCAGACCATGTCGCCGACAGAGAACACCCACTCAGAGCGGTGTTGATCTGCTTGCTTCTTCATACGGGTCTTTGCACGATTGAGATGATGTTGCAAAAGCTGATGCATCCAGGCTCGATTAGAAGTCCATCCCACGAGCTCAGGGTGCGGAGAGTCAGCAGGCAGTGGCAAGAAACAAGGGGCATAGCCATAGAGAGCTTCGGACGGGAAACAACCAATGGCGGAATGTGTGGAAGAATTATACCAGAACTCGGCTGTTGGAAACCCACTGAACCCACTTTGTCAGGCAGGCGTGCACAAAGCAACGCAAGTATGTTTCCACGCACTGGTTGAGGCACTCAATCTGGCCATCAGACTGAGGATGATAGGCAGTACTGTGGTACAATTGAACCCCAACCAAGTGAAAGAGCTCAGACCAAAAGGTACTGGTAAAGATCCTATCACGATCAGAGACAATAGACTGGGGAAGACCATGTAAGCGGTAGACGTGATCCAGGAACACCTTGGCAACCATTGGAGCAGTGAATGGGTGGCGCAAGGGATGAAATGGCCATACTTAGTGAACACATCAACGACCACTAGGATGCAAGTGAAGTGACTGGAAGACGGTAAAGCTCTCAATAAAATCCATAGAAACGACTTGCCAGGCATTGTCAGGAACTGGCAGAGGTTGCAGCAAACCTGGCTGTTTGGAATGGTCCGGCTTGGACTGCTGGCAAGTAATGCAAGATTGCACAGAGGTTTTGACAGCAGTCTTCATACCCTTCCAGGCAAAGTATTGCTTGAGACGACATAGGTGACGGGAAATCCAGTGTCCACCCCAGGCACTCGCATGAAATTCAGACATAAGCTGCTGATGGAGACGCGGATCAGAGGCAAACCAGATACGGTTTTGATAGTGAAGGATGCCAGAACAGAAAGTATAGGACGACACCGCTGCCGGATCCAATGTCAGCTTAGTAATGAGGTCCTTAGAGAAAGGGTCGTGGTCATAACTGGGCATCACGGCAGTAAGCCAGGACGGCACCATAGAAGAGATGGCCGCGCATATCGCTGGAGGTGCTGGGTGACAAGAGAGGATCCGCAGCACGATTATCAGACCCCTTCCGAAACACAATGCGGTACTAAAGGCCCACCAATTTAGAAAATACCCACTGCTTCCATGGAGTATGGAGGCGTTGATCGCTGAGCTGCGTAAGCCTTTTCTGATCAGTCAAAATCACGAACTCCTGGAACTGCAGGTACGAGCGCCAATTTTGAATGGCAAGCAGAATGGCCATATACTCTTTTTCGTAGGTGGATAAGCCGCGGGACTTGAGTCCGAGGGCCTTGCTGCAGTAGGCCAACGGGTGCCTATCTTGCATAAGCACTGCCCCAACGCCATGATCAGATGCATCAGTCTCAATGCAGAACGGATGATTGAAGTTGGGAAGCGCGAGGACCAGAGACTGACAGAGGGCAGTCTTGAGACTCTGGAAGGCATTGTCATGCTCGGATGTCCAAACAAAGATATTGTGCTTCCGGAGGAGATTGGTCAGAGGCTTGGAGATGAGTCCGAAGTGGCGGATGAACTTACGGTAATACCCTTCAAGGCCTAGAAAACCCCTGAGTTCCTTGATGTTGGCTGGGACGGGCCACTGTTGGATCGCGGCAATCTTGGCCTGATCAGTACTAACGCCTTCCGCACTGCTGACATGACCGAGGTAAGCTATCTTTTGCTGAGCGAAGGAGCGTTTAGAAAGCTTCAATTTCCAATTATCTCGCGCCGATAACTGAAATACCAGCTTGATGTGTTCCAAGTGCGGGCCAAGGTGGGACAGTAAATGAGGATATCATCAAAGAACACAAGGATAAAACGGCACAGATAAGGAGCCAAGGTGGTGTTCATAGCGTCCTGGAAAGTTCCGGGGGCACCAGTTAAGCCGAACACCATGACACGAAATTCAAACTAGCCAAAGTGCGTTTGAAACGCTGTTTTGAATTCTTTGCCAGACTTCATACAGATCTGATGGAAGCCAGCTTGTAGATCAAGGCTGGTAAAGTAAGCTGCCCCCGCGAGCTCTTCCAACAGCTCATCAATGATAGGCACAGGGTACTTGCCCTTCACGGTGATGGCATTAAGGTGGCGATAATCCACGCAGAACCTCCAGGTGTTGTCCTTTTTCTTCACCAGTAGCACTGGGGACGTAATGCGCTGGTGCTCTTCTGAATGATACGTTGCTGCAACATTTCAGCCACCCAATTTCAATCTTAAGAGTTGGTGCATACCGATAGTGTCGGATGAACACCGGCTGGGCTCCCGGAATAAGTGGAATTTGATGATCACAGTGGCGTTGGGGTGGAAGCTCATTCGGAGGCCAGAACAGATGGTCAAATTCCGCAAGCAACGGCGCGATAGCCGGAGCAATGGAACCATCGGCAGGAGGGTTGGACTGAATGAGAGATAACTGCAGGACAGAACCAACTGGTAGCTCAGGAGCATCCCCCAAAATCGCAGCGGTTGAACCGCTCTTGCCAGCCAGTCCAAACCCAGCATAGGACTAAAGCTTGACAGCCAGTCCAAACCCAGCAGGCCAGCACCATATCATAAGAAGGCAGAGGCAACAACTTCAAATCGTTTGAGAACGTACAGCCTTGGACAGACTAGACTGCAGCCAGAAAGTGAGCAGAACACTGAATGACTTAACCGTTAGCAACTTGAACTGACAACGGTGGATAGAAAGCCTGAATGCTGGGAAGCTTCTGATACAATTTGGAGCCAAGGAATGTGTGGGAGCTGCCCGAATCCACCAATATAGTAATTGGGTGATCCTGCAGTGTACCAACCAGACAAAGGGTCTTCGGAGCCGGCGCGCCCGAAGCGGCCGCGACTGACAAAAGTGCCATCAATTGAGGAGAAGACGGGGATGGAGGACTGGAAGCACCTGCATCATCATCATCGTCAGGAAACATATCGAGCAATTCTTGGACGAGGTGGAGCTGGACCACATCAGTGCATTTATGTTCGCGAATCCATTTGGCGTCACAGAGGACGCAGAGGCCTTGAGCATGCTGGGCGCGAAAATTGTGTTCAGCTGACGACTGAGGAGTCGTTGCGCCTCCAGAGCTTGATGCTTCGGAGGAGGAGGTGGCAACGGCAGAGCGCCTTGCCAAGCGGGCCTCGGGAAGAGAGAGCCTCATAACGCCGAGGATACTTCTTAGTGGAGCGCGTCGCCTCTTCCTGCAATTGAGCAAGCACACAGGCAGTATCCAAAGTTTGGGGGTGCTCAATAAGTACGATAGCTTTGATGTCATCACGTAAACCATCAATAAAACGTTGAACATAGTAAAGTGGGTCAGGGTGTTTAGCATAAGGTTTCAGCTAATCCATGAGCTCAACAAACTGTTCAACGTATTCAGTGGCTGACGCTGATTGGCGTATGTGAAACAAGCGACGAAGCAGCAGCTTATGCTCGTGACGGCCAAAGCGCTCAAGCAACTGACTACAGAATTCGGTCCAGGACATGGTCTCCACTTGGTCCTCGATAGAGGAGAGCCAACAATTGGCCGCACCGTGAAAGTGCATAGTGGCCGCCTGGATCCACACAACAGGATCGACATGATAGAGATTGAAATAGTTGACAACGCGTTTTAGCCAGAGTTTGGGGTGTTCACCCTCAAAACGTGGAAAATTGAACTTGGGCAGTTTACCCGTGTGGCCGCCTCCGCTGCCCCCCTTGATACCCAGACTCCCAATGATGACCAGAGTAATGTGGTGGTGGACGCATGGGAGGACACAACAAGGGAAGGGAATGGTGGGAATGGCAAGGAAACGTACCCTTGCCAGGGGGTGGAATCAGAGTGTTGACCACTCCAAATTCACCCTCCCAGGTCCGATGATTGATGCGGTGCCCGCTGGGCCGATCGGCTGGATGTCCGGCAGGTGAGCGCGCGGCAGCCGGAGGGTCGCCGTTGGGGGGCGGCTTGACGACGACCGAAGGTAAGGTGTCGGGGATGACCGTCGGTGCCTTGGTGTCGATGACCGCGGCGCTTGGAGAAGACGGCACGGACGCGAAAACACCCGGGGTCGAAGTCGCAGAGTCGACCATCGAGCGCTCCCAATACTTGGTGATTTTGCTGACCTTTATTTTAAGGGTGGAGAGCTTGCCGACTTCGATGGTGAGGTCCTCCACCACGCCCTCAAAGCCGGGACGCCATTCCTCGAATCCCTTGGTCGGCTGCTCCAACGGCTGCAAGTGCCCGGAGTAGGCGGCGGTCGCTGACGCTAACTGATCGCGAAGTTCGTCGAAGCGATTGTCCTGCGTGGCGAATCGCTTGTTCAGTTCGTCGAGGAGGAGCTTTGTCTCTGGATTCATGGCGCCGTGCCGACGTTGGAGACTGGTGTAGTGCTCGTGGGTAGGTGGGAGATGGCGGTGATCCAGCGCAGCGATCCGCCACAAATTGGTCGACTCCGGAGAGGGGAATTACGGAATCCTCGATGAAATCCGCGGGAGGACTCAAAGAGATTAGACCAACCGGCTCAATTGGAGGACCAACTGATGGACTGTGGATGCGCAAGCGAAGGAAGGCGGAGGAACGGTGTCTTTGATACCACTTGTGAGGCACTACAGATTGGATCGGGAGGCTTGGGGAAGAAGAAGAAGAGGAAGACGAAGTAGTTGGAGGAATCTTAGTAGAGTAGCATTCTGTTACATTCATTGTTGATCTCTCCATCTCATGTGCTCTCTCTTAAGTACAGGAGACTCAGCTTGTGGAACGAGCATTCACCTTCCTGGGCCTTTTCTCCGCTGGCCCGCTGTTCACGGGCGCAACACTCCCGGTTGTCGGACCGTGAACAGTTGGTGCTGATGACTTCCGTCTGGACGAGTGGCTAACACTGGTGTCCTGCTTGGCAGGCACCGATGAATACCGCCCCTTATTGCATGCCAAATCCATGACAATCTTACCTTAGTGCGGATGGATGTCAGCCCTAGTGCACCTCGGGGAGTGTGCCCAGGCAGGGAAGGCAGCCACCATGCTGCATTGGCTGCTGCCCTCTCCTGCAGACCCACCTGATCCACATTGTATGGTGGGGTTTTGCACCAGCTAGTTTTCTGATACTATGACAATTGAAATGAAAAGGATCATACATTGTGAAGCTTCATGGCAACTATTTTTCTTTAGTCTTATACATTGTCACAGTATAAAACGTTTGACTGGCAAATGTCATGAATCCTATAATGACTTATAGTTACAACTGGTGGGAGTAGTAATTTTTTTGGAATGGAAACAGAAACTGAAGCGGAAACAGTAGGGGAAATGACATATGTTATATTATGAAAAGCTAGGAACTATTCAAAATATGGAACCGAGGAATGAAAGGAAAAGGTGCTTTACAAAGAGGAAAAATTAGCTAATAGAAACTATAAGCCAAGCCATTACTATGTGTTATCTCTCATTTGGATCTCACCTTCTTTCACCGCCAAGGCATGGATCTTGCTGTTACTTCTCAGCCTGGTAAGCAGCAGGTCATGTTCGAGTATTATCAAAATCTCCTTGGTACGGTGTTAGCGCGGAGTGTCTCTTTGGACCTCGCCTTCTTTCACCGCCAAGGCATGGATCTTGTTGATCACTGAGGACGAAGTGTGGTTGACTATTAAATCCCTGCCGGCTGATCGTGCGCCAGGGCCAGATGGGTTTACTGGGTGCTTCTATATGGTGTGCTGGCCAATAATCAAACATGATTTCCTAGCTGCAATATTAACGCTCCAGCAAGGTGATGCGCGCAAGTTATGGCTTCTCAACTCGGCTTATCTTACCTTGATCCCAAAGAAGGCTGATGCTTTGTTGGCAAAGGATTTTCGGCCAATTAGTTTGATTCACAGTTTGGCCAAATTAATTGCCAAGATCTTAGCGAATCGCTTGGCCCCTCTCCTCAATTCTTTGGTCGCCACAAACCAAAGTGCCTTTGTGCGGGGTAGATGCATCCATGACAACTATATGCTTGTGCAGCAAATAGTCAAGACTCTTCATAAGCTCAAAGTTCCGAGCCTTTTCTTGAAGCTAGATATTTGAAAGCTTTCGACTCGGTAAGCTGGGCCTTTCTTCTCGAGATTCTTGCACATCTTGGTTTCGGTCCTGTTTGGTGCGGGCTTGTTTCCAACCTACTCTGGACATCCTCTACGCGTGTTCTGCTTAATTGTGAACCGGGAGAGGAGGTTCAGTACCAGCGTGGTCTTCACCAAGGAGATCCTCTCTCCGATGTTGTTTATTCTAGCGATGGATGTGCTCAATAGTATCTTTGTCAAAGCTGGAGAGAGCTCCTCCAACCATTATCTAGAAGGATGCAGACACAATGTATTTCTCTTTATGCTGATGATGTAGCAATGTTCATCCGGCCTGTGGCAGCTGAGATGAATTTGACTATGGTAATCCTTGCTAGCTTTGGGGAGGCGTCTGGTCTGCAGACCAATTTGCAAAAAAGTTGTGCACTTGCAATCAGATGTGAGCAGTCCGAGTTGGAGCTGGTGGAGGCAACAATGCCGTGCAGTACAGCTGATCTGCCTTGCACTTATCTTGGTCTGCCGGTATCCACTTCAAAATTAAGAAAGTCTGATCTTTTGCCATGGATTGAGAAAATTGGCAATAAACTACCCGGTTGGCAGGCTTCCCTTATGAATCTTGCTGGTCGTACGATGTGGGTGAGGTTCATTCTATCCGCTATTCCCATCTATGTGCTCATTTTAATGTCCCTCAATGGTTTATTCAGGCAGTGGACAAAATCTGTCATGGTTTTCTTTGGAAAGGCAGTGGGCAGGTTAATGGTGGCAATTGTCTAGTGGCGTCGGACAAAGTGCAACGCTTGCTGGAGTTTGGTGGTCTCGGGGTGCTTAACATGGAAATCATGAGTTGGTCCTAGCAAATCCGTTGGTTGTGGCTGCAGAAAACTGATCCTGGCCGACCTTGGAAGGGACTTGAAATTCGCGTGCACCCGAATGCGCTGAGTATGTTCAAGATTGCTATAGAATCCCATGTTGGTAATGGGGTATCCACCTTGTTTTGGAGTGATAGATGGCTGTTGGGCGGTTCCTTAGGTGATCTTCCTCCCTCAGTTCTATCTGCTGTCCCTCCCAAGCTACAACAGCAACGTAATGTAGTGCAGGCCCTAACTGATTTCAGCTGGTCGAGAGATATCCAGGCTGGTCTCTCTTCAGTTGGTCTTTTTGAATTTTTCCATCTCTGGGATCTCATCCAAGAAGTGGTCTTATCTCAAGAAGAAGACCGACATTTTTGGAAACTTGATGGTTCTGGCAGCTTCTCTTCCAAATCTGCCTACAAAGCTTTCTTCAATGGTTCAACTTCATTTGAGCCTTGGCGGAGATTGTGGAAATCCTGGGCACCTCCTAAGTGCAAAGTTTTTCTTTGGTTGGCCACTCGGAACAGGTGCTGGACAGCGGATCAGCTTGCTAGGAGAGGTCTACCCCATCCTTGCCATTGCCCACTTTGTGATCAAAAAGAGGAAACGATTCATCATCTCCTTACCTTGTGTGTGTTTGCCCGGGAACTGAAATTTTATCTCCTTTGGGCTTGGGTACAGCCATACCAAGGAGAAATGAGAGGTCGTTCGCGGAGTGGTGGCGCAAGACAATCAAGCGATTTCCAAAGGAGAAGAAGGGCACAAACACTGTTTTATCCTAACTGCCTGGGTTCTTTGGAAGCATAGAAACTCTTGTGTTTTTGATAGTATTAGACCAAGCATTGCAGCAGTCCTCCGTTCCTTTAATGAGGAGCACCATCTTTGGTGTCTCGCAGGGGCCCGGGGATTGCGTGCGCTTGACTTGGGTCAGGTCGGGGAGCTAGGATAAGTCGAGTCTTGGAAGTGTTTAGGTCTGGTCTCACCCCCTTTTGTGTATTTTTCTTAGCTACTTTTCTTTGTTTTGCTTACAACCCCTCATGGCTCGGCCCGGAGTGAGGTGGTGATGACTTGTATGGGGCCGGTTTTCTTTCTCTTAATACTATGATGCGCAGCTCTCCTGCGTATTCGAGAAAAAAAATCTCTCATTTTTATGAATCTGAAGCACATCGTCAGAAAGGCCTTTTACCAACAGAGACAGATTGGGCTGCTTGTTGCCAACTATGTATACTAGCCTCCATTTCAAAACAACTGGCAATTTGGACATCACTATTCAATGTTTCACCGTTTGTCTTTTCTGCAAACATTTATACAAATAGCTGGGTATAAATGACATGTTTAAAGTAGTTTTGATAAGAAATCCAGTGATACTTTTCTCGCTTTACTTAGCTCTATAGCAAATATTGCTAGTCCATGATTGAGCATTGAAGGTTAAAGTTGTCTAAGTTCTGTTAAACTTTTGTAAAAGCTTTTAGCCTCTAAATATAACCTCATCTGGCATTGTCAAGCTTCTGCAAATAAGGAATTCATCAACAATTTTGAAGTACCTTTTTTTACCTCATTTTTCCAGTTTTGACTATATTTAATTTTACCTTATATTGACGGTTCATTAGGAACATATGCATGAGTCCAAATAAGCTTATTTGGAATCAGAGTGAGTATTTGATATCCCCTGGCTCATGGAAGGTACATGTCAATCAGATATATGTGCCACTTAAAAGTTTGTTCATTTGATTTTTCAGATTGATGTGAATGGTAAGGACGCTGCACCATTGTACAAGTACTTGAAATCACAGAAAGGTGGCTTCCTTGGCGATGGTATTAAATGGAACTTCACCAAGTTTCTTGTTGACAAAGATGGCAAGGTTGTTGGGCGATATGCTCCGACGACTTCTCCTTTGAAGATAGAGGTTTGTTTCTCCACCAAACTGCTCAGTAGCGCATATTCGGCCCACTAAATGAGTCAATGATTTTTCATTCTCGTGGTTTCTTCTTCAGAATGACATCCAGAACCTTCTTGGCACAGCATCATGATTTGGTTACATCAATTATGTTCCCTGAACTCTGTATGTCACTGTGTTGTAATTTCGTTGAAAATATGGAGCTTGGACATCTGTGTCAGTTTGCCGTTCTCTCAGTGTAATTGTGTAAAGAAACTTTATTCGATGTATAGAATGTTATTTGTGTAATTTACCTTATTATTGATCAAATATGAAGATCACTACAGACAAATTGATCAGGATCTTGCCACTTGATAATACGATGTTTGGCTGGCAGGCAGACATGCAATAGAAAAAGGTTGTCCTTTCTTCGTACTACTGTTGTTCTAAAGGCTAACATGATACTTTGGATGTGAACTTGAAGCGGCTGGAATCATTAGAACTTGTCTCAGTTTGACCAAAATAAGGTGAAAACCACATGTGAAAAATTGCGCATAATATAAAGTGAAATTCTGTCATGACACCTTTGGCAGAACCGCCCGAGCTATCGTGGCCCACGTGCACCTGGTCCAACGACCTCCGACTGTTATGCATGGGAGCTCAATAACTCTGGAAGTTCTGTCAGATGTCCTCGGTGACCCTGAATCATTGAAGATCAACTCACATCAGGATCGAACAAGAGTCATCACAACATTGTAACACTTGATTTCAGATACAATACATCAAAGTTTGGAATTTACAATATAGATTGTTGTGCCATTTTTATAAAGCTTATGTAAAGATAAGCCAAATCAAAAAGCACAACCTGAGTAAGACCTCTGCAATAGGGGTTTAATAAACCCTGAGTACTTGAGGGTACTCAACGAGTCTTACCTGAGCAAATAAAAGACTTCAAAAGCATGCATGTTTAGATTATGGGGTAGGTTGGCTCAGGGTAAAGATTAAGAATGATTTTGTAGAAAAGCATCTACAAATGGATCCTTAAGTTTTAGCCGCATTAATATTTAGGCAGTATCCAATTTGCACCTATTCCAATTCAATCAGTTATTGAAAAAAAAATTGCTTCATTAATTATCATTATTGTCAAGTTGCATGCATTAACTACGATGTAGGTCAAAGAGTTGAGACTCCATATCCGAGGAGCAACGACGATTGGAACCGATTAATACCCAGCTTAGGATCCCTAACCACGTGGTATATAGGATCTAACCTTGCATATATGTGGTGTAGAACCACTGCTTAGCTTTCCCCAAGAGTGAAAATGGGAAAAGACGGAGTAAAATAGCATCTCTTGGTACTCCTCTGATCGTGAAGGTACTGCAGATCTCTAGAAAGTGTTGTAAGTGTATACTTGTATCTTCATGAGCTTTTTCACAAAATTGACTAGCTTGAACCATGGTGATAAGAGCAGGTTTGAGCTCGAATCCATTCTCCCCAGCGTTGACTGCTGGTCCAGTCCGGATGTTTTCTGTTGTTGGGGCAGAGAACTCGCGCAGTGTCTTCTCAGCCATGTGTTCGAACGCAGAAGCTAAATCTTCTCCTAAGTGTTCTTCTTCCAATGTTAGAGCTGGCTCCTCTGATGGATTAGCTTGAGCAGTGATGGGTGTTTTTGATGGTGACTCGAAATTGTCCCTCGCCTCTACAAACTTCTTCCTTCTAAGGAGTTTCTCTAGATCGTCAGTGAAGTTGTTTGGAAGAGAAAAATCATTCATTCATCACCCTGCATAAGATAATCAAATGATAAAAATAAGGGTGTGCCTGTTTGAGTTAGAGATCAATCGGTAATATAATCTTATCCATTATGCATATACGTTATCAATATTTCCTAAGTTTAATGTGCCTTCCCCGGCAACGACGCCAAAACTGCTTGTTGACATCTACTAACGTTGCCAAATATAACTATATAACTTTTAATACTAGAGATGAGATTAGAGATGTATGGTAATTAATTAACTGGTCATTAGCAATTAGTCACTTATCTATCACCAGCATTCTTAGGCATGAACTAGGTTGTCATTCCTAATTATATATGTTAAGAATAAATAAAGTTTTCATATATTCAATGTGACTAGGCAGAAATATATAAATATAAATTAAGAACAATTCTGCAAGCGGACAGATAATTATACCATTGTAGCATTTTACCTAGAGTTCTACCAGGTTGTCAATTTATATTTATTCCACTGGGAAGGACTGGATAAACTTTAATCTAATATATTGATAACAACTATATACAATAAATAAGCGGTGTTACCGATGTCATTTACTCTGCTCATAACAGGTAGAGGTCACAAGATAATAAAGATAAATAAAGGTGATAAGTAAGATCAAGCATCATAACTAATGGATAAACATCAGAGCACTTTCTAGTCATAGTAATAGCTAGCCAATGGATAAACTAGGGAATTAATATCTAAAGTAATTCTATAACTACGTCAATGAATAACTCTAATTAGTGCAATTACATCTAACAATCATTGTTAGATTAGTCTTATATCATGATCATATGCAAAGGGCATCATCCAGGAATGATGTGAAACAGAGTCATCACCCAACTTCGCGACCGTGCCTGCTTGCCTACATACAGGGGGTGGACTACAGAGGAATGAACATAGCTGTCACCTACGCGAACTACCACACGACCCGGCACATCAGGGTGCACTCGCAGATAAACATAATATCTAAACACCACGTCTACATATTGTTTATCATCTACCCATCGATCGTATGGATAAACGCTATACGAGCAATTACATGAATTCAATAAGATCAAACCAACTATACTAGACATATAATCAAAGTAGACAATGACTATTGTAATCAAGAACATATAAACTATTGAGAACAATGTTTTCCTAATCATAATGAAGAATACAATAATAGAGAAAGAATTAGAACTATACCAAACTCTGCGCTCCAGACAGATGCCGAGGCTTCAGATCCCGCTGAAGAACTAGAACTCCTCTACTTCTAATCTAACTAGGCTAGAACTATGAACTAGAAGGATCTTGATGAACTAGGAGGCTCTTGATGGCTTGACCGAAGACTTGATGCCTTGGATGAATGATGGGATGCCTCCAGGGGGGTCTGCCCCTTTATTTATAGCCCGGCGGGATGCACGTGCGCCGCAGGATCAAACCGACTTAACCAATGGCCGAGATGCATCGTAGGAGGTGGCGGAGAAACACTCCAGAAGGTGGGGCCAAACCCTAGCCGGGGGGCACCGGCTGGCCCCACCCTAGCACCGGCCGGCCCTACCTGGAAGGGTTCGGGGCCCCGGTTGCTCCGGTGTCTTCTAGGTGCTTCCCATGTCCTGATAAGATCGTTGCCTTCGCGGATAAGTTTCGTGATGTTTATGCATTTTAATCCCTCTTTTACGCTTTTCTAGAATGACCCCTGGAAAATACAGAGTATGCAAAACTCGTGGAAATTGTCTGTTAAAACCCTAGACTAGTGTGTATTCATGTATCCTTTTGTGTCTAAAGTCTTAATAAAAGTTGACGTTATCCACCGTCAACAATATCCCAACCATCTTTCACGGATCCTCCAAAACTAGAACCGGTGCCACCCGAGAGCATAATACTCCACGGCCCTATGCCGTCCGTAATGGCTTGTACCTAACATCTCGCCCGGACGGACCCTTCAGTAGGGTGGGTACATGCTACTCCTGTCATCTCTCCACTCACAGTGCGCAGTTGCCATTTCAAGTAATGGAATCTCCATATCCAGGGCTTACCGGAGTATGTGGTCAATTGCAAAGTCCCGACTACACACAGGCCTACACTCGGCATGGTCCTTAACCGACTCAGGTGGGTCAAGCATGATCGGGCAAACCTGTCTCCTCAATACTTACCTTATTTCATATCCCATTGCCCCACCCAGTCTTGATTTAGATAACCGTCATTATAAAGGCATTCTGAGACTCATATATTGAGATGAGAAGTGCCGAGTAGACTATATCTCACAAACGACTTGTACCGAAGTCTAAGCATTGCTAAGCATAAAGGTTTCAAAGTTCGTTAATAAAGGTGATAACTAGGGATTCCTAAATATCAAGGTAGTTCATGCAACAATGGTATTTAAGCAACTCCTAATATAATAACTTAAATGCACAGTTCACAATACTAAGGTATCAAAAACATTTTATAAAACATTAGGATAGGGTAATGAACTGGTGTTTGCCTGTGTTGAAGGGAAGTTAGACAGTCTGGAAGATCCCCTAAAGCTTGACTTGAGTTTAATAGTGTCGGTGAAGCATCTCTTCTAGACTTCGATCAGCAATGATTGTTGACGGTCGCTAACACCTTATTTTACCGTCAACATTTCACCCATAATCAAGGTAAAACCACATGAAAAGCAAAGAACTCACCATGAAACTTACCTAGTTCCACATGTCCTTGGAGAAATCTTGTGTATGCAGGAAAAATGGTGAAAACGGGAAAAAACAAAGCATATCAAGACACCTCAGCACCTCAGCTGCCACATGGGAGCCAGAGGGCGGCGCCCACCCCCTAGGAGGGCGCCCGCCCTGCTTCTTCGCACCACCGACCTCCAGGACCCCTACAAGTACCCCTGGAGCACTCCTACACTATAAATAGGACTTTAATCCTCACTTGTAATATGAAACACCACTAGCAAATCACTAGAGATTCAGCTCATAGTCAGTAGTAGCTCTCTCTCTCTAGCAAAGCTCTACTCTTAGGAATAGTGCTAGCTAGAGAAAAGTAGAGTAGTGAGGGAAGTCGGGAGAAGGAGGAAGTCTGTGGAGGAGCCGGGCTTGTCGGCGACCTCCTCTGCGGTGTTCTTCACTCTTATCGGTAATAAAGATCCCCTGCTTCATTTACTTATTGTTATACTTTAAGCATTTGCATACTTGTCTCATTGCTTGGTTAGAGTGATCTAATTCCTTGGCCAGAGTTAGAGTAGTAAGCTTTATAGATTAAGCGAGGTGCTTAGGCTATAATCTTACCCTTGAGTGCGGCTAGACTCACGGATAGTAGTGGTAGGTTCTAGGTGGTGACAGCCCTAGAATCCTCTAGATTCCACCATGTTCGGTCTGGTTTTTGCAGCGTAGGCTTTTGGACGTACGGTGCCTAATCAGTCGAACCCCGGCGAGTTTAGGACTTTGCGTGTCCCGGGTATAGCAATCTCTTTGGTATAACAATCACTTGATCTTTTATTGAGTTAGAGTTCTCCCATAAACTCCAGAGCTACCTCAATTTATCCTAGTGTGTTTCCACCTTAGTTATACCTCATTGATTTATCCTTACTAAGGTTATTACCCCATTTATCCATATCTAGATCCTTGACTATCAGATCCTTGGAATCACAAACCCCGCCTTCCTTTGGGAAAATATAAATTCGACACCTGGTACTCCCAGGTAATGTGCTACATGATAGTTCTGTGTGCTTGCAGAATCCCATCACCTATCCTATAGAGCTACCCAAAGCATTTTTGGCCCAGTTGCTAGAAATAACTTTATTCCTAGTAGCAACGTTAGAAGTGTCAACAACCACATACTTTGAGCATAGGGATTGACAAACCCAGTGATTGCGTTGAGAAGTATAGCTACCATTGCTAGAGGATAGATTTGGCTACACTCTTTTGATAGCGTTAGTAACTGTCAACAATGATCTTCCTTGTATCTTCATCATATTGAATCTTCTCCAAAACTTGACCACCATAAAGTTTCTCACTCTCGAATGCTACACCTAATAAATGATGCATGCTTTAACATAATGAAATGCGTGCCATGATGTATGAAATGCAATACATTGTGCTTAAGTAAAAGATAAACAAAGTTAAGGAAAGTTGAGTACAATTTTTCTTTCATGATGACTAGAGTTAACTAGTCATCAAACAACTATGGTCAGCACTCAAGGAACCCAGTTAGTCGAGGTCATTACTAATTAAGGTTATAATCTTAACATATCATACCTAGGGTTTGACTAAGCAAGGGTGAGAAACCATGTCGCCATAGATGCTCGATAGTCCTTATTAACAGGGGACCCTAATCTAGGTCAAGACAAGGTTTCCGAAAGCCACCTCATGGCTTAGCCATGAGTGTAAGTTAGGGTGGGGAAGGTTGATTAAGCACTAAATCTCTAACTACTGGATTTCTATTCATCCATCCTAAAGGATTACCCTATGATGGATGAGGAAAGCTCTAATGGAGGGCATTATAAACTAATTGTTTTTCACCCAAGAGGTTGCATCCCCTACATGAAATCATAATATTAACAAAAAGGTAATTAGGTTGCCATGAATCACTAGGGGTGAAAGTTTTTCATGGGCTTTAATGAATCCTTAAGTTGCTTAAAGTCTAATGGTGATTTGTATTATTAGCTAATTAATTAAGCATATAATTAGAGTTATACTTAAACTTCATCAAATAATTCTTAAACTTCTTGTGAAGGTTTCTCTTAACATGAAATAGTTTCACAAAAAGTTTTACGGTCAAGGGACATTTATTTTGGGCTATAAAAAATCATGGAAGGACATTTATTAACTAAAAGGGATAATTTTAACTCCTAGAAAAATTGTTGAAAATACTCAACTCATATTTTCCTTTGGTAGAATACACTTTAAAGAAGCTACATAAACATTTTCATAAATTTAGGAGCTATAATTATTTTGTTATGAAAAAAGCAAAGTTAACAACTATTCACATGTTTTTGAAAAAGAATAAATCCCGAAGAAAAAGAAAAAGGTGTCCGAACATTTTTGCAAAAGGGCCCCTGAGGTTTTCGTAGCATAACCTGCAGTCCGACGAGCACTATTTACATGAGTTTATGACTTCTCAATTAACCCCCTACATTTGTTTTAATTTCTCTCCACCTTCCATTCTTCACCGAGCAAGACAGGCGCTTGGCCTGGCCGATTTCGGGCAAGGCTATGGGCTGCCTGCACTAGCGAGGAGGTGGAAAACAGGCTTAGAGAATCTCTATGCTCAGGCGTACACATGAGTGGATGAATCACCAGAGACGGATGGTGGAGGGCTGACCATGCACACCGGCGACTTTGATGACGGGAAACAGGATGACGGTGGTGAATCGGCCATTCCGGCGTTCGACCGACCAAGCTAAGACCCTCTACATGTTCAAGGTGCTCACGACTTGCGCAACCAACCGATTGAGTAGGGGATACAACAGAGCTAGTTGTTGACGGTCACTAACGATAAAATCCGACCGTCAAATAATATCAAAAATAGGGAAATTGGGCAAACCAACATCACATATATATTTACTTCTAACCGAGTTCTACATGCATTTGGAGAACTGTATTTTTCATAGGACATATACACAAATACATGTATTCATACACGAAAGACGCTTTCCAACGCATACTTGCGCAAACAAATAACAAGAACGTCAGGAAAACAAACTCAAAAGAGGCCCAACATCACATGGCACCCACCAGAGCCTACCATGCCGAGGCAGTAGCGAGGTGGCATAGCCCAGGGTTAGGCCAAACCTTGGGTTCGACCGAACCCCTGGCCGGTGGTTCGTAGGCAGTGTCCTAAGGCGTTCAACCGACGCTCTAGCGCAACTTGAGGGCTCAAATCACCTTTCACCCTTGTATAAGAAGGGAGGCACACCCTCTCCTTCAACACCCACTTCAATTAGCAATTTCTCACTTTCAATTCATAGTTGTAGCTTTTACTTTCTTGTTAGTAGTTCAAGATGAAGGCAAAACTACCTTGGAGAGCTTGACTCTTTGGAATAAGACTTCTTTGGGTATGAATAACATTATGAGTTCTTCCAAGTTCATTCCCTCATTATCTAATTATAGTCATATCTATGAACTAGAGTATAGTTGTGATGCTATAAACTTGATATATGAACTAGTGTATAGTTTATGTGTCATGAGAGTATCGTCATTAACTTTGTGCTTAATAAAACATATAAGTTATATAATGAGAATTAGAGCTAAGTTGGGTGTGGTGGTTCATCATACCACAATGTGTGCCTGATTCATGACTTGTTGATTTGTAGGGGTCAGAGTCCCGGGGTCAGTTTGGTAGTCTCTGTATACGTAGGTATGGTGCCTGGGTATGGAGAGGCAGGTGTCTGCATGTCTCTTACTTCGGTCGAGGAGATGGCGGCAGGTGGTGACAATCCCCTCCTTGGCATTCCCCCCTGTTCGTCTAGGATATATGAGTCTAAATTAGCATGGTGGTTGCGGCTGACCAGTACACGCATATTCTCCCGATCCATGTCACACTTAGCACTAATACTAATTATATCAATTGTATGAACATTAACTGGACATAATATGACTATACTAGATTAATGCCTGTTCACTTAGCAATATTCTTTTATTAGTTTCTTTTCTATTTATCAATTGAGGAAAGCTTTTGTGTGTGTCCACTGTCTCTATTATCATTTCTTAACCCTATATTAACAATTGGTGAACTTGCACAACATTACTACCTATGATCATATTAGAATCTTAATCAATGTTTTCCTTTAGGAAAATACAAATAATGATACCTGAATACTCACCGCGGTGAAATGCTACAAACAATAGCTCCGTGCGCTTGTGGATTAATATCTAAAAGGGCTAAGGAACAATCAAGGTCAATACTAGTAATATAGCTATACCCTAGCAATGCTACTAAGTAAAGCTGACAAAGACATTTCTAGCGCAGTTACTGGGAATAGGTTCTCCTCCTAACCTTAGTGACTACGTTAAAGAAATGGCAACACTAGATCGTCAGTGTTGGGGATGAAGGCGGCGGCATGAACTAGGCGATGAGCTCATGTTTCGGTGACTGCAGTGTGACCCTGATGAAAAGGAGGGGAACATGAGCATCTCGGTGCTGAGATGGACACCAAACTCGAAAGAGAGAAGGGTGGGGGCCTCCAGTGGTGCATGGCCACATGAAGGTGCTCTCAGCAGCCACGAAGACCAGCAGGGAAGGAGATGACAACTCCTTACTACTTTGAGCGAAATCAAAAGATGCCAACAGGTCAGGGAGGTTTGGTGGACGTGGCGGAGCTATGGGTGTAGACAATTGAGTTGTGGTGGCTTGGTGGACAGTTGATGACTTAGTGGTGTTTCATGGTGATAGGTCCAAAGAGGCCAGAGGGGGGTGAATAGCCTAATGAAAATTCTACAAACAACCCTTGATCAAGTGGTTAGTAACAAAAACGGCGAAGCGAGTTTTGCGCTAGCCTACTCAAAAGTGCAAGCCTCCTAACCGTTCTACTTAGAATCTCTAGGAGCACAAAACAAGCTATTCTAGGTTGAGAGACTACTATACTCCTAGATGGACAAGCAAACTACAAACACTATCACTACACAAGATAAGTGCTCAAATGTAAAGGGGAGGAGTAGAAGTGTTATACCGCCGAGTAGAGTAGTATGAACCAATCCCCAAACGAATACATCAATCACTCGATGGTGATGATCACAATGAAGTCCAAAGCCAACACAATGAAGACCAAGATTTATCCCGAGGTTGACAGGCTTGCTGGCACACTACGTCCTCATTGTGTCGACCACTACTCGATGGTTCGGTGGCTAATTGACAGCCAACGTCAAGCTCAACCAATGAGCGCCACTAGAACCTACCACGAGAAAGGTAACTCAATGACACGAGCAATGTATTAGGCTACCTTGCGGCTCTCCACCGGGGAAGGTGCAAACCCCTCACAAAGACCTCCACGAGTGGCCGGAGACAATCTCCAACTCCGCCAACTCCTCCGCTGCTCTAAGACCGTCTAGGTGACGGCAATCACCAAGAGAATAGATGAAAATCCGCAGCAACAACGATCAACAAGTGCCAATGGATTGTAACACCCAAAATTTTACATTTTTTTAGATAGGGATGAATTGAAGTTATTTAAGCAATTATTTGGCATTTAATCTAGGATATAATCATTTTTGGCAAATTAAAATAAACCCTTGGGCATAGAAACATGTTATGTTGCATTCATGCTGCCTCTATTTATTTTGTATTGTTTTGCACTTTGTTGGGATTGCAAAATGCAAAATCTATTTGGAAAATGAGTGAAAAAAAGAGAAACTCCCTCACTCCTTCCCTCCTCATAGCCGTAGGCCTGCTGCTGCTCACCCTTTTGCCGCCTGGGCCAAGCCCACTGCTCTTTCTCCACCTCGCATCACCATCATCCTTCTCCCTCTTGGGCTCAAGGCCATTCTTTTTTTTTTCCTGAGCAGCCTGGCATCAGGCCGAGCCCAGCTGCAGCATCAGCCTGCTCGCGCAAACAGAAGCAGAGCGCAGCGTTCTCTCCTCTTTGGTTGGCTCACTGACATCCTGGGCCCGCGCGTCAGCGCTTTCTTCTCCCTCTCGTGCTCGAGACGGACTCCACC
Organism: Eremochloa ophiuroides; assembly: GCA_038502445.1. Lineage (NCBI taxonomy): Eukaryota > Viridiplantae > Streptophyta > Magnoliopsida > Poales > Poaceae > Eremochloa > Eremochloa ophiuroides. The sequence continues at coordinate 37,690,107 of JAHLJS010000007.1, read as the reverse complement.
GCCATGGCCGAGTCGTGAACACCCCGGCCTCTTCTGTGCTTGGAGTCCACGCCAGCGCCCCTATAAAAGGGAGCCGCAGCACCGCCTCCTTCCCACGAATCTCCAGAGCAAGCCACCGTTTCAAATTCAAGCTCTAGAGCGCCTAGCCGCAGCCACAGATTCGCAGCTGGAGCCAGCTAGCGCCCTCGCCATCGATTCCGTGCCACCAGCACCCCTTCGTCTCGATTGGAAGCGCCCTGTGGACCGAGAGGAGTTAGAGAACCTTCCGGACCCCTTCTTCCCCGATCTCGACCGTGAATCGGCCTTCATCACCGGAAACCGAACGCCGCCGTCCGCCATTGCCGTCGACGACCATCACCGGGAGCTTCTCCGGAGAAATTGGTCGCTCTCAAAGCATATTAGCGAGGTAAAGAAGCTTCTCCCGCCGTTATTTTGTTCCTACATCTCCCTCCCGAGCTGCGCGCAACCTCACCGTCGTGATCAAGCCGCCGCCGCTCGTCCTGCTTCCTCCCTAGGCCGCCTCTGCTCCAGCTGATTCCATGAACGAGTTCGTTTCGAGCTCTCGTTCTCCAGAGCCTTTTCCCGCGCCGAACCGAGCCCTATATCCTCTAAACCACCAACTCTGGCGAGATTTCTGGCGAGCCGCCACCGCGGCCTGTCACTCCGGCGAACAGAGCCTTGACCCCCTCCCTCTCTTCTAATCTCCACCGTCTATTTTAATCCGACGGCCAGTAACGAAGCATACCCCTTCGCCGGCACTTTTCCAAAAGAGACCCTCAGCTTTTCAACGCATTAACCCGCGGTCCTTGGCGCCCGCAGCTGAATACGCCTTCCGTTTTAGAAAACGTATTCCATTAAATAGATTCAAAAATACGTTTTCCAGATATTCACAATTTTGCCACTGATTTTGTTTTAGTTATAAAATCTTCGTTTTAGATCCGATTTGACCCGTTCAAGTCTCGTTAGATTCTTAATTTCGTAATCTATATAATGATGCTACTGTTACTCATGTTTTCAACTTTTAAAATTCGAGATTAGATTTAATCTATTATTTTATTTAAGTAAATCTTGATTAATTCATAACTTCTCCGTTTGAACTTCGATTTTCGTGATCTTTATATCGTTGGAATAGTAGCGACGCGTAGATTATTTTTATACACTTTTTAATCTGTTTTTTTTACTGTTGGTGTACTGTTTCTAATATAGATCTTGTTTGCTTCATGTATGATTGCCTCGATGATTGTGTGGTGATTTTATGATCGAGTTCAGACGGTGAGCAATACGTAGGTGATCAAGTGTACGTTGAGGATCCAAGTTCTCCAGAGCACTTTGATCAAGGCAAGTATAGCATGGATCATCCTTGTTGCCTATTCACCTTAATAACTAAATTCATGATGCATATGTCTACCTTGGCAACCGTAGTGATTATTCCCAGGTTTTGATGACTTGATCCTTGTTACCTATGAGATTGTATTTGAGTAGTGATGCTAGTGCTTTGATGGGTCATGATCTTATGAACTTGAATAATTGATTATGGAATAAAAGTTAAAAGATGCTTTTTAGCAACATGGACTAAGGACTTATCTGTAAGTATGACACCGGGACTTACAGCGCAACCATGGGGGTTATATGGCTCTGGCTTTAGTCAAGTATGGAGTTACTTTCTACCATGCTATTAATCTTGAAAGGTTCCTTGCTGAGCTGGTTGTTTTGCGGCTCCTGTCTTTGTGTGTACTGCTGCGTGTGTGTGCCACTAGAAGGAGGGCTCTACCGCCCCTTGCCATTGTGCCCGGATTGATTAGTGGCACGTTAGGAAGGCTTTTGAAAGACTTCATAGTGTACCCTGCCGCACTTCCTTGGTGAGGTGACATGGGAGTCATGACCCTTGGCATATGGGAATCACGACTTATGGTGAAAGTGTGCAACCTCTGCAGAGTGTAAAACTGGTATATCAGCCGTGCTCACGGTCACGAGCGGCCTTGGACGTCTTACAGGAATTTAACTAATTGAATATTGATTTATTTGAAGTTTCTATTGATGTTTATTCCATATTAATTATCATGTTTATATGATCATGCAAATCTTGTTCCTTGGTATATTCTATTGCTGCTACTCAATTGCTAAAATGTGATCAATTAAAAGCAACTGCTGACAAACCAGTGTCTTGCCTTATTTGAGCCTCATAAACCCATGTTATTCTTGTTGAGTACGACATGTACTTACGCTTGCTTTATTTTTCATATTTGGATAAAAATCCCGGATGGGTAACAGATGACTATGAGGATTCTTCTGAGGATTATTAGGATTGTGTTCACCAGTCAACTATTCCCTGTGGATTGGAGTTTCCGCGAGAGAGAGAGATATATATTCCGCTGTTATTAATGTAAAGACTCTGTAATATTATTCATTATATATTAGACCTTGTGATGGTACTATGTAATTTGTCGCTTATGTGTGTGATTGATCTCTGGGCGCACATAAGTTGGTTCATTCAATTTTATCCTTAAAATTGGGTGTGACAGATTTGGTATCGGAGCATAGGTTGACTGTAGGACGCAAGCCTAGATAGAGTGGACATTATAGGATGTGCTTTTCTCATCTTATTCATGCTTTCTACTTTAACCTTGATAATTGCTAATTTATGTGCTTCCCTTACCCTTATTCCATTATAAGAATTTGATTTCTCTTTTTATTCTAAGATCTATCATGCTTTCATGCTTTCTCACCTTGTTCTATTACGAAAATTTTAATGTCATTCTCATTCTACCTCTGTCTTGGTCGAAAAATTAAGAAGATGAGATATGATCGCCAAACTACCCCACAAGCGTGTTGGAGAAGCCAAGCCGCAAGCATGACTATCAATGTGAGGATGAATTAGGAATTAGGAAAGGATGCCCAAGCTCGATAAGAAGAATCAAGATATGAGTCCACTTAGATAATAGAACGATTTAGATGTGAGTCAAGTTGAGTCGAGTCTTGTGTGCGTGTGAATTTTATGTGCTTGTTGCTTTGTGCTTATGAATTATGTGTGATTTGGTTCTTTGTAATGAGTGTTGAGAATTATGGGCAAGTCTCTAATTCTCTTAATTAAAAGATTTAGGGTATTAAAATTGTTAAATAAATAGTTGGGTTGATTAAAATCTAGTTTTCTCAAAATCTGATTTTCAGACCTCTCTGCCTTCGTAATTTTGCTTAATTAATTTTGTAAATCCAGAAATTATGAAAATTTAATTGGGAACAGTAGACTTCCAACCCTTTCCATGGCCTCAAGAATCACAATAATAGCTATTATGGATTTGGAGATACAGTTGTTGGAATTTGAGAATTCTGCGCAGTATGGCAGACCGGACAGTTTCTGTTATCGTCTGTTTTTGGTTAATCTAACATCAGAATCTGGAAACGTGGTCCACATGAAGATCGTAGATAATTTCTCAGGCTTTCCAACGGTATAGAGAACGTCTCTGTTTGATTTCTGAAACTCCAGATATAATCAGTTTACTATGCTGCTGTTATCGGATCTCGCCCAGAAAATTTAGATTCATGGTTTATAAGTGTTTGCATAGTGGAAAAATTCTAAAACTCAATTATATGTTGAAAAACAGATGGCTGGTAACAGGAGGAATCCTAATCCACCACCACCACCACCACAACCTAGCATTCAAGATCTCATAGCGTCGCAGACGCAGCTGATGGAGACAATGATGCAGTTCATTCAAAACCAACCAGCCGGAGGACCACAACCTGCCCAACCTCAAGCTAGAGATAAGCGAGGAGAATTTTTGAAAGGTCGTCCACCTGTGTTCAACCACGCCGCCGACCCATTGGATGCTGATGATTGGCTTCGCGCCGTGGAGAGACAACTCACCATTGTGCAAAGCAATGATGAAGAAAAGGTGTTGTATGCATCTGGACAGTTGCAAGGAGCGGCTCAAGACTGGTGGGATGCATTCCAGTATGGTCACCCCAATAATGCGCCTGCTATCACATGGCAAGAGTTTTGTGAGAACTTCAGGTCATACTATATTCCTGAAGGTCTGATAGAGCTGAAGCAGGCAGAATTTAGAGCTTTGAAGCAAGAACAAATGTCGGTGCCAGAGTACCGTGATCAGTTTGTTCAATTGTCGCGGTATGCTCCTGATGATGTTGCTAATGACAAGGACAAGCAGCGGCTCTTCCTCAAGGGACTTCACGATAGATTGCAACTCCAACTCATGACAACCACCTACCCCAATTTTTAAGAGCTGGTGAATCGCGCTATAGTGATCGACAACAAGCGCAAGGAGATGGCGGATAACAAGAGAAAGAAGCAAGGACAAACCTTTACAAGAAATAACCGTTCGCGTCCCAACGCCCAGCAACAAAATTTCCAGCAGAGACACCAAGGGCCATCAAATCAATGGAACCGCAATCAGAACCAGTCTCGTTCTCAATCTCCACCACAACAGCAGAAAACTCCTACCCAGACTCCTCAGCAAGCTACCCCTAGCAAGACCCCCAACAGGACCAATACATTTGGCACTCCCATCAAGTGCTTTGCCTGTGGAGAATCGGGACATCTCTCTTACCACTGTCCCAAGAAGCAGAACCAGCAGACTCCGCAGAGTAGCAACCAGAAGGGAAGACATCAACAATCGTCTAATCAAGGAAGTGTGAACCATGCGTCCGCGAAGACAGCTCAGGAAGCACCAGAGGTTATGATGGGTACGTTCAATGTCAATTCCATCCCCGCTACCGTTCTTTTTGATTCCGGTGCTTCGCATTCATTCATATCACAAAGTTTTGTTAGGATACACGGTATACCACTATTAGCCCTACAAAACCCATTATTGGTAAATTCACCCGGTGGGGCTATGCAAGCTCAATATTATTGTCCTTTGGTTAGCATTGCTCTAATGGGAGTAGACTTTAAAGTGAACCCTACGGTAATAAGAACAATCGGAATAGATGTTATATTTGGTCTGGATTGGATGAAGCAGCACAAGACAGTTATTCAGTGTGAGGAAAAGGTCGTTGTGTTAACTACGTCCAAAGGAGATAAAATCAGTGTTGACGTAGTAATGCAACCACCACCGGCAGCGACAGTTAATCAGATTCGAGGGGAATACCCAATTAAAATATTAGAAACCACAGAGCGATTCAGAAGGAGTGAAATTATAAAGTTGTGCAAGGTACAGCGGAATCGGTCTTCAGAAAACGAGGGAACATGGGAAAAAGAGGAGGAATTAAGGAAGTTATATCCCCAACTTTTTGAGTAAGTACTAGCTAATCTCGAGGACGAGATTAATTTTAAGGGGGGTAGAATTGTAACACCCAAAATTTTACATTTTTTTAGATAGGGATGAATTGAAGTTATTTAAGCAATTATTTGGCATTTAATCTAGGATATAATCATTTTTGGCAAATTAAAATAAACCCTTGGGCATAGAAACATGTTATGTTGCATTCATGCTGCCTCTATTTATTTTGTATTGTTTTGCACTTTGTTGGGATTGCAAAATGCAAAATCTATTTGGAAAATGAGTGAAAAAAAGAGAAACTCCCTCACTCCTTCCCTCCTCATAGCCGTAGGCCTGCTGCTGCTCACCCTTTTGCCGCCTGGGCCAAGCCCACTGCTCTTTCTCCACCTCGCATCACCATCATCCTTCTTCCTCTTGGGCTCAAGGCCATTCTTTTTTTTCCTGAGCAGCCCGGCATCAGGCCGAGCCCAGCTGCAGCATCGGCCTGCTCGCGCAAACAGAAGCAGAGCGCAGCGTTCTCTCCTCTTTGGTTGGCTCACTGACATCCTGGGCCCGCGCGTCAGCGCTTTCTTCTCCCTCTCGTGCTCGAGACGGACTCCACCGCCATGGCCGAGTCGTGAACACCCCGGCCTCTTCTGTGCTTAGAGTCCACGCCAGCGCCCCTATAAAAGGGAGCCGCAGCACCGCCTCCTTCCCACGAATCTCCAGAGCAAGCCACCGTTTCAAATTCAAGCTCTAGAGCGCCTAGCCGCAGCCACAGATTCGCAGCTGGAGCCAGCTAGCGCCCTCGCCATCGATTTCGTGCCACCAGCACCCCTTCGTCTCGATTGGAAGCGCCCTGTGGACCGAGAGGAGTTAGAGAACCTTCTGGACCCCTTCTTCCCCGATCTCGACCGTGAATCGGCCTTCATCACCGGAAACCGAACGCCGCCGTCCGCCATTGCCGTCGACGACCATCACCGGGAGCTTCTCCGGAGAAATTGGTCGCTCTCAAAGCATATTAGCGAGGTAAAGAAGCTTCTCCCGCCGTTATTTTGTTCCTACATCTCCCTCCCGAGCTGCGCGCAACCTCACCATCGTGATCAAGCCGCCGCCGCTCGTCCTGCTTCCTCCCTAGGCCGCCTCTGCTCCAGCTGATTCCATGAACGAGTTCGTTTCGAGCTTTCGTTCTCCAGAGCCTTTTCCCGCGCCGAACCGAGCCCTATATCCTCTAAACCGCCAACTCTGGCGAGATTTCCGGCGAGCCGCCACCGCGGCCTGTCACTCCGGCGAACAGAGCCTTGACCCCCTCCCTCTCTTCTAATCTCCACCGTCTATTTTAATCCGACGGCCAGTAACGAAGCATACCCCTTCGCCGGCACTTTTCCAAAAGAGACCCCCAGCTTTTCAACGCATTAACCCGCGGTCCTTGGCGCCCGCAGCTGAATACGCCTTCCGTTTTAGAAAACGTATTCCATTAAATAGATTCAAAAATACGTTTTCCAGATATTCACAATTTTGCCACTGATTTTGTTTTAGTTATAAAATCTTCGTTTTAATCCGATTTGACCCGTTCAAGTCTCGTTAGATTCATAATTTCGTAATCTATCTAATGATGCTACTGTTACTCATGTTTTCAACTTTTAAAATTCGAGATTAGATTTAATCTATTATTTTATTTAAGTAAATCTTGATTAATGCATAACTTCTCCGTTTGAACTCCGATTTTCGTGATCTTTATATCGTTGGAATCGTAGCGACGCGTAGATTATTTTTACACACTTTTCAATCTGTTTTTTTTTACTGTTGGTGTACTGTTTCTAACATAGATCTTGTTTGCTTCGTGTATGATTGCCTCGATGATTGTGTGGTGATTTTATGATCGAGTTCAGACGGTGAGCAATACGTAGGTGATCAAGAGTACGTTGAGGATCCAAGTTCTCCAGAGCACTTTGATCAAGGCAAGTATAGCATGGACCATCCTTGTTGCCTATTCACCTTAATAACTAAATTCATGATGCATATGTCTACCTTGGCAACCGTAGTGATTATTCCCAGGTTTTGATGACTTGATCCTTGTTACCTATGAGATTGCATTTGAATAGTGATGCTAGTGCTTTGATGGGTCATGATCTTATGAACTTGAATAATTGATTATGGAATAAAAGTTAAAAGATGCTTTTTAGCAACATGGACTAAGGACTTATCTGTAAGTATGACACCGGGACTTACAGCGCAACCATGGGGGTTATATGGCTCTGGCTTTAGTCAAGTATGGAGTTACTTTCTACCATGCTATTAATCTTGAAAGGTTCCTTGCCGAGCTGGTTGTTTTGCGGCTCCTGTCTTTGTGTGTACTGCTGCGTGTGTGTGCCACTAGAAAGAGGGCTCTACCGCCCCTTGCCATTGCGCCCGGATTGATTAGTGGCATGTTAGGAAGGCTTTTCAAAGACTTCATAGTGTACCCTGCCGCACTTCCTTGGTGAGGTGACATGGGAGTCATGACCCTTGGCATATGGGAATCACGACTTATGGTGAAAGTGTGCAACCTCTGCAGAGTGTAAAACTGTTATATCAGCCGTGCTCACGGTCACGAGCGGCCTTGGACGTCTTACAGGAATTTAACTAATTGAATATTGATTTATTTGAAGTTTCTATTGATGTTTATTCCATATTAATTATCATGTTTATATGATCATGCAAATCTTGTTCCTTGGTATATTCTATTGCTGCTACTCAATTGCTAAAATGTGATCAATTAAAAGCAACTGCTGACAAACCAGTGTCTTGCCTTATTTGAGCCTTATAAACCCATGTTATTCTTGTTGAGGACGGCATGTACTTACGCTTGCTTTATTTTTCATATTTGGATAAAAATCCCGGATGGGTAACAGATGACTATGAGGATTCCTCTGAGTATTATTAGGATTGTGTTCACCAGTCAACTATTCCCTGTGGATTGGAGTTTCCGCGAGAGAGAGATATATGTATTCCGCTGTTATTAATGTAAAGACTCTGTAATATTATTCATTATATATTAGACCTTGTGATGGTACTATGTAATTTGTCGCTTATGTGTGTGATTGATCTCTGGGCGCACATAGGTTGGTTCATTCAATTTTATCTTTAAAATTGTGTGTGACATGGTTGATCTAGATGAACACAATGCACTTGGATCACTATCTAGCCCACTATGGATGAGAATCGAGCTCTAGAGTGAGTGGGAGAGGCTTAGGAGTCTCAAGAGATGCTTAGCAATGAGTGAAATGTGCAAGAGAGACTCCCAAGACCGGTTGATCGGCTATTTATAAGTGAGGTTGAAAAACTAGCCATTTTACAGTTTCTGTGTGTGCACCGGACGCTTGTTAAGTTGGCACCGGACACGTCCGGTGGTTGTCCAATATACTGCTCGCTGCCACGTTTACTAATAGCCATTTCAAACTTTCTGCAGCCCGCCAACACACCGGACGCGGAGTCGTCATACCGGATGCTCCGACGACCGTGTCTGGTGCGCGTCCAGAGAGCATCCAGAGAGCTCAAAGTAGCACCGGACGCGTCCGCTGTTATGTCATCGGACGCCCGCAGCGTCCGGTGCTTTCAGACAGTCAGAAAGCACGAAGTCTCACCGGACGCTCGAAAAACATCACCGGACGCGCTGGAGTTACTGTTCCAGCGTCCGGTGCTCACTCAGAAAGGTTCCGGAGAGGTCCTGGCTGCACCAGACGCGTCTGGTGCGCACCCACCGGACAACATCTGCGTCCGGTGCACCTCTGAGAGCAGTTCTCGCCCTCTCTTCAACTACCTTGCTTCTAGGTGCTAACAACCAAGTGTATGAGGACTTAGGCACGAGTGTTAGCTTGATTTTAAGTTCATTTGCAAGGTTTTAGGTTAGTGCTCTAGATCTAAATGCATATTCTCAACTATGTCAACTAGAGACACTTGATGACCGAGGTTGTTAACGAAATTTCATGCCCCTTGATAGTACGATCGTCTAACCTAAATGTGATCACACTCTCTATAGTGTCTTGATCACCAAAATGAAAAGAGCCCTATGAAATTTACCTTTGCCTTGAGCCCTTTTCCAAATTCCAAGTTGAGAAGCATTTGATCCAACATCTTGATGGACTTACACCACTTGCATGGACGCTGTCATAGCTCCCCACTTGTTCTACTAACCAATCTTTGAATCACAATACTTAAGCACATGGTTAGATACTAGGTGCATCAATTAGCCAAAATCAAACTAGAGCTTTCAATCTCCCCCTTTTTTGGTAATTGATGACAACCTCTACAAAGATATTCAATGAATTCAACTTGGTAGTATTAGCTCCCCCTACATATGTGCCAAGTGTTTGGATTTGAAAGGCTTTGCACATATGCATTGAATTAGAAGGTGTGGGGGAGGTATTACTACCAATTTGATGCTAAGGTTTATAGAATTGGACCTTTGAAGCACGATACCATTGGAGTGCATATAAACCATCCTTAGCACCATGGATAGCTAGATTCCACTTGGAAGAATTTTTGCAACCAAAGACACTAGAATACCTCATGAGATCAACATTAGACACAAGGTTCTAGAGTCACTTGGCAAGACCGGGAACTAGCTACCACTTCCTATGCATGCTAGTACTTCAATTCACCACACAAGTTTAAGTCTAGCATACACCAAGCAAGCAAGTATATTGAATTTAAGTACACATGCAATGCAACAATCATATTAAAATGCACAATCAAATGCTTGCAATCATGCTTGTGAGCTTGATCCCCTAAGTGTGAGGTCCAAATTTTAAAAGTTTGTGATCCCTCTCACTTGGCCTATAGCTCTCCCATCATCGGCCTAATATGATGGTTCATCGCTCAACCTCCATATCTTTGTACCATTCTCTCCCCCTTTGTCATCAAAGACCACAAAAGGGTAGCATGGGTAGGATATGATTTGAAATCAATGGAGGGAACCATTTGTTAGATATTTACATTGTTTCCATTATCTTCCTTCATTTAAACATTTAGCTAGATTACTTGCACAAATATATAACTCGGTTTGTCCTTTGGCAAGCTTTTTCATGCCACTATGGGTTATCTTGACAATGTTGAATTTTATACCATAATGCTCATATTCTAGTTAAATACTAGGTTCACAATCCCACAAGCTAGTCATTTGTCACTACTAGATCAAACAAGACATAGAAGCAATAGTAGTGGCATATGACCTAAAAAGCATTTAGGTTTTCATGAATGAGCCTATTTAAGGAAGAAAGTATGTCTATATGCTCTACACAAGTCCTAGCGACATATGAATGACATGCCAAACAATGATACCTTTGCTTTTGTCGGAGTAGAGGCAAGTCATATAGTGGGGGTGCATGCTCAACTCATGTTGGAGAAATCTAGGATGTTCAATTAATTTTTCAACTTGTAAAATCTTGCTTCATCAAGTGGCTTGGTGAGAATGTCGGCGACTTGGTCATCGGTGCCCACACTCTCAACTTGAATGTCACCCTTGGATTGATGATCTCTAATAAAGTGATGCCTCATATCAATATGCTTTGTTCTTGAGTGTTGAACCGGATTGGTGGCTATCTTCATGGCGCTTTCATTATCACATAGCAATGGCACATTGTTGAATTTAATTCCATAATCACTCAATGTGGCCTTCATCCATAACAATTGTGCACAACAACTCCCCGCACTAACATACTCGGCTCCGGCGGAAGAGAGTGCAACCGTGTTTTACTTCTTGGATGACCATAATACTAGTGATCTTCCCAATAATTAACATGTCCCGGAAGTGCTCTTTCTATTGATCTTGCATCCCGCATAATCGGAGTCCGAATAACCAATCAATTCAAAGTTTGACCCCTTTGGATACCAAAGTCCAACATCGGGTGTGTGCTTAAGATATCTCAATATTCTCTTGGTTGCCTTCAAATGACTCTCTCTAGGTGAAGCTTGATACCTTGCACGCATGCAAACACTAAACATCACATCCGGTCTAGAAGCGGTCACATAGAGTAAGCTTCCAATCATAAATCTATACTTCTTTTGATCCACCATATTTCCACTCTTGCCTTCATCAAGGTGACCATTCGTGCACATTGGTGTGCTAATAGATTTTGCATCTTGCTTCCCAAACTTCTTCAACATGTCCCTAATGTATTCGCCTTGGCTTATGAAGGTTCCATTCTGAAATTGCTTGATTTGAAGACCAAGGAAATAGCTCAACTCTCTAATCATGGACATCTCAAACTCATTAGCCATCATCTTCCCAAACTCTTCACAAAAATCTTGATTGGTTGACGCAAAGATAATGTCATCAACATAGATTTGCAACACAAACAAGTCTTTGCCAATTCTTTTGGTGAAGAGAGTGGTGTCAACTTTCCCTATTTTTAAACCCTTTGATAGCAAGAAATCTCTCAATCTTTCATACCATGCCCTTGGTGCTTGTTTCAAACCATACAAAGCCTTTCTCAATTTATAGACATGGTTGGGCTTCTTCTCATCTTAAAATCCCGGGGATTGCTCAACATATACTAGCTTATTGATATATCCATTCAAGAAAGCACTTTTGACATCCATTTGATAGAGCTTGATATCATGTGCACATGCATAAACTAGAAGGATCCTAATTGCTTTCAATCTTGCAACCGGAGCATAAGTCTCACCAAAATCCAATCCTTCTACTTGAGTGTATTTTTGTGCAACTAATGTTGCCTTGTTTCTAACCACAATGCCATCTTGATCTTGCTTGTTCTTGAACACCCATTTGGTTCCAATGACATTATAGTTCTTGGGCCTCTCAACTAGCTCCCAAACTTGATTTATTTCAAAGTTGTTGAGCTCTTCATACATAGCATTTACCCAATCACTATCATTCAAGGCCTTCTCAATAGTAGTTGGCTCTTCAAATGACACAAATGAGAAGTGCTCACAAAAGTTTGCTAACTTTGATCTTGTTTGAACACCACTTCTAATGTCCCCAACAATTTGATCCAATGGATGATCTCTTGCAATATGAACCGGTTGGAGAACTTGATTGCTTGAGCTAGGTTGACCCACTTGAGATTGACTAGCATTTTGATCTTCATCATTTTGCACTTGAGTTTGGTCATGAGAACCACTAGAGCTTGCTTCATTTGGATTGGCTTGTACATTAGGTTGAGTTTGCACTTGATCTTTGTCATCTTCATTTTCTACATCAACCACTTGTCTTGGCCGGATATCACCAATGTCCATGTTCTTCATATCATTCGCCAATTGAGTTGCTATCACAACATCAAGATTTTCATCTTCATTTTGAGAACCATTTGTTTCATCAAATTCCACATCATGAACTTCTTCAATGAGCTTGGTGGAGTGATTCCATACTCTATATGCTTTGCTTGTGGTGGAGTAGCCAACTAGGAAGCCTTCATCACATTTCTTCTCGAATTTACCCAATCTAGCACCCTTTTCAAGATATAGCATTTGCAACCAAACACTCTAAAGTATGCAATGTTGGGCTTTCTTCCATTCAATAGCTCATATGGTGTCTTCTTCAAGAGCCGGTGACAATAGAGATGATTGCTACAATAGTTAGCCGTGTTGATTGCTTCGGTCCAAAAGTCCAAACTCACATTGTATTCACTAAGCATAGACCTTGCCATATCAATAAGTGTTCTATTCTTCCTCTCAACAAGGCGATTTGATTGAGGAGTGTACTTGGCCGAGAATTGATGCTTGATTCCAAACTCATCACAAAGCTCATCAACTCTTGCATTTCTAAACTCACTTCCATTGTCACATCTCACACTCTTGATTGTCACTTCAAATTCATTTTGGCTTCTCTTGATGAATGTTTTGAATATGCCAAACACTTCAGTTTTGTCAACTAGAAAGAAGACCTATGTGTATCTTGTATAGTCATCCACTATCGCAAAGCTATATTTATTTCCACCGAGACTAGCATAATTGGTTGGGCCAAATAGATCCATATGCAATAACTCAAATGCTCTAGATGTACTCATCATGCTCTTGTTAGGATGCGTGTTTCCAACTTGTTTTCCTATTTGACAAGCACTACACAACTTATCTTTCTCAAATTGTACATTTTTCAATCTTCTCACCATATCATGCTTGACCAATCTATTTAGTTGCTTCAATCCAACATGACCAAGCCTTCTATGCCATAACCAACCCATACTTGATTTTGTAAACAAGCATGTTGACAATTGAGCTTCACTTGCATTGAAATCCACCAAATAGAGGTTGCCAAACCGAAATCCCTTGAGTATCAAGTTGCTTCCATCAACACTAACAATCTCCACATCGTCAACACCAAAGATGCATTTGAATCCCAAGTCACACAATTGAGCCACAGACAACAAGTCGAAGTTCAAGCTCTCAACTAGCAAGACATTGGAGATAGACATATCATTTGAAATTGCAATATTTCCAAAACCAATAACCTTGCCCTTCTTGTTGTCACCAAATGTGATACTATCAAGATTCCCATCTTAATTTGGCTTGATTGAATTGAACATGGTTGATTCTCCGGTCATGTGTTGAGTGCATCCACTATCAAGCACCCAATGCCTCCCTCCGGACTTGTAGTTCACCTACAAAGAAATCAATTAGATTTTGATACCCAAGTTTGTTTGGGTCCTTGGAGGTTAGTGACAAAGCTCTTGGGCACCCAAATAGCCTTCTTCTTTGGGCTCTCCTTAGGTGCACCAATGTACTTGAATCTCACTCTCTTTGCACTCTTTGTAAGCACATAGCAAGAATCATGTCTAATGGATGACACAATTGGCATGCTTTGCTTCATCATCCTCTTCTTGCAATATTGCTCTTTGTGCCCCACTTGCTTGCAACTATAGCAAACCACACCATTGCCCTTTACAAAAGTAGTCTTGTGAGGGACAAAGGTGGATTTACCCTTCTTGGGGGTATAGCCAAGACCCTCCTTATTAATGGAGAACCTTTAAATACCCAAGCACTTAAGCAAGCGGGCATCTCCACCATAGGCATTGCCTAGTGCTAGAGTGAGCTCATGCACCTCCTTTTTGAGGTTCTTGTTCTCAACCAAGATTGTGGCATCACAAGTGACACCAACATCCTTAGATGAGGTAGAGGTGGATGTGCTACAAGAAGTGTTAGTGGAGGCAACAACAATAGGTGTGTCAAGAATATCACAAGTAACACCTACGTCACATGTTGTGGGCACATCCTCTATCTTAGCCAACTCCGAAAGTGATGAGTGAGCTTTCTCAAGCTTGGAGGGAGCTTCTTTTAGGCTCTCATGGTCTTCCTTTAGACACTCATGAGAAGCACTAACCTCATCAAAGGATTGCTCAAGGAGTTTTTTTCCTTGGTCAAAGCCTTGCACTCTTTCACTTTCTTCTTAAGATAAGAGTGTGTATCACGCAACATGTCAACGAGCTCCTCCTTGGAGAAGTCCTCCTCACTCTCACTACCGCTCTCATCGGTTTCGGATTGTACCTTTGATGGCTTAGCCATGAGACAAGTCGGTGTAGAGTCAAATAGAGATGGCTTGCTAGGAATAGCAAGACTAGCAATGGCCTTCTTCTTGGTGATCTTGTGATCATCATCACTATCATCATCATCATTGAAAGAAGAAGCATCACTATCCCATGTGACACAATAAGAATGCCCCTTCTTCATCTTGAATTGCATATTCTTGTCTTTCCTGTCCTTCTTGGACTTCTTCTTCTTGTCATCCTCATCATCACTCTCATTCTTGTGAAGACAATCGGCTATCAAGTGGTCCGTGCTCTTGCACTCATAGCATCTCATGGTTGGACCCTTGCCTTTGGTGAAGTCTCTTCTCTTTCTTGCACCATAGCCCTTCTTTCTCATGAATCTTTCAAATCTTCTTACAAGAAGTGCCATCTCCTCATCATCATCACTTGCGCTCTCTTCATCATCACTTGAGATTTGCTTCTTTGCTTTGCCTTTGTGTCTTGATGAAGTTGCCTTGAATGCAATGCTCTTCTTCTCATTCTTGTCTTTCTTCTCATCCTCCTTCTCTTCCTTGACTCCTCCATCCTTCTCTACTCGGTATGTCTCATGTGTCATGACATCACCAAGCACTTGTGTTGGAGTCACCTTTGAGAGAACCTTCCTCACTATGATAGTAACCAAGGTCTCAAACCGAGGAGGTAGGCATCTCAAGAACCGGTGGAAGAAGTCTCTATCACTAATTGTTTTGCCAAGAGCCTTGAGATCACTCACAATAACACTCAATCAGTGAAACATCTCCAGTATGCTCTCATCATCCTTCATCTTGAAGCTTGCAAACTTGTCCTTGAGAATGTATAGCTTTGCACTCTTGACCGTGGTGGTACCTTCATATGAGTCTTCCAATCTCTCCCACACCTCATGAGCAAATTCCAAGTCCTTGATTTGCTCAAATACCTTCTCATCAAGAGCACTATAGATTGCATTGAGGGCAATATCATTGAATTGAAGCTTCTCTTCTTCCCTTGGAGTGGGATCATTCACATTAATCACAACAAAGTCCTTCTCAACAATTTCCCACATCTTTCTATTCATTGATTTTAAATGAGCTTTCATTTGCTTCTTCCAATACCCATAGCTTGTGCCATCAAACCGAGGTGGCTTGCCCATATGGTTGATCAAGTTGTTGTGAGCCATCTTGGCACCGAAGGATGTTAAGCCTTACAACAATGGTGACCACAGCTTTGATACCAATTGATAGGTCCAAAGAGGCAAGAGGGGGGTGAATGGCCTAATTAAAATTCTACAAACAACACTTGATCAAGTGGTTAGTAACAAAAACGGCGAAGCGAGTTTTGCGCTAGCCTACTCAAAAGTGCAAGCCTCCTAACCGTTCTACTTAGAATCTCTAGGAGCACACAACAAGCTATTCTAGGTTGAGAGACTACTATACTCCTAGATGGACAAGCAAACTACAAACACTACCACTACACAAGATAAGTGCTCAAATGTAAAGGGGAGGAGTAGAAGTGTTAGACCGCCGAGTAGAGTAGTATGAACCAATCACCAAACGAATATATCAATCTCTCGATGGTGATGATCACAATGAAATCCAAATCCAACATAATGAAGACCAAGATTTATCCCGAGGTTGACAGGCTTGCCGGCACGCTACGTCCTTGTTGTGTCGACCACTACTCGGTGGTCCGGTGGCTAATTGACAACCAATGTTAAGCTCAACCAATGAGCACCACTAGAACCTACCACGAGTAAGGTAACTCAATGACACGAGCAATATATTAATGACACGGGCAATGTATTAGGCTACCTTGCGGCTCTCTGCCAGGGAACGTGCAAACCCCTCACAAAGACATCCACGAGTGGCCGGAGACAATCTCCAACTCCGCCAACTCCTTCGCTGCTCCAAGACCGTCTAGCTGACGGCAATCACTAAGAGAATAGATGAAAATCTGTAGCAACAACGATCAACAAGTGCCAATGGATGATCTAGATGAATATAATGCACTTGGATCACTCCCTAGCTCACTATGGATGAGAATCAAGCTCTAGAGTGAGTAGGAGAGGCTTAGGAGGCTCAAGAGATGCTTAGCAATGAGTGAAATGCGCAAGAGAGACTCCCAAGACCGGTTGATCGGCTATTTATAAGTGAGGGTGAAAAACTAGCCGTTTTACAGTTTCTGCCTGCACACCGGACGCTGGTTAAGTTGGCACCGGACGCGTCCGGTGGTTGTCCGGTGTATCGCTCGCTGCCACGTGTACTTGCCGTTTCAAACTTCCTGTAGCCCGTCAACACACCGGACGCGGAGTCGTCACACCGGACGCTCCGACGCCCATGTCTGGTGCGCGTCCAGAGAGCATCTAGAGAGCTCTATGTAGCACCGGACGCTTCCGCTGTTAGGTCACCAGACGCCTGCTGCGTCCGGTGCTTTTAAACAGTCAGAAAGCGCGAAGTCTCACCGGACGCTCGAAAAACATCACCGGATGCGTTGGAGTTACTGTTCCAGCGTTTGATGCTGACTCAGAGAG
Source organism: Eremochloa ophiuroides (assembly GCA_038502445.1). NCBI lineage: Eukaryota > Viridiplantae > Streptophyta > Magnoliopsida > Poales > Poaceae > Eremochloa > Eremochloa ophiuroides. The sequence goes on along the minus strand of JAHLJS010000007.1, from coordinate 37,672,882 downwards.
GTTCCAGAGAGGTCCTGGCCGCACCGGACGCGTCCGGTGCGCACCCACTGGACAACACCATCGTTCGGTGCACCTCTAAGAGCAGTTCTCACCCTCTCTCCAACTACCTTGCTTCTAGGTGCTAACAATCAAGGGTATGAGCACTTAGGCATGAGTGTTAGCTTGATTTTAAGTTCAATTGCAAGGTTTTAGGTTAGTGCTCTAGATCTAAATGCATATGCTCAACTATGTCAACTAGAGGCACTTGATGACCGAGGTTGTTAACGAAATTTCATCCCCCTTAACAGTACGGTCATCTAACCTAAATGTGATCACTCTCTATAGTGTCTTGATCACCAAAATGAAAAGAGCCCTACGAAATTTATCTTTGCCTTGAGCCCTTTTCCAAATTCCAAGTTGAGAAGCATTTGATCCAACATCTTGATGGACTTACACCACTTGCAAGGACGCCGTCATAGCTCCCCACTTGTTCTACTAACTAATCTTGTAATCACAATACTTAAGCACATGGTTAGATACTAGGTGTCATCAATTAGCCAAAACCAAACTAGAGCTTTCACATGGGCCGCAGGTAGAAAATAAAAGTGGTCGTGGCCACACAGGAGGGCGTGTGTCCACGCCAGGGAGGAGGACAAACCAGACAGGATGACTAACGACGGAGAGCAAGCACCCTGCTATCGTTGCTAGTCTACTGTTAATCACTGTCATGACAAATATGAGCTCCCATTTCACTGAAATTTATTGTGAAACAACTCGAAAATATCCAAGAACAAAAGTTGTTCACCGAAATAAAATCTATAGGTTCTATTTAGGGATCATCATCCAATTCTAACTGGATTATGAGATTTCATTCAAGGAACAAGGATTCAGCTACATGGTTTCAAGGGTTCAGTTAACTGAAAACTTCAGTTTCTGTTAACTAAAACTAACAAATTGATCCCCTCCTAACTCCCAATTTAGTGCAAAAATTGTTAATCTTCATTAATAAAAGTTGTTCTTCTATAGAAGTTCTACATCTTTGTTTTAATATCCACACCAGAATCTAGATGGTTTGGGATATCTAGAGCTGTGAATATGGGTTCAGTAACACTGAAACTAAATATGAGTTCTGCTTTTCACTATTAATCCCAATCCCAATTCCTCCCCTTTTCCTATTTCTGCAATTACTCTAAAAATTACATAACAACTTGAAATATTCCAAATATAAAAGTTGTTCTAAATTCAAAGATAAAACAACATTTCTTTTTCAGCCACCTTAAAATTATGTTTAGATTTTAAAATATAGAATTGGAGCAAAATAGGGCAACTTAAATTAGGCTTTAAATTGACAAATTTTGTATAGAAACTTTAAAAATCTCCAAAAATAAAAGTTTCTCTAATCAATGGGATCTACATCTTTCATTGAAGAATTTTCTCTAAATTATCAAAATTTTTTAAAACAGGATTTTCCTTTCTAATTTTCAAACCTAATTTAAGGTTTTGCAAGATATTTTGTTTAGTAACATCAAAATCACCCAATACAAAAGTTTCTGAACCTTTTAAGAGCTATAAGTTCGTTTTTGAGATTATCTTCAAATTATAAGTGTTGTTCAAATTAGATTTATAGCTTAGATTTCTCTTCTTTGATTTAGGGTTTAGGCCTTGGGCTTCCATTGGACAACTTATGAATGGATCTAGCTCAAGGTATTGAAGTGAAAGTTGTAGCACAAACACTAAACCCCAAATTTCCTTAAGGTCAAACCTCACCACCTTGAAAAAAGTCAACTCTCTAATTAGCCAAGCGTATGTTATGAATGGGTGGATTTCTTAAACCAACACTTGGAGGCAAGTTCAAGCTGGATAGTTCATGTGATTAGTCAAGCCTATGTTATGATCATAGACCCAGGCTCAATTAGATCCCAATTGTTGCTAGATAGTTCATGTGATTAGTCATGTCACACTAGGGTTACACTCCTAAGAATATAAAGAACCTATTAAATAAGGCATTACACTTGACCCTAGTGTTAAGCATTAGCCTAGCACACCAAGGTCTATGAGAGTGTAGCCCTAAGCTGATTTATGTAAAATTCAAAATAGGAGGTCACAAGGTACCTCTCTATGGTTTTTAAGTATAGCTCAATGCCTCATCATGTAATGCTTGCTCTACTATTCACCTTATTTTTAAGTGAATGCAACACATGCTGAGCTACCATGATCCAACACTATGCATGATGATGTATAATGATGCTCATGATCATGGTTTTAACTCCGCGTAACACCGAGAGTGTTACATCCCTAGTTAAAAAATTCTATTTGTCATGCTCATCATAAGTCATGCAAGGTGCAATATCAAGACTAACATTTAGGATCTCTTTGGCAAGGCTCACATTGACTTTAGCTTCTCCCATTTGAACACTGCAGTGATACTATAGATGCAATGTAGCAAAGAGCTCATCCCTCTCTTTCCAAAAGATGGAGAAATAGTTGAGTCCATGCTTTGGGCCCTCTTTGGTAGAGCTTCACCTAGTTTTAGCTTCACCACTAGGCCCTCTTTGGTAGGTCATCAACCAGGTTTGGCTTCACTACTAGCTACCGTAGCATGAGCCAGTTGAAGCCATGAAACACTAGCTTCAACATCTATCTAGTTCATTTTGGTACAAATGGCTTTACTGGCTTTGTACTAAGAGCCTCAACAATGGTGGTATAAGTTTGTCAAAGAAACTAAAGCCATTTTGAGATGTGCCAAAGACAACTTTATTCGGGGGGGGGGGGGGGGGGAGTGGGAGGACTACATAGAGGAACTAGACTTAAGACATTGGCGCCTTGGCGGCCATTGAGTAGTTGAGAATTAGACAAAGATCTAGCCTCAAATACATTTAGTGGAGATGCCAACAAAGTTTTTCCAAGTTCGAGCAAACTCGAGGGTGAGGAAACATTGCGTAGATTGCCTACACGCAGACATCAGCATTATCTCCTCCCTTGAAAAATGAAAGGTGGTTATGGAATACTACACTCAACACCTGGGCTCATCTGTACCTAGGCCCACCATTGGTCTTCTTAGGCCATCACCCAGTTACTCTGCACGGAATATTTTCTCCTTGAAAGCCCTATTCTCAAAAGATGAAATCAGAGATACCACACTCTCCATGTCGGGGGATAAGGAACCTATCTAGACAATTTTATTGGAGCCTTCATATGTTGTTGGGAACATTAAATTTGATCTCACTACGTTCTGTAAATCCTCAGGTTATTGACTTGCTCAACTGGACAAATATCCTCCTCCCAAAAGAACTTGGTGTCCTATGATTACTCACTATAGAAAGAAAACTTTGTTGATAAGGTTTTAAACAGATCCGATCCGGCATCAAGATCTCCAAATCATCACAACATCCTACTGCTATTTCTATGGTGTGCTGCGGCATCGCCTTGGAACTTGGGCCTTACAATAAACCTTGGGACCTTATTAGATCAAGTTAGAGCACACCCCAACCAGGTGGAGAACACTTTGAGTATGTTCAAAGACATCCTCCTCCTTGTCTACCACCTTAGAAGACTAGTGTGGGCTTCCAAAACCAAGATGGAGGCTCAATCCATATCAAGCTTGAATCCATCTCGCACTCAAGGAGTAGTACACACTAAAATTAACGGTCAAGTCGTGTATGTACCAATCCACTTTCTATCTTATACCTATGCATGGAAAGGTGAGGAGATCCTTTCTAATGACACCTATCCCACGTCAAATTCCTTTAGAATCAATAGAATCATTGATACAAGTGGATGTCTAAAATCTGTCAGGGTTCTGCATCACTATCTTTTAGGCTATGTAATGGGTAGAGAATCCTTAGGGACGGGAATAGGGGTTCTTGGCTGCCCCTTCAGATAGACTATATTCAGTAGCCTCCAGTCAAGTTAGGATTTATTTTTTCTTTAGATCAGTCTATCATTGAATAGTTGTGGTTCATTTCTTTATGATATCCTAACTTCGAATTCTTGCCGCATTCTCTATTCACAAGCACGGATTAGTGTTCACCACGAGGTGAACCGGTCATGACACAGTTGATAACTAGATGAAGCACGGTTAATATTTTGAACAAATCTTCGCGGTATGGGCTATCACCGCTTCTAATTCCTGAAAAATTGCACTGAAGTCAATCCATTAAAACTCTTGATGGCTTAAAATTATTATTATGAGTTTATTATGAAATATATTTTTATATTATATCTATTTGAGTCATACAAAAACTTGATTAGCTAGACAACCCTCGGGTATTCTGGTTTAACAAGATCTCCTCACGTTGATAAGAAAACCACCCAAACCCCAACTTGAGAAAACCTCAAACCCCTACTTGAGAAAACCTCTAAATCCTTGTTCTATCCGTACACAACAGCACTGCAGCTCTATGAATTGAACTGACATAGACCTGTGCATTGAGTAGACGAGGGAGTTTTGTACCTCGCCCGTGGAATCCCAAAAAACAACTTGCGGGTGCATCACACCTGAGACTCGAACCTGCACCGTGAAGGTGCGACTGAGTGTACAAGTTGATATGGTTTTCTAGAAACTTAAGATAGTCTAACTTTTGGCCAGACCTACATTGAAGGTATTACTTTGTATCAAATAATACCACCAAGTGCATTCGTACTCATCCAAAATAAAAGTTTTATTATGCATTTAAAACACAACACATTACTTCGAAGCTGTTTGTTCCTTGAAACAACCATTTAGAATATTACAGTACACCCTTTATTTCTTGTTATATAGGTAGCAAACCACAATATAAGATTATATTTGCCAAGAAGAAATCTTATGGATAGGCCTCCAAGACATCTTATTTGCCAATAAATAATCTTATGGATAGGCCTCCAAGACACCTCGGGCTCCAAATTTGCTTACTAACTTATAGTCACTGAACCCAGCTTTCATGAAGATGTCACACCAGTCATTTTCATCCCGTTGCCATCCTCCTTTCATCAGCATCATGCAGATGTCCATTAGAAGTTGTGTTTCATACATTGGCCCTGAGGCAGGGTCAATTACTATATCTCCGATGAGACTTTGCCTCCTTCCTCTCGTGAAGGTATGGCCTTCCTGCAATTAGAAAGGATCTTCACACAGTCCTCATCACTCCAGTGGTGTAGCACCATCTACCATGGGAAAGTTTCAATAGCATTAGGTGAGGTCAAGATAAAACTTCAGACCAAGTCCATGATTTTCACGAGAGTTTGAACGAATTTTAAACAATCAAAACCTACTAATTTCAAGACCAAAACAAAAACTAGAAATAGTTTAATGTCTGTGTTCCACTTATACACATATTACCTTCAGCATCACAACTGGTGCAGGTGGGATGTACTTGAACATGTCTCCTCCAACATAGTTAACGACTCTGTCCGAAGGAATTTTCTGAATCTCCTGTGGAAGGTCCAGCACGGTGACCTTCATGTGCGGGAAGGCCGTAGCAATGGCCTTCGCGGTGGTGCCATCACCATGGTAGCAGCAGTCAGTCAATGAATTTATCCCCTGGAATATGCCACTGAATTCCCGCAATGCAATGTCCACGGCGAAGTTGTCGTGGACTACCAAAGCTTGCATTGACATATTGTGGTACTCGGGATCCAACAGCTCCATACTTTCCTCGAACAGCGACGCTCCGTGCACATGATCAAAAGGCGCTGTCTTGGTGTCTTTCTTGAACCAGTCAGCTAGCCCCATGTCCAAGTCAATGTACCGAGTCGAGGTCATGGTGAGCAGGAAAGGTGCGTGGTTGATGTGGCCATCGGCAGCAATGCGCGCCGTCCACCAAGAGGTAGGACAGTGGTGTGAGGCCATAGATGGCCATGGCTTCGGCGGATTCTTCAGCCACGCTGAAGACGCCCGACGAGGCCAACAGCCTCATGAGGCGGTGAAGGAAAGGTAGCTTAGACTGAGGGAGCGATAGGCTGATGATCAGGTCAGGAAGTGAAGCAGCGCTGCCTAGGCGGTGGATGGCTGTGGGTATGCCGAGCTCGACGGCACACTTGAGTGCTAGGGATTTGAGGTAATAGAGGCTGTGGCGCCATAGGTCGGCTTGCGCCTGCAGGAAGTTCAGCATCGGTAGGCACTATAAATGACTGGGGCTTGGTTGCCATTGGTCGATCAAATGGTTCCCGAGTGTACTATGTCTCTGTTTTGTGTTTTAATATGCATGCTACGCGAGCTAGCTAGGGATAATATATAGTGTGGCTACCTTAGCTACCGTTATTAATTAATCCACTAAATTTTTTTTGAAGGAAAAAACTGTGGGGGAGATCCCCACAACACTTCATTTTGTATTTATAAATAAACAAAGAGTTACAAGAGGACTTACATTATGGTTAACTAAAAGCATCTAGCCAAAAGCAAAAGGCTGATCTAAGTTCATCTTTAAAACGGAGAGATTGAAGTAAACATTCATTCTTAAAGTTCCTAAACCAGGTGCCAACATGAATAGCCCCGTTATTAAACACTGTATCATTTCTGATCTTCCATATTTCCCATGCTGCTATGATCAATGCCTCCATGAAGAATGGTAGGTTCCACTGCTGCTTTGCATATGCTACCCTTGAGTGCATTGTTACATTGTATTCCGATTTTATCCCAACATCTTCTTGCAAAAGAGCACCCAAAGAATAGATGATCCCTGTCCACATCTATGCCTTCAATGCATAGGACACAATGCACGCTTTCATCTTCATCATACATATTTCTTCTTTTTAGCATTACTTTGGTGTTTATCCTGTCAACTAGGATCGTCCAAGAAAAAAACTTCACTCTTGGCGTGCATTTAGACTTCCAGAGCCAAGTGAAGATGGGGTGGGCCGATATGTTCTAGAATGCTAGCTTGTAAAGTTTCCTTGATGAGTACTTGTCGGAGCCCCATTGATATGTCCAGACATCGGTGTTCTGTTCTTCAAAAGTCCGAGTAGAGAGAACAGCAGTCAGCGTTTCTAGCTCCTCAAATGCTTCTTGTGAGAGTGGAAGGAAGAATAGGCTATCAAGGTCTTCAGCAGACATAACCACATTAACACTTATGTTTTCATCTTTGGCAAAGGAGAATAACCTGGGAAAACGATGGGCAAGCACTCCATCTGACCATAAATCTCCCCATAAAGTAATTATCTTGCCTTCCCCAATATTGCACCGAGCTATACCTCTAAACAAAGTGTTGAGTCTCTGGATGTCTTTCCACCAGAAAGAACCAACCTCTCTACTTGCATGTGGTACTTTACCTTCATAGTATTTGGACTAGACAAGCTTAACCCGTGGGATGTCCATTTTATTATAAAACTTGTGAAGGTGTTTCAGGAGTAGTGCATCATTCTGGATATTTAGATTAAGAACGCTCAAACCACCTTTCTCCTTGGGCTTTGTGACCATTGGCCATGCTGCCCAGTTGCCACCCTTTTTGGATCTATCAGAACCTCTCCAGAGGCATTGGTTGCGTGCTCGGTCTATATTCTCGATCACTCCTTTTGGTAGCTTTAGAGTGCACATGGCATAGGTTGTTGTTGCCGTCAAAACAGATTTCACCATTTGCAATCTACCTGAATAGGATAGAAGAGATGAGCATGCTGATAGTCTCCTCTCAATTTTGTCCATCAGAGGTGCATAATCATCCACTCTTGGCTTTGTTGTACCCATAGGCAGCCTGAGATATGTAAACGGGAGTGATCCTATTTGGCAACCAAACGTGTTGGCAAGGATCTGCAGTTTTTCATCGCTCACATTTATTGGCAACATTTAGGATTTAGCATGGTTCACTTTGAGGCCCGTGGAATCTGTGAAACTTCTGAGCAAGGCCTTGAAGAAGAACAGTTGGTTTGCATACGCTTGCATAATGAGCAGGGTGCCATCGGCGTATTGTATGATTGGATAATCATCATTTTGCTATGGGATCAGGGGGTGTAGAAGCCCTTGCGATGCAGCTCTGTTCACTAACACTTGTAGTAGCTCTGCAGCCAGGACAAAGATCAAAGGAGAAAGCGGGTCACCTTGGTGAACCCCTCTCTTGCATTTAAATTTTCTTCCCGGTATTCCATTTAGGAGCACTGCCGAGGTTCCTGAAGAGAGGATGCTATTGATCCATGTTACCCATCTTTCTGGGAAACCCAAATGCCTAAGCATATGGAGGATAGATGAAAATCACCCAAATGCCTAATCCACTAAATTGAAAATCAGTGACTTTAAATATCCTATATCGTGGATCACGAGGACAGCGATGCTGCTTAGACATGTGATGTAAGGGAGAGTGTACGCAGTGTTTTTTTGTTTTTTTTCGCTCCCGTGTTCATCAGATATAAACCCTATGATTGAGACAGTGACCCACGTTGTTACTGTATACGAAGATAAGAAAAGCCCAGCTGGTCACGTCGGACAGCTTGGAGAAGTCTATGCAATAATCAAGTCGTTGGATGGTATATGAAAAATACACATCTTTCCAATTTCGCATCATGTATATCCACTCTTCAGATACAGACTTACAAGGAGTTAAATCACAAGAAATTCTCAAACAAAATTCTATGCCACCAAAAATGAGCGAAGAGTATATCTTAGACCCTGTTTTTTGTGCCCTACGGATAGTAGCTATCTACTAGAGTTATGTCTTTTGGATCTAAATGTGTATAGATAATAGAATAGATTAGTTGTTAGTTAGATCCCTTGATAACAATTATCTCACTAGTTGGGCCATATCAGATAATAGCAGCTCATAGTAGATCAACAACAAAACCTTACCCATTAGTTGTGTATCCAAACGACCATCCAGATGATAGATAGCTAGCCAATAGTAAGGTAGATAATGTTAGCTGTTGAAAGTGCTAATTTGGTTTTTGCTAATTGATAAAATTTATTGGACTAACTAATCTAAGTGTATGATTAGAGATAAGGTGGTCCAAGTTCAAGTGTTGGCGCTAGATGGCAAGGTGATGGCCTAGATGATGGTGATCAAGTGCTCCAACTTGAAAAAAAAAAAGAAAGAGAAAAGCAAAGAAGCTCAAGGCAAAGATATAAGACCATAAGAGCTCTTTGCTTTGCCATTCAAGACATGATAGAGGTTGTGAGTGCATTTAGAGTAGATAGTCATACTATTAAGAGGGGTAAAAATGTGGCTAATACCCACTGGCCAAGCTCCTCCACAGCGCCAGCCCCAACTAGGTCTGCTCCCAACCAAAGTCAGCTACTGCCCCTGCAATGTCCTATAGCTTATTCATTTTCAAGAAGTTGTGTTGCCAAATAATGCAAACACAAGGTGGGTTTATGTCCTTGTGGTTCGAGTCTGTGATGAGTGATTGTCAACGGATATTAGACATGTCTCTTGGCTTGTAGTGCGTAGGTGTCGAGCACAGAGGCGGTGGTCGAAGGCGATGGTGAAGGTCGATCGGGTTAGTGCCGATGGACTGGGAGTGGTGAAGGACGGATGCCGAGGCTTGGACTGAAGGACCGGAGAAGCCAAGTGACTAGCCGTGACGGCTGACACCTCGGGACATCGACGAGCGGAAGAGCACCTGGTGATGGATCATGGGTCGGCTCGGTCGAGGACTGGGACCTCAAACCAGTGGAGGACGAGTTTTGGGTTTGGGCCTCAAATCACGAGCAGAGCTTCCCGAGGAAGCGCGGCGACACGTTACGAAATTCTGGAGGTTGCGTCTAGGCGACGGCGAGTCCATGACAGGAAGCGGGACCATCGGATCAAATCTGTAAAAGGGGTTGTCCAGAATACTATAGGGATATCTAGTTCACCTGGTAGCTTATTTAGTAAGCAAGAGGATATGTAAAAAATGTAATAAGCCTCCATAAATAGGTGAGAGTAGCCACTTCCATCTCTATCACTTCATTTAGGGTTGTTGTAGTTCTCTCTCTCTCTCTTGTTCATATGGTGATCCACATATGCTAAACACTTGAACTCGTGTGTGTACTCTTTTATTCCAGGGAGTGAGGCCATAACCTCATAGATGTCCTCCGGGATTTGTGGATAAATTCATGCTTTGTGATTTTAGTTTGAGTTCTTCACATTCTTCCTCTTCCCCCGCTAGTTCCTGACTCGACTCATCGATTTGGATGCTATACGATTTTTTATCAATTTTGCGTTTGTTTAGATCATCAGATTCTTTGCACCTAAGGGAACCATCCAATTCCTCATGAATTCATAGATCGGGGCAGATCTAGTTCATGACCTAGTTTCTTGACCATTTTTCGCTCATCTTCGATTTTCCGTCGAATCAAGTCAAATTGGACGATGATCTGTCAGGAATAGCTCGCTAACTGCCTTGTCATGTTGTGATTACAATTTGGTGGCAGTTGGTTTTGATTTGATTGAGTTTTGGTCCATTCTTGGTTGGAGGCCATTTTGATTTCGCTCTGCCTGTACAGTCACAAACAGTCCGGGCTCTAGCCCTGGACAATCTGGCCATCGGGGTCGAGCATAGGGTAGCCATGTGCTATGCTCAGGCCTCAGGCTCAAACAATACGGCCATTTAGCCGTGGACAGTCCGGTGCTGGGTTTCAGACAGTGAGCAAAACTATTTCCGTTCGGTGTGTTTTTTGGGATTTGGCCGGCGGATAGTCCGGTCCTAACCGCGGATAGTCCGCACCTGATCAGCGAACAGTCCGTGTTGGTGTAGAGTTCACTTGGTTCCTTCCTGCATTTGCTCGTCCAGTCTTAGGTTTGTCTACGGACTTTTATGTTGCTTTTCATTCGATCCAAGGAGCCCTTCATAGTACGCTTTGTCACCGGTTTGACTTGAACACTTTAGATAGCTCACTCGTTTCTCCTCCATAGAAATCGAGTGTTTCATCCTTGGATTTCGTCTGAATCACCCCAGCTTTGCTCGGGAGAGGTTGATAGTTCCGCTGTGTCTTTTGGAGCTTTGCATAGACACCCAGCCACATTTGGCTCCTGGATTTCTCCGCTGAGTCTGTGTTTGCTTTGAGGGGTTAAATTCTGAGACAACGACTAAATATTTCAAAAGAAATTTGAGGGTCTCATTCACCTTTTCTGGGTCACCTATCCGATCCTTCAAATAACCTTGCTTTTTTGCACCAGTTGGCTTTCAGAAAGTCATCTTTTTGAGAGCCAAAGCCAAAAGTTAAAACCCAAACAAACATAGCATAAATACGAAGCCTAAAGTTGGGGCAGACACAATGGGTAGTCCAGGTAAGCCCAGAGAACTACCATGGAATTTGGCCAAAAATATTTTAGGATCATCATAGCCCACGAAGAGGAGTGAGTTGAAGAGCGTCCTATACGACACAAATACCTATGTGTTATATGTGTGTGTGAAAAATACTATAATTTTGTGATGCCCAATTAGTGTCATTAGATTAGATTAATATTCAAATATTTTTTATTTTAAAGATATTAGAAGATACAAATGTTGACAATATTTTCTAGGCCGTTTGGATTTCATTTGGAGGAGTTGAAATCTAGTTAACAAGTTAAACTACTTCGCTAGGAGATTGACATTTCACCACTTTCCAAAGTTCACATATTAGTCTACCTCAAATTTAGTGTGAGAGATGGAATTTGATTCTATATATCACCGTGCTATATTTTTACGGAATTGCTAGATTATAATAGGTTATTTTAGCTGTTTGTAGCAACCGGATTTAGATCGTTGGATGGGGCACGCGGTACGGTTTAGGCCATCTGATATCCATGTGCTTGTCCGCTTCCCATCTCGGTGCATGGAGCGTGTGGTCCCGCCGGCGTCCAACCACCAGCGGTAGGTAAGTTTTCTTTCTTTTACTCTTTGCTTTTTCTATTTTTTTAAATTTTTTTTCTGTGTGATGTTTTGTTCTTTATTTTTAAAATATTTTCATTTTTATCATATTTCTTAGTTTCCTTTTTATTTTAGTTTATATATTTATTTTTTTACCTTTTGATGTTGTATGCTATAACTTGTGATGTTTTTTGTTGTAATGTTCCTTTTTTTGTTTTTTATTATCTTTTCTGTGATATTTTTATTTATTATTTGTTTTCTTTGTATTGTCTGTTTTTATTTTTATTTTCCTTTTATTTATTTATTTATTATTTATTTTCTTTTTCTTTCCTTTTATCTTGTGAGTGTGTGTGTCGTGTGTGTCTGTGTTTTTGTGTGTGTTTGTGTGTGTGTTTACCGTGTGTGTGTCGTGTGTGTGACATGTGTGTATGTATGTGTATCGTGTGTGTCTTTATATTTTATTATTTTTGTCTATGTTTTATTATTTTTATAAAATTTTAAAAGTTAGAAGATGTCAGATCAAAATTTGATGGTGCAAAAATCGTGTGCTGGCCAAACTTTTAGTTATTTGGTAGGTGCGACGTCGTTTCGTTTCATCCACTGTGAACGTCCGGTTGTCGGCAAGACTACTAAATAAGCGAACGTCCCATAAACAGTCCCTTGCCTAGCGTAGGTCGGGTATGATATAGAGTATTTTTTATTGCAAAGAGTGATTGTTTTGTATCACTTGGTCCTAAATTTAGTAACGTTTTTAATTTTTGTGTCATAAGTTTGATTCGATTTAGAAAATACATGCCCCTGCTTGTCTCTCCATCGCGGCATAGCTAGCACTAGCACTAGCACTAGGAGGTAGCAGCTCGGAGGAGGCCAACGAGCGCAGTAAGGTCCTAGTAGCATGTCCAGCATCACCATGGTCTAAGTTGGCTCTGAGCTAATGCAAGCTCGTGAAATCCAGGAAATGTTGTTTCAGGCAGCAGCAGGCGCGTGCAGTTGGAGTGAGATTGAGAGAATCTGGTTGTTTCGTTTCACTGAAATAACCGGTTGTTAGTTATACACTGAAATAACCGAATGTCCAATAGATATATATTTTGTTTTAGGAAAAAATGCTTGTTTTGGTGGTCAAAACTGAAACAACCGGTTGTTTGCAGTACAGGATGCTGTTTCTTTGCCGAGTGCCTAGGACACTCGGTAAAGATCTTATTGCACTCGGTAAAGAAACATTTGCAAAGAAACTGTCGGCAAATGTTTCTTTACCGAATGTCAAATATCGGGCACTCGGCAAACCCTTTGTCAAGTGCCACATCAGCACTCGGCAAAAAAATTTCAACCGTCAACTTTGACGGCTTTTTTGCCGAGTACCTATAGAGGTGGCACTCGGCAAAGATTTTTTTAATTATTTTTTTAAAAAGTTCTTCGCCGACTGCCAGGCCGTTGCACTCGTCAAAGAAACTATTTTGTTTATTTTTTTAAAAAACTTTGCCGAGTGTCCCGGCCGTGGCACTCGGCAAAGAGATTTTTTATTTTTTTTAAAAAAAATCTTTGCCGAGTGCCACGGCCTAGGCACTCGGCAAATCTGGAAAATCAGTTCTCTGCGACCCAGATTTGCCGAGTGCCAGTGCCATGCACTCGGCAAAGCCCTCTTTGCCTAGTGTGGCACTCGGCAAAAAGGTCAAAAATTGTATTTTTTTTATTTTTGCTTTCCATCAAAACAATGAAACACATCACATATATATCATATATATCATCACACACAGCACATAATATATCACATTCATCGTTCATAATCCACCAAATGCACATATATCGTCCGTCCATCGTGCATCACATACACATATCGTCCATAATTCATCATATAGAATCCATAATCCATCACATACACATAAATATGTCTCTAGTGTCTCTAGTGCATGTCGAACACAAGTCTACGCCCTGAACAAGTCCGAAGAATATGAAGAGAGATACCTACAGCCATTCTGACCACCCGGGCTGTTGAGCTGAGTGCCTGGACTGTAGAGGAGGGCTAGTTGGCCACCCGAACGCTGGAGAAGGGCCACGGAGTTGGGTTCGAACGCGCCGACTGTGGCTGCGCAAAGGAAAAGTAAAATCATGAGTATGTGTAGGAGGGGCGCAAAAGCTAATGGAATCAACAGGTTCACATACTAACCGGAGTCCCTATAACAGGAGCAGGAGGCACAACTGGAGCAAGTAGCGACAGAGGCATGACCACACCTGGCAAGGCCTGCAGGCTCGCCTTGAAGCTGAACATGTCCCGCATCCTCTGCTCCTCGGCCACTCTCTGTGCTTGTACCACCGCCATCTCTAGCCGATGGGCCTCCGCCTGTGCCACCTGCTTGGCCTCCAACCTCCGCACGTTCTCCTGCAACATTCCACCCGCAAAGATTAAACAATGCAAAGGCAGGGTACATGTGTAAAAGCAATGAACGACGAGTTTGTGAGTAGTAACCTGGAGTTCTGCCATCTGCTGTTGTGAGCTCATCTGCCGAGGGCGTATGGGGAGGAAGGAGTCCGTGCTCCTTGCTCGAATATCCGCGAGGCTGGCAACAGAGGCGGAGTCGACTGTGCTGTCCGCCATCTAGTACCGGTCATGCTGCTTCCCTCCTCCCAGCCTCATCAGGAGGTCTGTGTCCAAGGCTGGATGGCCAGATCGAATTCCTCCCCATGGTGCTGGCGAGCCGCCGAGGTGTACTCGCTAAGCTTGCTGTGGACGCTCGCGTTGGTGTACGCCTCGAGCTCGTCCGTCGAGTTGTAGGTGATGTCCGGGGCCGTTGCCTTGCCCTTGTGTGCCAGGGCATACGCCATGAACTCATTGCATTCCTGGCGCCGGTGTGCCTGGGACTGCGAGGAAAACACAAAGATGATTACGAGTAGTTAGAATTGAGTGTTAGAATAGATAAATACAGATGAAAGCACAAAGAAGGTTATCCATGTCTGGCCGTACGCGCTGAGGCTCTGATTGCCTTGGTTGTGTGGCGCCCCACCCATCTGCAGGTGGCAGTCCCTATGGATCTTGTGCTTCTCCACCCAGTCAGCCGAGAGCCACCTGTCCACAATGGCATCCCAACAGATGCGGTCTCTGGCACACTAATCAGGACATTGTTGCATGCCATCAAGTCATTATATGTCAGAAGATGAAATGAAGCCAACCTATTGTTCATGAAAGGACTACTTACCGAGAGGTAATGCTCCCACGTGAGCGTCATGCTCCTGGCATCAGACTTCCTCACTACCTGTCAAAGGACGTTGTTGACAGTTACTAACACTATCACAAGAGTGTAGTCAAATCTATCCTTTAGCGGTGGTAACAATACTTCTCAACGCAATCACTAGGGTTGTTAATCCTATGCTCAAAGTATGTGGTTGTTGACACTTCTAACGTCGCTATGAGGAATAAAGTTGTCTGTAACACCCAGGTGTTAGTCACGAGCTAATCAGCGAGTGTGGACCTAACCAAGTTATTTCAATCAATGATCCTAATCACTATTTCATATTCATATCATCTACCATGATCATTGGAAATGGTTCATAAAGATCCAAATTAGGAATTCACATGGAATGACAAGTTATTCACTTAATTGGATTGCAGGACTACATGAACATGAGCATGCAAAGCCAACCAAACCTTGCAACCTTGCCCAAACAACTCTATTTGAACTCTACAACAAAAGTCATGAAAGACTCATGTTGAGCAAATGCCAAGAAAATACCTTTATTGGCCTAAACATCTACTTTGAGCTCTCTAATTATATTAGTTTGACCAAAGTAGAAATATTATTTTGGAGCAAGAAATGAAGTTTGACCCAAAATATAAGTTACAGATATTTTGGAGTAGAACAAATGTTAATTATGGACCAAGTCATGATTCAACTCCTAAGTGCCTCAAATAGTGGATACAATATAGAGGAAAAGCTGATTCCAGAGTTTGAATTAATTCTAAGTCTGGAATTCTATGCCGATTGCATTGACGTGCCACTTTCTTCAAATTCCTTTAAGCAACTCAAGTTGGACCAAAAATAGAAGTTGAAGAGAATTGGCCAGGGCACAACATATCAAAATTTGAGAGAAATCCAATGCCGTTTGACAAGGTTTTGACATCAGTTCTCGTTTGTCATCATCATGTTGACACCAGCAGGTTCACGGATAATTATCTCCTAATTGGATGATCAAATGGCCAAGCAAACTTAACCACTCTTGTAGATCAAGCCGAGGTGAACAACTTTGCCTCTTGCTCCCAGGTCCGAATCTTGACCGAATATGCCGAAAACGGCTCCCGAAGCGCGTCAGAACCACACCAGCCACCTGTTCGGCGAAATGGCGACGTGGCGCCCGAGCTCTGAGCCTGCCCCTCCCATGTCGGCCACCAACACCCTTCGCGCCCCTGCTGCTCCCTTCGATGATAAGGGACACCAAAGAGGCCGATGCATTTCCTCATTCACCACTCCTTTCCGATTCACTCCTTCAGCTCACTCTCCCCCTTTCGCTCTCCTCCCTGCTCGCTCTGCTCAGCGTCGGAGCTCGCGTTCGCCATGGCTACGCCTCTGCTCCACCTGCAGGTCGCTCAGGGCGTCGTGGCTGTCCCCTCGCAGCAGCGACCGCCGTGCAGCTTGCCGCGGCCACTGCATGGGCCGCTGCAATTGCCGGCAGCCGGCCAGAGATGGCCAGCTCAGCCACTGCTCGGACGCCGCAGCTGGTTCCTCTGTGCCGCTGTGCCGGCCAGCGAGCCGGCCAGCTCGGTCCCCAGCAGGCGCATAGCGAGCCAGGACCTGGCCACCGCCGGCCAGGAGCTCCTCTCCGGTTGTTTCTCCCCTCTGCGCTGTTCTTTGCCAGAGGAAGAAGACGACCCGAGCTTCCTCTCGGTTGCTGGTTCAAACTGCAGGAAGAAGAAGGCCCTGACAATGACGTGTGGGCCCAACCCGAGAGCAATAAGGGACCAAACCTTCAGATCTTGCATTATCTTTGAAATTCCATATCTTGATTTAGGGATCTCCAAAAATAGTGAAATTTGTTTTGTTAGTTTTGTTGTAAAAATGTCATGCATGTTAGATCTAGAATATATGTTATATTCTTTACATTTTTATTTTGTAGAAATTGATTAGGAAAAGTGGTTTAAGAAATATATTAACTTGCTTTTGGTCATATTTTGAGAAATATAAGTCTAACAATTGTGGTTCCAATTTTGTTAGTCTTCTAATAACATGTACTAGCTCTTAAAAATATAAAATATATAGGTTATTTACTGTTTTAATGATGTTTCACATTAATCTTGTTAAATAGGAAATAAATGGTTGAATTTCTTGTTATTTTTGTATCTGGAGTTGTATTTCTCCAAATGGCATGAAAATTTAATTGTAGATTCTATGTATGATGTGTAATGTATGGTTAAAATTTCATGATTTATGGTGCATGTATGACTGAGTTGTTGATTTATCTTCTTTGGTGCATATTTAAGTAGATTTAAATGCATTATAAATAATATATTGTGGTAAAAATGGAAAATGGTGTTCCACTACCTTTGTATGATATTGTGTTAGCCTGAGAATTAATAATATGGTCATGTTGTTTCAGAAAATGTTGAGTTTCCTATTTAAATTGCTCTCCAATGCTTTATTGCATTATAGATTTGTTTATTTTGTAATAATTAAATTATGAAACCTGAGCATGTAAGATTTGAACCTTGGTCATGATTGTTTATCACCTAGCTATCATAAAAATTTGGTGTCTATTTGAGATGTTTATCATATGACTTAAATAATTAATTTATAGGCCTTTATGCACTAATTAGTAAAAGGTTGTAGGTAAATGGACACATACATGTATGTTTCTTGTAATGCTTGTCATGTATTAATCTGATCTAAGTGTTGTATGATCATTTAATGATGCTTGGAGCTATCTAAATAGTTCATTCCTATGTGTGCTTGGGTGATAATTAAGTGAAAAGCATGTTTTGCATATGTGCTGAAATGGCTGCAGGAGCAGCACCTGTTGTTGTGATGATTTACCTAGGAAAATGATGTTGCATGAGAATGTGTTCTATACAAAAGTTGTAGCCAACTTCTATGTCTAGCTTTTCCTAAAATTTCATGTTCATAGGCCTAATCGTTTAGGAGTTATGGCTTTTGGATGACTGCTGTCAGGTTTTGCCAATTTTCTGTCTAGATCTGATTGGTTTCATTATTTGACTGAGTTATGCTTTGAATCACTTCTTGGTGATAATAGATCAGTTGTAGTATATTTCTATGTCTTTCCAAATTGTCTATGATCATCCCTTTTGGTGGTCTAAATCTCTAGTTATGATTGTTTGAGTTGGGAGGACAGAATCTGTCCAAGTCTGGACAGAGCTGTCTTCTTGGTGTTGTTTGACCTTTATATGAATTAAATAATCTAAAGAGGATAATACCAAAGTTGTATACAATTTCAATAGCTTTCCAGAAAGGCTTAGATCACCCTGGTTGGATGTATATAACTTCAGTTATGGTTAAATCTTGTGCTTGCTGTCCTGCTGTCCTTAAACTGCATATGTGAGATTATGATTGCTTTCATGTTGCCTTGCTTGGTGGCATTGTTAGCTCATGGTTCAGTGACTGTAGATTAACATGCCTTGTATTACTTCCTCTTATTCATACATGTGCATTGTGCATCTCACTTAGGTACGATAGATGATGAACACGTGGAGTGAAGGACATGATGATGGAACTAACCACAAGACGGTGTGGTGGACTAATCACGAAGGTGGAGGGACTAATCGAGTGCTTTGATGGGAAATGCTCGTCGAGCGAGTGTCATCTAACGAACACTGACTTAGTGTTGAACCCCAGGCAAGCCCCGGAGCATCCCTAAGCCTCCACCTATTTCTTTTTATAAATGCACCGGTCTTTATTAAATCGTATGTTTGTGCATTTAAGTATAGGAGTTGGTTTGAAACCGTTGCTGCATATCTACCTTGTCTACTATATATGTGAACCTGATACTATTACTAGACAGGTGACCGATCTTATGCTTAGCCCTGCCTAGACCGGTAGAAGTCGGGAGATTTCCTGTCATCCGCGAGAAAGTCGGGTGATTTCCTATCATCCGCGAGTGTAGGTGGTGACTGACGAGATCCACATGGTTGGCTATATGTGTCACCATGCCACAATGAAATAATGAGAGAATCAAGGCTAGGTAGCGGGGAGCTGCATGACATGGGTCATGTTGACTTCGGTGCTGCTTGCGGCCGACTAGGACTGAGGCCACCAGACATCAGTTGAGATTGAAAGACGTCGTCACATAGCTGGCCAGATAAGTCGTTCTGACCGCGAAGCCGAGTATTTCTTTCTGAGCTGGGAATTGGGCATGATAAGGCAGACATATTCTGGAGGTAGGAAGGATGTGCGGAGACACCATCTTACCAAGGGCAGGTCAGGGACCTGATGCATCCTGGAAGTGGGTTTGTCTCTGAGAATATGGACCCCTCCAAGCCCGCGATACATATTATGTCTCAGAAAGATTTAACGGTGGCCCAAGAAGCTAGTGGCTCGGCTGACAGGGTTTGTGATTGGCATATTTGCCAGCTGGTACAATCGATTTGAATCGCCATCTCTCCTGGTTAGTGAGAAACTGAACTAATCTTCTGGTGAGGTAGAGGTTAACAACTTGAACATAATGATTATGGTGAGATGAGGTTGATATCTGTGGATATCGGAAATCATAAGGTTTTATTGATTGCTATAATATCAAGTGATCGTTTAGTATAGCTGCAAACCTTAGCTTAATAGCTTAACTGAAATCGAAGCTGAATCACATCTAAAACTTATAAGTTGAGGAACTATTGTAGTAATGCTTTTTCTGCAAAATGTTGCTATCCTCTGAGCTCCACCAAATAAGCTTGCATATCCTTGAGAGTCTTTTTATTTACTTCCTGTCGGGTAAGTCTAGCTGAGTACAATTGAGTACTCAGGGTTTTATTCCCAATGTTGCAGGAGGAATGCTTGGTTGAGTAAAGAGTTACTTCTATCCTTCGGGAGAGGAAGACTAGACCTTGGGCAAGGTCATGTTATCTGTCTCATCTATGTTGCTGTGACTGGTCGGTACTTGGCACTGTATTATGAAATTAAGCTTATGTAAAATGATTTCGTTTCCGCTATTGAACTTTTATGTAAAAGTTTATCTTGTACTCTGATGTATTTGAAATATGTGCGAATCTATGTATCATGTGTATGTGTACTGCTGAGTTTCTGCGATCCTTGGGGTATGTACTGTGTAAAAGTTTGAAATCCTTCGAGATTTCACGGACTACCGGGTTTATATTGGCTCAAGTGTGGCTTGATAGCTGGGAAAACAGCTGTCGCTGTACTTGTGCTTGTATAAATTGGTCGGTTCTGTTACATTGTCCCTAGCAACTGCGCCAAAAATGCTTATGGGTATGGCTCTATAGGATAAGTGATGGGATTCTACAAGCGCACAGAACTACCGTGTAGCACTTTACCTGGGAGTAATAGGTGTCAAATTTATATTTTTCCAAGGGAAGGCAGGGTTTGTGATTCCTAGGATAAATGGGGTAACAAGCTTAGTAAGGATAAATAAATGAAGGGTAACTAAAGTGGAAACACACTAGGATAATTCTATGTAGCTCTGAAGTTTATGGGAGAACTCTAACACAGTAAAAGATCAATTGCTTGTTATACCAAAGAGTCTGCTATACCAGGGGCACGCAAAATCCTAAACTCGTCGGGGTTCGACTGATTAGGCACCGTACGTCTATAAGCCCTACGATTAAAGAAACAAGACCGAACGTGGTGGAATCCAGAGGATTCTAGGGCTGTCACCACCTAGAACCTACCACTACTATCCGTGGGCCTAGCGGCACTCAAGGGTAAGATTATAGTCTAAGAACCTTGCTTAATCTATAACACTTACTACTCTAACTCAGGCCTAAGAATTAGAGCACTCTAACCAAGCAATGAGCAAGTATACAGCTACTTAAAGTATAACAATAAATAAATGAAGAAGGGGATCTTTATTACCGATAAGAGTGAAGAACACCGCAGAGGAGGTTGCTGACAAGCCCGGCTCCTTCACAGACTTTCTCCTTCTCCTGACTTCTCTCTCACTACTCCACTCTTCTCTAGCTAGCACTATTCCTAAGAGCAAAGCTTCGATAGAGAGAGAGACAGAGGAGCTACATACTGACTATGAGCTGAATCTCTAGTGATTTGCTAGTGATTCTCTAGTGGTTTCTGCTTACAAGTGAGGAAACAAGTCTTATTTATAGTGTAGGAGAGCTCCAGGGGTACTTGTAGGCGTCCTGGAGGTTGGTGGCGCGAAGTGGTAGGGCGGGCGCCCTACTAGGAGGGCGGGGCACCTCCTTGGATGCACCGCCTTGCATCCAACGGCCCTCATTCCTCTTGAAGGGCGGTTGCAGGGTTGGTTGGTGCCCTGATTTGGCGGTTTGCAACCCCCGGGAGGATGACATGTGTGTCCATCGATCCATGGCACATCACTTGATCACTATTGGATGAAAACCGACTTTGTTTGATGGCTTGGATGACTCCTGGGGACCTTCCCTCGGATTGTGGACGTGGCACGCAGTAGTGACAGGGCGGGCGCCCTGTTGATAGGGCCACTGAATCCTTGTGATATGTTTCTGAGTTGTTGATATTAAATCAACATGCCAGAGGCCATTTGGAAGGATGGCACACGGATCTGTGAGGTGGTAGAGTGCAATTGGTACATTTGATAGGGCGGGCGCCCTATGTGGTGGGCAGCCGCCCCCCTCTGGCTCCGACGTGGCAGCTGAGGTGCCAAGCTGTCTTGGTTTGCTTCGTTTTTGCCTGTTTTCACCATTTTTCCTGCGTACACAATATTTCTCCAAGGACATGTGGAACTAGGTGAGTTTCAAAGTGAGTTCTTTGTATTTCATGTGGTTTTACCTTGATTATGGGTGAAATGTTGATGGTAAAATAGGGTGTTAGCAACCGTCAAAAAACTCCTCCAAGCTAACCTTTTGCTTGTCCTCAAGCAAAGATGTGGTTTTAACATGGCAATGTTGGATCAGGAACTGCTTCAATGTAATATTTCACAAAGATCTTACATACAAACCAACACTATTCTAGTATTGAGCATGGTTCAGAAATTCATCTCATGTCTTAACTATATGGGGGTTTTAGCTTTTTTTACCTTAGGTTATGCAAAAACAAGATAGAGTAGGTAAGCAGATACTTTATCTTTTACTTTGGTAGAGTGAGACCATTTACTAGATAGTTTTTATCCTTTTGAAAAGAAAATCTTGCTTTGGTTCCCTTAATGGCACTCTCAACCACTCATTAGTGTGATGAACTCACAACAGCTCAAAGGAGCTTTTCATGTCTGTCCTAAACCTTATGTGGTAGGATTGGAGCAAAAGAATACTTGAACTGAATATATTGCAAGGTTAGACTCTTAGATCACAGAGAGCAACAAGTCATATAAAATGATCAAGAAATTCAAAGACCCTAGTTTGGTTTTGATAATTGATGAAACCTAGCTACTAACCTAAGTGCTAAGTGAGTGTAGCCTAAAAGAGGTTAGTGATGAGAAGGAAGATGACATGCGCTAAAGAGAAGATCAAGTTTTGGAAAAGTGAAAGCAAAGGATCAAAGAGCTAGAGGCAAAGGTATAAGTTAGGGCTCCTTGGTTTGGTGATCAAGGCACTTAGTGAGTGCGCTCACATTTAGGATAGTTGGCCAGACTATTAAGAGGAGAATTATTTCGTGAACCTGGTCGGCAAGTGCTCTAGTTGCATATTAGTTGCATACACTTGATCTAACCTAGAGTGACTAAGTCCACCTTGAAAATGCACTTAAATTTGCTAACATACGTGCCTAAAAGTGTGAAACACTTAGTTATTAGCATCTAGAAGCAAGGTAGTTGGAGAGAGAGTGAAAACAGCTCCCAGAGTAGCACCGGACGCGTCCGGTGTGTATTTGACCTCTTTGGAACTTCTCTATGTAAGCACCGGATGCTAGAACAATATTTCCAGCGCATCCGGTGACTTGTTTCTTGTGTCCGGTGATGGAGTTCAGAAACTGACTCGGTAAATGCACCGGATGCTGGGAGCGTCTGGTGCCAATTTGAGCTCTCTGGATGCTCTCTGTTGGTGCACCGGACACCGGCGTCGGAGCGTCCGGCGTGACTGCTCCGCGTCCGGTGCGAGCGCGTAGTAAAGAAATTTAAACGGCTAGTACACGTGTCAGCGGGCGATACATCGGACAACCACCAGACGCGTCCGGTGTGAACTTAAGCAGCGTCCGGTGTGCCCGATTTTAGAGTAAAACGGCTAGATCTTTGAGCACGCTTATAAATACGAGTGTGGCTGCCTTGGGGCATCTCTCTTGCACATTTTGATCTTCCTAAGTCCCTTGAGAGCCTAGCACACTCCCTCCAACTCTCTCCCTTTGATTCAACAAAAGATTTTGATTGAGAGAGAGTGAATCAAGTGTAGTGATCATCATCTTGCATTCTAGTGCACTTGGTGGCTAGGTGACAGAGTAATTCTTGTTACTCTTGGTGATTGCCGTCACCTAGCCGGTTTGGAGGTGGAGAAGGTGTGGAGAAGCTTGGTGATTGTGCTTGCTCACACCGGTGGATTTTGAGGAGTTTGTGCCTACCTCGAGCGGAGTGTGTTGGCGCTTCTTAGCGTCAGCAGAAAAATCCGCAAGCGCACGGAAGTACCGTTGTAGCCTTGACCCGGAAGTATTCAGGGTATCATAATTTCCCAGAGGAACGGTCTTTGTACTTAGTCTCTTAAACTAGTTTACTCAGAAGAGACGAAAGGGATAGCTTGGGTAGAGAGGTCCTTCTAAGGTCAAACGCATATAAGCGATGGTAACTTCCCCACTACTTGTCTGCTTCAGGCCCACTGACGCAGCTGGTCTGCCAGCCGATACCAGTATCAGCGCTACTCCGCGGCCGAACGTGGGGGAATTCAGATACGAGTGGACAGGGTTGTCACCACTTGCCACCTATCCCTCTGCCCGTGGGCACGCGCAACATATGAAGCTAGACCATGACTTAGACACCGCATCTACGACGGCGACTACTACTCTAGCGGCGTACAGGAACATCTGTCTCTATCAGGAGTCTTCTTACTAGAGCATCCGTCCAAAGGACGAACGACGATCCCACAAACAAGTAGCTTTATGAAAGTAACATCCTTAATGAATCAAACCAAAGTTGAACACAAACTTCTTACTTCAAGTAGCAAGACGATCGTAGAGGTACAAGTTGGATCGAGAGCCGACAAGCCGGGCACTTCGTCCACCCGGAGGCAGAACTGCTTCGACTCCGTTCTTTCTCCAGATCTTGCCCCTCTCTCACTCCCTATACTAAATTAGCTAGAAGCTAATGGAATGGAGCATGGTCTTCCTCTCTACATCGTGACCTCTTCTGTTGGTGAATTAATTGATTCCTTCATGAATAGGTGTAGAGAGGAGACCTCCTTTTATAGCTTGAGAGGAGGGGGTTCTATGCAAAAGGTTCATCCCCACATGGAAAGACCCAAACCGACCTCCAAAGGGCGGTTTCCACTTTCCATCTATGTTGATCGTAGGTGGGACCGTCTTTGGGAAACCGCCCTACAACCGCCAGAGAAAACTGGGCCAGAGGCCCCACCAGGGGGCGGCCACCCCCGGGACCCGTCGGTCCCCTGGTGGGCCCGTTTGGCCACCGCTTTCGCGTGGTTGGTTCTCTTCTGGGCCTAGACCTCTCCTATGGCTACGAATGGGCCCAGATTTGTAATAAAGGTGGGCTTCTTTGTTATTCTTGGTTGCGCATTCTCTGAATTCACATTTGTCCTTTGCGCTTTCCAATTGGTGTTATGGACTTCCACTTGTTTCACCATAAATCCTGTAAAAACATAAACACTAGGGGTACAAGTAGAACTCTGTTAATAGCATATGTTTATGTGTTAAACTATGATAGTTTCTCTCCCTTTAGGCATAAATTGGTGGTTAAAAATGATCTATAAGGACCGCCAACAAGACCCCTAAGCTTAACCTTTGCTTGTCCCGAGCAAATAGCTAAGTATGGTTGTTGATCAGGAGTTGCTACAATGTCGATCATATTTCAAATGTACCAAGTTTATAACAAAATTTTCGACTGTAGTTTGAATAAATCAGCATGCTATCTACCCTGCTATTATCTAGAAACAAATGGGGCCTTTAACCATCTCAAGTCTTGGGTGATTGCAAGACCGAACAGATTCATAGACATTGCTTATCATTCATCCCAAGATGAACCATCTTTCCGGAGGTTTTGAAAATTTTTGCAAAGAAATGTAAGTCCCTCAAATGATTCTCTCGATCGCTCAAAGTGTATGAATACCTCACCAAAGGCATTGTAATGTTGCCTTTCAAATCCTACCACTAAGGCTTATGAATGTAGTTTTTGGGCAGGTATAAAGGTGAGCATACTTGCATCGCATATATTGCTAAGTCAAAAACCGAACCACAAAGAGATACAAGTCATACACTTTGATTGAGATGTGCAAGTGTGTGGAGTATGAAGATGGTGGAATCCTAATTTCTAAATATTTTGGCACTCCATGCATCATGAATTTCTCCTTTATTGGATGGAATGAAACTTTTTTCAGGGATATGGGCTATAAAATCATATATCCATATTATTTTTTTTCTTCTTCTTCTTTTTTTTGAACGGGTACCCTTCTTTTCCCGTTCGTTTATTGCATGCCCTTTGGCATTTTTTTCTTTTTAAGCATAACCTGTATATGGCAACTCCGATAGTATCACGCTTCAAAGGTCCATTCTATACACCTTAGCACAATTTTGGTAGAATTACACTCCACTTGAATACATATGTGCTAGCTTTCAATCCAAACTCGATGCACATATATAGGAGGAGCTAATACTACCAAAATAGAACTTGTGATGGTTATCCAAATCGTTTTATAATCTACTTATGGACAAGCATGATAACTTCAAAATCTTAATGCACATTTCTTTTGTAAAAGAGTTGTCATCAATTACCAAAAAGGGGGAGATTGAAAGACCCTAGTTTGGTTTTGATAATTGATGAAACCTAGCTACTAACCTAAGTGCTAAGTGTGTGTAGCCTAAAAGAGGTTAGTGATGAGAAGGAAGATGACATGCGCTAAAGAGAAGATCAAGTTTTGGAAAAGTGAAAGTATAGGATCAAAGAGCTAGAGGCAAAGGTATAAGTTAGGGCTCTTTGGTTTGGTGATCAAGGCACTTAGTGAGTGCGATCACATCTAGGATAGTTGGCCGGACTATTAAGAGGAGAATTATTTCGTGAACCCGGTCGGCAAGTGCTCTAGTTGCATATTAGTTGCATACACTTCATCTAACCTAGAGTGACTAAATCCAGCATGCAAATGCACTTAAAATCTGCTAACATACGTGCCTAAAAGTGTGAAACACTTAGTTGTTAGCATCTAGAAGCAAGGTAGTTGGAGAGAGAGTGAAAACAGCTCTCAGAGGAGCACCGGACACTGGCTGCATCCGGTGGGTGCTCATAAGACGCGTCCGGTGTGCATTTGACCTGTTTGGAACTTCTCCGTATATGAACTGGACACTGGAACAATATCTCCAGTGCATCCGGTGACTTGTTTCATGCATCCGGTGATGGAGTTCAGAAACTGACTCGGTGAGTGCACCGGACGCTGGGAGCGTCCGGTGACCTAACAGCAGACACGTCCGGTGCCAATTTGAGCTCTCTGGATGCTCTCTGTTGGTGCATCGGACACAGGCGTCGGAGCGTCCGGTGTTACTGCTCCGCGTCCGGTGCGAGCGCGCACAGTAAAGAAATTCAAACGGCTAGTACACGTGTCGGCAGGCGATACACCGGACAACCACCGGACGCGTCCGGTGTGAACTTAAGCAGCGTCCGGTGTGCCCGATTTCAGAGTAAAATGGCTAGATCTTTGAGCATGCTTATAAATAGGAGTGTGGCTGCCTTGGGGCATCTCTCTTGCACATTTTGATCTTCCTAAGCCCCTTGAGAGCCAAGCACACTCCCTCCAACTCTCTCCCTTTGATTCAACTCAAGATTTTGATTGAGAGAGAGTGAATCAAGTGTTGTGATCATCATCTTGCATCCTAGTGCACTTGGTGGCTTGGTGGCGGAGTAATTCTTGTTACTCTTGGTGATTGCCGTCACCTAGCCGGTTTGGAGGTGGAGAAGGTGTAGAGAAGCTTGATGATTGTGCTTGCTCACACCGGTGGATTGTGAGGGGTTTGTGCCTACCCCGAGCGGAGTGCTCAAAGGTTACTTAGTGGATTGCTCATGTCATTGAGTTACTTCCTCCGTGGTAGGTCCTTGTGGCACCTTGTGTACGCTCGGTGTGTGATACCGATTAGCCACCGGACCACCGGTTGAAGTCGACACAACGGGGACGTAGCGTGCCGCAAGCACGTGAACCCCGGGAAAAAAAATGATTGTGTTGGCTTCTTTCGACTTCATTGTTCTCCTCAGCATCGTGTGAGTGATTTGTTCATTTCCCGGTGATTGGCAAATTGACACAAGGAAAAGGTATTACAAACAAGCTCCTTTCCTTTACTTTGTGCAAGTTAGCCTTGGTTGCTAGTTGCTTTCGTGCTTGTTGTTGCTTGCTTAGTTCCTAGTTAGTTGAGTGGCTTAGTAAGCATAGAAACATGAGATTTGTGTAGGTGGCTTGCCTAGATTAGTTGTTGCATTAGCTTTGCACATTTCGGCATTTGTCTTACTAACCATGTGCTTAAGTAATTTGTAGAAATTTTAAGTTTGGCTATTCACCCCCCTCTAGCCATACTAGGACCTTTCAGAAGTGCAAGTGTAAATTATTTGGTGGGCTCCTTAAGACTTCTTTCTTTGCCTTAGACAAAATGGGATGCATAATCTTATGTGCGCCCAGAGATCAGTCACACACATAAGCCAACAAATTGCATAAATTGTATCATAACCAATGTTTAATACATAGCGAATAATATCAAAGTCATTACACAGCGGAAAATAAAGATAACTCTCGCGGTAGTTCCATAGCACAGGGACGTCGACTGGTGAAGCACAAGTCTAGTAATCCTCTGGGTAGTCCTCATCACTATCACCATCTGTTACCCATCTGGGATTTTTAACCAAGTAATGAAAAATAAACAAGCGAAGTACATGTCGTACTCAACAAGACTAGCATGGGTTCATGAGGCTCAAAAGGTTGACACGGTTTAACAGCAGGTTGCTTTTAATTAATCATCTTTTATGCAGTTGGACAGCAACAAGTTAATATGCCCATTCTCATGATCATAGTAAACATAATTAATGAGTAGCAACAAATAGATAAGCAACAAGTAAACATCACCCTGAAAGATAACTACTCCGTGAGTTTTCCGGGCCACTCGTGACCGTGAGCGCGGCTAGTATACCAGTTTTACACTCTGCAGAGGTTGTGCACTTTCACTATGAGCCGTGATTCCCATTTGCTCGGGTTAATTACTCCCATAACACTACCAAGCTGAGAGAGCAGGGTTTCACTATGAAGCCTTTCAAAGGTTCGTCTAACATGTTAGGGCCGCGAGGTTTCCTCGGCAAGCAGATGTAGAGCCCCCCTTCCATATGGCACAAGGTCACGCAGGTTATACACATATGGACAGAGGCCGCACTATACCCGAGTCGGCAAGCCCCTCTTGTGCCTTTCGGTAACCTCTAACAAGCTAGAAAAGGTCCTCATACTGAGCTAAAACCAGAGCCATATAGCCCTCATAGTTGCACTATAAGTCTCAGCTTTTGCTGACAGATCATTACCAAGGGGGAAGGATATGGTGCATCACAAAACTATGCCCCAATCCCCTAGTTCCATGTTGCTAAAAAGGCATCTTTTAATTCCTCATTGCATATTCAACTAATCAGTTTACATGATCATGATATCCATAACGCACTAGCATCAATTACCATATGCATAATCCCATAGGTTGCAAGGAACAGGATAACAAAACTAGGAAGTAACTATGGTTAACAAGGAAGACACATGCAAATGCAGTTATTTATTTAGTGGATAGGACAACAAGGATGATCCATGCTAATACTTGCCTTGATCAGCAAACTCCTGGTGATCCGGGTTGTCGCAGTATTGATCTTGATCACCCACGTATGGCTCACCGTCTATACTCGATCCATCATAACAACACACAAGCATACAGGGGCAATCATGCATACAAACAAGAGTTTTCATTAGAACAGTACACCAACAGAGAGAAAATAAATTGAAAAGGTTATAAAACAAATCTACACGTTGCTACGATCACATCGATATCAAGTTTGCGCAAATCGGATTTGAAACGAGGAAGATATGAATTTTACAAGATTTATAATAGAATAATAATAGATTAAATATAATCTCGAATTTTAAAAGTTAATAACATATGAAACAGTGTTACTAACTGGTAGATCATCAAATTACGAATCTAACGCAATTTGAATCGTTCAAACCGGAACTAAAACGTGGAAATTATAAATGAAACAATTTTGAATTCAAATCTGAAAACACATTTTCATATATACCGAAAATAAATACGCCTTCAAACGTAATCTACTGAATACGCTAAGGGCTGCGGGCTAAGCATTAAAAACTGTAGGGGGTTATTCGCAACAACGCCGGCCGAATCGGTATGGGCTGCTCTTCGGCCGTCCGATTCAAAATCGGCGGATCAGATTAACAGAGAGGAGGGGTGGCGGTGCTCTCGGCCGGAAAACAGAGGCCGACAGCGGCGCCATGGCCAGAGGGCCGCCGGAGAAGGAGAACTCGTCCTTCGGTGCATGAAATAGGTCGGGAAGGGTACCCATAGATCAGGAAGAGCATCGCAAGCTCACCTAGGGTGATGGGAAGGTCGGAAATCGACTCGGAGATAGCTCGCGGCGTGATCCGGCGGACGGTGGATCTCTGCAACGGCGGCGGAGGCGGTCAGTGCACAAATCGAAGGGGAAAAGTGCTCGGGAACTTCACAAGATCACAGCGAAGCTCCTTAAAGGCTTACCGAGAGGAAATTGGTGGCGAATCGAGCTAATTGCTCGCGGCGGCGGCTGCTCGGTTCTCGCGGGAGCTCGGCAATGGCGGCGGGAAGAGGCGGCTAGGGTTAGGTGACGGCTACGGGGGGTGTAGCGTTGCTTAAATACTCCCGAGGTGTGACGACAATCTCGGAGATTGAAACAAACTCGGCGAGCGGAGAAATCGGCTTCGGCCGTTTCTTCTCTGCTACGGACTCTCAGCGCGGCGACGAACTCGGCTTCGGCCGTTTCTTTCTTGCCCGCGTCGGACTCTCGGTGAGCAGCAGAGGGAAACAGGGGAGGGGCTGTTCTGTGGATCCACAGGTCGGTTGCACCGAGCGCTGGGGTCGGGCTGGCAGTCACGGCAGAGGGACGCTTCGCGCGCGTTCGGCCGCGGTGCATGAACACGGCAGCGGCGTCTCTGTTCGCGCGGCGGGGGAGGTGGAGAAGGAAGCGCTGACCCGTGGGTCCCACTCGCCAGTCAGATGGGGTAAGGGGAAAGGAAGGGAGCAGGTCGGCCGAGCTGTCCTCGGGCCATCCGACCTGGATCTGCTGGGGCCAGGGAGTGGAAAACAGGCCAAGCTGCTGCTCGGGCCAGAAAGGAGAGGGGAAGGGCTCTGCTCTATTTCCTTTCCATTTTCCAAAAGGATTTTCAAATTGGGTTTTGAAATATTTGAGAAATTCAAATAATCTACAATAGTACAAAGAAGAAATGCTCCAGCATGAATGCATCATACATGTGTATGACCTAGGTTTGATTTTATATTTGAGAAAAATTATTATTTCCCTATATTGGAATGATCAACTAATTGCATAATTAAATAAATTCCCACTATTTAAAAGAATGCAATTTTTCGGGTGTTACAATTCTACCCCCCTTAAAAATAATCTCGTCCTCGAGATTCAGTTGGTGCTTACTCAAACAACTCCGGGTACTTTTCTCT
This sequence comes from Eremochloa ophiuroides, assembly GCA_038502445.1. NCBI lineage: Eukaryota > Viridiplantae > Streptophyta > Magnoliopsida > Poales > Poaceae > Eremochloa > Eremochloa ophiuroides. The sequence continues at coordinate 37,642,199 of JAHLJS010000007.1, read as the reverse complement.
GAGATCTTCTTCTCTTTCCCAAGTAGCTTCTTCCTCAGAGTACCGATGCCACTGCACCTTGCACATCTTTATCACTCGGCTTCTTGTAACTCTTTCTGCGGTTTCCAAGATTTTCACTGGATGTTCCTCATAGGTGAGACCCTTCTTGAAAACTATTTCCTCGACAGGAACCTGCTCTTCCGGTACTCTCAAACACATTCTCAACTGAGATATGTGGAACACATCATGCACACCGGACAAACTTTCCGGAAGTTCTAGCTGATATGCCACTTCTCCACGTCTCTCCAGGATCTTGAAAGGACCAATATACCTTGGTGCCAATTTTCCTTTGCTGTTGAACCTTTTCACACTTCTCATCGGGGACACTTTAAGATATACATAGTCTCCTACATTAAAAGCTAGTTCTCTTCTCCGTGTATCCGCATAGCTCTTCTGTCTAGAGTGTGCTATTCTCAAGTTCTCTCTTATTGTCTGGACTTGATCCTCTGCGTCTCTCAACACATCCGGTCCAAACACTTGACTTTCTCCAGTTTGATTCCAAAACAAGGGTGTCCTGCACTTGCGCCCATACAATGCTTCGAAGGGTGCCATCTTGAGACTTTTCTGATAACTATTATTATAAGAGAACTCCGCATACGGCAGACTCTTATCCCAACTTGTTCCATACTGTAAAGCACAAGCTCTCAACATATCTTCCAAAATCTGATTAATCCGTTCAGTTTGGCCGTCAGTTTGAGGGTGATATGCAGAACTGAAATTCAACCGTGTTCCCAATGATCTATGCACCTGTTGCCAAAACTGTGAGGTGTACTGCGTACCCCTATCGGACACTATCTTCTTGGGAACTCCATGTAGACACACAATCCTTTCCATGTACAACTCTGCAAGTCTTGCTCCGGTATAGGTGGTCTTGACAGGGAGGAAATGAGCAACTTTAGTCAGTCGATCCACAATTACCCAGATTGAATCATAACCTCTCTGAGTACGTGGCAATCCAACTATGAAGTCCATACCGACTTCTTCCCACTTCCACTCAGGTATCTTTAGTGGTTGTAGCAATCCTGTAGGTCTCTGGTGTTCAGCTTTAACTCTCTGACAGGTATCACATATAGCCACATATTCTGCTACATCACGCTTCAGTCCAACCCACCAATATTTTTCCTTCAGATCCAAATACATCTTGGTACTTCCTGGGTGTATAGAATATGCTGACTCATGAGCTTCACGCAGTATAGCATCTCGGATGAATTTCACTTCAGGTACACAGAGTCTCTTCCCAAACCATAAGGTTCCATTCTCATCTAGCCTGAATCCGGGTGATTTTCCAACCACAATGTTCTCCGCGATTTCGTTAAGCTTCTCATCTTCCAACTGAGCCTTTCGTATCTCTTTCTCTAGTGTGGGTTCAACCTCCATCTCAACAGCATTGATCACAATTCCCAGGTTGAGACGCTCCATCTCTGCACACAACTTTGCGGGTATAGTGGTTGCTCGAATCTCATTAGCATAACTCTTTCTACTAAGAGCATCTGCTACAACATTTGCTTTGCCAGGATGATAGTGCACTTCCAAATCATAATCCTTTATCAATTCCAACCAACGACGTTGCCTCAAATTCAACTCTGACTGGGTGAAGATATACCTCAAGCTCTTATGATCTGTATAGATGTCACACTTATGACCAATAAGATAATGTCTCCAAATCTTCAAAGCGTGCACCACAGCTGCTAGCTCCAAGTCATGAGTAGGGTAATTCAACTCATGCTTCCTCAACTGTCTCGATGCATATGCTACGACTCTTCCTTCTTGCATGAGAATACAACCAAGACCTAGGCGGGAAGCATCACAATAGATAGAGAACTTCTTACTCAGATCCGGCAAAACCAACATTGGGGCTGTTGTCAATCTCTTCTTCAATTCTTCAAAACTAGCTTGGCACTTCTCAGACCACACAAACTTGGCATTCTTCTCTAGCAAGGAAGTCATTGGCTTCGCAAGCTTGGAGAATCCTTCAATGAACCTTCGGTAGTAACCAGCTAAACCAAGAAAACTACGAATGCTAGTTACATCAGTTGGCGGCTTCCAATTCAACACGTCTGCCACCTTGCTTGGGTCTACAGAAATTCCACCATTGGACACAATATGTCCTAGAAAAGCAACTTCTCTCAACCAGAATTCGCACTTACTTCGCTTGGCATACAACTTGTGTTCTCTGAGCTTCTGCAAAACCAATGTCAGATGTTCGGCATGCTCTTCTTCATTCTTGGAGTAGATCAAGATATCATCAATGAACACCACAACAAACTTATCCAAGAATTCCATGAATACCTTGTTCATCAGATACATGAAGTAGGCAGGTGCATTAGTCAAACCAAAGGACATTACCGTATACTCATACAATCCATACCGAGTAGTGAATGCAGTCTTAGGTATGTCAGAGTCACGAATCTTCAACTGATGATAACCTGAACGGAGATCAATCTTGGAAAACACACAAGCACCTCTTAACTGATCAAATAAGTCATCAAGTCTAGGCAACGGATACTTGTTCTTAATGGTGACCTCATTCAGTGATCGATAATCAACACACATCCTTTGACTACCATCTTTCTTATCAACAAAAATAACCGGGGCTCCCCAAGGTGAAGAACTAGGACGAATGAAACCTTTTTCTGACAGTTCTTTGATTTGTTTCTTAAGTTCTTCTAATTCTTTAACTCCCATTCTATATGGACGTTTAGCTATAGGTGCAGTACCAGGTAACAACTCAATGATAAATTCAATGTCACGGTCAGGCGGCATACCTGGTAACTCATCTGGAAACACATCTTCAAACTCATCCACCACTGAGTTATCCGGCTGCACTTCTTCTCTGAGCTGATGTACTGTGGCTTGTTGTTGCACTTGCAGAGCAACCTCAATTCGGACCTCATCTCCCTTTGGTGTAGTGACAGTTACAACCTTCTCCTTACACCCTATGTTCGTGTTGCATTTCTTCATCCAATCCATACCCAGGATAAGATCAATTCCGGCAGTATTCAGCACAGTAGGGGTTATCTCGAATTCTACATCCCTTAATGAGACAGTAATCGGGAGACACTGAAGAGTAGCTTGCATAACACCACCCGGAGAAGAAACCATAATAGGATGTTTCATGACACTAAGGGGAATACCATGCTTTCTAACAAATGTGTGCGAAATGAAAGTATGCGAAGCACCAAAGTCAAAAAGAACTGTAGCGGGGATGGAGTCGATATTGAACGTACCCATCATGACCTCGGGAGTCTCCTATGCCGTATCAACCGACACATGGTTCACCTTCCCGGTGCGAGGTGGCACTCTCTGCTGGTTGTTCTGCTTTTGGGAGGCTTGGGGATTCTGCTTCTCAGGACAATTGTAGGACAAGTGTCCTTCCTTGCCACAGCGGAAACACTTGTTGGGGGCACCATTCTTCACTGGGATGTTGTTGGGAGCAGTCAGTTGTGGCGCCTGATTGCCACCTTGTTGCTGGTACTGGGAACGCTGCTGGTTCTGGGAACGTTGTTGATTCTGGAAATTGTTCTTGAATCCAGACTGTCCCTGGAAACGTTGTTGCTGCTGAGGCTGCTGTTGGTTGTTACGGAAGCGGCTGTTGCTTCCAGACGACTGCCCTTAAAACTTCCTCTTCTTCTTCTTCTTCTCATCTATCTCAAAGCTTTGTCCACCAACTATTGGAAGTTGGCAAAAGTGTGGGAGAGCAACTGGTACTGGAGGTGATCATTCAGTTCTTCCAAGAAGAGCTCTTGCTTCTTGGCATCATCTTCAACCTCTTTTGGAGCATAGCGCGACAATTGGATGAACTTGTCACGGTACTCGGCAACTAGCATTCCTCCCTGCTTCAGAGAAAGAAACTCCTTCTTCTTCAGCTTCATCAACCCTGCAGGCACATGATGATTGCGGAACCCCTCACGGAATTGCTGCCAAGAGATGGGGTCGGCACGTCCAAAATGGAAAGACTCCCACCAATCCAGAGCAGCTCCCTGCAACTGCCCAGATGCATAGAGAACCTTCTCGACGTCATTGCATTGGGCGATCTCCAGCTGCCTTTCTATTGCACGCAGCCAACCATCAGCTTGGAGAGGATCACTGGAATGATCGAAGGTGGGCGGGCGTCCCTTCAAGAATTCGCTTCTCTTGTCACGGGGTGGTGGAGGTGGATTCCCGTTGCCATTGCTTCGCTGCAGCAGTTGAATGTTCTGGGCCATCTGCTGCATCAGCTGTGTTTGCATCATCATCAGTTGCTCCATATTAGGCTGTGGCGGAGGTGGTGGTGGATTAGCATTTTCTTCAGAGGTACCATCACCCCTTGGGTTCCTCCTGGTTTGGGCCATCTGCTGTTCAAATCATTGAAGTGAGGTTTAGAATTCTTTTCCATTGAAATAACACTTAAAAGACTAGAACGGGAAATTCTGGGCGCGATCCAACAACGGTAGAGTAAAAAATAGTCATATCTAGAGTTCCCGAAGTCAAACAGAGACATGCTATACATGGTTGGAAAGCATGAGAAAAACTCTACAACTTTTATTCAGACCATCTCTCCAGATTCTATCGTTAAGTTTACCAAAAACAGATTTGATTCGAAACTGTTTCAGAGTAACAGACAGCGCAGAAACTTTGACTTGTGACATTTGTTTCTCCCAAACCGTAACTGATATAGAGATGATTCTTGCGGCCAAAGAAAACTACAGAAGTCTAGTTTTTCACAAAAATTTCACGATTTTTGGTCGCATATAATTAAATAGGAAAAATAACTAAGGCAGAGAGGTCTGAAAAACAGCACTGCTGGAAACTGAGATAATCAACCCAAACTATTATGTATTAATTCAAACCTATATAAAGAGATTTGCGGACATGCCCACAATCTCAGCACTCATTACAAACTCCAAATCAAGCATTGTTCATAAGGAAAAGCAATCTAGCATAAAAGTTCACAAGACATGAACTAGACTCGACTTGACTCAACTTGCGCTTCTAGCGTCTTTTGTTACTAACTGGGGGTAACTCCTCTAGGGGTCGATGTCGGTGCGGGTGTGAGCATCTCCATGGTCCCCTCGGTTCCTTGGCGGCGATTCAGCTGGACACCTTGGTGACGGCGGAGGGGGTCCATCACCGAGTCGCCTGTTCAACTCATCCACTGCCCGGCTGAGCTTGTAGTTAGCTTCAGTCCTGGTGTTCAGCTCGTCCAGTGTCTGGTCCAGAAAAGTGTTGGTCTGAGCCAAACATTCCAAGGCAGCGTGGAGTCGGGCGTTCACTTCTCCAAGTGGACCGGCGATACTGCAGTTAGCTTGGCCACTCTGACGGCGGGGAAGGTAGCGGTGCATCTCCCACTTGATGATGTCCCAATTCTCATGGCGGTGCACCATAAGAGCTTGTCGTGCGGCATCCTTGATGGCGGTAGCTTTGGAGAGTCGAATGGAGACAGCATAGCGAATATTCTTCACCTGGCTTCCCTCCTTGATGTACACCCTCGTCTCATAGTAGGCGGCGTAGTCAGGGTGCTTCCAGTACTCCGTCTTGTACAGCACCGAGGCGTTGGGGTAGAAGCGGCGCACCAAGTCGAGAAGCAGCGGGTGGTAGTAGTCATCACCATGATGATCATAGTGAATCATTCCCACCCAGGGTTTTCCACCTTGGTCTCCATCATCATCGCCATCGTCTTCGGGGTCGTCGGAGTCATCCGAGTTGCCTCCATCATCTCCGTCGTCAGGGTCGCCAGCACAATCCTGGTCACCCTGCGGCTCCACCTTCTCAGGTCCATCTTTCTGAGGGCCCTCCATAGGTACGTCTTCAAAGCTGTCGTCCAAGGGCTTTTCACTGGGCTCCTCTGCGGGCACCTCCTGCTGGGACTCCTCCACTGGTACATCTTCCACGGGTACCTCTGGTCGGGAAACGCGTCCGCCAGAGATGAAGCGCTGCAGGTACCTCTTAGGTGGCATGACACGCTTGCGAGCAGTGTGCTTAAGGTTGGCCATCTACAAGAATTAAGATTAAGTCAAAATTTTGCAATGGACAAGGGTAGGATATCAGCAAAAACTTGTAGCAAATTAATATAACAAGTAAAAAGAGATAATAAAGCTAAGGGCTATCCAGTGCTAACTAGGCTTGCGTCCTACAGTCAACACGGCTCTGATACCAATTTGTCACACCCAATTTTGAGGATAAAATGGGATGCATAATCTTATGTACGCCCAGAGATCAGTCACACACATAAGCCAACAAATTGCATAAATTGTATCATAACCAATGTTTAATACATAGCGAATAATATCAAAGTCATTACACAGCGGAAAATAAAGATAACTCTCGCGGTAGTTCCATAGCACAGGGACGTCGACTGGTGAGGCAAAAGTCTAGTAATCCTCTGGGTAGTCCTCATCACTATCACCATCTGTTACCCATCCTGGATTTTTAACCAAGTAATGAAAAATAAACAAGCGTAAGTACATGTCGTTCTCAACAAGACTAGCATGGGTTCATGAGGCTCAAAAGGTTGACACGGTTTAACAGCAGGTTGCTTTTAATTAATCATCTTTTATGCAGTTGGACAGCAACAAGTTAATATGCCCATTCTCATGATCATAGTAAACATAATTAATGAGTAGCAACAAATAGATAAGCAACAAGTAAACATCACCCTGAAAGATAACTACTCCGTGAGTTTTCCGGGCCACTCGTGACCGTGAGCGCGGCTAGTATACCAGTTTTACACTCTGCAGAGGTTGTGCACTTTCACTATGAGCCGTGATTCCCATTTGCTCGGGTTAATTACTCCCATAACACTACCAAGGTGAGAGAGCAGGGTTTCACTATGAAGCCTTTCAAAGGTTCGTCTAACATGTTAGGGCCGCGAGGTTTCCTCGGCAAGCAGATGTAGAGCCCCCCTTCCATATGGCACAAGGTCACGCAGGTTATACACATATGGACAGAGGCCGCACTATACCCGAGTCGGCAAGCCCCTCTTGTGCCTTTCGGTAACCTCTAACAAGCTAGAAAAGGTCCTCATACTGAGCTAAAATCAGAGCCATATAGCCCTCATAGTTGCACTGTAAGTCCCAGCTTTTGCTGACAGATCATTACCAAGGGGGAAGGATATGGTGCATCACAAAACTATGCCCCAATCCCCTAGTTCCATGTTGCTAAAAAGGCATCTTTTAATTCCTCATTGCATATTCAACTAATCAGTTTACATGATCATGATATCCATAACGCACTAGCATCAATTACCATATGCATAATCCCATAGGTTGCAAGGAACAGGATAACAAAACTAGGAAGTAACTATGGTTAACAAGGAAGACACATGCAAATGCAGTTATTTATTTAGTGGATAGGACAATAAGGATGATCCATGCTAATACTTGCCTTGATCAGCAAACTCCTGGTGATCCAGGTTGTCGCAGTACTGATCTTGATCACCCACGTATGGCTCACCGTCTATACTCGATCCATCATAACAACACACACGCATACAGGGGCAATCATGCATACAAACAAGAGTTTTCATTAGAACAGTACACCAACAGAGAGAAAATAAATTGAAAAGGTTATAAAACAAATCTACACGTTGCTACGATCACATCGATATCAAGTTTGCGCAAATCGGATTTAAAACGAGGAAGATATGAATTTTACAAGATTTATAATAGAATAATAATAGATTAAATATAATCTCAAATTTTAAAAGTTAATAACATATGAAACAGTGTTACTATCTGGTAGATCATCAAATTACGAATCTAACGCAATTTGAATCGTTCAAACCGGAACTAAAACGTGGAAATTATAAATGAAACAATTTTGAATTCAAATCTGAAAACACATTTTCATATATACCGAAAATAAATACGCCTTCAAATGTAATCTACTGAATACGCTAAGGGCTGCGGGCTAAGCATTAAAAACTGTAGGGGGTTATTCGCAACAACGCCGGCCGAATCGGTATAGGGCTGCTCTTCGGCCGTCCGATTCAAAATCGGCGGATCAGATTAACAGAGAGGAGGGGTGGCGGTGCTCTCGGCCGGAAAACAGAGGCCGACGACGGTGCCATGGCCAGAGAGCCGCCGGAGAAGGAGAACTCGTCCTTCGGTGCATGAAATAGGTCGGGAAGGGTACCCATAGATCGGGAAGAGCATCGCAAGCTCACCTAGGGTGATGGGAAGGTCGGAAATCGACTCGGAGATAGCTCGCGGCGTGATCCGGCGGACGGTGGATCTCTGCAACGGCGGCGGAGGTGGTCAGTGCACAAATCGACGGGGGAAAGTGCTCGGCAACTTCACAAGATCACAGCGAAGCTCCTCAAAGGCTTACCGAGAGGAAATTGGTGGCGAATCGAGCTAATTGCTCGCGGCGGCGGCTGCTCGGTTCTCGCGGGAGCTCGGCAATGGCGGCGAGAAGAGGCGGCTAAGGTTAGGTGACGGCTACGGGGGTGTAGCGTTGCTTAAATACTCCCGAGGTGTGACGACAATCTCGGAGATTGAAACAAACTCGGCGAGCGAAGAAATCGGCTTCGGCCGTTTCTTCTCTGCTACGGACTCTCAGCACGGCAACGAACTCGGCTTCGGCCGTTTCTTTCTTGCCCGCGTCGGACTCTCGGCGAGCAGCAGAGGGAAACAGGGGAGGGGCTGTTCTGTGGGTCCACAGGTTGGTAGCACCGAGCGCTGGGGTCGGGCTGGCAGTCACGGCAGAGGGACGCTTCGCGCGCGTTCGGCCGCGGTGGATGAACACGGCAGCGGCGTCTCTGTTCGCGCGGCGGGGGAGGTGGAGAAGGAAGCGCTGACCCGTGGGTCCCACTCGCCAGTCAGATGGGGTAAGGGGAAAGGAAGGGAGCAGGTCGGCCGAGCTGTCCTCGGGCCATCCAACCTAGATCTGCTAGGGCCAGGGAGTGGAAAACAGGCCAAGCTGCTGCTCGGGCCAGAAAGGAGAGGGGAAGGGCTCTGCTCTATTTCCTTTCCATTTTCCAAAAGGATTTTCAAATTGGGTTTTGAAATATTTGAGAAATTCAAATAATCGACAACTAGTACAAAGAAGAAATGCTCCAGCATGAATGCATCATACATGTGTTTGACTTAGGTTTGATTTTATATTTGAGAAAAATTATTATTTCCCTATATTGGAATGATCAACTAATTGCATAATTAAATAAATTCCCACTATTTAAAAGAATGTAATTTTTCGGGTGTTACAGGAGAGAGCATGGTTACTTAATACACAGTTTTTTTTAATGAAGCAGAGATATATGGGCACCTGCCCATGGGACATTTGTCCTCCTTTTGTTTTCCTTGAGCACTTGCTCTCTCTCTTTTATTTTAGTAACCTATACTCCCCATCTATCAAAAGGACAAAGCTTGATTGTGGTTGTTTGTCTCAATTGGTGTATGGAGCATAGATGTATACTTCTAATGTAGAAGTAATACATAGGTGGAATGTGTACGTGGTCTTGATCAAAGAATATGACTAGTTTCTCTACCAAGATCAAATAAGGTCTAAACAAGCTCAAAATAGACAAGAACTTTTTCTTTTGGTGGTTTTAGTGTTTGTGGATGTAAGGCTTGATGGTAGGTAATTAACACCATAAAGGGACCATGAGCAAGAATTTGAATTTTATAAATCAAAAACTCTAGTTGGTTCTCACTCATTCCTTAGGCATGGTAAAAGATCTACTTATACCAACTTCAATCTTACAAGAGCATAACTTACGTTATTAGCATGTGCAACCCGCAATAGTGTTTGACTTAAGACAAATTTTTAGATATCACACTTAAAACTTTCATAGTAAGGGGCTGTATAACAGGATTTTGCAAATCATCACAGAGCAATTGTTCATCATTTCCAACAAAGACATATTATGTTCTTTTTATTCTTTTCTTGGATATTTTCAAGGCAAAAATTTAGGGCTACTTTTCATGTTATAACTCACAGCAAATAAGGAAAGTGCTGGGGATAGAGATCATACCTTGGCGAGGATGACGATTCCTCCAAGCTAGCTTCTTTTCCAGGGTCGGATTTTCTTCTTGGTCGAGTTATTTCCTCTTTTTCTTCTTATTTATTATGATCACTAGCCTTTGCCTTTTATTTATTGCTACTATGATAAGCCAAATTGATTTTTTTATATCATCTCGCTTTTATTATTATTACTATGATCCTAACTAAATGCAAGACATAAAATTAAACATGCTTCTAACAATTTATTGATTTAATGCATGAAGAAGGGAAAATATGCAAATGTAGTAATTAAAGAGAGAGATAAAATACTTACTCCCATAGTTGTCCTTCCTCGGAAGGAGGTTCTTCCTTGATCGATGTCTTCTTCTCATCTTGTCCTTCTTTGATGATAGTGGAATCTAGTGTAGAGGCTATAGATAATGGTTCTTTCTTAACCTCGTCACTATCCTTCTTGATTCTCCTGAATCTTGGTTTCCTCCTCATCATGGATTGACTCTTATTTTTCTGCATGTTAGTTGCATGTTGTGGTGCACAAGAGAAAACAAATCTCTCTTTCTTCCCATTTATATAGAAATCCATGCTACCACAAGCAACAAATATACATGCATTCATAGCTCAAGAAAGGTGGGCCAAGAATGAGGGGTAAGTTGTCCCTATTACCCATGTCTAAAATTATGAAATCAGCAGACACAAAGTTGTTTCTTACTTTTACCAAAACATCACAAAGTACTCCTTCTATGTAGCATGTTGTTTGATCAGCTAATTGCACATACGCAGAAGTTGGTAATAGCTCAGTGTAAAACAACTTTTCATAACGTTCTTTAGACATGATGTTAATGCTAGATCCTAGATCACATATAGCATTATGGAACATTTGAGATTGAATAGAACAAGATATGATAGGAGTTCTAGGATCTCCCTTTTTAGTTGGAAAATTCTATCCATCTAGTTCATAGCCATGATAACTAATAGTAACAAGATTAGTAGATTCCATGTTTGTTTCAGGCATTCCTGGTATTCTATCTTTTTCAAAAGATGGAATTGTAGCTGCTAGTTGTGCTAATTGGGTTTCAAGCATCTTATTGAAACTAAATTGATTCTTAATTGCAGAATAGAATTCATCCAATTTAGCATTTATGCTATCTAGCATCCTATCATTAGTATGGAGCTTCTTGTTTATACTATCAGTCATTCTACCTTGACCATAGACAAGATCTTTAAGAGAAGGATAATTATTACCTTAGTTGTTTGGACGTTGCAAAGAATTGAAAGTGTTACCTTGAGAATTGGAGCGCTGAGTCCATCCTTGATTTGAAGAACAAAAACTGTTATCATTGCTGATGAAGTTGAGGTCTTCATGTGTCTCAGGACAATGGAGTCCAGAATGGCCAACTTCTCCACAGACTTCACACGTCATGTGAGTCTCCATGGCTTGCACGGTCTCAAGTGTATGCATCTTCTCGCAATTTTCTAGCCTTTTGGCCAGTAGGTCCACCTTAGCTGCAATCATGTCAGCTTCCTTTAAAGAATGCATACCTCGCTTACACGGTTGCATTCCTCGTTCCATCCTTGATTGGACACATCTTCTCGATCAAAGCCTTTGCATCTATAACTTTAAGAGAAAAGAATGATCCACCGGCGGCAGCATCTAAATGACTTCTATCAAGAGGGGTTAATCCATTGTAGAAGTTTTGGATCAGAAGCCAATCTTCCATACTATGGTGTGGACAGTCGGCGACATACTCTTGCATTCATTCCCAAGGCTCAGGAATTGATTCATCGGTTTGTTGTTGGAAACTAGAGATCTTATTGCGAAGAGCATTGGTCTTGCTTAGAGGAAGGAATTTTACTAGGAAAGAGTTGGAACACTTTTCCCATGTGTCCACATCATTTCGGTTCATATAAAACCATTGCTTGGCTTTTCCTAACAAGGAGAAAGGAAAGAGTGGCAAACGAATTGCGTTTGGGGTTACACCTTTAATGGTAAAGGTGCTGCATATCTCCAAGAAGTGTTGGAGGTGTGCATTAGCATCCTCATGAGCCTTGCCACAAAATGGGCTAGCTTTATGGGGGTATAAACCCATATACCCGCACGTCTATACATGGTCCAAGTCATCCGATCAGGCCCAAACTACCAAGGACGCGTCGTCTACACGTCCTCCAGAAGATCACGTATATCCACCGGCTTAGAAGTCTTGGCGGTTATGGAAATAGCTTTCCTAGTATCTAGCCAATTAGTTTCCTTGGTCGGCTTGGATTGTAATCTGATATACCTGGTAAACCAACTTGTAACCCTGCTCCCTGGACTATATAAGGCGGGTAGGGGATCCTCTCGAAACAACTCATATCATAGCAATACAATCCACCAGCATATAGGACGTAAGGTATTATGCCTCGCGGCGGCCTGAACCTATATAAATCTTGTGTCTCGTGCTCTCTGTGCAACGTTTGTTCATCTCAAGCGCACCTTCACCGACCATCTACCACCTTGGGCATACCCCTCGGTGGACTATCGACGATATCCCGTCGACAAGCTTGAACCATTGTGATCAATGCAGGCTTTAACTCAAACTGAGTGTTCGCCTCGATGACACTAGGGCCTGTTGCTATATTAGCAGCAGAAGGTGCAGAGAATTCACAGATGGTATTTTCGGCCATATTCGTGATACTAAGGATAACTATCTAGACTTGACTCAAATAAAAGGAATTCAACAGTTGCCTTCCTCGGCAAAGGCGCCAAAAATGCTTGTTGACAGTTACTAACGCTATCACAAGAGTTTAGCCAAATCTATACTTTAGTGGTGGTAACAATACTTCTCAACGCAATCACTGGGGTTGTCAATCCCTATGCTCAAAGTATGTGGTTGTTGTCACTTCTAATGTCGCTACTAGGAATAAAGTTGTCCCTAGAAACTACGCCAAAAATGCTTATGGGTATGGCTCTATAGGATAAGTGATGGGATTCTGCAAGTGCACAGAACTATCGTGTAGCACTTTACCTGGGAGTACCAGGTGTAGAATTTATATTTTCCCAAAGGAAGGCGGGGTTTTTTTTGATTCCTAAGATTTGATAGTCAAGGATCTAGATATAGATAAATGGGTAACAACCTTAGTAAGGATAAATAAATGAAGGATAACTAATGTGGAAACACACTAGGATAATACTAAGTAGCTCTGGAGTTTATGGGAGAACTCTAGCACAGCAGAAGATCAATTGCTTGTTATACCAAAGAGTCTGCTATACCAGGGGCACGCAAAGTCCTAAACTCGACGGGGTTCGACTGATTAGGTACCGTACATATACAAGCCCTATGCTTAAAGAAACTAGATCGAACGTGGTGGAATCCTAGAGGATTCTAGGGCTGTCACCACCTAGAACCTACCACTACTATCCGTGGGCCTAGCGGCACTCAAGGGTAAGATTATAGCCAAAGCACCGCGCTTAATCTGTAACACTTAATACTCTAACTCAGGCCTAAGAATTAGAGCACTCTAACCAAACAATGAGCAAGTATACAACTACTTAAAGTATAACAACAAATAAATGAAGAAAGGGATCTTTATTACCGATAAGAGTGAAGAACACCGCAGAGAAGGTCGCCAACAAGCCCGTCTCCTTCACAGACTTCCTCCTTCTCCCGACTTCTCTCTCACTACTCTACTCTTCTCTAACAAGCACTATTTCTAAGAGAAGAGCTTCGCTAGAGAGAGAGGAGCTACATACTGACTATGAGCTGAATCTCTAGTGATTTGCTAATGATTCTACACTGGTTTCTGCTTACAAGTGAGGAAACAAGTCCTATTTATAGTGTAGGAGAGATCTAGGGGTACTTGTAGGCATCTTGGATGTCGGTGGCGCGAAGTGGCAGGGCAGATGCCCCCTTGGATGCACCGCCTTGCATCCAACGGCCCTCCTTCCTCCTCAAATGCGGTTGCAAGGTCGGTTGGTGCCCTGATTTGGCGGTTTGCAACCCCCGGGAGGATGACATGTGGGTCCATCGATCTGTGGCACATCACTTGATCACCATTGGATGAAAACTGACTTTGTTTGATGGCTTGGATAACTCCTGGGGACCTTCTCTCGGATTGTGGACGTGGCACACAGTAGTGACAGGGCAGGCGCCCTGTTGATAGGGCCACCGGATCCTTGTGATACGTTTCTGAGCCGTTGATGTTAAATCAACGTGCCATAGGCCATTTGGGAGGATGGCACATGGATCTATGAGGTGGCAGACTGCAATTGGCATATTCGATAGGGCAGGCGCCCTGTGTGGAGGGCGGCCACCCCCCTCTGGCTCCCACGTGGCAGTTGAGGTGCCAAGCTGTCTTGGTTTGCTTCGTTTTTGCCTATTTTCACCATTTTTCTTGCATACACAATATTTCTCCAAGGACGTGGAACTAGGTGAGTTTCAAAGTGAGTTCTTTGTATTTCATGTGGTTTTATCTTGATTCTGGGTGAAATATTGATGGTAAAACAGGGTGTTAGCGACCGTCAACAGACGTCGGTGTTGTAGTTGACGATGCACTGGAGCCGCGTCTCGTAGTACAGGTCCGAGAGTCGGGACCTGCAGACCTTGTCCTGCACGCGCGCTGCCTAGGCCTCAAACCGAAGTCCTGCATGCAGACATCATGTATTGTTTAATTATTTTTAGAGCGACCAATGAATACATAGTATTGACCAATTTAGTGCGACGTAGACTCACCCAGAACTTGGCCTTGATCCGCGCTGCAACGGTGCCGTGCTCGCTGTCCTCAGTAGCGTGGAAGTGATCCCACGTCCAGGGCGGTGAAGTCACCCCAGCATAGGTGACCATCCCTGTAACACCCTAGTGTTAGTTACTATTTTCACACTCGCATTTGCATGTCATCAAGCATAGATCATGTCATTTCATGCGTCATCATCATTGCATTTTATTTGATTCCCTTTTATTGCTATATGTTTGTTTATATGTCCATAACATGCTAAATGTGTTGACATACAAATGTGATGCTTGTTTACTGTTCTAAATGCTTTAGACATGTTTGGGATAACATTTGGAACAATGTTCATGTTGGTGAAATCCCCAAAATACCCCTCTAGCTCATAGTTGACTAGAGAGCCCTCTAAAAGCTATTCTGTTTGACCAAACAAGAAGGGCATTTTAGAGATTCTGCATGTCAGTGCACCCTTAATCAAAGTTGTGTAGAATTTTATAAGCAACAAACTTTATTTTTGGGTCAACTCATGAAAATGGGTGGAAGGAGGTCAAAAAGTTGAATTAGTGCAGATTTGGAGCTGTGTTGAAGTTTTCAAAATTTTCCTAAGTCTAAACTGGTTTTCAGTTTCGGTGTACCCCTGTTCATCGACCTGTATCTCTCAATCCAGGCCGAACTAGAGTAAAGTGCCTTAATATGAAATGATCTACTCATGTAGCTCTTCAATCCATATTAGTGAAGTTTTCACTGAAACGCACCGGATCACGAGCTAGAGATCGAGCAAAAACCGGGTTTCAGTCGGTTTCGGCCAGACTGAATCGAGTCGATTCAGTCGCCGCCGACGTGGCCGCCGTCAGGCATCGGCTGCCAGGTGGCGCCGTACGCCGTCGTTGCCCTGCCGCGCGGTCGGCTTTACAAAAACGACACTCCTCCTGTCCCCCAGCACGCTTGCTCTCACTCTCCCCGCTCTCTCACCCACTGCTCGCCGTTTTCCGCTCCGCCAGCGCCATCGCCATCGAGCCGTCGCCGCGGTGAAATCCGCCGTCACCGCGCCATCTCCGACCGCTCCACCTCCGTCGTAGCTTCGACTTGTTCTGCTCTTCGTCCTCGACCCGTTGCCGACCTCAGCCGAGCTAAGGTATAACGGTTTGGCCTTCTCGCCGCCGCGCCATTGCTGGAGCGCCGCCGAGCTCTCGGGTCGCCGCGACGAGGGCGATGCCGGGGCCGGCTTCTCTCTCCATTACCCATCTAGGAGTCTTCGTTAGCCGTAGATCCATTCTAGACCGTCGGATAGGTCGATCTCGCCGTAGGTTCGCCGGAACCCGAGCTCGCCGTGAACCCGCTCGCCGCCGTGCCGCCATGCGAGCGCGGTCAGTGAGCTCCCGTGCGCAATAGTTCGATTCGTCGCACGCATAGGTCCGCTAGGGTTCCAGGATCTCGGAACGGTGCTTAGCCGCGCGAGCAACGGCCGGAATCGGTCGGCGCAAGCTCGCTGGACCACCGCCGTCCGCCATTGCCGCCGTCGAGCTCGCTCCGGTGGGGTACGACCCTCGGCAGTTGGTCCATCGGGTTCGTCTCGTTGCCACGAGTCGGTAGGTAGCCTCGGCGTCGCCGGAGACCTCGCCGTCGGCGAGCTCTCGCAGGTCAGCGCCGGCGGCTCTGCCTCTCTCTCTGACGCGTGGGGTCGGGTTGACCCCGGGGCCGGCGAGTCAGCCGTTCGGCTGCGCCTCTGGTTCACTGAGCCGGGTGCACGTAGCAGTTCTATCGGGTTTGGGTTTTATAATTTATAAAATGAATTTCCAGAAAATGTGTAAAATCTTCCAAAATTCATATCTGGAGCTAGGAATGTCCAATTGGGGTGAACCAAATTTTGTTGTGTTTGTATTTCTGAGATCTATCAAAGAAAAATATAAAATGTACTTTTTGAATACTTTTTATGTGCAGTTATAATTAAATTGTTAATTGCTTGCAAACTTGATAAATGCATAAGTAATTGTAGGAATGTGCTAAAAATGTGATTCCACTTGCATTAATCTTGTTTAGGGAAGTAGAATCTAAGAAAAATATGTTTGCTGGTGCTGCATTGTTATTTATATGATGTCTAGTATAATTTGCTTTTTATGCTTTAATCTTGCAAAAATCACTATGCTTAATGTGTTAAGGATATGGTCATGAATATTTTTCCTGGACCATGTTATGTTGGAAAGAAGCTAAGAAAATTGGGGAATCTGTTGTTTGATACTTTTCACTGTGTTAAGTATTTTCCATTACTTAAATGGCTGGTTGTTTATTATTTTTGTGTAGACTGTTATACTTGTCCAAATGACTTGAAATTTTGTCAGTAGGCTAAAATGGATGTGTAATAGCTACTGTAAATTTTATGGATTTTTTTGGTCACAGTAAACAGTAGGTCCAGTTATAGGCTAGGGCTTATTTAATTGTTTTTAAGCAAATATCTTTTGGGTGGGGAATGTTTTGTTGCATTTCTGTGATGCTCAGCATTATCACCTGTGTTAAACAGTAGAGCTAATCTTACTTTGAGCTTAGGGCAGCAAGGTTAATATTTTATTTATATGATGTTGCTCGCGCTTGTTAATTATAAGTTGGTTGTGGTAGGTTAGTTGATGCATGTTAATTATTAAGTGCAGGTTGTAGACCCCTCACCCGGGACGAGAAATTGTTCTATGCCTTGCTTAAGAAGGGTGAGTATGAGTTGGTTGTCTAGGTAAGAAATATGCACGTACTCAGTAAATGAGTGTGGATTGTTAAACTGATTGCATATCATGGGTTAATTCGTGCATCTCTATCTTCATGTCATGTGCATTCTCAGTTCTCATATATGCATATCATGCATACAGGATCGCCGGGAGGCGTGACGCTGTTGCAGTTCGATCCACCGGAGGAGGGAGTTCCGTCGGAGATTGAAGTGCCAGAGGTTCCCGAAGGTCAGGAAGATGAAGCTGAACTTCCAGAGTGCCCTGATCACCAACCTACTAACTTTGTGAAAGGCAAGCCCGGAGCATCCCTAAGTCTCCACCTACTCTTTTTATAAATGCACTGGTCTTTATTAAATCGTATGATTGTGCACTTAAGCATAGGAGTTGATATGATACCGTTGCTGCATTTATACCTTGTCCACTTATACTTGATCCTGAAGTTATTACTAGACAAGGGGATGGGTTCGATCTTATGCTTAGCCATGCTTAGACCGGTAGAAGACGAGGGATTTCCTGTCCTTCGCGAGCATAGGTGGTTACTAATGATGATGGGGTTGGATTCCACATGATGGACTATATGTGCCACCATGCCACAGTGTCTAATGAGAGAATCAAGGCTAGGTAGCGGGGAGCCGCATGACATGGTTGAGGTCATGCCGTCTTCGGTGCTGCTTGCGGCCGACTAGGACTGAGGCCACCAGACATCAGTTGAGATTGAAAGACGTCGTCACATAGCTGGCCAGATAAGTCGTTCTGACCGCGAAGCCGAGTATTTCTTTCTGAGCCGGGAATTGGGCGTGATAAGGCAGACATATTCTGGAGGTAGGAAGGATGTGCGGAGACACCATCTTACCAAGGGCAGGTCAGGGACCTGATGCATCCTGGAAGTGGGTTTGTCTCTGAGAATATGGACCCCTCCAAGCCCGCGATACATATTATGTCTCAGAAAGATTTAACGGTGGCCCAAGATGCCAGTGGCTCGGCGGACAGGGTTTGTGATTGGCATATTTGCCAGCTGGTACAATCGATTCGAATCACCATCTCTCCTGGTTAGTGAGAAACTGAACTGATCTCACAGTGAGGTAGAGGCTAATAACTTGAACCTAATGATTATGGTGAGATGAGGTTGATATCTGTGGATATCGGAAATCATATGGTTTTATTGATTGCTACAATATTCAGTGAATGCTTAGTATAGTGGCTAATCTTAGTAAATAGCTTAACTGAAATCGAAGCTTATCACAATTAAAATGAATAAGTTGAGGTTCTACTGTAGTAATGCTTTTGATGCAAAAATGATGCTACCCTCTGAGCTCCACCAAATAAGCCTTGCATATCCTTGAGAGTCTTTTAATTTACTCCCTGTCGGGTAAGTCTAGCTGAGTACAATTGAGTACTCAGGGTTTTATTCCCATTGTTGCAGATGGTGTAGTCTACTACGCGTATTGCAGGAATTGCTTCACCCCTGCGGGCGAAGAAGACTAGACCCGAGGGCAGGGTCATTATCTATTCTTAGATGTTGTAAGAATGCTGTGACAGGGGCATTTGATGGTACTCGTATTTGAACTCTGTGGTGTAAAACTATGTTGACTTCCGCTACTACTATATTTGTGTAAAAGACTATGTTGTATTCTGATGTTTAAATTCGGTTGCGAACTTATGTGTCATGTGATCGGGTATTGCTGAATGAATGATCCTTGGGGTATGAAATGTTTGAAATCCTTCGAGATTTCCGGACTACCGGGTTTATATTGGCTCAAGTGCGACTGGATTGCGATTAAAATGCGATCGTTGTACCTCTGCTCGTATAAATTGGTCGGTTCTGTGAAAGCTGGTACCAGAGCATAATTCAGCATATACCGTCACTTGACTATTTAAAAATTAAAAGAGTTTTGAGTTTTACAAACTAATTGCCAATTGATAGTGTGTATAGGTGATTTAAACCAAGTGTTTGCAAAACTTATGAGTACCAGTGACCAAGTCCTATAGCCCTATATATATGTGGTAATTAGGTGGCTTATGTAAGTACTGACTTGGGGGAAATTGCATCATGTTTCTATTTGTGGTTCATTTGGTTTTATCGTGCGGATAATTATGAACTGTCGGTTTCTTATTGCTTCCTACGTGTCAATGTACCACGTCGCCTAAGGTAAGGTGAGATGTGAGTGTAAGATCGAACAACCATCGATCGATGGTGAGTGTATGGTTACTGAAGTGAGTACATGTGATCCATATGTGTACTTATGGAAGTAAGGTGGAGTAATTATTTTTGGGGTCGCAAATGTTCATGGGAACATTTTTGGCAAAAAGTGCTTCTTGTTGCCCTGCATACATTGGGATTTGGGCTGAAATGAATCTTCTGCAGGTACACTAACCACGCAAAACATATAGCACGGTTAGTTACGTATATGAGAGCACGTGGTATGCCACCGACTATAACGTTAGTTAAAATATATTATGTGTGAGGTCGTTGGCACGTGCATGCATCATGATCATGAAATTAATTCAAGCTATTTGTACTATTTCCTTCCCTATGGTAAAATTTGTGCTGCCCTATCTTATTCTGAATGCTGAAAGATGTTGTAATGTACCAGATGGCAGCTGAAGGTGAGCCGCAGAGTGGTCAGTTTCTGGAGCAGTTTGGCACACCCACTGTGCTATGGAGGTTGTTGAAGTTTGTGGGATATGCAGAGCCACCACTGTATTTCTGGAAGCCAGCGAAAACCATGGTGCAGCCTTGGTTTGATGTTTGGGTGACTATCCCTGTGCTTGAAAGGGGTTGGTCATTTCCAGGAATAAAGGTGGAAGTTGACATGAGGACGCCATGGGATGGTGCGCAGCTTGCAGCTTTCGAGGTGTTGACGGATATTTGCAGCCGGTTCAACAAGAGAGCTGATTTGGGGCCAGCAAATGTTTTTCCCAGGGTGGATGCTTCTCAGGGTGAGTGGGCTCAGTCTAGCCAAGCTTCTTTGGAGCGAGGCAGGGACGAGCGTGCTCATAGCACGGGTGCTTCTATGAGTGCTATGTTTGCTGTCCTGAGGATGCATTATTCCACTAGGGATGGTTGGATGAAGTGCGTTGAAGCCCTGCATGATGCTGTGGAGAAGAAGTTAGAAGCTGAAGAGTGGGCACGTATGGCTCGTCGTAGCTCAGATGATTTGGTGGTAGCTCTCACTGCCTGTCGCAATGAGTTGTTACGATGCACTGGGGCCTTGTTGGCAGCTGATCGCCGTGTCGAAGTGCTTGAGAGGGAGAATGCAGATCTTTGCCGCCAGCTTGACAATCGCAATATGAGCTTGACACGTCAGCGCGATGAGTTTCTGCAGGAGTTGCATGCTAGTCAGCAGCAGGTTTGGGAGTTGCAGCAGGATGTTTATTGTCTGAACAACCGTGCTGATCCATTTCAACCTCCGGGTGCAGCGGAGTTTGCTCCTGAGATCTTCATTGCAGCTGATGATGGTGAAGCAAGTGAGGAAGAAGAGGAAGAAGACCCCGAGGAGATCGTGCCTATTGACGAGAGTGATGACCATGGTGGGAACGTGTCCGGCATGGACAGTGACCACGATGACTAGGCTTTTTCTAGTGATCTTGCCATGATTGGCACCCTTTTGTATTGGGAAAACCTTTAATGTCATGTAATGAGAGAACCCTGTGTGTTCAGGGCTGGAACCATCAAACTTTTAATTAAGTAATGGTAACTTATGCAGTTTGGAAAACCCTTTTTGGTTGCGCCTTGTTATTGTGCGGTTGTGTGATGATTATTGAATTTTTGTGCCGTTTGTTATCAAAAATGATCATTGATATCTTTTGGGCATAATCTTTCGGTTATCTTTGGCATAACTGACACTTAACAATGGTTGTTGTGTGTTGCTACAGATGGCACCTCATACCCATCGTCATTGGTCAACCAGTGGTGGTGGGAACGAACATGAAGATGAGGAGTTGCCGCCTCCTCCACCGCGTACCCAGGAACAGATGTTTGCTCAGTTCTTGCACACTCAGCAAGCGATTCTGCAGCAGATGGTTGCTAGTAACAACCACAACCGCAATCGAGATGGACGCCGCGGAAATGATGAGGACCAGTACAGTAACTATAAGGACTTCATGGACACTAAGCCTTCGGTATTCAAGCAGGCCGTTGAACTGCTGGAAGCTGATGAGTGGTTAAACACTATTGAGCAGTCATTCTCGGTGCTGCGATTGACTGAAACCATGAAGGCTAGCTTTGCTGCTATGTTGCTGCAGGGCCAAGCTGGAATATGGTGGGCCAATCGCAAGACCGCCTACCCTGTAGTCGCTGATATCACCTGGGAGCAGTTCACCAGGGATTTCAGGGGACATTTCATTCCAGCAGGCTTGATCAAGATGAAGGTCAATGAATTCATGCAGCTTACTCAGGGTACCAAGACCCTCACTCAGTATCATCATGCCTTTAACAATCTGTCAAGGTATGCCCCGTGGATGGTGGATACAGATGAAAAGAAGATCAAAACTTTCAAGAGAGGTCTTAGTACCAAGCTTATGAAGACTCTGGCGAACAACGCTCGTACAACTTTTAACGAGTTAATCAGTGAAGCTTATATCCAAGAGAAACAGAATAACTTGCACACTGCTTCCAAGGGCGGCAAGAGGCCATTCGAAGGAAGCTCTTCTCAGTCAAGGACTCCAGCAGCTAGTCGTGCGGTGGCAAATCGCCCTGCTTACCGTCCGGCTGTTCCTGGAGCAAAATTCAGACCCCCTCCAAAGAAGCAGCCAGCGCCACAACACTACAAGAAAGGCTTCACAGTGCCTTTGAACAAGAACAATGCTCCTCCAAGCAACGCCGTTCAAGTGAGGACCAACCAAGGTCTGGGGCCATGCTTTAACTGCGGTCAGCAGGGGCATCTTGCTCGCTATTGCCCTCATCCAAAGCAGGCTCGAGTGCATCACACCACTATTGAAGAAATTCCAGAAGGTGAACCAGTCACTGCGGGTATATTTTCAGTTAACCAGCACCCTGCCATTGTTTTGTTCGACTCTGGATCATCGCATTCTTTCATAAGTCAAGCATTTGCACAAAGGCATGCCTTTCAGATCGTTGATTTGGGCTGTAATTTCCGGATAACCTCAGCTGGGGCTGAAATATGCACACGTGAGGGTATCAAGCAGGTGAGTATTGAGATTAATGATAGGAGTTTTATCAGTCATCTCATTGTGTTGCCTGGGCTAGGTCTGGATGTAATTCTAGGGGTTAGCTGGATGAACAAATGGGGTGCGGTATTGGACGTTGCTAACCGAACTTTGACGTTGAAGGCGCCCCAGGATGGGGGTACCTTTCAAGTTTCCTTACCTCGAAGAGGGGATCTTTTTAATCTCTCTTTCGCAGTTGAGGGCAAGACCGTCCAAAGTATTCCAGTAGTGTGTGAGTTTCCTGATGTCTTTCCTGATGATCTACCTGGACTTCCTCCTGATCGAGATGTGGAGTTTGCAATATAACTTATTCCCGGTACGGCACCTATTTCTCGAAGGCCATATAGAATGTCTCCTCATGAATTAGCTGAACTCAAGAAACAACTCCAGGAGTTATTGGACAAAGGGTTCATTCGCCCTAGTTCTTCTCTGTGGGGTTGTCCTGCGATCTTTGTTAAGAAGAAGGATGAAACTTTACGTATGTGTGTGGACTATAGGCCACTTAATGCTGTGACAATTAAGAACAAGTATTCTCTACCTCGTATTGATATCTTGTTTGATCAATTGTCCAAGGCCAAGGTTTTCTCCAAGATTGATCTGAGATCTGGGTATTATCAAATTAAGATCAGACCACAAGATATTTCCAAGACGGCTTTCTCCACTCGGTATGGATTGTATGAGTATTTGGTTATGTCTTTTGGATTAACCAATGCTCCTGCACATTTCATGTATCTAATGAATTCGGTATTCATGCCTGAGTTGGATAAGTTCGTGGTAGTATTTATTGACGATATTCTGGTGTACTCTGAAAACATGGAGGATCATGCTGAACACTTGAGAATAGTCTTGACTAGACTCAGGGAGCATAAGCTATATGCTAAGTTCAGCAAGTGTGAGTTTTGGTTGACTAAAGTACCTTTTCTGGGCCATATCTTATCAGCTGAAGGTATTTCTGTAGATCCGTCAAAAGTTCAGCAGGTGTTGGATTGGGAGTCACCAACAAATGTGTCTGAGGTTCGTAGCTTTTTGGGATTAGCTGGGTATTATCACCGCTTTATCCAAGATTTCTCTAAGATAGCTAAACCTATGACCAAGTTATTGCACAAGGATACCATGTTTGTGTGGAGTGAGGAGTGTGAAACAGCTTTTCGTACCTTGCGAACGTTGTTGACCACTGCTCCAGTTCTCGCACAACCTGATATTGAAAAGCCTTTTGATGTGTACTGCGATGCTTGTGGCACTGGGTTAGGATGTGTTCTCATGCAAGAAGGCCGAGTCATTGCTTATGCCTCGCGTCAACTGAGAAAACATGAGCAAAACTATCCTACTCATGATTTGGAACTTGCCGCTATAGTTCATGCATTGAAGATTTGGCGCCACTATTTGATGGGTCACAAATGTCATATCTATTCCGATCACAAGAGTCTCAAGTACATTTTTACTCAGCCTGAGTTGAACATGAGGCAAAGAAGGTGGTTGGAGTTGATCAAAGACTACGATCTAGAAGTACACTATCATCCGGGCAAGGCCAATGTCGTAGCCAATGCTTTGAGCCGAAAGTCTCATTGCAATGTATTGCAGCCTTTGCTAGCAGACGGATTCAATCTTGTGCATCCAGTGGTGTTGAATAATATTACTCTCAGTTGTACTTTGGAAAGCAAGATTATTGAAGGTCAGAAAACAGATCTCGGCATATATCATATCAAAAGGAAGATGAAAGAACAAGAAATGCTTCATTTCCGAGTAGATGAAAAAGGTATATTGTGGTTCAAGGATCGATTGGTAGTACCGAAAGACCGTGAGTTGAAGAATCAGATTATGGACAAGGCTCATTTGTCCAAGTTGTCTATCCATCCTGGTAGTAGCAAGATGTATCAAGACTTGAAACCCAGGTTCTGGTGTTCCCAATGATCTATGCACTTGTTGCCAAAACTGTGAGGTGTACTGCGTACCCCTATCGGACACTATCTTCTTGGGAACTCCATGTAGACACACAATCCTTTCCATGTACAACTCTGCAAGTCTTGCTCCGGTATAGGTGGTCTTGACGGGGAGGAAATGAGCAACTGTAGTCAGTCGATCCACAATTACCCAGATTGAATCATAACCTCTCTGAGTACGTGGCAATCCAACTATGAAGTCCATACCGACTTCTTCCCACTTCCACTCAGGTATCTTTAGTGGTTGTAGCAATCCTGTAGGTCACTGGTGTTCAGCTTTAACTCTCTGACAGGTATCACATATAGCCACATATTCTGCTACATCACCCTTCAGTCCAACCCACCAATATTTTTCCTTCAGATCCAAATACATCTTGGTACTTCCTGGGTGTATAGAATATGCTGACTCATGAGCTTCACGCAGTATAGCGTCTCGGATGAATTTCACTTCAGGTACACAGAGTCTCTTCCCAAACCATAAGGTTCCATTCTCATCTAGCCTGAATCCGGGTGATTTTCCAACCACAATGTTCTCCGCTATTTCTTTGAGCTTCTCATCTTCCAACTGAGCCTTTCGTATCTCTTGCTCTAGTGTGGGTTCAACCTCCATCTCAACAGCATTGATCACAATTCCCAAGTTGAGACGCTCCATCTCTGCACACAACTTTGCGGGTATAGTGGTTGCTCGAATCTCATTAGCATAACTCTTTCTACTAAGAGCATCTGCTACAACATTTGCTTTGCCAGGATGATAGTGCACTTCCAAATCATAATCCTTTATCAATTCCAACCAACGACGTTGCCTCAAATTCAACTCTGACTGGGTGAAGATATACCTCAAGCTCTTATGATTTGTATAGATGTCACACTTATGACCAATAAGATAATGTCTCCAAATCTTCAAAGCGTGCACCACAGCTGCTAGCTCCAAGTCATGAGTAGGGTAATTCAACTCATGCTTCCTCAACTGTCTCGATGCATATGCTACGACTCTTCCTTCTTGCATGAGAACACAACCAAGACCTAGGCGGGAAGCATCACAATAGATAGAGAACTTCTTACTCAGATCCGGCAAAACCAACATTGGGGCTGTTGTCAATCTCTTCTTCAATTCTTCAAAACTAGCTTGGCACTTCTCAGACCATACAAACTTGGCATTCTTCTCTAGCAAGGAAGTCATTGGCTTCGCAAGCTTGGAGAATCCTTCAATGAACCTTTGGTAGTAACCAGCTAAACCAAGAAAACTACGAATGCCAGTTACATCAGTTGGCGGCTTCCAATTCAACACGTCTGCCACCTTGCTTGGGTCTACAGAAATTCCACCATTGGACACAATATGTCCTAGAAAAGCAACTTCTCTCAACCAGAATTCGCACTTACTTCGCTTGGCATACAACTTGTGTTCTCTGAGCTTCTGCAAAACCAATGTCAGATGTTCGGCATGCTCTTCTTCATTCTTGGAGTAGATCAAGATATCATCAATGAACACCACAACAAACTTATCCAAGAATTCCATGAATACCTTGTTCATCAGATACATGAAGTAGGCAGGTGCATTAGTCAAACCAAAGGACATTACCGTATACTCATACAATCCATACCGAGTAGTGAATGCAGTCTTAGGTATGTCAGAGTCACGAATCTTCAACTGATGATAACCTGAACGGAGATCAATCTTGGAAAACACACAAGCACCTCTTAACTGATCAAATAAGTCATCAATTCTAGGCAACGGATACTTGTTCTTAATGGTGACCTCATTCAGTGATCGATAATCAACACACATCCTTTGACTACCATCTTTCTTATCAACAAAAATAACCGGGGCTCCCCAAGGTGAAGAACTAGGATGAATGAAACCTTTTTCTGATAGTTCTTTGATTTGTTTCTTAAGTTCTTCTAATTCTTTAACTCCCATTCTATATGGACGTTTAGCTATAGGTGCAGTACCAGGTAACAACTCAATGATAAATTCAATGTCACGGTCAGGCGGCATACCTGGTAACTCATCTGGAAACACATCTTCAAACTCATCCACCACTAAGTTATCCGGCTGCACTTCTTCTCTGAGCTGATGTACTGTGGCTTGTTGCACTTGCAGAGCAACCTCAATTCGGACCTCATCTCCCTTTGGTGTAGTGACAGTTACAACCTTCTCCTTACACCCTATGTTCGTGTTGTATTTCTTCATCCAATCCATACCCAGGATAAGATCAATTCCGGCAGTATTTAGCACAGTAGGGGTTATCTCGAATTCTACATCCCTTAACGAGACAGTAATCGGGAGACACTGAAGAGTAGCTTGCATAACACCACCCGGAGAAGAAACCATAATAGGATGTTTCATGACACTAAGGGGAATACCATGCTTTCTAACAAATGTGTGCGAAATGAAAGTATGCAAAGCACCAAAGTCAAAAAGAACTGTAGCGGGGATGGAGTCGATATTGAACGTACCCATCATGACCTCGGGAGTCTCCTGTGCCGTATCAACTGACACATGGTTCACCTTCCCGGTGCGAGGTGGCACTCTCTGCTGGTTGTTCTGCTTTTGGGAGGCTTGGGGATTTTGCTTCTCAGGACAATTGTAGGACAAGTGTCCTTCCTTGCCACAGCAGAAACACTTGTTGGGGGCACCATTCTTCACTGGGATGTTGTTGGGAGCAGTCAGTTGTGGCGCCTGATTGCCACCTTGTTGCTGGTACTGGGAACGCTGCTGGTTCTAGGAACGTTGTTGATTCTGGAAATTGTTCTTGAATCCAGACTGTCCCTGGAAACGTTGTTGCTGCTGAGGCTGCTGTTGGTTGTTACGGAAGCGGCTGTTGCTTCCAGACGACTGCCCTTGAAACTTCCTCTTCTTCTTCTTCTCATCTATCTCAAAGCTTTGTCCACCAACTGTTGGAAGTTGGCGAAAGTGTGGGAGAGCAACTGGTACTGGAGGTGATCATTCAGTCCTTCCAAGAAGAGCTCTTGCTTCTTGGCATCATCTTCAACCTCTTTTGGAGCATAGCGCGACAATTGGATGAACTTGTCACGGTACTTGGCAACTAGCATTCCTCCCTGCTTCAGAGAAAGAAACTCCTTCTTCTTCAGCTTCATCAACCCTGCAGGCACATGATGATTGCGGAACCCCTCACGGAATTGCTGCCAAGAGATGGGGTCGGCACGTCCAAAACGGAAAGACTCCCACCAATCCAGAGGAGCTCCCTGCAACTGCCCAGATGCATAGAGAACCTTCTCGACGTCGTTGCATTGGGCGATCTTCAGCTGCCTTTCTATTGCACGCAGCCAATCATCAGCTTGGAGAGGATCACTGGAATGATCGAAGGTGGGCGGGCGTCCCTTCAAGAATTCGCTTCTCTTGTCACGGGGTGGTGGAGGTGGATTCCCGTTGCCATTGCTTCGCTGCAGCAGTTGAATGTTCTGGGCCATCTGCTGCATCAGCTGTGTTTGCATCATCATCAGTTGCTCCATATTAGGCTGTGGTGGAGGTGGTGGTGGATTAGAATTTTCTTCAGAGGTACCATCACCCCTTGGGTTCCTCCTGGTGTGGGCCATCTGCTGTTCAAATCATTGAAGTGAGGTTTAGAATTCTTTTCCATTGAAATAACACTTAAAAGACTAGAACGGAAAATTCTGGGCGCGATCCAACAACGGCAGAGTAGAAAAACAGTCATATCTGGAGTTCCCGAAGTCAAACAGAGACATGCTATACATGGTTGGAAAGCATGAGAAAAACTCTACAACTTTTATTCAGACCATCTCTCCAGATTCTGTCGTTAAGTTTTATATCAAAAACAGATTTGATTCGAAACTGTTTCAGAGTAACAGACAGCGCAGAAACTTTGACTTGTGACATTTCTTTCACCCAAACCGTAACTGATATAGAGATGATTCTTGCGGCCAAAGAAAACTACAGAAGTCTAGTTTTTCACAAAAATTTCACGATTTTTGGTCGCATATAATTAAATAGGAAAAATAACTAAGGCAGAGAGGTCTGAAAAATAGCACTGCTGGAAACTGAGATAATCAACCCAAACTATTATGCATTAATTCAAACCTATATAAAGAGATTTGCGGACATGCCCACAATCTCAGCACTCATTACAAACTCCAAATCAAGCATTGTTCATAAGGAAAAGCAATCTAGCACAAAAGTTCACAAGACATGAACTAGACTCGACTTGACTCAACTTGCGCTTCTAGCGTCTTTTGTTACTAACTAGGGGTAACTCCTCTAGGGGTCGATGTCGGTGCGGGTGTGAGCATCTCCATGGTCCCCTCGGTTCCTTGGCGGCGATTCAGCTGGACACCTTGGTGACGGCGGAGGGGGTCCATCACCGAGTCGCCTGTTCAACTCATCCACTGCCCGGCTGAGCTTGTAGTTAGCTTCAGTCCTGGTGTTCAGCTCATCCAGTGTCTGGTCCAGAAAAGTGTTGGTCTGAGCCAAACATTCCATGGCAGCGTGGAGTCGGGCGTTCACTTCTCCAAGTGGACCGGCGATACTGCAGTTAGCTTGGCCACTCTGACGGCGGGGAAGGTAGCGGTGCATCTCCCACTTGATGATGTCCCAATTCTCATGGCGGTGCACCATAAGAGCTTGTCGTGCGGCATCCTTGATGGCGGCAGCTTTGGAGAGTCGAATGGAGACAGCATAGTGAATATTCTTCACCTGGCTTCCCTCCTTGATGTACACCCTCGTCTCATAGTAGGCGGCGTAGTCAGGGTGCTTCCAGTACTCCGTCTTGTACAGCACCGAGGCGTTGGGGTAGAAGCGGCGCACCAAGTCGAGAAGTAGCTGGTGGTAGTAGTCATCACCATGATGATCATAGTGAATCATTCCCACCCAGGGTTTTCCACCTTGGTCTCCATCATCATCGCCATCGTCTTCGGGGTCGTCGGAGTCATCCGAGTTGCCTCCATCATCTCCGTCGTCAGGGTCGCCAGCACAATCCTGGTCACCCTGCGGCTCCACCTTCTCAGGTTCATCTTTCTGAGGGCCCTCCATAGGTACGTCTTCAGAGCTGTCGTCCAAGGGCTCTTCACTGGGCTTCTCTGCGGGCACCTCCTGCTGGGACTCCTCCACTGGTACATCTTCCACGGATACCTCTGGTCGGGAAACGCGTCCGCCAGAGATGAAGCGCTGCAGGTACCTCTTAGGTGGCATGACACGCTTGCGAGCAGTGCGCTTAAGGTTGGCCATCTACAAGAATTAAGATTAAGTCAAAATTTTGCAATGGACAAGGGTAGGATATCAACAAAAACTTGTAGCAAATTAATATAACAAGTAAAAAGAGATAATAAAGCTAAGGGCTATCCAGTGCTAACTAGGCTTGCGTCCTATAGTCAACACGGCTCTGATACCAATTTGTCACACCCAATTTTGAGGATAAAATGGGATGCATAATCTTATGTACGCCCAGAGATCAGTCACACACATAAGCCAACAAATTGCATAAATTGTAGCATAACCAATGTTTAATACATAGCGAATAATATCAAAGTCATTACACAGCGAAAAATAAAGATAACTCTTGCGGTAGTTCCATAGCACAGGGACGTCGACTGGTGAAGCACAAGTCTAGTAATCCTCTGGGTAGTCCTCATCACTATCACCATCTGTTACCCATCCGGGATTTTTAACCAAGTAATGAAAAATAAACAAGCGTAAGTACATGTCGTACTCAACAAGAGTAGCATGGGTTCATGAGGCTCAAAAGGTTGACACGATTTAACAGCAGGTTGCTTTTAATTAATCATCTTTTATGCAGTTGGACAGCAACAAGTTAATATGCCCATTCTCATGATCATAGTAAACATAATTAATGAGTAGCAACAAATAGATAAGCAACAAGTAAACATCACCCTGAAAGATAACTACTCCGTGAGTTTTCCGGGCCACTCGTGACCGTGAGCGCGGCTAGTATACCAGTTTTACACTCTGCAGAGGTTGTGCACTTTCACTATGAGCCGTGATTCCCATTTGCTCGGGTTAATTACTCCCATAACACTACCAAGGTGAGAGAGCAGGGTTTCACTATGAAGCCTTTCAAAGGTTCGTCTAACATGTTAGGGCCGCGAGGTTTCCTCGGCAAGCAGATGTAGAGCCCCCCTTCCATATGGCACAAGGTCACGCAGGTTATACACATATGGACAGAGGCCGCACTATACCCGAGTCGGCAAGCCCCTCTTGCGCCTTTCGGTAACCTCTAACAACTAGAAAAGGTCCTCATACTGAGCTAAAACCAGAGCCATATAGCCCTCATAGTTGCACTGTAAGTCCCAGGTTTTGCTGACAGATCATTACCAAGGGGGAAGGATATGGTGCATCACAAAACTATGCCCCAATCCCCTAGTTCCATGTTGCTAAAAAGGCATCTTTTAATTCCTCATTGCATATTCAATTAATCAGTTTACATGATCATGATATCCATAACGCACTAGCATCAATTACCATATGCATAATCCCATAGGTTGCAAGTAACAGGATAACAAAACTAGGAAGTAACTATGGTTAACAAGGAAGACACATGCAAATGCAGTTATTTATTTAGTGGATAGGACAACAAGGATGATCCATGCTAATACTTGCCTTGATCAGCAAACTCTTGGTGATCCGGGTTGTCGCAGTACTGATCTTGATCACCCACGTATGGCTCACCGTCTATACTCGATCCATCATAACAACACACACGCATACAGGGGCAATCATGCATACAAACAAGAGTTTTCATTAGAACAGTACACCAACAGAGAGAAAATAAATTGAAAAGGTTATAAAACAAATCTACACGTTGCTACTATCACATCGATATCAAGTTTGCGCAAATCGGATTTAAAACGAGGAAGATATGAATTTTACAAGATTTATAATAGAATAATAATAGATTAAATATAATCTCGAATTTTAAAAGTTAATAACATATGAAACAGTGTTACTAACTGGTAGATCATCAAATTACGAATCTAACGCAATTTGAATCGTTCAAACCGGAACTAAAACGTGGAAATTATAAATGAAACAATTTTGAATTCAAATCTGAAAACACATTTTCATGTATACCGAAAATAAATACGCCTTCAAACATAGTCTACTGAATACGCTAAGGGCTGCGGGCTAAGCATTAAAAACTGTAGGGGGTTATTCGCAACAACGCCGGCCGAATCGGTATGGGCTGCTCTTCGGCCGTCCGATTCAAAATCGGCGGATCAGATTAACAGAGAGGATGGGTGGCGGTGCTCTCGGCCGGAAAACAGAGGCCGACGGCGGCGCCATGGCCAGAGGGCCGCCGGAGAAGGAGAATTCGTCCTTCGGTGCATGAAATAGGTCGGGAAGGGTACCCATAGATCGGGAAGAGCATCGCAAGCTCAACTAGGGTGATGGGAAGGTCGGAAATCGACTCGGAGATAGCTCGCGGCGTGATCCGGCGGACGGTGGATTTCTGCAACGGCGGCGGAGGCGGTCAGTGCACAAATCGAAGGGGGAAAGTGCCCGGGAACTTCACAAGATCACAGCGAAGCTCCTCAAAGGCTTACCGAGAGGAAATTGGTGGCGAATCGAGCTAATTGCTCGCGGCGGCGGCTGCTCGGTTCTCGCAGGAGCTCGGCAATGGCGGTGAGAAGAGGCGGCTAGGGTTAGGTGACGGCTACGAGGGGTGTAGCGTTGCTTAAATACTCCCGAGGTGTGACGACAATCTTGGAGATTGAAACAAACTCGGCGAGCGAAGAAATCGGCTTCGGCTGTTTCTTCTCTGCTACGGACTCTCAGCGCGGCGACGAACTCGGCATCGGCCGTTTCTTTCTTGCCCGCGTCGGACTCTCGGCGAGCAGCAGAGGGAAACAGGGGAGGGGCTGTTCTGTGGGTCCACAGGTCGGTTGCACCGAGCGCTGGGGTCGGGCTGGCAGTCACGGCAGAGGGACGCTTCGCGCGCGTTCGGCCGCGGTGGATGAACACGGCAGCGGCGTCTCTGTTCGCGCGGCGGGGGAGGTGGAGAAGGAAGCGCTGACCCGTGGGTCCCACTCGCCAGTCAGATGGAGTAAGGGGAAAGGAAGGGAGCAGGTCGGCCGAGCTGTCCTCGGGCCATCCGACCTGGATCTGCTGGGGCCAGGGAGTGGAAAACAGGCCAAGCTGCTGCTCGGGCCAGAAAGGAGAGGGGAAGGGCTCTGCTCTATTTCCTTTCCATTTTCCAAAAGGATTTTCAAATTGGGTTTTGAAATATTTGAGAAATTCAAATAATCTACAACAGTACAAAGAAGAAATGCTCCAGCATGAATGCATCATACATGTGTTTGACCTAGGTTTGATTTTATATTTGAGAAAAATTATTATTTCCCTATATTGGAATGATCAACTAATTGCATAATTAAATAAATTCCCACTATTTAAAAGAATGCAATTTTTCGGGTGTTACAGGAGAGAGCATGGTTACTTAATACACAGTTTTTTTTAATGAAGCAGAGATATATGGGCACCTGCCCATGGGACATTTGTCCTCCTTTTGTTTTCCTTGAGCACTTGCTCTCTCTTTTATTTTAGTAACCTATACTCCCCATCTATCAAAAGGACAAAGCTTGATTGTGGTTGTTTGTCTCAATTGGTGTATGGAGCATAGATGTATACTTCTAATGTAGAAGTAATACATAGGTGGAATGTGTACGTGGTCTTGATCAAAGAATATGACTAGTTTCTCTACCAAGATCAAATAAGGTCTAAACAAGCTCAAAATAGACAAGAACTTTTTCTTTTGGTGGTTTTAGTGTTTGTGGATGTAAGGCTTGATGGTAGGTAATTAACACCATAAAGGGACCATGAGCAAGAATTTGAATTTTATAAATCAAAAACTCTAGTTGGTTCTCACTCATTCCTTAGGCATGGTAAAAGATCTACTTATACCAACTTCAATCTTACAAGAGCATAACTTACGTTATTAGCATGTGCAACCCGCAATAGTGTTTGACTTAAGACAAATTTTTAGATATCACACTTAAAACTTTCATAGTAAGGGGCTGTATAACAAGATTTTGCAAATCATCACAGAGCAATTGTTCATCATTTCCATCAAAGACATATTATGTTCTTTTTATTCTTTTCTTGGATATTTTCAAGGCAAAAATTTAGGGCTACTTTTCATGTTATAACTCACAGCAAATAAGGAAAGTGCTGGGGATAGAGATCATACCTTGGCGAGGATGACGATTCCTCCAAGCTAGCTTCTTTTCCAGGGTCGGATTTTCTTCTTGGTCGAGTTATTTCCTCTTTTTCTTCTTATTTATTATGATCACTAGCCTTTGCCTTTTATTTATTGCTACTATGATAAGCCAAATTGATTTTTTTATATCATCTCGCTTTTATTATTATTACTATGATCCTAACTAAATGCAAGACATAAAATTAAACATGCTTCTAACAATTTATTGATTTAATGCATGAAGAAGGGAAAATATGCAAATGTAGTAATTAAAGAGAGAGATAAAATACTTACTCCCATAGTTGTCCTTCCTCGGAAGGAGGTTCTTCCTTGATCGATGTCTTCTTCTCATCTTGTCCTTCTTTGATGATAGTGGAATCTAGTGTAGAGGCTATAGATAATGGTTCTTTCTTAACCTCATCACTATCCTTCTTGATTCTCCTGAATCTTGGTTTCTTCCTCATCATGGATTGACTCTTATTTTTCTGCATGTTAGTTGCATGTTGTGGTGCACAAGAGAAAACAAATCTCTCTTTCTTCCCATTTATATAGAAATCCATGCTACCACAAGCAACAAATATACATGCATTCATAGCTCAAGAAAGGTGGGCCAAGAATGAGGGGTAAGTTGTCCCTATTACCCATGTCTAAAATCATGAAATCAGCAGACACAAAGTTGTTTCTTACTTTTACCAAAACATCACAAAGTACTCCTTCTATGTAGCATGTTGTTTGATCAGCTAATTGCACATACGCAGAAGTTGGTAATAGCTCAGTGTAAAACAACTTTTCATAACGTTCTTTAGACATGATGTTAATGCTAGATCCTAGATCACATATAGCATTATGGAACATTTGAGATTGAATAGAACAAGATATGATAGGGGTTCTAGGATCTCCCTTTTTAGTTGGAAAATTCTATCCATCTAGTTCATAGCCATGATAACTAATAGTAACAAGATTAGTAGATTCCATGTTTGTTTCAGGCATTCCTGGTATTCTATCTTTTTCAAAAGATGGAATTGTAGCTGCTAGTTGTGCTAATTGGGTTTCAAGCATCTTATTGAAACTAAGTTGATTCTTAATTGCAGAAGAGAATTCATCCAATTTAGCATTTATGCTATCTAGCATCCTATCATTAGTATGGAGCTTCTTGTTTATACTATCAGTCATTCTACCTTGACCATAGACAAGATCTTTAAGAGAAGGATAATTATTACCTTAGTTGTTTGGACGTTGCAAAGAATTGAAAGTGTTACCTTGAGAATTGGAGCGCTGAGTCCATCCTTGATTTGAAGAACAAAAACTGTTATCATTGCTGATGAAGTTGAGGTCTTCATGTGTCTCAGGACAATGGAGTCCAGAATGGCCAACTTCTCCACAGACTTCACACGTCATGTGAGTCTCCATGGCTTGCACGGTCTCAGGTGTATGCATCTTCTCGCAATTTTCTAGCCTTTTGGCCAGTAGGTCCACCTTAGCTGCAATCATGTCAGCTTCCTTTAAAGAATGCATACCTCGCTTACACGGTTGCATTCCTCGTTCCATCCTTGATTGGACACATCTTCTCAATCAAAGCCTTTGCATCTATAACTTTAAGAGAAAAGAATGATCCACCGGCGGCAGCATCTAAATGACTTCTATCAAGAGGGGTTAATCCATTGTAGAAGTTTTGGATCAGAAGCCAATCTTCCATACTATGGTGTGGACAGTCGGCGACATACTCTTGCATTCATTCCCAAGGCTCGGGAATTGATTCATCGGTTTGTTGTTGGAAACTAGAGATCTTATTGCGAAGAGCATTGGTCTTGCTTAGAGGAAGGAATTTTACTAGGAAAGAGTTGGAACACTTTTCCCATGTGTCCACATCATTTCGGTTCATATAAAACCATTGCTTGGCTTTTCCTAACAAGGAGAAAGGAAAGAGTGGCAAACGAATTGCGTTTGGGGTTACACCTTTAATGGTAAAGGTGCTGCATATCTCCAAGAAGTGTTGGAGGTGTGCATTAGCATCCTCATGAGCCTTGCCACAAAATGGGCTAGCTTTATGGGGGTACAAACCCATATACCCGCACGTCTATACATGGTCCAAGTCATCCGATCAGGCCCAAACTACCAAGGACGCGTCGTCTACACGTCCTCCAGAAGATCACGTATATCCACCGGCTTAGAAGTCTTGGCGGTTATGGAAATAGCTTTCCTAGTATCTAGCCAATTAGTTTCCTTGGTCGGCTTGGATTGTAATCTGATATACCTGGTAAACCAACTTGTAACCCTGCTCCCTGGACTATATAAGGCGGGTAGGGGATCCTCTCGAAACAACTCATATCATAGCAATACAATCCACCAGCATATAGGACGTAAGGTATTATGCCTCGCGGCGGCCTGAACCTATATAAATCTTGTGTCTCGTGTTCTCTGTGCAACGTTTGTTCATCTCAAGCGCACCTTCACCGACCATCTACCACCTTGGGCATACCCCTCGGTGGACTATCGATGATATCCCGTCGACAAGCTTGAACCATTGTGATCAATGCAGGCTTTAACTCAAACTGAGTGTTCGCCTCGATGACACTAGGGCCTGTTGCTATATTAGCAGCAGAAGGTGCAGAGAATTCACAGATGGTATTTTCGGCCATATTCGTGATACTAAGGATAACTATCTAGACTTGACTCAAATCAAAGGAATTCAACAGTTGCCTTCCTCGGCAAAGGCGCCAAAAATGCTTGTTGACAGTTACTAACGCTATCACAAGAGTTTAGCCAAATCTATACTTTAGTGGTGGTAACAATACTTCTCAACGCAATCACTGGGGTTGTCAATCCCTATGCTCAAAGTATGTGGTTGTTGTCACTTCTAATGTCGCTACTAGGAATAAAGTTGTCCCTAGAAACTACGCCAAAAATGCTTATGGGTATGGCTCTATAGGATAAGTGATGGGATTCTGCAAGTGCACAGAACTATCGTGTAGCACTTTACCTGGGAGTACCAGGTGTAGAATTTATATTTTCCCAAAGGAAGGCGGGGTTTTTTTTGATTCCTAAGATTTGATAGTCAAGGATCTAGATATAGATAAATGGGGTAACAACCTTAGTAAGGATAAATAAATGAAGGGTAACTAATGTGGAAACACACTAGGATAATACTAAGTAGCTCTGGAGTTTATGGGAGAACTCTAGCACAGCAGAAGATCAATTGCTTGTTATACCAAAGAGTCTGCTATACCAGGGGCACGCAAAGTCCTAAACTCGACGGGGTTCGACTGATTAGGTACCGTACATATACAAGCCCTATGCTTAAAGAAACTAGACCGAACGTGGTGGAATCCAGAGGATTCTAGGGCTGTCACCACCTAGAACCTACCACTACTATCCGTGGGCCTAGCGGCACTCAAGGGTAAGATTATAGCCAAAGCACCGCGCTTAATCTGTAACACTTAATACTCTAACTCAGGCCTAAGAATTAGAGCACTCTAACCAAACAATGAGCAAGTATACAACTACTTAAAGTATAACAATAAATAAATGAAGAAAGGGATCTTTATTACCGATAAGAGTGAAGAACACCGCAGAGAAGGTCGCCAACAAGCCCGTCTCCTTCACAGACTTCCTCCTTCTCCCGACTTCTCTCTCACTACTCTACTCTTCTCTAACAAGCACTATTTCTAAGAGAAGAGCTTCGCTAGAGAGAGGAGCTACATACTGACTATGAGCTGAATCTCTAGTGATTTGCTAATGATTCTACACTGGTTTCTACTTACAAGTGAGGAAACAAGTCCTATTTATAGTGTAGGAGAGATCTAGGGGTACTTGTAGGCATCTTGGATGTCGGTGGCGCAAAGTGGCAGGGCAGGTGCCCCCTTGGATGCACCGCCTTGCATCCAACGGCCCTCATTCCTCCTCAAAGGCGGTTGCAAGGTCGGTTGGTGCCCTGATTTGGCGGTTTGCAACCCCCGGGAGGATGACATGTGGGTCCATCGATCTGTGGCACATCACTTGATCACCATTGGATGAAACCTAACTTTGTTTGATGGCTTGGATAACTCCTGGGGACCTTCTCTCGGATTGTGGACGTGGCACACAGTAGTGACAGGGCAGGCGCCCTGTTGATAGGGCCACCGGATCCTTGTGATACGTTTCTGAGCCGTTGATGTTAAATGAACGTGCCATAGGCCATTTGGGAGGATGGCACATGGATCCATGAGGTGGCAGACTGCAATTGGCATATTTGATAGGGCAGGTGCCCTGTGTGGAGGGCAGCCACCCCCCTCTGGCTCCCACGTGGCAGTTGAGGTGCCAAGCTGTCTTGGTTTGCTTCGTTTTTGCCTATTTTCACCATTTTTCTTGCATACACAATATTTCTCCAAGGACGTGGAACTAGGTGAGTTTCAAAGTGAGTTCTTTGTATTTCATGTGGTTTTATCTTGATTCTGGGTGAAATGTTGATGATAAAACAGGGTGTTAGCGACCGTCAACAGACGTCGGTGTTGTAGTTGATGATGCACTGGAGCCGCGTCTCGTAGTACAGGTCCGAGAGTCGGGACCTGCAGACCTTGTCCTGCACGCGCGCTGCCTAGGCCTCAAACCGAAGTACTGCATGCAGACATCATGTATTGTTTAATTATTTTTAGAGCGACCAATGAATACATAGTATTGACCAATTTAGTGCGACGTAGACTCACCCAGAACTTGGCCTTGATCCGCGCTGCAACGGTGCCATGCTCGCTGTCCTCAGTAGCATGGAAGTGATCCCACGTCCAGGGCGGTGAAGTCACCCCAGCATAGGTGACCATCCCTGTAACACCCTAGTGTTAGTTACTATTTTCACACTCGCATTTGCATGTCATCAAGCATAGATCATGTCATTTCATGCATCATCATCATTGCATTTTATTTGATTCCCTTTTATTGCTATATGTTTGTTTATATGTCCATAACATGCTAAATGTGTTGACATGCAAATGTGATTATTGTTTACTGTTCTAAGTGCTTTAGACATGTTTGGGATAACATTTGGAACAATGTTCATGTTGGTGAAATCCCCAAAATACCCCTCTAGCTCATAGTTGACTAGAGAGCCCTCTAAAAGCTATTCTGTTTGACCAAACAAGAAGGGCATTTTAGAGATTCTGCATGTCAGTGCACCCTTAATCAAAGTTGTGTAGAATTTTATAAGCAACTAACTTTATTTTTGGGTCAACTCATGAAAATGGGTGGAAGGAGGTCAAAAAGTTGAATTAGTGCAGATTTGGAGCTGTTTTGAAGTTTTCAAAATTTTCCTAAGTCTAAACTGGTTTTCAGTTTCGGTGTACCCCTGTTCATCGACCTGTATCTCTCAATCCAGGCCGAACTAGAGTAAAGTGCCTTAATATGAAATGATCTACTCATGTAGCTCTTCAATCCATATTAGTGAAGTTTTCACTGAAACGCACCGGATCACGAGCTAGAGATCGAGCAAAAACCGGGTTTCAGTCGGTTTCGGCCAGACTGCATCAAGTCGATTCAGTCGCCGCCGAGGTGGCCGCCGTCAGGCATCGGCCGCCAGGTGGCGCCGTACGCCGTCATTGCCCTGCCGCGCGGTCGGCTTTACAAAAGCGACACTCCTCCTGTCCCCCAGCACGCTCGCTCTCACTCTCCCCGCTCTCTCGCCCTCTGCTCGCCGTTTTCCGCTCCGCCAGCGCCATCGCCTCCGAGCCGTCGCCGCGGTGAAATCCGCCGTCACCGCGCCGTCTCCGACCGCTCCACCTCCGTCGTAGCTTCGACTTGTTCTGCTCTTCGTCCTCGACCCGTTGCCGACCTCAGCCGAGCTAAGGTATAACGGTTAGGACTTCTCGCCGCCGCGCCATTGCCGGAGCGCCGCCGAGCTCTCGGGTCGCCGCAACGAGGGCGATGCCAGGGTCGGCTTCTCTCTCCATTACCCGTCTAGGAGTCTCCGTTAGCCGTAGATCCATTCTAGACCGTCGGATAGGTCGATCTCGCCGTAGGTTCGCCGGAACCCGAGCTCGCCGTGAACCCGCTCGCCGCCGTGCCGCCATGCGAGCGCGGTCAGTGAGCTCCCGTGCGCAATAGTTCGATTCGTCGCACGCATAGGTCCGCTAGGGTTCCAGGATCTCGGAACGGTGCTTAGCCGCGCGAGCAACGGCCGGAATCGGCCGGCGCAAGCTCGTCGGACCACCGCCGTCCACCATTGCCGCCGTCGAGCTCGCTCCGGTGGGGTACGACCCTCGGCAGTTGGTCCATCGGGTTCGTCTCGTTGCCACGAGTCGGTAGGTAGCCTCGGCGTCGCCGGAGACCTCGCCGTCGGCGAGCTCTCGCCGGTCAGCGCCGGCGGCTCTGCCTCTCTCTCTGACGCGTGGGGTCGGGTTGACCCCGGGGCCCGCGAGTCAGCCGTTCGGGTGCGCCTCTGGTTCACTGAGCCGGGTGCACGTAGCAGTTCTATCGGGTTTGGGTTTTATGATTTATAAAATGAATTTCCAGAAAATGTGTAAAATCTTCCAAAATTCATATCTGGAGCTAGGAATGTCCAATTGGGGTGAACCAAATTTTGTTGTGTTTGTATTTCTGAGCTCTATCAAGGAAAAATATAAAATGTACTTTTTGAATACTTTTTATGTGCAGTTATAATTAAATTGTTAATTGCTTGCAAACTTGATAAATGCATAAGTAATTGTAGGAATGTGCTAAAAATGTGATTCCACTTGCATTAATCTTGTTTAGGGAAGTAGAATCTAAGAAAAATATGTTTGCTGGTGTTGCATTGTTATTTATATGATGTCTAGTATAATGTGCTTTTTATGCTTTAATCTTGCAAAAATCACTATGCTTAATGTGTTAAGGATATGGTCATGAATATTTTTCCTGGACCATGTTATGTTGGAAAGAAGCTAAGAAAATTGGGGAATCTATTGTTTGATACTTTTCACTGTGTTAAGTATTTTTCATTGCTTAAAAGGCTGGTTGTTTATTATTTTTGTGTAGACTGTTATACTTGTCCAAATGACTTGAAATTTTGTCAGTAGGCTAAAATGGATGTGTAATAGCTACTGTAAATTTTATGGATTTTTCTGGTCACAGTAAACAGTAGGTCCAGTTATAGGCTAGGGCTTATTTAATTGTTTTTAAGCAAATATCTTTTGGGTGGGGAATGTTTTTATGCATTTCTGTGATGCTCAGCATTATCACCTATGTTAAACAGTAGAGCTAATCTTACTTTGAGCTTAGGGCAGCAAGGTTAATATTTTGTTTATATGATGTTGCTCGCGCTTGTTAATTATAAGTTGGTTGTGGTAGGTTAGTTGTTGCATGTTAATTATTAAGTGCAGGTTGTAGACCCCTCACCTGGGACGAGAAATTGTTCTATGCCTTGCTTAAGAAGGGTGAGTATGAGTTGGTTGTCTAGGGAAGAAATATGCACGTACTCAGTAAATGAGTGTGGATTATTAAACTGATTGCATATCATGGGTTAATTCGTGCATCTCTATCTTGCATGTCATATGCATTCTCAGTTCTCATATATGCATATCATGCATACAGGATCGCCGGGAGGCGTGACGCTGTTGCAGTTCGATCCACCGGAGGAGGGAGTTCCGCCGGAGATTGAAGTGCCAGAGGTTCCCGAAGGTGAGGAAGAAG
The DNA here is from genome assembly GCA_038502445.1 of Eremochloa ophiuroides. NCBI lineage: Eukaryota > Viridiplantae > Streptophyta > Magnoliopsida > Poales > Poaceae > Eremochloa > Eremochloa ophiuroides. Next base: position 37,600,877 of record JAHLJS010000007.1, on the reverse strand, counting down.
AAGCTGAACTTCCAGAGTGCCCTGATCACCAACCTACTAACTTTGTGAAAGGCAAGCCCCGGAGCATCCCTAAGTCTCCACCTACTCTTTTTACAAATGCACTGGTCTTTATTAAATCGTATGATTGTGCACTTAAGCATAGGAGTTGATATGATACCGTTGCTGCATTTATACCTTGTCCACTTATACTTGATCCTGAAGTTATTACTAGACAAGGGGATGGGTTCGATCTTATGCTTCGCCATGCTTAGACCGGTAGAAGACGAGGGATTTCCTGTCCTTCGCGAGCATAGGTGGTTACTAATGATGATGGGGTTGGATTCCACATGATGGACTATATGTGCCACCATGCCACAATGTCTAATGAGAGAATCAAGGCTAGGTAGCGGGGAGCCGCATGACATGGTTGAGGTCATGCCATCTTCGGTGCTGCTTGCGGCCGACTAGAACTGAGGCCACCAGACATCAGTTGAGATTGAAAGACGTCGTCACATAGCTGGCTAGATAAGTCGTTCTGACCGCGAAGCCGAGTATTTCTTTCTGAGCCGGGAATTGGGCGTGATAAGGCAGACATATTCTGGAGGTAGGAAGGATGTGCGAAGACACCATCTTACCAAGGGCAGGTCAGGGACCTGATGCATCCTGGAAGTGGGTTTGTCTCTGAGAATATGGACCCCTCCAAGCCCGCGATACATATTATGTCTCAGAAAGATTTAACGGTGGCCCAAGAAGCCAGTGGCTCGGCGGACAGGGTTTGTGATTGGCATATTTGCCAGCTGGTACAATCGATTCGAATCGCCATCTCTCCTGGTTAGTGAGAAACTGAACTGATCTTCTGGTGAGGTAGAGGCTAATAACTTGAACCTAATGATTATGGTGAGATGAGGTTGATATCTGTGGATATCGGAAATCATATGGTTTTATTGATTGCTACAATATTCAGTGAATGCTTAGTATAGTGGCTAATCTTAGTAAATAGCTTAACTGAAATCGAAGCTTATCACAATTAAAATGAATAAGTTGAGGTTCTACTGTAGTAATGCTTTTGATGCAAAAATGATGCTACCCTCTGAGCTCCACCAAATAAGCCTTGCATATCCTTGAGAGTCTTTTAATTTACTCCCTGTCGGGTAAGTCTAGCTGAGTACAATTGAGTACTCAGGGTTTTATTACCATTGTTGCAGATGGTGTAGTCTACTACGCGTATTGCAGGAATTGCTTCACCCCTGCGGGCGAAGAAGACTAGACCCGAGGGCAGGGTCATTATCTATTCTTAGATGTTGTAAGAATGCTGTGACAGGGTCATTTGATGGTACTCGTATTTGAACTCTGTGGTGTAAAACTATGTTGACTTCCGCTACTATTATATTTGTGTAAAAGACTATGTTGTACTCTGATGTTTAAATTCGGTTGCGAATTTATGTGTCATGTGATCGGGTATTGCTGAATGAATGATCCTTGGGGTATGAAATGTTTGAAATCCTTCGAGATTTCCGGACTACTGGGTTTATATTGGCTCAAGTGCGACTGGATTGCGATTAAAATGCGATCGTTGTACTTGTGCTCGTATAAATTGGTCGGTTCTGTGACAGCTGGTACCAGAGCATAATTCAGCATATACCGTCACTTGACTATTTAAAAATTTAAAGAGTTTTGAGTTTTACAAACTAATTGCCAACTGATAGTGTGTATAGGTGATTTAAACCAAGTGTTTGCAAAACTTATGAGTACCAGTGACCAAGTCCTATAGCCCTATATATATGTGGTAATTAGGTGGCCTATGTAAGTACTGACTTGGGGGAAATTGTATCATGTTTCTATTTGTGGTTCATTTGGTTTTATCGTGCGGATAATTATGAACTGTCGGTTTCTTATTGCTTCCTATGGGTCAATGTACCACGTCGCCTAAGGTAAGGTGAGATGTGAGTGTAAGATCGAACAACCATCGATCGATGGTGAGTGTATGGTTACTGAAGTGGGTACATGTGATCCATATGTGTACTTATGGAAGTAAGGTGGAGTAATTATTTTTGGGGTCGCAAATGTTCATGGGAACATTTCCGGCAAAAAGTGCTTCTTGTTGCCCTGCATACATTGGGATTTGGGCTGAAATGAATCTTCTGCAGGTACACTAACCACGCAAAACATATAGCACGGTTAGTTACGTATATGAGAGCACGTGGTATGCCACCGACTATAATGTTAGTTAAAATATATTATGTGTGAGGTCGTTGGCACGTGCATGCATCATGATCATGAAATTAATTCAAGCTATTTGTACTATTTCCTTCCCTATGGTAAAATTTGTGCTGCCCTATCTTATTCTGAATGCTGAAAGATGTTGTAATGTACCAGATGGCAGCTGAAGGTGAGCCGCAGAGTGGTCAGTTTCTGGAGCAGTTTGGCACACCCACTGTGCTATGGAGGTTGTTGAAGTCTGTGGGATATGCAGAGCCACCACTGTATTTCTGGAAGCCAGCGAAAACCATGGTGCAGCCTTGGTTTGATGTTTGGGTGACTATCCCTGTGCTTGAAAGGGGTTGGTCGTTTCCAGGAATAAAGGTGGAAGTTGACATGAGGACGCCATGGGATGGTGCGCAGCTTGCAGCTTTCGAGATGTTGACGGATATTTGCAGCCGGTTCAACAAGAGAGCTGATTTGGGGCCAGCAAATGTTTTTCCCAGGGTGGATGCTTCTCAGGGTGAGTGGGCTCAGTCTAGCCAAGCTTCTTTGGAGCGAGGCAGGGACGAGCGTGGTCATAGCACGGGTGCTTCTATGAGTGCTATGTTTGCTGTCCTGAGGATGCATTATTCCACTAGGGATGGTTGGATGAAGTGCATTGAAGCCCTGCATGATGCTGTGGAGAAGAAGTTAGAAGCTGAAGAGTGGGCACGTATGGCTCGTTGTAGCTCAGATGATTTGGTGGTAGCTCTCACTGCCTGTCGCAATGAGTTGTTACGATGCACTGGCGCCTTGTTGGCAGCTGATCGCCGTGTCGAAGTGCTTGAGAGGGACAATGCAGATCTTCGCCGCCAGCTTGACAATCGCAATATGAGCTTGACACGTCAGCGCGATGAGTTTCTGCAGGAGTTGCGTGCTAGTCAGTAGCAGGTTTGGGAGTTGCAGCAGGATGTTCATCGTCTGAACAACCGTGCTGATCCGTTTCATCCTCCGGGTGCAGCGGAGTTTGCTCCTGAGATCTTCATTGCAGCTGATGATGGTGAAGCAAGTGAGGAAGAAGAGGAAGAAGACCCCGAGGAGATCGTGCCTATTGACGAGAGTGATGACCATGGTGGGAACGTGTCCGGCATGGATAGTGACCACGATGACTAGGCTTTTTCTAGTGATCTTGCCATGATCGGCACCCTTTTGTATTGGGAAAACCTTTAATGTCATGTAATGAGAGAACCCTGTGTGTTCAGGGCTAGAACCATCAAACTTTTAATTAAGTAATGGTAACTTATGCAGTTTGGAAAACCTTTTTTGGTTGCGCCTTGTTATTGTGCGGTTGTGTGATGATTATTGTAACAGAACCGCCTAAATCACGTGGCCCACAGGCACCTGTCAACGTCACTAATGACATCTGACAGCCGGGCCCGTGTTCCATATGACCTAAGCGGGCTCTGCCGGGCTACATAAGCACCCGTTATCTCCGACAGGATCCCATTGCGAAGTCATTACAGAGTTACAACATTTTATAACAAAATACATCAGAGTAGAATTTGCGGAAGAATAAATAGTACTTAATATTACAGACCAGTGTTCGAATAAAATTAAGTGCAGTTATTACAGACCATAAATTTAAAAGAGTAGCAGTAGAGTTTGGAACAACAATACGACAGATAGTTAAATATTTCACGAACCCTGCCCAAGGGTTTAACTTTAGTCTTCTTCACTCTCCTGGACGATGGTGACGCAGCACGGGGCGAGACAAACTTCGGTCTCCTGCTGCCCTCCTGCAACGGGGTTAACAAACCCTGAGTACATGGGGTACTCTGCAAGACTTACCCGACTAAAAGTGTAAGATTAGACTCAGGAATGCAGGCTAAGGGGAGTCAAGGTAAGGCTTAGCAAGAGTTCAAAAGTTTTGCGGAAAAGCACTACTAATCCTATCTCAATATTTTATTTCAATAACATTATCCATCATTATCCATTTCTCCAAGTTCTTTCTCATATATCAACATTCTTTTCTTTACTTAACCTATTTCAAAACAATCCTAGTTCCGAACCACTTTTCACTGTAGGTGTGAGGATCAAGTCTCCATATCCGAGGAGCAACGACGATTCGAATCGATTAATACCCAGCTGGGGATCCCTATCCACACTGCGTATGTAGCACTTAAGCTTGCATACGCCAACCCCGCCTGCCACGGCTTTTCATACCCCGGAACCGGTCCTGCGCCACCCGAGAGCACAGTACTCCTCTCGTCTCCAGGCACGACGGCCACGAGGGTACACGCTACTCTCGCCATCTCTCCACTCCCAGTGCGTGGTTGTCGGTTCCAGCAGTAGAGCCACCGGAGTCAGAGGCTTTCCGTAGTATGTGGCTAGTTGCAAAGTCTTGATCACAGCAGGCCTGACAACGAACGGTCCCTAATATTTTTCCGTTAAAACCATGCATTGGGACTCTAACCCAAGTACACTGGTAACTACCCGGTTTTCACATCCCTTTCCCGATGGCGACGAAAGTTGGGACTCTAACCCAAGCAGTTGGCCAACCAAGCGGGAAAAACCATCCCTGTTGATGACAATGAACTAGCTAGGAACACTGCCAACAACAAGGACATAACCAGTCCCATAAAGTGATTCATTGCATTTGTATCATCATAGTTTGAAATAGCATTTTTGCAAATCTAACCGTCAAGCATGACTAAGCATTTTTCAATACTTTTAATCAAATCAGGTTATCAGTTATTGGTAATTGGTCAAGGACGGTCATGCATCAAGTGGTTGTCAATCAACTCCAAGTAACCTAATGCAATAGATTAACTCAAGTGATAAATATTTTTAAATAACAAGGAGGGGTTGAATGCACCGGGGCTTGCCTTGAATTGCGTAGAGTGTCGGATCCGGGTCAGTTCCACAAATGTCAAACCCTTGAATAACTTCCTGAGTAGTCTCCTCAGATGGACCCTCAGACTTAACCTCTGGATTCTCGGTCACTACACGTTTGCAATGAATGAATGTATGAATGTGATGCACATGAAATGACAGACGAAATTTAATAACAAATAAATAAACCACACATGAGTACATGTCCCTATCTTAGCTAGACATGAATAATCTAATCCATACTGCCCTAGGTCATAAAGGTGATTGACCTAGAATTTCAATCAATCCAAAAATCCACATCAAACCCTAATCACCAAAATTTCCTATTTATTTTATTAATCAATTAACCAAGCATATAATTAACAATTAATTAAATTATTTCTATTTGACCTCAAACTTCACAAACAGATAGATCTTGACTTATAATAGTGGCACATAAAATTTCATGATTTTTGGAATTACAGGGAATTAATTAAAAATGCCTAAAGTTGCATTTTTTATTTAATATACTGATTTTTAACTACTACAGAAAGTGTTCAAAATCTATATTTAATATTTTTATAAAATACTACACACTATAGAGAGTACTTCACAAAAATTTCCATAATTTTTGGGGCAGTATATTAATTCTCACAAAAAGATTAAAACACAGAACTATTCATTTCAATTATTAATAGAAAACCCTTTGGAAATTCCGAAAAAAGAAAAACGCCAAATCGGCCCGGGTCGGCCCAACGGCACGCAGGCCGGCCCAGCGCGGCCTCTTACTGCCCCGCGCCGCTGACGAACGGGCCCCGCCCGTCAGTCTCTTCTTCCCTCCCTCCTTTCTTCTTCCTCCCGCCGTCTCCCACGCACGCGCGCGCGGCGGCTCTGCGCCACCGGCGCGGCCGTGCCGGCGGAATCGCCACTGGAGGTCGACACCCGACGAGTTCCCACTAACGACCGCACCCTTGCTACGGACTCCGCACCGCCCCCCGGCCTACCGAGCACGACCGAGAGCGGCCATGGCGGCTCACCGCGGCAGCGGCTCTACTTCCGAGACAAGCGGACCCTTACAAGCTAAACTGGCGACACCGAGGGTACCACAGAGCTCACCGGGGTCAAGAATCACAGGTGGTTGAGACGGAGAAGGCTCGGAACGACGAGCTTGACGGTGACGGTCGGAAACAGCAAGCCGGACTCGACGGCGATCTCCCGTTCCGGCGAACCCTGAGCTCCAAACAAGAAACCGTCGCGCACATGAGCACCACGGCGAGACACGGAACGTAGAACACACGAGTTAACGGAGAGAGGCTCACCGAGATGAGCTATTCGCGTCGCGAAGGCCCTCGGCGGCGCTCGGCCGTCGCGGAGGACGAAGCAGCAGGCACGCAGGATTTCGGCAACGGCAACACTCAACAAGTGGCTCAGGTGGTGCGCAAGGAAGCTGGCTAGCTGGCTGTGGGATTGAGAGGGTGGAGTTGACCGGGGCACGACCAATCCCACCGACCGGTAGTAACGGTTGCCGCCGATCGGTAGTAACGGTCGCCGGTGAACCGAGGAGAAGAAAGCGATGGACGAGCTCGTCGCCATTTAAAGCCGCGGACAGGGAAGAGATAAGGGCGAGGCGGCCCGGGGCCCCCCCTGCGGCGCACCACGCGGCGGTGCCCCGGCCCCGGCGGCCGGACGACGGCCGGCGCGCGGCGCGGCACGCGCGTACGGCGCGCTCGTGAACAGGGGACCCCCCCCTCTCGGCTACTGTAGCACAGGGAGAGGTCAAAAGCTATTCTACCCAAATTAAGCCCTACCCAAGCCGAATCAGTGAGTGGTCCCAAAATAAAAGTTGTGGAGAATTTTGTATAGAATACTTTTGCTTTTTGAAGTATGATCAAATTCGGTCAAATTTTCAAACTACAGAAAAGGGGGTAAAAAGGGTTTTGAATTTCAAACTGAATTTTTAAAATTACTTTTGATTCTTCTCAACAACTTGAAAATTGGTAAACATGAAAGTTGTTCTTCTCAGAGAGATTGACAACTTCTATGAAGGAAGTTTTTGAAGATTCTTGATATTTTTGAAATTGAAGTTTCAAATATAAATTTCAATATAGTAATTTGAGTTAAATTTGAATTTTTATAATATAACTTCAAAATCTCCAAAAATAAAAGTTGTTCCATTTTTAAAACTCTACAACTTTTATTTAGACACTTTTCCCATATTTCATTTAGATTTTGAATTGGGTTTTTAGATCAACATTAGGGTTTAATTCAATTTTTATTTAATTTTATTTTTGATTTTTGATTAAGGGCTCAAGTACACAATCAATACTTAGCTGAAATCAAATCACTCTAGGCCCTAAGCTCAATCATATGCAGATGCTTAAATTTAAATATGATGACATGGCAGATTAATTGAATTCTAATACCAAAGGTATTACAATTATTGAATTATTGTGCCGTTTGTTATCAAAAATGATCATTGATATCTTTTGGGCATAATCTTTCGGTTATCTTTGGCATAACTGACACTTAACAATGGTTGTTGTGTGTTGCTACAGATGGCACCTCATACCCATCGTCATGGGTCAACCAGTGGTGGTGGGAACGAACATGAAGATGAGGAGTTGCCGCCTCCTCCACCGCGTACCCAGGAACAGATGTTTGCTCAGTTCTTGCACACTCAGCAAGCGATTCTGCAGCAGATGGTTGCTAGTAACAACCATAACCGCAATCGAGATGGACGCCGCGAAAACGATGAGGACCAGTACAGTAACTATAAGGACTTCATGGACACTAAGCCTCCGGTATTCAAGCAGGCCGTTGAACCACTGGAAGCGGATGAGTGGTTAAACACTATTGAGCAGTCATTCTCGGTGCTGCGATTGACTGAAACCATGAAGGCTAGCTTTGCGGCTATGTTGCTGCAGGGCCAAGCTGGAATATGGTGGGCCAATCGCAAGACCGCCTACCCTGTAGTCGCTGATATCACCTGGGAGCAGTTCACCAGGGATTTCAGGGGACATTTCATTCCAGCAGGCTTGATCAAGATGAAGGTCATTGAATTCATGCAGCTTACTCAGGGTACCAAGACCCTCACTCAGTATCATCATGCCTTTAACAATCTGTCAAGGTATGCCCCGTGGATGGTGGATACAGATGAAAAGAAGATCGAAACTTTCAAGAGAGGTCTTAGTACCAAGCTTATGAAGACTCTGGCGAACAAGGCTCGTACAACTTTTAACGAGTTCATCAGTGAAGCTTATATCCAAGAGAAACAGAATAACTTGCACACTGCTTCCAAGGGTGGCAAGAGGCCATTTGAAGGAAGCTCTTCTCAGTCAAGGACTCCAGCAGCTAGTCGTGCGGTGGCAAATCGCCCTGCTTACCGTCCGGCTGTTCCTGGAGCAAAATTCAGACCCCCTCCAAAGAAGCAGCCAGCGCCACAACGCTACAAGAAAGGCTTCACAGTGCCTTTGAACAAGAACAATGCTCCTCCAAGCAACGCCGTTCAAGTGAGGACCAACCAAGGTCTGGGGCCATGCTTTAACTGCGGTCAGCAGGGGCATCTTGCTCGCTATTGCCCTCATCCAAAGCAGGCTCGAGTGCATCACACCACTATTGAAGAAATTCCAGAAGGTGAACCAGTCACTGCGGGTATGTTTTCAGTTAACCAGCACCCTGCCATTGTTTTGTTCGACTCTGGATCATCGCATTCTTCCATAAGTCAAGCATTTGCACAAAGGCATGCCTTTCAGATCGTTGATTTGGGCTGTAATTTCCGGATAACCTCAGCTGGGGCTGAAATATGCACACGTGAGGGTATCAAGCAAGCGAGTATTGAGATTAATGATATGAGTTTTATCAGTCATCTCATTGTGTTGCCTAGCTAGGTCTGGATGTAATTCTAGGGGTTAGCTGGATGAACAAATGGGGTGCGGTATTGGACGTTGCTAACTGAACTTTGACGTTGAAGGCGCCCCAGGATGGGGGTACCTTTCAAGTTTCCTTACCTCGAAGAGGGGATCTTTTTAATCTCTCTTTCGCAGTTGAGGGCAAGACCGTCCAAGGTATTCCGGTAGTGTGTGAGTTTCCTGATGTCTTTCCTGATGATCTACCTGGACTTCCTCCTGATCGAGATGTGGAGTTTGCAATAGAACTTATTCCCGGTACGGCACCTATTTCTCGAAGGCCATATAGAATGTCTCCTCATGAATTAGCTGAACTCAAGAAACAACTCCAGGAGTTATTGGACAAAGGGTTCATTCGCCCTAGTTCTTCTCCGTGGGGTTGTCCTGCAATCTTTGTTAAGAAGAAGGATGAAACTTTACGTATGTGTGTGGACTATAGGCCACTTAATGCTGTGACAATTAAGAACAAGTATCCTCTACCTCGTATTGATATCTTGTTTGATCAATTGTCCAAGGCCAAGGTTTTCTCCAAGATTGATCTGAGATCTGGGTATCATCAAATTAAGATCAGACCACAAGATATTTCCAAGACGGCTTTCTCCACTCGGTATGGATTGTATGAGTATTTGGTTATGTCTTTTGGATTAACCAATGCTCCTGCACATTTCATGTATCTAATGAATTCGGTATTCATGCCTGAGTTGGATAAGTTCGTGGTAGTCTTTATTGACGATATTCTGGTGTACTCTGAAAACATGGAGGATCATGCTGAACACTTGAGAATAGTCTTGACTAGACTCAGGGAGCATAAGCTATATGCTAAGTTCAGCAAGTGTGAGTTTTGGTTGACTAAAGTACCTTTTCTAGGCCATATCTTATCAGCTGAAGGTATTTCTGTAGATCCGTCAAAAGTTCAGCAGGTGTTGGATTGGGAGTCACCAACAAATGTGTCTGAGGTTCGTAGCTTTTTGGGATTAGCTGGGTATTATCACCGCTTTATCCAAGATTTCTCTAAGATAGGTAAACCTATGACCAAGTTATTGCACAAGGATACCAAGTTTGTGTGGAGTGAGGAGTGTGAAACAGCTTTTCGTACCTTGCGAACGTTGTTGACCACTGCTCCAGTTCTCACACAACCTGATATTGAAAAGCCTTTTGATGTGTACTGCGATGCTTGTGGCACTGGGTTAGGATGTGTTCTCATGCAAAAAGGCCGAGTCATTGCTTATGCCTCGCGTCAACTGAGAAAACATGAGCAAAACTATCCTACTCATGATTTGGAACTTGCCGCTGTAGTTCATGCATTGAAGATTTGGCGCCACTATTTGATGGGTCACAAATGTCATATCTATTCCGATCACAAGAGTCTCAAGTACATTTTTACTCAGCCTGAGTTGAACATGAGGCAAAGAAGGTGGTTGGAGTTGATCAAAGACTACGATCTAGAAGTACACTATCATCCGGGCAAGGCCAATGTCGTAGCCGATGCTTTGAGCCGAAAGTCTCATTGCAATGTATTGCAGCCTTTGCTAGCAGACGGATTCAATCTTGTGCATCCAGTGGTGTTGAATAATATTACTCTCAGTTGTACTTTGGAAAGCAAGATTATTGAAGGTCAGAAAACAGATCCCGGCATATATCATATCAAAAGGAAGATGAAAGAACAAGAAATGCTTCATTTCCGAGTAGATGAAAAAGGTATATTGTGGTTCAAGGATCGATTGGTAGTACCGAAAGACCGTGAGTTGAGGAATCAGATTATGGACGAGGCTCATTTGTCCAAGTTGTCTATCCATCCTGGTAGTAGCAAGATGTATCAAGACTTGAAACCCAGGTTCTGGTGGACCAAAATGAAGAAGGAAATTGCAGCCTATGTGGCCAGGTGTGATACCTGTTGTCGCGTGAAGGCTATTCATCTTAAGCCAGCAGGTCTATTGCAACCTTTACCAGTTCCAGGTTGGAAATGGGATGAGATAACCATGGATTTCATATCTGGGTTACCTCTAACGCAAAAAGGCCATGATTCTATTTGGGTGATTGTGGATCGATTGACTAAGATTGCACATTTCTTACCAGTTCGAACTACAGATCGTCCTCATCAGTTGGCACAGCTCTACTTTGCGCAGATACTTCGGTTACATGGTGTGCCGAGGACGATAGTTTCCGACAGAGGCCCGCAATTTATTGCACGCTTCTGGGAGCATCTACACAAGTGTTTGGGAACCAATTTGGTTCGCAGCTCAGCTTATCATCCTCAAACTTCTGGTCAGACTGAAAGGGTAAACCAAATTCTTGAAGATATGTTGAGAGCTTGTGTTCTATCGTCTAAAGGTTCGTGGGAAGAATGGTTACCTTTGGCCGAGTTCTCATACAACAATAGCTATCAAGAGAGTATTCAAATGGCTCCTTTTGAAGCTTTGTATGGGCGCAAATGTAGAACTCCTCTCAATTGGGTTGAATCAGGCGAAAGGAGATATTACGGGATTGACTTTGTGAAAGAGGCCGAAGAGAGAGTGCATACCATTCAAACACATCTCAAAGCCGCTCAGACTCGTCAAAAGAGTTATGCGGACAAGTGAAGAAGGCCATTGGAATTTGAAGTGGGTGACAACGTATACTTGATAGTGTCACCTATGAAAGGTGTACAACGCTTCGGAGTGAAACGAAAGTTAGCTCCAAGGTTTGTAGGTCCTTTTCAAATTCTGGAAAGAAGTGGGAAAGTAGCATACAAGTTACGGTTGCCACCACACATGTCCACTATCTTCAATGTGTTTCATGTATCCCAACTCAAGAAATGTTTACGAGTACCGGAAGAACAAGTGGATTTTGGTGATATCAAGTTGAAATCAGATTTGACCTATGAAGAAAAGCCTATTGAAGTAATAGATTACAAAGAGAGAATCACCCGTAGCCGAGTGATCAAGTTCTATAAGGTGGTATGGAACAACCAAAGTTATTGGGATGCGACTTGGGAGCGAGAAGACTATCTCAAGGAAGTCTGTCCTTCTTTCTATAAACAATGGTAATTAACTCTAATCTCGGGGACGAGATTCTTTTAAGGGGGGAGGGCTGTAACACCCTAGTGTTAGTTACTATTTTCACACTCGCATTTGCATGTCATCAAGCATAGATCATGTCATTTCATGCATCATCATCATTGCATTTTATTTGATTCCCTTTTATTGCTATATGTTTGTTTATATGTCCATAACATGCTAAATGTGTTGACATGCAAATGTGATGCTTGTTTACTGTTCTAAATGCTTTAGACATGTTTGGGATAACATTTGGAACAATGTTCATGTTGGTGAAATCCCCAAAATACCCCTCTAGCTCATAGTTGACTAGAGAGCCCTCTAAAAGCTATTCTGTTTGACCAAACAAGAAGGGCATTTTAGAGATTCTGCATGTCAGTGCACCCTTAATCAAAGTTGTGTAGAATTTTATAAGCAACAAACTTTATTTTTGGGTCAACTCATGAAAATGGGTGGAAGGAGGTCAAAAAGTTGAATTAGTGCAGATTTGGAGCTGCTTTGAAGTTTTCAAAATTTTCCTAAGTCTAAACTGGTTTTCAGTTTCGGTGTACCCCTGTTCATCGACCTGTATCTCTCAATCTAGGCCGAACTAGAGTAAAGTGCCTTAATATGAAATGATCTACTCATGTAGCTCTTCAATCCATATTAGTGAAGTTTTCACTGAAACGCACCGGATCACGAGCTAGAGATCGAGCAAAAACCGGGTTTCAGTCGGTTTCGGCCAGACTGAATCGAGTCGATTCAGTCGCCGCCGACGTGGCCGCCGTCAGGCATCGGCCGCCAGGTGGTGCCGTACGCCGTCGTTGCCCTGCCGCGCGGTCGCCTTTACAAAAGCGACACTCCTCCTGTCCCCCAGCACGCTCGCTCTCACTCTCCCCGCTCTCTCGCCCTCTGCTCGCCGTTTTCCGCTCCGCCAGCGCCATCGCCGCCGAGCCGTCGCCGCGGTGAAATCCGCCGTCACCGCGCCGTCTCCGACCGCTCCACCTCCGTCGTAGCTTCGACTTGTTCTGCTCTTCGTCCTCGACCCGTTGCCGACCTCAGCCGAGCTAAGGTATAACGGTTTGGCCTTCTCGCCGCCGCGCCATTGCCGGAGCGCCGCCGAGCTCTCGGGTCGCCGCGATGAGGGCGATGCCGGGGTCGGCTTCTCTCTCCATTACCCGTCTAGGAGTCTCCGTTAACTGTAGATCCATTCTAGACCGTCGGATAGGTCGATCTCGCCGTAGGTTCGCCAGAACCCGAGCTCGCCGTGAACCCGCTCGCCGCCGTGCCGCCATGCGAGCGCGGTCAGTGAGCTCCCGTGCGCAATAGTTCGATTCGTCGCACGCATAGGTCCGCTAGGGTTCCAGGATCTCGGAACGGTGCTTAGCCGCGCGAGCAACGGCCGGAATCGGCCGGCGCAAGCTCGTCGGACCACCGCCGTCCACCATTGCCGCCGTCGAGCTCGCTCCGGTGGGGTACGACCCTCGGCAGTTGGTCCATCGGGTTCGTCTCGTTGCCACAAGTCGGTAGGTAGCCTCGGCGTCGCCGGAGACCTCGCCGTCGGCGAGCTCTCGCCGGTCAGCGTCGGCGGCTCTGCCTCTCTCTCTGACGCGTGGGGTCGGGTTGACCCCGGGGCCCGCGAGTCAGCCGTTCGGGTGCGCCTCTGGTTCACTGAGCCGGGTGCACGTAGCAGTTCTATCGGGTTTGGGTTTTATGATTTATAAAATGAATTTCCAGAAAATGTGTAAAATCTTCCAAAATTCATATCTGGAGCTAGGAATGTCCAATTGGGGTGAACCAAATTTTGTTGTGTTTGTATTTCTGAGCTCTATCAAGGAAAAATATAAAATGTACTTTTTGAATACTTTTTATGTGCAGTTATAATTAAATTGTTAATTGCTTGCAAACTTGATAAATGCATAAGTAATTGTAGGAATGTGCTAAAAATGTGATTCCACTTGCATTAATCTTGTTTAGGGAAGTAGAATCTAAGAAAAATATGTTTGCTGGTGTTGCATTGTTATTTATATGATGTCTAGTATAATGTGCTTTTTATGCTTTAATCTTGCAAAAATCACTATGCTTAATGTGTTAAGGATATGGTCATGAATATTTTTCCTGGACCATGTTATGTTGGAAAGAAGCTAAGAAAATTGGGGAATCTATTGTTTGATACTTTTCACTGTGTTAAGTATTTTCCATTGCTTAAAAGGCTGGTTGTTTATTATTTTTGTGTAGACTGTTATACTTGTCCAAATGACTTGAAATTTTGTCAGTAGGCTAAAATGGATGTGTAATAGCTACTGTAAATTTTATGGATTTTTCTGGTCACAGTAAACAGTAGGTCCAGTTATAGGCTAGGGCTTATTTAATTGTTTTTAAGCAAATATCTTTTGGGTGGGGAATGTTTTTATGCATTTCTGTGATGCTCAGCATTATCACCTGTGTTAAACAGTAGAGCTAATCTTACTTTGAGCTTAGGGCAGCAAGGTTAATATTTTGTTTATATGATGTTGCTCGCGCTTGTTAATTATAAGTTGGTTGTGGTAGGTTAGTTGATGCATGTTAATTATTAAGTGCAGGTTGTAGACCCCTCACCCGGGACGAGAAATTGTTTTATGCCTTGCTTAAGAAGGGTGAGTATGAGTTGGTTGTCTAGGGAAGAAATATGCACGTACTCAGTAAATGAGTGTGGATTGTTAAACTGATTGCATATCATGGGTTAATTCGTGCATCTCTATCTTGCATGTCATGTGCATTCTCAGTTCTCATATATGCATATCATGCATACAGGATCGCCGGAGGCGTGACGCTGTTGCAGTTCGATCCAATAGAGGAGGGAGTTCCGCCGGAGATTGAAGTGCCAGAGGTTCCCGAAGGTCAGGAAGACGAAGCTGAGCTTCCAGAGTGCCCTGATCACCAACCTACTAACTTTGTGAAAGGCAAGCCCCGGAGCATCCCTAAGTCTCCACCTACTCTTTTTACAAATGCACTGGTCTTTATTAAATCGTATGATTGTGCACTTAAGCATAGGAGTTGATATGATACCGTTGCTGCATTTATACCTTGTCGACTTATACTTGATCCTGAAGTTATTACTAGACAAGGGGATGGGTTCGATCTTATGCTTAGCCATGCTTAGACCGGTAGAAGACGAGGGATTTCCTGTCCTTCGCGAGCATAGGTGGTTACTAATGATGATGGGGTTGGATTCCACATGATGGACTATATGTGCCACCTTGCCACAGTGTCTAATGAGAGAATCAAGGCTAGGTAGCGGGGAGCCACATGACATGGTTGAGGTCATGCCGTCTTCGGTGCTGCTTGCGGCCGACTAGGACTGAGGCCACCAGACATTAGTTGAGATTGAAAGACGTCGTCACATAGCTGGCCAGATAAGTCATTCTGACTGCGAAGCCGAGTATTTCTTTCTGAGCCGGGAATTGGGCGTGATAAGGCAGACATATTCTGGAGGTAGGAAGGATGTGCGGAGACACCATCTTACCAAGGGCAGGTCAGGGACCTAATGCATCCAGAAAGTGGGTTTGTCTCTGAGAATATGGACCCCTCCAAGCCCGCGATACATATTATGTCTCAGAAAGATTTAACAGTGGCCCAAGAAGCCAGTGGCTCGGCGGACAGGGTTTGTGATTGGCATATTTGCCAGCTGGTACAATCGATTCGAATCGCCATCTCTCCTGGTTAGTGAGAAACTGAACTGATCTTCTGGTGAGGTAGAGGCTAATAACTTGAACCTAATGATTATGGTGAGATGAGGTTGATATCTGTGGATATCGGAAATCATATGGTTTTATTGATTGCTACAATATTCAGTGAATGCTTAGTATAGTGGCTAATCTTAGTAAATAGCTTAACTGAAATCGAAGCTTATCACAATTAAAATGAATAAGTTGAGGTTCTACTGTAGTAATGCTTTTGATGCAAAAATGATGCTACCCTCTGAGCTCCACCAAATAAGCCTTGCATATCCTTGAGAGTCTTTTAGTTTACTCCCTGTCGGGTAAGTCTAGCTGAGTACAATTGAGTACTCAGGGCTTTATTCCCATTGTTGCAGATGGTGTAGTCTACTACGCGTATTGCAGGAATTGCTTCACCCCTGCAGGCGAAGAAGACTAGACCCGAGGGCAGGGTCATTATCTATTCTTAGATGTTGTAAGAATGCTGTGACCGGGTCATTTGATGGTACTCGTATTTGAACTCTATGGTGTAAAACTATGTTGACTTCCGCTACTACTATATTTGTGTAAAAGACTATGTTGTACTCTGATGTTTAAATTCGGTTGCGAACTTATGTGTCATGTGATCGGGTATTGCTGAATGAATGATCCTTGGGGTATGAAATGTTTGAAATCCTTCGAGATTTCTGGATTACCGGGTTTATATTGGCTCAAGTGCGACTGGATTGCGATTAAAATGCGATCGTTGTACTTGTGCTCGTATAAATTGGTCGGTTCTGTGGCAATCCCAGGGAAGTGCTGCTGAATCAGAAGGGCCAGCGTGCCATTGATGTGCCAGCCCTTTCCGGACACAATTTCCCAGTTGCTGCAAGAGTCATTAAGAAGTATTGTTAGTCATTAAGAGTCAACATGTCATATGAAATAGCAATGAAATGATACGTACTCGTAGCCCTAGGGTCGAATCAATGGGCACCGGTGAAGTGGGATCGGCCGCGCCGGGAGCTTCGAGGGCCCGCGCAAGTAGAGTCCTAACGAGGTAGAGCCAGAAACAGTAGTGGAAGTGGAACCCCCTACTGTCGCGGTCACCCCCTCCTCATGGTCGGATGAGTTAGAGGAATTGCCACCCCCTCCTGTCTGGAGGTCCACCGCCTGGTCGTCCTCGTCCACCAATGGCGTGGGAGTCGGCTCCACGCACGTCCTCGGACGGCCGTAGGGGCAGTCGGTCCTCGGCCTCCTCGGCGCCGGTTCCGGCAAAGGGTCCTCCTCAGTGTGGGTGGTGAGCGGTCCCTCATGTAGAGGGAGTTGACCGCACGACGGCCCGGCCTTCTGCCCAGCATTTTGTCGAGTGCCCGCAATTTCAAAGAGTAAACCAATTAGCATAGTGTTTACGGTCGCTAACACCCTATTTACCGTCAACATTTCACCCATAATCGAGGTAAAACCACATGAAAAGCAAAGAACTCACTTTGAAACTTACCTAGTTCCACATGTCCTTGGAGAAATCTTATGTATGCAGGAAAAATGGTGAAACAAGGCAAAACTGAAGCATACCAAGACACCTCAGCACCTCAGCTGCCACATGGGAGCCAGAGGGGGGCGACCGCCCCCTACATAGGGCACCCGCCCTATGAGTGGTGCCAATTTGGCATGCCACCTCACGGATCCGTGTGCCATCCGCCCAAATGGCCTATGGCACGTTGAAACAACATCAACGGCTCAGAGACAAGGCACGAGGATTCGGTGGCCCTATCAACAGGGCGCCCGCCCTGTCCAAAGTGAGTGTGTTGATGCTCACTAAATGCACATTTTAACCATCAACATTGATAAAATTGAGCAAGGAAATGGCACATAGAAGGTAGGAATTTGGTTTAAACTAACGGAGTTCCACTTGTACTTGAAGAATTTTGGTTGCATGTGAAATATAGGTGAAAATGAAGCAGACCAAGGCACATTTGAGCAGTAAACTTGACAAGAGCCATATTGGGCCCAAGTCACAGGGCGCTCGCCCCATAGTAGGGCGCCCGCGCCCTACTTGGCGCCATGTTCACTCCGCCACGTCATGGATCCATGCCCTAACCTCCTAAACAGAGTTTGGCACGTTGATTCAACATCAATTACTCAAAATCAACTCACCTGGATCCGGTAGCCCTGTTGGACAGGGTGCCCGCCCTATCAATCTGGCTTGCCACGTCCACAATCTGGCGGAGAGGCACCCAAGCACTTGTGGCCATTCATTTGAAGTCAGTTTTCATCCAAGGGAGATCAAATATGGTGCCAAGGATTCATGGACCCACTTGTCATTCTCCAAGGGCCACAAACAGCCTCTCTAACCGCCAAAACGTGCTCAACCGACCTTGCAACCATCATTGGGGAGGATCCTGGAGCGTTAGATGGTGAGGCGGTGGAATCCACCAGGCGCCCGCCCTCCTAGTAGGGCGCCTGCCCTGCAAGTTCGGCCCACTGACCTCCGGCCACCTCTACAAGTACCCCAGGGTCTCCAAGTGCTATAAATATCCCCTAAATGCTTCAGTTGTAATCAGCTTAGGAAGAATAGAGAGATATGGAGTTTAGTCCATCCTAGCTCATCTAGTGAGAACCTCCTAGCAAGGCTAGCAGTGTGAGTCTGAGTGAAGAGAAGCTGAAGAGTAGGAGAGCTCTGCGAAGGTCTCTCTCTCGGGCGCTTCCTTTGTAAGGTACTCTTTGATTCGGTAATATGTAACAGAACCGCCTAAATCACATGGCCCTACAGGCACCTGTAATTGTCACTAATGACCTCTGACAGCCGGGCCCGTGTCCCAAATGATCAAGGAGGATCTGCCGGGCTACATAAGCACCCGTATTCTCTGACAGGATCCCATTGCAAAGCCATTATAGGATTACAACATTTCATAATAAAATACATCAGAGTAAAAGTGCGGAAGGTTTAAATAGTACTTAGATTACAAACCGATTATTCAAATAGAATTCAAATGCAGTTATTACAGTCCAAGGTTCAAATAGTAGCAGTAGTAGTAGAACAACAACATAACATAATAAGATAGATAATGACACGAACCCTGCCCACAGGTTCACTTCACTCTTCCTCGCTATCCTGAATGATGGTCACACAGCAAGGGGCAAGACAGACCTCCTGCTGCTGACTACTTGCAACGGGATTAACAAACCCTGAGTACTGGGGTACTCTACAAGACTTATCCGACTAAGAAAAAGGAATGAGACTCAGGAATGCAGGCTGAGGGGAAGTCAAGGTAAGCCTTTTAGCAAGAGTCAAGGTATTTTGCAAAAAAAGCATTACTAATCCTGCTTTTAGTATTTTAATCAACATTATTAATAGTCAATATTAATAATTCACAATTCTTTCAAATATATCCATCAAAACCAATTGCTTATTCATTCTCAAAAACATCCTACTTTCGAACCACTTTTTGATGTAGGTGTGAGGATCAAGTCTCCATAACCGAGGAGCAACGACGATTCGAATCGATTAGTACCCAGCTGGGGACTCCTATCCACACTATATATGTAGCACTTAAGCTTGCATATACCAACCCCGTCTACCACGGCTTTTCTATCCCTGAAGCGGTCCTGCGCCACTCGAGATCACAGTACTCCTCTCGTCTCCAGGCACGACGGCCATGAGGGTACATGCTACTCTCGCCATCTCTCCACTCCCAGTGCGTGGTTGTCTGTTCAAGCAATAGAGCTACCGGAGATAAGGCTTTCCATAGTATGTGGCTAGTTGCAAAGTCTCAATCACAATAGGCCAACAATGAACGGTCCCTAATACTTTCCATTGGATACCATGTATTGGGACTCTAACCCAAATACCTTGCTAACCACCTGGTTTTCACATCCCTTTTCCGTTGGCGACGATAAGTTGGGACTCTAACCCAAACATATGACCACCACCCGGAAAACCCGTCCCCATTGATGACAATGGACTGGCCAAGTACACTGCCAACAATGAAGACCATACCCTTACCTTTCAATGATTCATTGTTTGCTTATCATCATATTTCAAAATAGCATTTTATGCAAATCTAAATCAATTAAGCAGGGCTAATCATTTTTCAATACTTAATTAAATTAGGTTATTAGGGTATAATTAGTGGTCAAGGAAAGGTAATGCATCAATAGGTTATCACTCAACTCCTATTAACCTAATGCAGTAGATTAACTCAAGTGATAAACATTTTGAAATACAAGGAGGGACAAATGCACCGGGGCTTGCCTTGGATTGCGTAGAGTGTCGGGTACGGGTCAGTGCCACAAATATCAAAGCCCTAGATCTCCTCGGGAACCACCTCTGCAGCAGGAACCTCGGCTTTGACTTCTTTGTTGCCGGTCACTACACGTATGCAATGATGTATGCTTAACAGGATGCGATATGAAATGACAGGCAATATTCGATAATAAATACACATGACTAGAGTACAACCCTACTTCATAAGCTAGCCATGACGACTCTCATACAAGATGTTCTAGGTCATAAGGGTGTTTGACCTAGAATCACAATCAATCCAAAAATCACATCAAAACCCTAAATGATTAAGGTTTTTATTTCTTTTATTAAGCGATTTATCAAGCATGTGATTAATAGATAATTTAACTATTTCCATTTGGTGCCAAACTTTGCCAACAGTTAGCTCTTGACCTCAAACAATACAAATTAAATTTTCATGATTTTTGGATTAACAAAGATTTAATTAAAATCCATCAAAGTTGCATCTATGAATTAAAAGACTGATTTTTACTCCCTGCAGAAACTACCCAAACACTACATCTCATATTTTTATAATATTCTTCACTTAACAGAGAGTACACACAATTATTTTTATAATTTTTCTTACAGTAAATTAACTCATACAAAAATGTAAAGATGTAGCACTATTCATTCAAATTATAAATGAAAAAGCTTTTGATATTCGCTGGAAAAAAAGAAAAACCACAACTGGCCTGAGCTGGCCCACTCAGGCACGACACGGCCCAGCCAGCCCGCGCTCACCCGCGCCCTCGTCTCCATCACTTACGGCCATTGATGGGCAGGCCCCACCCGACAGTCCCTTCTTCCTCCTCTGTTCGCCCAACCGAGGCGCCGGCGAGCGCCGACCGGCGGCTACCTGCCGCACCGCGACTCCTCCGCCTAGAGCAAGACTACCTACGTGCTTCCCCGGTCTTCGCGCACCCACTGATGCAGGCGTTCGGGTAACCTGGCGCTAGCAGTGGCCCGGCCATGGCCGTGGCGGCGCCGAGCACGCCGGCGGCCATGGGCTAGCGCCAACAGGCCGGTAAAGTTTAGGGAAAGGACTCGGGAAGGACGAGAGACTCACCATGGTCCTAGACCGACGGTTGGTTCGGACGGAGACATAATGTAGAGGCGAGTTTGGTGACGACGAGGAACCCGGCGGCTCAGAACTGACGGCGAGACCACGTTCCGGCAATCCTAAGGGACCAAACAACAAGCAAACGTGCGCATGAGCACAAATATGGCACACAGAGACCGCAAGACATGAGCCCAGGGTCCAGAGCTCACCCGAGATGTCTAGTGATGACGAAGATCCCCGCGGCGGCGCTCCGGTGAGGAACCAGACACATATATGAGCGATTTGAGAGTATCATTTGAGGAGTAAGGCTATCTTTTCTTTTTCAAAAATCTTATAAAAACCCAAGTTTCTGAGCTAACTAATGCAAGGGGATTTGAATCCATGTTGTTCCATTATTCAATTACCCAAGAAAATGTGGTAGACACTTTGAAGTTCACAAGTGCAGGTGAAACTTGGAATATCTTGTATGCAAGTTATATATCAAGGAGATGACCCATCTTAGTCCTTTAAACCTTTACTCCAGGACGAGCAAAGGACTAAGTGTGGGGGTCTTGTTGGCGGTCCTTAAGTCACATTTTATACCACCAATAATAATATAAATCCATGGAACATCATAGAAAAATATTCTTTAATTAACAAGTTCCAAGAGTTTTGGTGTTTTCCACTATGTTGCTGGAATATCCAAGTTTTCACAACATAAAAGTATCTCAAATAATAAAATGGACTAAACCATTGCGGAGAGCTCATCGTGCCGATCAAAATGCATATATTATTTGCATTATTTGGAGTTCCCAATAAAAAGATATATAAGTTCGAATCCAATTTAGGACTCCACGAGTAGGCTTGAGTATTTTGGCCATAACTCACTCATCCGAACTCCGATTGGGCTGAATCACTAGTCAAAACGAAGCTATTGACGAGGCCCACGTGCTCCCGAAAGGCAGTGGCCAGGTGGGCCCACTAGGGGACCGGCCGCCCCCGGGACCGGCCGCACCCCTGGTCGGGCCTCTCGGGTCCAGTTTTCTTCTACCGGTTGTAGGGCGGTTCCCCAAGGACGGTCCCACCTACGATCAACACAGATGGAAAGTGAAAACTGCCCTCTGGAGGTCGGTTTAGGTCCTTCCATGTGGGGATGATCCTTTTGCATAGAACCTGTTCATCAATGGATTCACCAACACAAGAGGTCACAATGTAGAGAGGAAGAGCAAGCTCCATTCCATTAGATTCTAACTAATTTAGTATAGGGAGTGAGAGAGGGACAAGAGCTGGAGAAAGAACAGAGTCGAAGCAGTTCTACCTCCGGGTGGACGAAGTGCCGGGCTTGTTGGCTCTCGATCCAGCTTGTACCTCTACGATCGTCTTGCTACTTGAAGTAAGAAGTTCGTGTTCAACATTGGTTTGATTCATTAAGCATGTTACTCTCATAAAGCTACTTGTTTGTGGGATCATCGTTCATCCTTTGGACGAATGCTCTAGTAAGAGGACTCCTGATAGAGACGGATGTTCCTGTACGCTGCTAGAGTAGTAGTCGCCTTCGTAGACGTGGTGTCTAGGTTGGAGTCTACCTTCGTATGTTATGCGCGCCCACGGGCAGAGGGGTAGGTGGCAGGTGGTGACAGCCCTGTCCACTCGTACCAGCATCCCGCCATGTTCGGCCGCGGAATAGCGCTGATACTGGTATCGCCTGGTAGACCAGGTGCGTCAGTGGGCCTGAAGCAAGCAAGTAGTGGGGAAGTTACCGTCGCTTATATGCGTTTGAACTTAGAAGAACCTCTCCACCCACGCTATCCCTTCCATCTCTTCTGAGTAAACTAGTTTAAGAGACTAAGTACAAAGACCGTTCCTCTGGGAAATTACGATACCCTGAATACTTCCGGGTGAAGGCTACAACGGTACTTCCGTGCGCTTGCGGACTTTTCTGCTGACGCTAAGAAGCGCCAACAAGTTTTCTGGCGCCGTTGCCGAGGAACGGTTGTCGTATTTATCTCCGAACCTAGTTCACCCGTGTATTCTTGTGTTTTATCAAAAAAATCTTTTATCTTTTCTTTTTATAAAAACAAAATATTCCTTTTTATCCGATCCCTTCACGATGAAGCCAGCTCCAAATTCAAAATTCTTCTGCTTCAAAGGCGGAGTTCTTTGAACCACATTCTTTCTCAAAACAAAAATTTCCATCCAGTTGTGAACTCCAGCTGAGATTCAAAGCTATGGTTCGGACACCCTTCTTTGGTCACGACAATGAAAATTGTTTTGACCACTTGCAAAAATTCGAGGAATTGTGTTCATGCCTAAGCATTCCTGGCATGACACAAGAAATTCTTAAGTGGAAGTTGTTTCTATTCTCCCTCAAGGGGAGGCAAAACAATGGTACACTGATGCCGTAGAAAGTGCTAATAGAGAATGGGATGAACTTAAGATCAAGTTTTATCTTGCATTCTTACCCATGTCTCGTATTGCCGCTCTATCAAGGGCAAACCTCGACTTTTAGCAAAACGAGAAGGAGTCCATAGGTACAGCCTAGGCCAGGTTTACAATGTTTATACATGCTGACCTAGACTTGTCTTTATCCGATAATGTGCTTTTGCATATCCTTTGTTCGGATCTAGACATAGATGCTGCCCTATGCTTTGACATAACCGTTGGAGGGCCGTTTTCATAAAAACCATGATGGAATAGAGGAAAATCCTTGTTTACATCCTAGAGAAGCACGCTTCTGCCGTCATCATACCCAAACCCTTCCATACAAGGGCATGTCAAGTTCTGAAGAGCCCTCAGCAGTCGAATCTTTTCCCTTGCCACCCTTCGATTCGTCTGTTGAGCCCTCGCCTGAACCACGAACACCGAAGAAAGGAATGTTTTATCCTTCGGAGTTCGCTATCAAAATTCGAGGATTATGGTAAAACTTTGAAACATTTCTTGGCACAAAATTCTGACATTTCTTAGGAAGTCTCCCCTAGTACGGAGTCATCGAAAGTACGGTTGTTGCTTGTTGGAAGTCAAACATTCTTCTGAAGAAATTCAGATTCTTTCACCTCCCACAACCATGTCTTGCTCATTAATGGGGACTTCCATGAAAGCCCTACACAACCTCACAGTTGGGACTACTTTCATTCCAGCGGAAACCCTTTTAGGGCGATATGCCGCTAGTCCTGACCGACAAACTTTTCAGATGTCCATCCGGACTCATCTTTGAGTTTTGTGGGATTGTTAGGGTAGCGCCATTGGAAATTAACGGAACCAAAGTTTCTTATACTTCCTCATCTATGCCATCCTCGATTTTGATCTTCTCATAGGGCACCCTCTTGAAAATCTCATTTATATATAAAAAAAGAAGGGAGCCTCGATGAGAAGTTTGAAAGTTTTGCTTCTGCCAGCCATAGCACTTGCTCGAAAGCCTAAAGGCGAAGCAAAGCTACTTGTTCAAGCATGCGAATCCTTCTCCTATGCCCATGCTCGAACAAGATGCATGTCCCTCTGGCCATCAAGAACATTGTTCTCGATAATGGTCAAGGTTAAGTGATCATCCTCCATGATATATCTTTTGAGAATGAAAACTTCCGTGCCACGGACATGCCCAAAGCAACAACTCTGGAGCCAAGAAGGGGCCCGCTAACAAGCATGGCTTTGAGGTCCCTCACATTTCATGCTCAAGGTCTCCAGAGTTTGTTTCGCTTTGGACCACCTGCTTCTACGAGGATCTCGCAAACATCTCTTGATTCTAGTTGTTCAACTTTTTGGGAGAATGGTTCTGAATGCTTATGTTTGTCATGAACATTGCAAATCCCGTAGTAGTTCGATGGTGCGTACCTTGCAGCTTGAATATTAATGCCTATGATTGGTGGTAAAGTTGGGAACTACAGCACCATTGATTGCTGCAAGAAGAAGTTCTCACGGTCAAGCTTAAGACCATAACTTAAGCACTGCCGGGAGATACCCCGGATTATCCTTAAAAATATATATATTTTATTATTATTATTACTATTGTTATTTTAAAAAATATATATATATCTTCTTTAAATGGTGAGGGCATGTTGTCAAGTTAGTATGCACCTTTGGGTATGTCGCTAACTATTTCAGGAAAGATTAAGAAGAACTCGAGTTATATGATGCTTGACGACATGGAACGACATCAACTACAAAAGCTTGATGCACTCCTAGGTAATGGAACACACTCGTAAGAAGGCCCTAACTCTGCACTTGACTTTTATGCAAAAGTCCTAGTGTGGGGGAGGACGGTGAGAAACCCAAGTTCCATGCACACCAAAGGGGTCATTCAAAAAATGATGATGAAGATGTCAGCCTCGCCTTGCAAAAAAAAGAAGAGAGAGTTCAAATATATATTGAGAAAAAAGAGAGAGTGATGATATAAAAAAAGAGAAGAAAAAATGAATGAAAGAAAAAAAAGAAGAGAGATGAGGAAGACTAAAAAAAAGAAAGAGAACTAGAAAAAAAATTGGGAGTCACCCTCTTCTGAACCTTTGCTAGTATCATCAAGACCCATGGCCCATGCTCATTGATATGTATGTGGTCTGGCTTCAGAGATCACCTGAGCAGAACCATCATGCTAGCTGCAACAACAACTTCAATGCCTCATACATATATGTTGCCGGTACATATACTCAGGTATGCGAAGGTAAATAAATGTTCACCAACTTCTTATAATTGTCTTCATTTGATCATACAAATTCATGCTTCCTTTGCTTATGTTATAAACTCTGGTTTAGGTGTAGTCTTATATGGTACATCCATAGGTCTTTTTTTTAAATTAAGCATGGTTCTTAGATTAAAATAGCCTTCTTTGATCAAAATTTGATATGGTGTTGAAATTTGATCAATGAACTTTGAGTTGTTGACATAATCAATGAAAGTAATCTGATATGGAGATAAACCAAGGCATATCTTTCTCTGCATCTTTATCTTGGCCTTGTTTATAAAAAGTTGAGTGAACAAGTTTTCAATAAAAAAGAAATAATAATAATATCTTTCTTGCTCTCTGGTCTTATAGCCAATAGAGTCCTTGCTTGTTGTTGTTGCTCTTATTTTATTTTCTTTTTATCAAAATAATGCAGGTACAAGAATAAGTGTGGGGGAGATCTCTCAAATATACCTAACACACCTTCAAGATCTCCCCTGCACGTTGCACAGCACCGAGTGACTCATCACGCAACAAGGACAGGACATATGACTTCCATAAACCTCCTTCATCTTCAACGGTGGTTTGTGCACCTCTACCCTCACATCTCTCTAAGTTCTGAAGTTTTAAATCTGATAATCTAAAAATGCAAAACTTCTGACACGCCATCTCCATGCTATCCTTTGATAAAATTTACATACTCCTTATTCCTCGCCAACATTCCTATAACTTGTGAACAACTATCATCGGGACCCCATGTTGTCTAAGTAATTGGAGTATGTGATATAGCTAGATGATTTGAACCTTGCTCTTTTTATGATGGACTTGGGATTTATTTTACAAAATCAAAATGAGATGGCATTCTCCTCAATGATAATGAATTTCCCACCAAGGCCATATGACATGTTTAACTTCTGCAAACCTTTAGTCATATGCTGCTTACCGGATCATTGAGTTTTGTCAAATTGTTGTGACCTATGTGAGATTATGGTCATGCACCCATGATTGAGATTCACACGCACCCACCAATAAAATGCCGATTCTTACACTAAGAGTTGGGCACAACATGCACCCTGTCATCCACCAAAAACGCCAACTCTTACCCTAAGAGTTGTACACTCTTCCACCAAATAAAAATGCCGACTCTTACCCTGAGAGCCGCGCATTTGTTATCCACCAAATAAAAATACCGACTCTTACCCTAAGAGTCGCGCATTCATCCTCCACCATATAATTACTCCTCGCATTCCATCATGATATCTCTCCATTCAAAGTTTGCATTAAGAAGAGATATGGGCTAAGTTTTAAAAAAAAGTATGCCAAGGGACACAAAAAAAGAGAAAAAAAATATATATATACACATGCCAAGGGGCACGAAAAGAGAGAAAAAATTTTAGCAGTAAACAAACGGGAAAGTTCAAAGCCCCGTTCAAGAAAAAAATACATATATAAATATTTTTCCTTTTATAGCCCATACTTTTCAAAGAATCATCCATCTATCCAATAAAGAGAGTCATGATGCATGGAGTACCAAAAATAGTTAGAATTAGGAATCATCTTCCATGCCACACACTTGCACATCTCAATCTAGTGTATCACTTGTATTTCCGTGTGGTTCGGTTTTTGACTTGACAATATATGCGATGCAAGTATGCCCACTTTCATGCCTACCCAAACTCCACTCAAAATATTTAGAGATGGATTATGAAAGAAGGCAATTCCAAAATGCCTTGGTGAGGAACCAGACACATATATGAGCGATTTGATAGTATCATTTGAGGAGCAAGGCTATCTTTTCTTTTTCAAAAATCTTATAAAAACCCAATTTCTGAGCTAACTAATGCAAGGGGATTTGAATCCATGTTGTTCCATTATTCAATTACCCAAGAAAATGTAGTAGACACTTTGAAGTTCACAAGTGCAGGTGAAGCTTGGAATATCTTGTATGCAGGTTATATATCAAGGAGATGACCCATCTTAGTCCTCTAAACCTTTACTCGAGGACGAGCAAAGGACTAAGTGTGGGGGTCTTGTTGGCGGTCCTTAAGTCACATTTTATACCGCCAATAATAATATAAATCCATGGAACATCATAGAAAAATATTCTTTAATTAACAAGTTCCACGAGTTTTGGTGTTTTCCACTATGTTGCAGGAATATCCAAGTTTTCACAACATAAAAGTATCTCAAATAATAAAATGGACTACACCATTGCGGAGAGCTCGTCGTACCGATCAAAATGCATAAATTATTTGCATTATTTGGAGTTCCCAATAAAAAGATCTATAAGTTCGAATCCAATTTAGGACTCCACGAGTCGGCTTGAGTATTTTGGCCATAACTCACTCATCCGAACTCCGATTGGGCTGAATCACCAGTCAAAACGAAGCTATCGACGAGGCCCACGTGCTCCCGAAAGGCAGTGGCCAGATGGGCCCACCAGGGGACCGGCCGCACCCCTGGTCGGGCCTCTCGGGCCCAGTTTTCTTCTGGCGGTTGTAGGGCGGTTCCCCAAGGACGGTCCCACCTACGATCAACACAGATGGAAAGTGGAAACCGCTCTTTGGAGGTCGGTTTGGGTCCTTCCATGTGGGGATGATCCTTTTGCATAGAACCCCCTCCTCTCAAGCTATAAAAGGAGGCCTTCTCTCTACACCTATTCATCAATGGATTCACCAACACAAGAGGTCACAATGTAGAGAGGA
Source organism: Eremochloa ophiuroides (assembly GCA_038502445.1). Taxonomy (NCBI): domain Eukaryota; kingdom Viridiplantae; phylum Streptophyta; class Magnoliopsida; order Poales; family Poaceae; genus Eremochloa; species Eremochloa ophiuroides. The sequence continues at coordinate 37,572,567 of JAHLJS010000007.1, read as the reverse complement.
AGAGCAAGCTCCATTCCATTAGCTTCTAGCTAATTTAGTATAGGGAGTGAGAGAGGGACAAGAACTGGAGAAAGAGCGGAGTCGAAGCAGTTCTGCCTCCGGGTGGACGAAGTGCTGGGCTTGTCGGCTCTCAATCTGACTTGTACCTCTACGATCGTCTTGCTACTTGAAGTAAGAAGTTCGTGTTCAACATTGGTTTGATTCATTAAGCATGTTAGTTTCATAAAGCTACTTGTTTGTGGGATCGTCGTTCGTCCTTTGGACGAATGCTCTAGTAAGAGGACTCCTGATAGAGACGGATGTTCCTGTACGCCACTAGAGTAGTAGTCGCCGTCGTAGACGTGGTGTCTAGGTTGGAGTCTACCTTCGTATGTTACGCACGCCCATGGACAGAGGGGTAGGTGACAGGTGGTGACAGCCCTGTCCACTCGTACCAGCATCCCCCCACATTCGGCTGCGGAATAGCGTTGATACTGGTATTGCCTGGCAGACCAGGTGCGTCAGCGGGCCTGAAGCAAGCAAGTAGTAGGAAAGTTACCATCGCTTATATGCATTTGACCTTAGAAGAACCTCTCTACCCAAGCTATCCCTTCCGTCTCTTCTGAGTAAACTAGTTTAAGAGACTAAGTACAAAGACCGTTCCTCTGGGAAATTACGATACCCTGAATACTTCCAGGTGAAGGCTACAACGGTACTTCCGTACGCTTGCGGACTTTTCTGCTGACGCTAAGAAGCGCCAACACTCGGGTCAACTGACACACCTTCCGCGGACAGAATATGCCCGAGAAACGGAACTCGGTCCAACCAAAACTCACACTTACTGAACTTGTCATAAAGCTGATATTCCCTCAAGCGAGACAGGACAACACGGAGATGGTTGGCATGTTCTTCGGGGGTTTTGGAGTAGACAAGGATGTTGTCAATAAACACGACCACGAATTTGTCGAGCTCTGGCATGAAGACGGAGTTCATTAGGTACATGAAATAGGCAGGTGCATTGGTTCGGCCAAAGGACATGACTAGGTACTCGTATAGGCCGTATCTGGTGGTGAAGGATGTCTTTGGAACGTCTTCGGGACGGGTTTTTATTTGGTCGTAGCCAGATCTATGGTCAATTTTGGAAAACACTTTGGCTCTAGCTAGTTGGTCAAAGAGTAGGTCAATGCAAGGTAAAGGGTATTTGTTTTTGATGGTAACCTCATTGAGTGGATGGTAATCGACACAGAGTCAGAGGGACTTGTCTTTCTTTTTTACAAAGATAGCAGGGAAACCCCATGGTGATGAACTTGGTCTAATGAAACCCTTATCCAGCAAATCTTGCAACTGAACTTTTAGCTCTGCCAGTTCTTTGGAAGGCATCCTATAGGCTCTACGGGATATAGGTGCTGTTCCAGGCTTCAACTCAATAGCAAACTCCATACCACGATCAGGTGGCAAACCAGGCAAATCATCAGGGAACACGTCTGGAAATTCACAGACTACCGGGATACCCTGCACTTCCTTGACTGCGGTTGCACATATTCTACCAACTGCTCTTTGAGGGATTGGAAGTTGGATGAGGAGTTGGGTTGAACTATTAGGCAAATTTACCCTGATGGTTCGATTCAGCACGTCAATGAGAGACTTGTGCTGATACATCTAATTCATGCCTAATATCACATCTATGTCCTGATCTTTGAGTACTATCATGGTGGTAGGGAATATATGCCCACCCAGTTCTATAGGTACTTGTTGCACTACTTCCTTAGTATTTATACACCCCCGGGCGAATGTATTAGGAAATTTTCCTTTATTTCCCCAATTGGTATCTCATGCTTGACGACAAAAGTGTGATTGATAAATGAATGAGATGCACCAGAATCGAAAAGCATAATTGCAGGGTGACTTGCGACAGGGAACCTACCCATCATGATGGGTTCACCTTCAGGAATCTGATCAATCTGGGTGTAGTAGACGTGGCCTACCTTCTTGACCACCTTTCCCTTCTGAGTCTGCTGCGGACGACCACGCTACTGATTCTGCTACTGCTGATGGCCATGACCCTTCTGAGCACTTTGGTTGTACTGCTTGGGAAACGGGCAGTCACGGGCCCAGTGGCCCATCTTGCCACAGTTGTAGCACGGGTGATTGTAGTTGACTTGCGGGGTGGTGACATGAACGCCAGGGGCATTCGGCTGGGTGGTGTTTTGTTGGTTGGAGGTGTAGGAGGTAGCAGCAGTACGAACAACTACCTACTGCTATGGGTAGGGTGGACGAGAGTGGTGGGTGGGGGTGGTAAATGAGTTTCTAATGCTTCTGGCCGCCAGAAAACCCAGCTTTCTTCTTCTTCTTTTCCTCTTGGTGCTTACTATCACTTTCTTTAAAAGCAATGGCGATGTTGACACCTTCATGGTAGGTGCAGTGGAGGTTGTTGGACAAGCTTCACTGAATCCTGTAATTTAGACCCCTGATGAAATAGTCCTTTCTTTTCTGGTCAGTGTTGGTGTGCTCAGGTGCATACTATGCCAGATGATTGAACTGCCCGACATACTGCATGACAGTAGAGTCTCTTTGCTGCAGAGCCAGAAACTGATCGAGCTTCATCTTCATAACACCAGCTGGAATGTAATGGGCACGAAAAGCTTCACGAAATTCTGCCCAGGTCATTTGGTGTCCATCAGGCTGAGCTGCCAGAAGATTTGCGTACCAAGCATCGGCAAGGCCTCGCAGCTGCTGTGCTGCGAATAGGGGCTTCTGTGTCTTCGTGCAGTGAATTAGACTAAACTTTTGCTCTATTGTGCGGAGCCAATCAGCAGCTTCCAATGGCTCATCAGCCTTGGTGAACACAGGTGGATGGGTATCTGTGAAATCCACATCTGTTGTCTCATCATTGTCGCGGCGGCCACGACACCCAGCACGGTTGTCCCTGTTTTGTGCCATTGCATTGGCGGCATTGGCCAAGGTTGCAATAACATCGGCGAGAGTCGGTGGAATAGGCGGTGGGTTGGGAGTGTTTCCATCCTCGGAGGTACCAGTTGAACGGGTATGGACATGCATCTGTTTTTAGAACTAACATTACTTAGCGAAACATAGTAGCGGTTCAAACTTAAACATTACAAGACTTAAACGATACTTAAAGAACACGACTAAGACTTAACAAAGTTCCCAACCCAAACTAAGGTTCTTGGCACTTAACATTACAACACAAAGGGTAAAGATAGGCTGACACTCCTAGTCCTAAGACTAGTCTAGTCGTCGTCGATGACGATCACCTCCTCCTCGTCATCATCCTTCATGATCACATCCTCCATGGGATCATCCGCCTGCTCAAAGTCATCCTCGGTTGCTTCCTCGTCATACTCCTCCTCCTCAGGCCCCACAACCACGCCATCCTTAGGATCTTCCTCACGAGGAACAAGAATAGGGTTGAGCTCATTGTTGAGCCTGTGGACCTCCTCATGCAGAGCATCGTTGTAACCCTCGAGGTGCTCCACATAGTTCTCATACCAATGGGCCCTTGCACGGGCCACATCCTCACGCTCCAAGGCCTAATCCCTCTCCTGAGCTAGACGGTCGACCTCATTGCGCAGCTTGTTGTTCAACCTCATGTCCCTGTAGTGGTTGACACGGGCCACCCTGAAGTCCTCCTGCATGAGCTTCACCTCCCTCTTAAACTCTGTAATCTCCGCTCTCAGCTCCTCGCGACTATGGCAGGGACGGCGGCTACGGGAAGCCTCCTCACCATCACGTGGCGCCAGCTGGTGGCGCAGCACTCCCCTGGGACACGTCATCTTGTGAGCAGTGAGCTTGCAGCGTGCCAACTGGAAGGTAAGTATAGATTAGCAAAGATATAACAGGCTAGCAAGAATAGGTTTGGTAAATCCTAACCCATATACCCAACTTTTAAGGAGGAAGTATTAACATAATGATTTAACATGACGCATGAATCGTACTTACGAATTTTAAATCAATGCAAGGCAATAAATGCATAAATAAATTTAACATAGGACTAGTAACAAAGTTGTTCCACATGCTACCATAACTATTTTTTCGAATAAGATAAGAATAAGCAATTTGGACCAAAATAGCAATTTAGATTTTTATGATCCAAAACATTTTAAAGTTTTGCAAAGTAATATCGTAATGATTTAGCAATGGAACTCTCTGATACCAGCTGTAACAGAACCGTCTAAATCACATGGCCCACAGGCACCTGTCATTGTCACTAATGACCTCTGACAGCCGGGCCCATGTCCCAAATGATCAAGGAGGATCTGCCAGGCTACATAAGCACCCGTATTCTCCGACAGGATCCCATTGCGAAGCCATTACAGGATTACAACATTTCATAATAAAATACATCAGAGTAAAAGTGCGGCAGACTTAAATAGTACTTAGATTACAAACCGGTTGTTCAAATAGAATTCAAATGCAGTTATTACAGTCCAAGGTTCAAATAGTAGCAGTAGCAGTAGAACAACAACATAACATAAGAAGATAGATAATAACACGAACCCTACCCACAGGTTCACTTCACTCTTCCTCGCTATCCTGGATGCTGGTCACACAGTAAGGGGCAAGACAGACCTCCTGCTGCTGACTACCTACAATGGGGTTAACAAACCCTGAGTACTGGGGTACTCCGCAAGACTTACCCGACTAAGGAAAAGGAATGAGACTCAGGAATGCAGGCTGAGCGAAAGTCAAGGTAAGGCTTTTAGCAAGAGTCAAGGTATTTTGCAGAAAAAGCATTACTAATCCAGCTTTCAGTATTTTAATCAACATTATTAATAGTCAATATTAATAATTCATAATTCTTTCAAATATATCCATCAAAGCCAATTGCTTATTCATTCTCAAAAACATCCTACTTCCGAATCACTTTTCGATGTAGGTGTGAGGATCAAGTCTCCATAACCGAGGACCAACGACGATTCAAATCGATTAGTACCCAGTTGGGGATCCCTACCACACTGTATATGTAGCACTTAAGATTGCACATACCAACCCCGTCTACCACGGCTTTTCTATCCCTGAACCGGTCCTGCGCCACCCGAAAGCACAGTACTCTTCTCGTCTCCAGGCACGACAGCCACGAGGGTATACGCTACTCTCACCATCTCTCCACTCCCAGTGCGTGGTTGTCGGTTCAAGCAATAGAGCTACCGGAGATAGGGCTTTCCGTAGTATGTGGCTAGTTGCAAAGTCTCGATCACAATAGGCCAACAACGAAGGGTCCCTAATACTTTTCGTTGGATACCATGCATTGGGACTCTAATCCAAATACCCTGCTAACCACCCGGTTTTCACATCCCTTTTCCGTTGGCGATGATAAGTTAGGACTCTAACCCAAACATATGACCACCACCCGAAAAACCCATTCCCATTGATGACAATGGACTGGCCAAGTACACTGCCAACAATGAAGACCATACCCTTCCCTTTCAATGATTCATTGTTTGCATATCATCATATTTCAAAATAGCATTTTATGCAAATCTAAATCAATTAAGCAGGGCTAAGCATTTTTCAATACTTAATTAAATCAGGTTCTCAGGGTATAATTAGTGGTCAAGAAAAGGTAATGCATCAATAGGTTATCACTCAACTCCTATTAACCTAATGCAATAGATTAACTGAAGTGATAAACATTTTGAAATACATGGAGGGGCAAATGCACCGGGGCTTGCCTTGGATTGCGTACAGTGTCGGGTCTGGGTCAGTGCCACAAATATCAAAGCCCTGGATCTCCTCGGGAACCACCTCCGCAGCAGGAACCTCGGCTTTGACTTCTTCATTGCCAGTCACTACACGTATGCAATGATGTATGCTTAATAGGATGTGACATGAAATCACAGGCAATATTCGATAATAAATATACATGACTAGAGTACAACCCTACTTCATAAGCTAGCCATGACGACTCTCATACAAGATGTTCTAGGTCATAAGGGTGTTTGACCTAGAATCACAATCAATCCAAAAATCACATCAAAACCCTAAATGATTAAGGTTTTTATTTCTTTTATTAAGCAATTTATCAAGCATGTGATTAATAGATAATTTAACTATTTCCATTTGGTGCCAAACTTTGCCAACAGTTAGCTCTTGACCTAAAATAGTACCAAATAAATTTTCATGATTTTTGGATTAACAGAGATTTAATTAAAATTCATCAAAGTTGTATCTATGAATTAAAAGACTGATTTTTACTCCGTGCAGAAAGTACGCAAACACTACATCTCATATTTTCATAATATTCTTCACTTAACAGAGAGTACACAAAATTATTCTTATAATTTTTCATACAGTAAATTAATTCATACAAAAATATAAAGATGTAGCACTATTCATTCAAATTATAAATGAAAAAGCTTTCGGATATTCGCTGGAAAAAAAAGAAAAACCACAACTGGCCCGAGCCGGCCCACTCAGGCACGACACGGACCAACCAGCCCACACTCACCCGCGCCCTCCTCTCCATCACTCAGGGCCACTGACGGGCAGGCCCCACCCGTCAGTCCCTTCTTCCTCCTCTGTTCGCCCAACCGAGGCGTCGGCGAGCGCCGATCGGCGGCTACCCGCCGCACCGCGACTCCTCCGCCTAGAGCAAGACTACCTACGTGCTTCCCCGGTCCTCGCGCACCCACTGATGTAGGCGTTCGGGTAACCTGGCGCTAGCTGCGGCCCGACCATGGCCGTGGCGGCGCCGAGCACGCCGGCGGCCATGGGCTAGCGCCAACAGGCCGGTAAATTTTGGGGAAAGGACTTGGGAAGGACGAGAGACTCACCACGGTCCTAGACCGATGGTTGGTTTTGGAAAGAGACGGAATGTAGAGGCGAGTTTGGCGACGACGAGGAACCCGGCGGCTCGGAGCCGACGGCGAGATCCCGTTCCGGCGATCCTAAGGGACCAAACAACAAGCAAGCGCGCGCATGAGCACAAATATGGCACGCAGAGACCGCAAGACACGAGCCCAGGGTCTAGAGCTCACCTAAGACGTCTAGTGATGACGAAGATCCCCGCGGTGGCGCTCCGGCCACCCGCGAAGACGACGACGACGTTCCGGCACCCTCCAACCACTGCAGTCGGCTCTACTGGGTGGAAATGAATAGCAATGATGAGGTGGTGTGACTGGCGATGTGGATTGGGCAATGATCAAGGGAGGCCGGCCAATTTCTCTGGCAACCGAGACTTACCCAACCGGCGACCGAGAGAAAGCGGGAGCAAAAAGAAGGAAGGCCGTCGCCTTTAAGACGTCGAGGATGAAGGGATAAGGTCGGGGAGGTCTGGGGCCCCCATGCGGCCGCAGCTCGACGGCGACAGGGCCCTGCCCCGGCCGGACGACGCCGGCGCGCGGTGCGGCGCACGCGCGTACCCGCACTGCCCGCGCGGCCGAGAAGAGAGGGGGGTCCGGTACTGTTTATTCCCCCTAGAGTCAACACCTATTTCTCCAAATAATTGCCTATCTATGTGGATTTAGGGGAAACTCCTAAAATGAAAGTCATCCAAAATTTTCTGATGAACACTTTTGCTTTTGACACCAAGTTCAAATTCGGCAAAATTTTGAATCTACAGAAAAGGGGGTAAAAGTTGAATTTGAATTTGATTTGCAATTCACTAAAATTGTCCAAAATTTCCTTAGAACATGAAAATCTGTAAAAATTAAAGTTGTTCAACTTGCTGAGCCCTACAACTTCTATTAAGCATGTTTTGTCAGATTCTTGATAATTTTTAAATTGATGTTTCAAATTTGAATTTCAAGTCATTGTTTTGGGTTTAATTCAATTTTTTAATGCATAACTTCAAAATCTCCAAAAATAAAAGTTGTTCTATTTTAAAAGATCTACAACTTTCATTAAGACACTTTCATTATATCCTTTATAGATTTTGAATTAGATTTTGGGATTAAATTAGGGTTTAAATTGATTTCCCTTTTTGATTTAGTTTTTGCTTTTCAATTAGGGTTTTGATCACTTAATCATTCACAACAACATCAAACCACTCTAAAGATCCTAAGCACAATCATATTCATGAAATTAATTTAAATATGATGACATGGCAGATTAGTTAACTATAATACCAGAGGTATTACATAATATAATTTCCTTTCCAGTACTTACATTTCCCGCATTACTTTCAGTATTTAGTTTTAGTATTTACTTTAAGTATTAGTCTGAGTGCTCTAGTTGCGGTAGTACTAGGGGATTAATTATCGGTTTTCATACATTTGGTGCGGGATCTTCGCCACTAGACGGTGCTCTAATCTTAGCACGAGGTTAGAGTAGTAGCCTATAGTGTAAGTGTGGTGCTTAGAATAGAAGTTACCTTGGATTGCGGCTAGACCCACGGATAGTAGTGGTAGGTCTTAAGTGGTGACAGCCCTAAGATCCTCTGGATTCCACCACGTTCGGTCTAGTTTTAATGGCGTAGAGCTTTTCTGTTTGTGAGTAATCCCAATCTTTTGGGACCGCGCATTCGCCACGAAGTGCTAATTGGAGTTAACCTACCGTGTTGCCTTGCATTCCACTCTTGAGCTCATCAGTGTCTACGCCATTGCTTGGACCTATCTTAAACTAGATTATTTGGATTAGTTATCGTTACACTAGTTCATTCTTATCATAAATCGTGATTGTTCTTAGTTAACCATTGGATATCTCTAGCCACTAGAAGCTTCCCTATGGAAATAAATACGATACTTGGTTACTCCTAGGTGAAGTGCTACATCGATAGATTCTGTGCGCTTGCAGAATTCTGCAATAGTCATAGGAATTATCACTAAGCTTTTCCAACGCCGTTATCAGGAATATCTATTCTTGGTAGTAAGCTAAGAAACGCCAACAAACATTTCTGACGCCGTTGCCGGGGAGGCAATTGGCCTAGATTTTCTTTTGTGTTTGCTATAGAATTAACCCTGTTCTTTAGCGGGATCACACTTATCTGTCTTTTTGTGGTGACTGTTAAGCTAGATAGCTAGAATGGCTAGATTCAATCTACCTGAAGATTTTCATGAAGACCCTGAGTCAATCCTTAGAAGAGCGAGAGCTAACCTTACTCCTCCAAGAATGACTTCTGGATCTCGCCCATCTTCATCGAGGGAACCTACATTGCAAGATCATCCATCAGATGAGTCCGAGCATCCTAGTACTTCGGAGCCGACCAGTTCATCTACATCAAGAACTATCTGTGAGTATTCTACTCCATCTATTTCCAACATTGCTACTATGCCTAGTGCTGATAGCGGAAGTAGAGAATTCAAGCTTAAACCCGCATTGATCATGATGGTGTAAGCAATTGCATTCCATGGCAATCCTTCAGAGGATGCCAATGCTCACCTCCAGAATTTTCTGGAGATATGCAATACAATCTCTATTCCAAGGATTTCGCAGGATACAATCCGTCTATGCCTGTTTCATTTCTCATTACTTGAGAAAGCAAAACAGTGGTTCTACATCAACATGGGATCCATGAACACTTGGGAGAAGTGCTCCAACCACTTCTTGATGAAATTCTTCCCTATTGGTAAGACAAATCTTTTGCGTAGCATGATTTCTAACTTTCAACAGGAGATTCACGAATCCGTCCCCAAAGCATGGGAGCTCATGCAAGAGTATATACAAGCCTGCCCTCACCATGGCGTTGAATATTGGCTGTTAATCCAAAGCTTCTATCATGGACTCATGATGGATTCTCGACAACATCTTGATGCTGCCGCCGGAGGCGCATTCTTGTCTCTCATGGTGAGTCAAGCCAAGAAGTTGATTGAGAAGATGGTGGATAATCAAGGATGGACCGACGATCATCTCAAAGGTAATTCTAATACTTTTGAAGTTAAATCGCTGTCTTTTGACTGCCTTTTGAAAAAGTTAGAAGAAAGAGCTAATTGGAAAAGAGATTGTGCTGCTATAGAATATTATGCAAATGCTAAAACACCATGTGCATTATGTGGAAATAAAAATCATAACATAAATATCTGTCCAATAAAAGATGCTAAATCTCTTTTAAATGAGGGCGGATATGATCCCCCACGAATTTCACCTTACCAAAGATGGAATCCACGTAGGAGGCTAATGATTCTTTGCATGCTAGCAATCATTCTCTTAAGGAACTTGTTTTAAATCAAGCTAAAATAAACTCTAGTTCAAGTTTAGTGTTGATTGATCAAGATAAAATCCTAGGAGACATAAATGCTAGAATAAATAAATTTCATGAGCTGTTAAGGGAATAACTTGACTTTAATAAAATGGTAGAAAAGCAATTATCAGATATTCATGCAAAACTTTCTTGCCATAATGAAAAGTTAATGCTGTGACCACGAGAGGTGGTAAGACCACTCGTGATCCCCCTTATCCTGATTCTACGCCCAAGAAGAAGGTAGTAGAAGAAGAAGCTGAAAAAGAAGACTCCACTACACCTCAAGAAAAGGGTAAGAACTTCTCCTCATGAATTTTATGATACCGAGGTGTTGCCTTTTCCTAACCATAACAGGAAACCAAAGGAGGATGAACAATTCCAGAAGTTCGTTGAGGTAATACAAAAATTATATATGCATATACCTCAAGTTGATGCGATGCGGGTACCTACCTACGCAAAATATTTGAAGGACATTCTCAATAGAAAGAAACCAATCCCGAGCACAGAAATGGTGAAATTGACGGAGCAGTATAGTGCTGCTATCTTCAATAATTTCCCCAAGAAGAAGAAGGACCCTGGAAATTCTATTATCTCATGCTCTGTCGGAACTCAACAATTTGATCTAGCTCTATGCGATCTTGGAGTAAGCGTCAGCGTCATGCCCAAGGTAATATATGACAAACTTAATCACGCATCTTTATCTCCAACTACTATGTGTTGCAGCTCGCTGATCAATCAATACGATATCCGGCGAGAATAGCGGAAAATATTCCTATTCAAATTAAAAATTGTTTCGTTCCCGTGGATTTCATGGTGTTAGATATAAATCCAGATTTTGGAACACCACTAATCCTAGGAAGACCATTTTTAAGTATTGCAAATGCAACCATTGATGTGGGAGCCGGAGAAATCCGACTCAACATCAATGGAAAAGAAAAAATCTTTCATTTCAGGCCACGTCCAGAGCAGTGCTCAACAGTGGAAGATGCAACTGCCGACACCACCATGCGTGATGAAGATTCTCTGGAGCACAAAGACAACGTGAAGTGTTGATCGTCATGTAAGCATCCGATGCACCTAACGAAGGTAAGTTAAGCTATGGTAAGTTCTAATCTCACTTATTTTCTTAATTAATCTTACTTTTCTTTCATGAACTAGCTTAGTATCTTGCTTAGGATATTAAAGTAGGAGATTAGAAGGCCGGTGGCCCACTTTGATAGGGCGGCCGCCCTGCCCCTTTTGGCTTCTAGCTCTCCTAGCTGCTCCACTATCTGATCACATGCAAGTGGAAGAGCAAAGCACCAGGAAATGGCAGGCAACCCATCCAATCTCCATTTGCTTTCCTTCTTATCTTGTCCCAAGCCATTCCAAGCTCTCCACTCATCTCTCTGGTTGCTAGCTGCACAATAGTATATGGAAAGATGCTCTAGAGTGGAGACTTTGGCCTGTGACAGTGCAAAGCTGAGATTTCGACAAGGTAGTAGGGCGGGCGTCCTACCCCTGTCCATTCCTGCCCCCTCTGCTCTCCATTTTGCTCATTTAAAGTGCCACAAGCTCGAGCAAGTGCTCCACCAGGCATCTTAGCTCACACTCTTGCTTCACACTCATTTCCTTTCCTCTAAGCAACTTTGTAAGTGCTAGCCACTAATCACTAAGCAAACCAAAGCAAGAAGAGCCACGGGAAGGTAGAGCGCACACTCCCGAGAGGAGTGGTTTGTTTTACTAACCATAATCCTTGGTTTGCTAGTGTTTTTGTGTTTCATTATGTTGAAGAATTTGTTTAGGAAGAAGAAGAAGAAGACAGGAGGGAGCAGTGATGGAAGCAGTAGTGGAAGACCGAACCAACATCTACGCTTCTCGTCCGGAAGCCATTCAAGTTCAGGAAGTCAGCACTCCCGAAGAAGCAACATGTCTGTTGATCAATCAAGCCATGACAAACCTCCCGAAGAACAAGGCACTCCACATCCACCCATTCGTATTCTTGTGGATGAGGCCCAGATTATTTGGCTAAATAATTGGGAAAGAGAAGCCTTACGCATACTACGCGAGCGCGCATTCATCCACACCCACGAAATCGACCGCGACTTGCTCAACGCCATAGGTATGATTACTGAATTTCAAACCATATTTCGTACTTTGGGGGTGGGGAAATGCATGGATAGTTAATGAAGTGGGGTGTAGAGAACTGACTTTAGAATTTTTATGCACCCTAAAAGTCACTAGTAGCCACTGCAACTTTCGTGTGTTTAATGAAAATTATTCTTATACTTGGACACAATTTAGTGAGCTGCTAGGATTTAATAAGAATTGTGCAGTAGACTTAAATAAAGCCTGTAAAGATTTTAATAAGAAAACCTTTTTGTATGAAATTTCTGGCCGCCATGATGCAGCATATCCTAGAACTTCTCAGATACATAACCCAACTCTTAGGATGTTGCAAAGATTTATTGCTATAAACTTTTATCCTAGACATGATCCCAGGAAGGTTAGAACCGATGAAATGCAAATTTTGTTTGCCGCATTAAAAGGAATTCGTGTATCACCAGTTAAAACTATGATGGATTATTGGCCTAAAGTGTTTACACGGGTAACGGATACAACCATTGAAATGACTTCACTTGTGACTAAGATAGTCAGTAACATGAGTTTGCTGGGCAGTGCACAAATTAATTTTATTAACACTGAAAGGGTAATTTTAGACATAGAGCATTTCAGGCAAGCGCACATGATGAAATATGATGTGGAAAATGAAAAATATATCATGACATACCAAGGTTTTATTAATAAAATTCCATTGCCTGACATGACTCTATGGTTAAGAAATGTGAACTCTTTACACTTACCCTTCGAAAATGAGGAACAACACGCCGCAAGGCTGGCACAAGAACATACTGTGCAGGTTGCAGGAAGAAGAACAAGGGCCCAGACGAGAGCTGCTCAGGCTGCAGCACAAGAGCAAGCAGAGAGGGCGGCACAAGAAGCATTCCACCAAGGAGCCATGCCACACACTAGTCAGTCGGGTGCATGGCCGGCTCCTGGCTCTCAACAAGCAGGAGGTTCCAATTGGTACCAGCCACCCCCGCGGCAGTAGCACCAGTCGACTGACCCATGGGATCTCTATGGAGAAGCATCTGCACACATCAGCAGTTCTGGGAGTACCCAACATTTGGGTGGCTCTTACAGATACACTGGTGTGGAAGGCTCACACTCATCCAACACTGAAGGATACCCTCCACTAGACACTCAGTTTCAGCGCATGGATGGGAGCAAGACCTTGGCTATGTCCAGCATCAGATAGAGGGCCTACAGATTGGTCAAGACCAGCTTCACCAAGGGTTACAAGATTTGTCATATGAGTTCCGGCAATACTGGCAAGAGAATGAGGAGGAGACAAGGGATATGCACTACCTGGCTCGTCGCAATGACCGCCGCTGGGACGATCTCTATCGTCGCCAGGGGTAGGATTTCCAGTGATGCTTTCAAAACCAGTTTGGGGGAGGTCCTCCGCGAAGGTAAGTACACACAGCCCCATCCTTTTATTTACGCATTTATATTATTTTATTTCCAGTATGCTAAAAAATATATATATAATAATAATTATATAGTAGTAATGGTTATGTTAGAATTGTTATGCTTGAAAAATAAATAAACACATACACTTTCGCTACAAGAAACAAGAGAATGAAAATATTTAATGTTTATAATTGCTTTGAGTTAGTCATTCGCTGATGATTTGACTGTTAATGTGATTTTATTTATACCATGAACTTGAAATCCGTGGGTTGCAAATGTTAGAATAAGGCTTGAAAAATTTGAGTATCATGACTCAGCAAAGAAATGAGTAAGTTTCTATCCTGTCATGAGCAAGGTTTATCTGTGGAGAATTTCTTTAAAATAATGATAAAACTTGCTTAAGATCTTCTGTGGCAAAAGAGAACACCTACCAGAGCCATATTTGTTAGATAGGAAAACTCCACATTGCTACCTATATTTATGTTGAGCCTTGTCAAACTTTTCTGAATCATAGTAGAGAAACTTGTCATATTCTCATGACCGAGAACACGAACACCCACCTTCATATTGCTATTCTTACACTGAGAATAAGAAACAACATGCCTTTTATGTTAGGATCTACTCCATGGCATTATCATTCATCCCTCGAAAATATTCCTCAAAAAGAGGCATGGCTAATCTCTAGTAAAAAAATTAAAAAAAAGAAAAGAGAGCAAGTGCGCTGATGAAGAAAAAGAGAAAAGAAAGAGCTAGCCATGTTTCTAAAAAGGGAAAAACCATGAAAGGAGTAATTAGTACAACCATCATACACATGCACATTCTCGGTCTAAGTCTATGACTTGTTGCTCCTTTGATCCAATTGTTTAACTTAGCAATATTACATTATATATGGTATGCCCCATTTTCCTATGATCCTAAAACTCCACATAAGCTACTAGAGATAGGATGTGAGGGCATTGCAAACTTTTTGAGTGAGATCAAAAATTTCACACACATATTAAAGATACTGAGAGTGCCACAAAAGAGTCTAAAGCATGATTATTGAAAATATTCAAAAACCTCCATAAGATTTAATCAGGCAAAAAGGGCATGGAGAACAAACCCTCTTTCTAGCTAGTCTGTGCTCTATTTTTCAGGTTAAGGGATAGATAAAAGCCCCATGGGTAATGGTGATTGGATATGGGTAGTTGCATTAACATGTTGAATCAAAAGTGAGTCATTAATAAGAAGTTAATTATAAGCATAACATTTCAAGTCTTTGCTCAGGGACGAGCAAAAGGTAAGTTTGGGGCAGTTTGTCGATGCTCACTAAATGCACATTTTAACCAACAACATTGATAAAATTGAGCAAGGAAATGGCACATAGAAGGTAGTAATTTGGTTTAAACTAACGGAGTTCCACTTGTACTTGAAGAATTTTGGTTGCAGGTGAAATACATGTGAAATTGAAGCAAACCAAGGCACATTTGAGCAGTGCACGTGACAAGAGCCACATTGGGCCCAAGTCACAGGGCGCCCGCCCCATAGTAGGGCGCCCGCCCCCCACTTGGCGCCATCTTCACTCCGCCACGTCATAGATTCGTGCCCCAACCTCCTAAACAGAGTTTGGCACGTTGATTCAACATCAATGGCTCAAAATCAACTCACCTGGATTCGGTAGCCCTGTTGGACAGGGCGCCCGCCCTGTCAATCTGGCCTGCCACGTCCACAATCCGGTGGAGAGGCACCCAAGCACTTGTGGCCGTTCATTTGAAGTCGGTTTTCATCCAAGAGAGATCAAAGATGGTGCCAAGGATTCATGGACCCACTTGTCATCCTCCAAGGGCCACAAACCGCCTCTCCAACCACCAAAACGTGCTCAACCGACCTTGCAGGGAGGATCCTGGAGCATTGGATAGCGAGGTGGTGGAATCCACCGGGCACCTACCCTCCTAGTAGGGCGCTTGCCCTGCAAGTTTGGCCCACCGACCTCCGGCCACCTCTACAAGTACATCAGGGGTCTCCAAGTGCTATAAATACCCCACAAATGCTTCAGTTGTAATCAGCTTAGGAAGAATAGAGAGATTTGGAGTTTAGTCCATCCTAGCTCATCTAGTGAGAAGCCTCCTAGCAAGGCTAGTAGTGTGAGTGTGAGTGAAGAGAAGCTGAAGAGTAGGAGAGCTCTCCGAAGGTCTCTCTCTCTCGGGCGCTTCCTTTGTAAGGTACTCTCTGATTTGGTAATACAATTTCCTTTCTAGTACTTACATTTCCCACATTACTTTCAGTATTTACTTTTAGTATTTACTTCCAAGTATTTACTTTAAGTATTAGTTTCAGTGCTCTAGTTGTGGTAGTACTAGGGGATTAATTATCGGTTTTCATACACTTAGTGCGGGATCTTCGCCGCTAGAAGGTGCTCTAATCTTAGCACGAGGTTAGAGTAGTAGCCTGTAGTGCAAGCGTGGTGCTTAGACTAGAAGTTACCTTGGATTGCGGCTAGACCCACGGATAGTAGTGGTAGGTCTTAGGTGGTGATAGCCCTAAGATCCTCTGGATTCGACCACGTTCGGTCAAGTTTTATTGGCGCAGGGCTTTTCTATTTGTGAGTAATCCCAATCTTTTGGGACCGCGCATTCGCCCCGAAGTGCTAATTGGAGTTAACCTACCATGTTGCCTTGCATTCCACTCTTGAGCTCATCACTGTCTACGCCATTGCTTGGCCCTATTTTAAACTAAATTATTTGGATTAGTTATCATTACACTAGTTCATTCTTATCATAAATCATGATTGTTCTTAGTTTACCATTGGATATCTCTAGCCACTAGAAGCTTCCCTGTGGAAATAAATACGACACTTGGTTAATCCCAAGTGAAATGCTACATCGATAGATTCTCTGCGCTTGCGGAATTCTGCAATAGTCATAGGAATTATCAATAAGGTTTTCTAACACCGTTATCAGGAATATCTATTCTTGGTAGTAAGCTAAGAAATGCCAATAGAGTGCCACGTCCACAATCTGAGAGAAGGTGTCCAAGAGTCAACCAAGCCATCAAATGAAGTCGGTTTTCATCCAACGGTGATCAAGTGATGTGCCATAGATTGAAGGACCCACATGTCATCCTCCCAGGGGTTGCAAACTGTCATTTCAGGACATCAACCGACCTTGCAACCGCCATAGAGAAGGAAGGAGGGACATAGTATGCAAGGCGGTGCATCCAAGGGGGCACCCGCACCCCTAGGAGGGCGCCCGCCCTGCTCCTTCGCGCCACTGACCTCTAGGACCCCTACAAGTACCCCTGGAGCACTCCTACACTATAAATAGGACTTGAATCCTTACTTGTAAGAGGAAACACACTAGAGAAACCACTAGAGATCACTTGAGATTTAGCCCATAGTTAGTAGTAGCTCCTCTCTCTCTCTAGCGAAGCTCTGCTCTTAGGAATAGTGCTAGCTAGATAAGAGTAGAGTGGAAGAGAGAAGTCGGGAGAAGGAGGAAGTCTATGGAGGAGTCAGGTCTGTCGGCTGTAACAGAACCGACCAATTTATACGAGCACAAGTACAGCGACAGCTGTTTTTCCAGCTATCAAGCCACACTTGAGCCAATATAAACCTGGTAGTCCGTGAAATCTCGAAGGATTTCAAACTTTTACACAGTACATACCCCAAGGATCGTAGAAACTCAGCAGTACACATACACATGATACATAGATTCGCACATATTTCAAATACATCAGAGTACAAGATAAACTTTTACATAAAAGTTCAATAGCGAAAACGAAATCGTTTTACATAAGCTTAATTTCATTATACAGTGCCAAGTACCGACCAGTCACAGCAACATAGTACATGACCTTGCCCAAGGTCTAGTCTTCCTCTCCCGAAGGATAGAAGTAACTCTTTAGTCAACCAAGCATTCCTCCTGCAACATTGGGAATAAAACCCTGAGTACTCAATTGTACTCAGCTAGACTTACCCGACAGGAAGTAAATAAAAAGACTCTCAAGGATATGTGAGGCTTATTTGGTGGAGTTCAGGAGATAGCATCATTTTTACAGAAAAAGCATTACTACAATAATCCCTCAACTTATCAATTTTAGATATTGTTCAGCTTCGATTTCAGTTCAGCTATTATAGCTAAGGTTTGCAGCTATACTAAGCAATCACTTGATATTATAGCAATCAATAAACCATATGATTTCCGATATCCACAGATATCAACCTCATCTCACCATAATCATTATGTTCAAATTGTTAACCTCTACCTCACCAGAAGATCAGTTCAGTTTCTCACTAACCAGGAGAGATGGCGATTCGAATCGATTGTACCAGCTGGCAAAACATGCCAATCACAAACCCTGTCAGCCGAGCCACTGGCTTCTTGGGTCACCGTTAAATCCTTCTGAGATGCAATATGTCGTGAGTTTGGCGGGGACCATATTCTCAGAGACCAACCCACTTCCAGGATGCATCAGGTCCCTGACCTGCGCTTGGTAAAATGGTGTCTCCGCACATACTTCCTACCTCCAGAATATGTCTGTCTAGTCGCACCAAAGCTCGGCTCAGAAAGAAATACTCGGCTTCGCGGTCAGAATGACTTATCTGGCCAGCTATGTGACGACGTCCTTCAATCTCAACTGATGTCTGGTGGCCTCAGTCCTAGTCGGCCGCAAGCAGCACCGAAGTCAACATGACCCATGTCATGCAGCTCCCCGCTACCTAGCCTTGATTCTCTCATTATTTCATTGTGGCATGGTGACACATATAGCCAACCATGTGGATCTCGTCAGTCACCACCTACACTCGCGGATGACAGGAAATCACCCGACTTTCTCGCGGATGACAGGAAATCACCCGACTTCTACCAGTCTAAGCAGGGCTAAGCATAAGATCGGTCACCTGTCTAGTAATAGTATCAGGTTCACATATATAGTAGACAAGGTAGATATGCAGCAATGGTTTCAAACCAACTCCTATACTTAAATGCACAAACATACGATTTAATAAAGACCGGTGCATTTATAAAAAGAGATAGGTAGAGGCTTAGGGATGCTCCGGGGCTTGCCTGGGGTTCAACACTAAGTTAGTGTTTGTTAGATGACACTTGTTCGATGAGCATTTTCCATCCAAGCACTCGATTAGTCCTTCCACCTTCATGATTAGTCCACCACACCGTCTTGTGGTTAGTTCCATCATCATGTCCTTCACTCCACGTGTTCATCTATCGTACCTAAATGAGATGCACAATGCACATGTATGAATAAAAGGAAGTAATACAAGGCATGTTAATCTACCATCACTGAACCATAAGCTAACAATCACGCCAAGCAAAGCAGGGTCAAAGCAATCATAATCCCACACGTACAGTTTATGGGCAGCAGGACAGCAAGCATAAGATTTAACCATAACTCAAGCTATACACATCCAACCAGGGTGATATAAGCCTTTCTAGAAATCTATTGAAATTTTCTACAACTTTGCTATTATCACCTTAAGATGATTCAATACATATAAAGGTCAAACAACACATTGAAGGCAGCTCTGTCCAGACTTGGACAGATTCTGTCCTCACATTTCAAACAATCATAACTACGGATCTAGACCATCAAAAGGGATGATTCTAGACAATTTGGAAAGCCAATGAAATTTACTAAAACTCTTCTATTATCACCAAGAGGTGATTCAAAGCATAAATTGATTAAACAAAGCAAACATTCAGATCTGGACAGAAAACAATCCAAACTTGACAGCAGACTTCCAAAAGCCATAACTCCTAAACTATCAGGCCTACGACCATAAAAATTTAGGACAAGCTATGCAATGAAGTTAGCTACAACTTTCGTATAGAAAATATTTACATGCAACATCATTTTCATGTGTAAACATCACAACAACAGGGACTGCTCCTGCAGCCCTTTCTCAGCAGGATTGCAATTAATTTGGTTACTTGTTTTTCACCCAAGAAACACATATGTGAACTAGTTAAATAGCTCCAAACATCATAACACAAACATAAAGAATTCATCTCAGGTTAAGACATGGCAATAAGTCATAAACAACATGCATGTGTCTAATTACCTCCAATCTTTCACCAAAAATCAGATAAAAGTCTATTATTTAATTGTTTAAGTTACATGGTAAACATCTCAAATGGAGTTGATATTTTTATGAGAGGTAGTTAATTACAATTCATGACCAAGGTTCAAATCTTACATGCTCAGGATCCATAGTTTAATTATTACAAAATACACAAATCTATAATGCAATAAAGCATTGAAGAGCAAATTAAATATGAAACTCAACTTTTTCTGAAACAACATAGCCATATTATTATTTCTTAGGTTACTACAATATCATACAAAGGTGGTGGAGTAACATTTTCCATTTTTACATATATATAATAATTATTACACATTTAAAACTACTTAACAGGCATAAAACAAGATAAATCAACAACTCAGTCATACTTGTGCCATAAATCATGAAATTTTACCCATACATTACACATCATACAGAGAGTCTATAATTAAATTTTCATGCCATTTGCAGCAATATAACTCCAGTTACAAAAATAATAACAAATCAGCCATTTATTTTCTATTTAACAAGATTAAACCAAAACACCATTAAAATAGTAAACAACCTGTAAGTTTTATACTCCTATCATCTAGTGCATTTCAAGAGAAGTCTAACAAAATTGGAACCACTGTATTTGGACTTCTAAAACCCTAGACATGAGCAAAAGCAAGTTAAATCATTTCTTAAACCACTTTCCAAGAATAATTTCTAGAGCACATAAATGTAGATAACATAGCACATTTACTAGATCAAACATGCAGAGAACTCAACAAGGAAACTAACAAAACTTGTTTAATATTTTTGGAGCTACCAAACTGGAGATATAAATTTCTAAAGCAAATATGAAATCTGTAGATTTGATCCCCATTTGATTTGAGTGGGGCCCGCCTGTCATACAAACAAGAGAAAGAACAGGGAGCCCTTCTTCCTCCTCCAGAGCACCACGCAGGGGAAGGTAGGCAGACTAGCTTGGCCGTCGGCCGGCTCGGCCGGCTCTGCAGCCTGCCCAGCGGCAGCGGGGCGAGGTGCCAGGGGGCCCGCACGGCCCTGGAGCTGGCCGCGACCTGGCCTGGGAAGGCCAAGCACGCCTTGCCGCCTGTAGCGGCGGTCATGGCCATGGCCACGATGCGCGCATGTAGCAGCTCCCGGCGGCGTTCGACGGCGAGCACAGCGGAGGTGCGCGACATGGACAGAGAGAGGTGGCTAAGCTGGTGGTGGTGGAGATTTTGCGCATTGGAGGCCCGAGAAGGTGGTCCACGATGGCGCTCGAGCTCTGCTCGTGTCCATGGCGGATGGAGCCACCAGCAGCAGCTGCGCAGGCGAGAGCAAGCGCGAGAGTGAGCAAATGAGCGAGAGGGAGAAGTGGAGTGCTCTGGTGTTTCCATTTTCCTCAAGCTAAAGCGGATAGAGGTAGGGGACTGGGATGGAAAGGTGGCAGCAATGGAGTGGGAGGTCTGGGCATGGACGCCACATTCAGCCTTTGGGGCCCACAGCCGAGCAGGTGGCGGGCGACGGGGTGTCGACTTTGGATTCTGATTTTGGGAATATTTGGATGAGATTCGGACTAGAGGGCCTGAAGCAAATTTGTTGCTCACACAGAGGTCTACGAACTTGATTAAGGGTGCTCAGCCAAAAGATACACGGATTAGCGGGTAATTAGCTCCTAAAATGACAGTGTCAGCAGGTTAGTTAGGATCAAGAACTGATGTCAAAACCTTGTTAAATAGAGTCGGATTACTCTCAAATTTCGATATGTTGTGCTCCAAAGAGTTTGAGACAACTTTTATTTTGGGTGCAACTCAAGTTGCTTGATAAAATTTGTAGAACACGAAACATCAATGCAATATGGGCTGATTTCGGACTTAGAATTATTTAAGTGCTGAAATCAGGATTTTACCAAACTTGATTCCACTGTTTGAGGCACTTAGCGATTGAATCATGAGTTGGTCCAAAAATAACAATTGTTGTACTCCAAAATATCTCCAACTTTCATTAAAGGTCAAACTTCATATCTTGCTCAGAGATAATATTTTTACTTTGGTCAAACTAATATCATTTGAGAGCTTAAATTGTAGATTTAGGCCAATTGAGATATTTTCTGGACATTTTCTCAACATGAGTCCTTCATAACTTTTGTTGTAGAGTTCAAGTAGAGTTCTTTGGACAAGATTGAAAGGATTGGTTGACTTTGCATGCTCATGTTTACAAAATCAATAAATCCAAACAAGCATATAATTTGCTATTTCAAGTGGATTCTTGATTCGGATCTTTATGAGACTTTTCCAATAGCTATGGGAGATGAAGATGAATGTGAGATAGCGATCAAGATCATTGATTTACATATCTTGATTAGGTTCACACTCGCTGGTTAGCTCGTGAATAACACTTGGGGTGTTACATCGGCGACCTCCTCTGCGGTGTTCTTCACTCTTATCGGTAATAAAGATCCCCTTCCTCATTTATTTATTGTTATACTTTAAGTAGCTGTATACTTGCTCATTGCTTGGTTAGAGTGCTCTAATTCTTGAACTCGAGTTAGAGTAGTAAGTTTTATAGATTAAGCGTGGTGCTTAGGCTATAGCTTACCCTTGAGTGCGGCTAGGCCCACGGATATTAGTGGTAGGTTCTAGGTGGTGACAGCCCTAGAATCCTCTAGATTCCACCACGTTCGGCCTGATTTTATCAGCGTAGGACTTTGGGACGTACGGTGCCTAATCAGTTGAACACCGGCAAGTTTAGGACTTTGCGTGTCCCGGGTATAGCAGTCTCTTTGATATAACAAACATTTGATCTTTTGCTGAGATAGAGTTCTCCCCCAAAACTCTAGAGCTACCCAGTGTGTTTCCACCTTAGTTATACTTCATTGATTTATTCTTACTAAGTTTATTACCCCATTTATCCTTATCTTGATCCTTGACTATCAAATCCTTGGAATCACAAACCTCGCCTTCCTTTGGGAAAATATAAATTCGACACCTGCTCCTAGGTAAAGTGCTACATGATATTTCTGTGCTATAGAGCTACCCATAGCAATTTTGGTGCAGTTGCTAGAAATAACTTTATTCCTAGTAGCAACATTACAAGTGTCAACAACCACATACTTTGAGCATAGGGATTGACAACCCCAGTGATTGCGTTGAGAAGTATTGTTACCATTGCTAGAGGATAGATTTGGCTACACTCTTTTGATAGCGTTAGTAACTATCAACACATAGTTAAATTACAAAGTACTTATAAAGAGATGCAAAATGAATGAAACATAGTAATAATAATAATTATTATAATAACAATAATATAGTATTACATGAATTAGAAATATTCTTCATGATCGGCAGTGGCTGGATCATAGGTGTCATCATCAATATCAATATTGTAAACTTGCACCTCTTCTCCCTCGTCCTCATCTCTATCGTTGTCATCATTGTTATCGTCTAACTGTAATCGCTCAAGCATTTGTAAGTCCTTCTCATCTTGCACCTCTTCTCCCTCGTCCTCATCTCCATCGCTTTGATCAATGTCATTATCTACTTCCATGCCCATCAGCGAAAGCATGTCTATGTCATACCTCCCTTCTAGCCGCTCTGGTTGATAGAATCCTGTGTGTGGATGTTAGAATTGTAATCCTCATCGTTTGGGACAGGTAGTTTACCGTGGGGCGATACCATCTGCACAAGGTACCAACCCAAAAGATTGGGGTCTTTTTGGCACGCCCATGGGAGATAATAAACTTGTGTGGCCTGTTGAGCCACAATATAGACATCCTCTCCTTGA
Organism: Eremochloa ophiuroides; assembly: GCA_038502445.1. Taxonomy (NCBI): domain Eukaryota; kingdom Viridiplantae; phylum Streptophyta; class Magnoliopsida; order Poales; family Poaceae; genus Eremochloa; species Eremochloa ophiuroides. The sequence goes on along the minus strand of JAHLJS010000007.1, from coordinate 37,549,114 downwards.
TATATAGAATCCTGTTGAATTTCGACTTGTCCAATCTCAGGGGTTGTTCTCGTGACGTTAGGATCGAACCAATGGCATCTGAATACGACTGGATTACGAGATTTGCGACACTCAAAATTGAGCTCGTATATTTCTTCTACTATGCCGTAGTGGTCGTGCCTATTGGTGCCGGGCGTACGAACTCCGGTATTTGTGGTTTTTCAATTGGGCGGACTCCGCTCGTAGTCACTTGTGTGAAAGCGATAGCCATTCACAGTATAGTTGGTGAATGTCTTGACCTTATAGGCGAAGCCTTTGACTAGCCCTTTGAACTCAGCATCCATTGCTCTATCTTTGCAGGCCTGCAAGATGAGGCTAGATAAATCGTTACATTACTCGCTATTATGATCAAAGTGGGAAGGCAAAGAATTAACCAGGTACCTTCATGTCAAACCAGGAAATGAAATTGGGCACATCATCTTTGAGAAGACTATCTTCTTCTTGAGGGGAAGGAGCCATATTCCCTATCTAGTATGTTTTCAGAAATTCTCTAAAAAAAAGAGACAAGGGGGTGGAGACATGGAGGATAAAGCATAAGGTCTTGGTGCAGTATGTAACAAGCTCATTGAGAACTTACTGCACATAAGGTGTCACTTCATCAAGGTTCAACAACATAAAACATGATAATGCGCCACTCATCATGCCTTAAGGTATTGGTGCACGGTGCGCTTGCCTTTTCGAGTTGCCCTTTGAAAAGGCAGAGGTTCGATGAACTCTCTTCGGCATTGTAACGAGGGGGAGCATTGTGCAAGCTGGCAAGGCTATCATTATAGTATGATGTTGTGAAGTTTGACACCTCCTCAAGAATAGATGCCTCTACCATGTTAGCCTCAATTTTGGCTTTGTTTCTACTCTTTTTCCGAAGAATCTTTAGACATCTCTCGATTGTATAGCATCAAAGGAACTGCACAGGACCCCCCATTCGTGCCTCGTACGGTAGGTGCAAAATCAGATGCTGCATCGCCAGGAAGAAGCCAGGTGGGAAGATCTTCTCCAACTTGCAGATCAACACAGGTGCCACTTTCTCCAAGTCATCAATGACGTCCTGAGATAACTCTTTGGCACAAAGCTGGCGAAAGAAAAAGCTCAACTCTGCCAGCACGCGCCACACATGCTCGGGGATGTATCCCCGGGTCATCGCAGGAAAGAGCCACTCAATCCATATATGGTAGTCATGACTCTTCATCCCTAACACTCGCATAGTGGACAAGTTCACTCCCCTACTCAAATTCCCCGCATGCCCATCAGGGAACATTAGTGTCTGGATCTACTGCAGTGCCTCCTTCCTTTGGTCCTTTTTCAATACGAAATCAACCGGAGTCCTTCTCCATTTCTTGCCAGGTGCGGGAGGCTTCATCACTTGCTTTGGTCTATCGCACATTGTTGCCAGGTCCAGTCTAGCCTTAATGTTGTCCTTTGACTTATCAGGAATGTCCATGAGTGTTGCCCAAAGCGCCTTGGCCATATTCTTTTCTGTGTGCATTACATCAATGTTGTGTGGAAGAAGGAGGTCATCGAAATAGGGAAGCCTAGCCAAGCCCGATTTATGAGTCCACTAGTGTTCCTGCCCATACCCAATAAAACCACCTTTCCCTTTATCATCTTTGAGATGCTCTATCTGAGCACGGACCTCGGCATCGGTCATCATTTGAGATGCAGGGTCGGTAACTTGAACCCCTTTCCTAAAGTTCTTGACGTCTCGCCGGAATGCATGCTCAAGAGGGAGGAACTGACGATGCTGATCGAACGAAGAGAACTTGCCACCCCTCTTCAGCCAAGTGAACCTCAAAGTTGTCTTGCATATTAGGCATGGAAACTTTTCGTGAACATACCACGCGCAAAATAAGCCATACGCCAGGAAGTCATGCAGGGAGTAGTGGTATCACACATGCATTGTGAAGTTCTTCTTTGTGGCTCGGTCGTATGTCAGTACCCTCTTTTCCCAAGCAAGGATCAATTCATCAATAAGAGGCTCCATGAACACTCCCATCTTGTTCCCCGGGTGTCCAGGAATTATCAACGACAAGAATACGTTCTAGGGTTGAAACATGACTCCAGGGGGTAGATTCAGGGGGACCACGAATGCGGGCCAACAAGTGTACGGGGCCGCCAGCAATCCATAGGGGTTGAACCCATCTGTTGCCAGCACTACACGTACGTTTCGAGCCTCATCAGCTTTACCACGATGTATGCCATCGAAGTGGGTCCATGCATCGCCATCAGATGGGTGTACCATCTTGCCAGGACTGTATCTTTTGCCATGTTTGTGCGATGTCATCTATTTCACGGACTCCTCTGTCATGTACAGCCGTTGGATCCTTGGTGTGACATGAAGGTATCGTAGGACCTTCGCGGGGATACCAAGCTGTTCCTTCTTGCCATCACTAGTGTCGACCTCCAGATACCTAGAGGATTTGCACTTTGGACAATGCATTGCTTTCTCGTGATCTTGCCTAAATAGGACACACCCATTCGGACAAGCATGAATGTCCTCATATGGCATCTTAAGTGCACGAAGAAATTTCTTTGACTCGTACAAGTTCTTCGGCAGCATGTGACCCTCCACAAGCAGGGATCCAAAAACTGCCAACATACCATCGAAATGGTCGCGACTCATGCTACACTGCAACTTGAACGCCTTTAGACATCCAATGGCATCCAGTTGCAAAACCATTGTCTTTTCATGAAGGGGCTTCTGTGCCAAATCTAGCATAGCATAGTACACCTTTGCGGATTCCTCTGGGTCATCCTCCAATCCTTCACCGAACCATGCCTCGTGAAAGTCATCCATCTAGTCTGCTACCCCTGGATCTCCATCAAAATCCTCGAGGCATGGTCTCACCACCTCCTTTCTAATACGATCGGCTTTACCATGGTGGATCCAGCACGTATAGTTTGGCGTGAATCCATACTTGCAAAGATCTTCCTCCATGACCTTCCTAGTCTTTCTTACACAGTTGTCCCATTTGCGGCAGGGACACGACATCTGACTCGACCCTTTAGCAGCCTCGCCAAATGAATGCTCCAAGAAAGCATTAGTCTTAGTAATCCATTCTGCGGTCATACTTGGGTGGCCCGTGTACATCCAATCACGGTTCTTCATACTCTGGCATATACATATGTAAGCGTGTAATATAACCATTGTGTATCTGCTCGGCGTGCCTACCATCTAAGAGGTGAGGTTAGGTCCTAATCCTACCCGCAGATGCGTAGATGAGGTTAGTTTCCATGCTTTGCTCCTATCCGAGACAAAATTTCGGCACCACCTCCCCGCTGTTCTTCCGATACACGTCCTGCAAAGGAGAGTGTGTATTTGGAGAACAACAGGGAGGTGATGCCGAAAGTCTGTCTCGGACCGGAACGAACCATGGAAACTAACCTCATCTACGCATCTGCAGGCTGTCCAAAATACGTGGACAATCCGAAAGAGATACGGTCGTAGATATGCAAAGATCTGCATACCTCCAACCGTATCTCTTTTGAACGGGAGACGCCTAACTCGGCTACGTGACCATATAAAACATACAGGCAAAGGAGGAGGGAGTTATACCTACGTTGGTGGTGGAGTCAGGCTAGCGGGGCAGTGGCGTGTCGGCGTAGTGGCGAGGCGATGCGGTGCAGGCAGACCAACGACGCCAACAAAGTGCTTCGGGTCCCCTCTGACAGGTCCTGTTCTACAAAAGAAGAAATAGATCACTATAAGTTCAAAAATTCGGCAGCACCTCCCCTGTACGGGGAGGTTTCCAAAACCTGCAAGAAAAATTATTGGCACAAAGGCCGACAACCACAAACCCGGCATGAAGGCCGTCCAACTCGGCACGATGGTCGACAACCACAAAGGCTTTACCTTCTTCTCAGAGGAGGGCCAGGGACAACGATGGGCGGGCATGACGACGGGGGTGGGGCGGCCGGGGCCTCTTCTTCCTTCCTTCTCCTTCTTCTTCTTCCTCCTCATCCTCCTCCTTCTTTTTCCTCTTCCTCCCCTTCTTCTTCTTCCTCCTTCCTCCCTCTTCTTCCTCCTGTCGGGTAGGCAGGGGGGAGGGGGCGGCCAGGGTTGCTGGGGCCAGCGCGGCCGGGGCAGGGCCGGGGATGCCTGGGCCCGAGCGAGCGCGGCCAGCGCGGGCGCGGCAGCCGACGCGGGCTCGGCCAGGGCTCGGCAGGGCGGCGGGGCGGGCTGGGGGGCGTGGGCTCGCCCGCGGGGCGTGCACGGCCGAAGCAGCCGGGGGGCTGCGCTCCGGCGGGGAGGGGGCGGCGGCGGTGGCAGTGGGTGGCCCGGGGTGGCAGCGGCGGTAGCGGGGCGGCCTGTGGGGGCGCAGGCGTGTGTGTGACTTAGGGTTGGGCTGGCTGGCAGTTTTTGTTTTCAATTTTTTTCTTTTTTTAAAAAACCTTTTTGCCGAGTGCCAAGGCCTGGCAGTCGGCAAAGGAGAAGGGTTGCCGAAGGCCAACCCTAGGCACACGGCAAACTGATTTTTTTTGTTTTTTTGCACCTAAATTTTTTTAAGCTTTACTGCAGTAACACAAACGTGTTGAAGTTTGAAACATTTTGTTTCAAAAAACAAAAATTTTGGCAAATAACATGTTTGTGTTACTGTAGTAAAACTTGAAAAAAACTTGGGTGCACAAAAAAACAAAAAAAATAGTTTGCCGAGTGCCTAGGGTTGGCACTCGGCAAAGTTACCAGTTTGCCGAGTGCCAAACATCTGGCACTCAGCAAAGATGACGGCGTCCGACGCCGTCAGTCCTGACCAATTTTTTGCCGAATGCGGTTCTTTGCCGACTTTCTTTACCGAGTGCCGTGTTTTGCCGAGTACCAAACACTTGGCAAAGAAGCCTTTGCCGAGTGCCAGATTTTGCTGAGTGCAGCACTCGATAAAGAAGGTCTTTGCCGAGTGCGCGATATTTGGCACTCGGTAAACCATCAGGCACTCGACAAAGCGCGGGTTTCCTGTAGTGTTGGTAGAAAGACTATGCCAGAAATGGAACTTGATCATCATTTGTCGAGTGCGAGCTAATTTTAGCACCTGGTAAAGTGCTACTGCCGCCACGGTGCCACAAGTAGCATGAGAGTATCTGCTGTCGGCTAAATCTAGGTGCTCGTGATTAGATTGCGGAGCCAAAGATAGACAAATGCCAAACTGGATCAACAAGTGCAGCTACCTCTAAGGGTCAGGGGCTCAGGGCTTTAGGAAAAAGTGGTTGTTTTGGTGGTTAAAAACAACCTGTTGTTTTAAGGAACTAAAATAGCCGGTTGTTTGGCATGCTCTTCAATTTGCTCCCATACGATAAATATACAACACATAACTTTATCTCTCATATAGCCAACAATAATATATAAATATAATCTATATATAACTATATTAAGTTAATTAATATGTGTGTAAATTATGATTTTTAAAATGAGTTTAAATCTAAGGGTCCAAACGGGGCCTAAGTAAAATTAAAACATTTGATTTCATGAAAACTAGATATGATATTATTTGTGCCGAAGGAAGTAAACAAAAACGGTTTGAGAGACTCTCCTGTTTTTTTTATTGATATATGTATTTTGTATCGGTACAATAGTTGCCCCTGCTTTCCAAGATACAGCCATGCATGCAGGGGCTAATGGAGAGGCTCACTGGTACCGTTGTACGTGGCTGATAATACAAGACCAATTATAAGATAGTACATATATCCAACCTGGACGGTGGGTATATATTAGTATGATACATGTAACATCTCATGATGTGCCTAGATACTTCTCCGAATGAAAGTTAAAGATCGTGGAGCAACCAAGCTTGTCACAGCTAGCTACTCTACGATCCATGAAACGATCATTCTTAAGAAAACCAGGACACACAACCTTTATTCGTGTAATTATAGCTGATTTCATGGCACCAAACCACAATATAGAGATGCTGATTGAGGATGATGAGTCTTACGGATAGAGCTCCAGGACACCACGAGCTCCAAAATTCTTGAGCAGCTTATAGTCATTGAATCCTGCTTTCTGGATGAGGTCGCGCCAGTCATTCAAGTCCCGTTGGCGGCCTCCTTTCATTAGCATCATGCAGACATCCATTAGGAGTTGAGTTTCAAACATTACTGGTCCTGAGGCAGGGTCAAGAATGATATCTCCGATGACAACTTTCCCTCCCTCTTTCCGAGAAGGTATTGCCTTCTTGCAATTGGCAAGGATCTTCACGCAGTCCTCATCACTCCAGTGGTGCAGCACCATCTGCATCCATGCCATGGAAAGTCTCAACGACATTAGTCGAGCTCAGAAAAATTGTGGAGTCTAAGTTCATCACATAGAATACATTATCATGGATAAGACAACATGCAACATAAATGTGAATCGTTATCTTGGACACAATTTCCACAGATTGACGTCACTGTTTAAAAATGTTTATGTAAGCATTACTAACTCATATATTATATTTTGCGGTGAAGAAAAATTATAGTTCCATTATTGATAATACCTTAAGTATCACCATTTGAGCAGGTGGGATGGACTTGAACATGTCACCTCCAACGTAATTGACGACACCATCAGCCGGTATCTTGCGAATCTCCTTGGGAAGATCTAGCACAGTGACCTTTATGTTTGGGAAGGCCTTGGCGATGGCCTTCCCTGTTGTGCCATCCCCATGGTAACAGCAGTCGGTCACCGACTTTACACCCTGGAAAATATCCTGGTAGTCCCGCATGCTAATGTTGGTTCCAAAGTTGTCGTGGACCAATAAGCCCACTATCGACATCTTGTGGAATGCAGGATCCTTGCGCTCCATACTCTCGTCGAACAGCGATGCTCCATGCTTGTCATCGAAAGGAGGTGTCTTGGCGTCTTTCTTGAGCCAGTCAGCTAGGTCAATTGCCAAGTCCATGTAGCGCGTCGACGTCACTGTCAGCAGGAAAGGTGCATGGTTCATGTGGTTGCTATCGCCAGCGACGCTGTCCACCAGGAGGTATGACAGTGGTGTGAGGGAGTAGACAGCCTCATCAGTGGAGCCAACCACGGCAAAGACGCCCGACGAGGCCAGCAGCCTCATGAGGCGGCCAAGGAAAGGTAGCTTAGCCTGGGGAAGTGACAGTGCGGCGATCAGGTCGGCAAGCGAGGCGGCACCGCCTAGGCGGTAGATGGCAGTGGGTATGCCGAGCTCAGCAGCGCACTTGAGTGCCATGGATTTGAGGTAGCACAGGCTGTTTTGCCATAGATCGGCCTGTGCCTGCAGCAGCTCGGTGTCAGTGGGGACTACAGTGGATGCCATTGTACGTTGCTCGCTCGATCCTTTTTTGTGTTGTTACTTTTTCTATACTCTGCTTAGTTGTCTGGGTCGTGCTTTCATGGCTTGGGTTAATATAGTGTGTTTCTTACCAACTGTTTGATGAGATGATGTTCATGACTGTGGCCTTAGCTAGCTATGTTCCCTAGCATGGACCACGAGGACAGAGATAGTTCTATATGGACCGATATCTGCATTCAGAAATCTACTTATTAAGTCGTAAGGAAAGTGATAGTCCTCATGCCCATAAATCTACGCGCGTGTTTCATGTGGACATAGACACAACGAATCAGGCCAAGAAACTTACTACATCTTATAAGAAAATTGAAAGCCCAGCTGCTTGCATTGGACGGGCATCCAGCCCTATCATACACGCATACTAAAATGGGAGCAGATATCCAGCAGTCATCTGGAAAAAATATGCATCTCTCACTCTCTCAGGTCTCTGCAAGATAGTGACTTATTTTCATATACTAACTCCGATCCCCATATGTGGCTAGAAATAATTGAAATAAATATCTTTAAACGCAATCTTTAGGTCATGTCAAAAGAAACGGGTGCTTCAGATTTTGGGACGATACTTACACTGTGCCAAAACAGCACAAAGAACAATGCTGAAGCTTGAAACATTAGTACTTAAGACAGTTATTAATTAATCATACATGAGATTCTTTGACTCTTCAAGAAAGTAGTAATAACCTATAATTTGAAACGGATGGAGTAAAACGGTACTTTGGTTTGTTTTTGCATAGTGGTACAATGGTGGGAAGCAACATGTATATGTTTCCTTTTGGTTTTCATTTATTTTGGATTGTGACGATTTCTAAGCCTTCCAAGGCTCCAAGCGATCATGAAAGTTTCTTTATGATACTATATGTACCATGGGAGTAAAGATAAGTAAAGATGTAGCATGGGAATATTACAAATATTCTGTATTGGGCTAATAAGTAATATTGTCTGGGCTAAATTTCAAATGATGGCACCGATCAAGTATTAGTTGATCAATTAATCAATGGTTTATCGTTTCAATAATTCATTGGCATTATATATACGAATTTATTGCAACTTAGGTGCATATATAAGCGCCTATATAACTATACCCACTTAGGATCAAGGCATCCAAAAAATCAGATCATCTGCACCACCATTTTCCTCTGGTTCAAGCATAATATAGTTTTTAATGGGTTCTTTGAAGGTACCACATGTGAATAACTATCGAACGGGCTGTTGTCATGATCGCAGGAATGCAACAATTTTGGGAGAAAGCAAAGCTATTCCATTGCACGAGTTTCAACAAAATTAATTATCTGATTACTATTTTGAGATTAGCTAGCACAAGCAATCACATCATATCTATGAGCGTGTTTCATGTGGACAGACACAACGAATCAGGCCAAGAAACTAAATCTTGAAAAAATTAAAAGCCTAGCTGATTGCATTAGACGGCATGGAGACGTGTCATACACTCAAAGTAAAATGGGAGCAGGTATCCCGTAGTCATCCAGAAAAAATATGCATCTTTCTCACTCTCTCAGGTGTCTGGAAGATGGTGACTTATTTCATATACCTAACTTTCTAGGTGTGGTAAGAAATACTTGAAAATGAATTTAAACACAACCTTTAGGCCAAGTCAAAAGAAACTGGTTGATTCAGATTTTTAATTACATGGTACTTATGGGGATAAAATTAAAGGAAAGTTCTAAAATTTTTAAAACCAATGCCTAATAAGACAACTTAATTTGAGAAATCTACCATAGAAGTGTTGTTATAATGCTATTTGAATTGCAATTCTGAACTATTAAATGCTTATTTAGGATAATGGAGATAGTTGGTTCATTTCTTTAACATAATAATGGTATGCATGAATAATTGAGCAAAAAGCAAAGTAAAGGTATTTTGGTGTAGAATTATTTTTGGTTTTCATTTGCGACAATTTCTAAGCCTTCCAAGGTTCCAGGAGAACAAGAAAGTTTCTTTGTCATGATATTAGATGTACCATGGGAGTGAAGATAAAAAAGAGTTGTATCATAGGAGTATATCACTGATACAGAAATGGCCTTTGTTCCCGGTTGGGAAACCCCTTTAGCCCTGGTTTCCCAACCGGGAACAAGCTTCCGGGAGGAAATGTCACCCCTTTTAATCCCGGGTCCAGAACCAGGATTAAAAGTGGACCTTTAGTCCCGGTTTGAAACACAAACCGGGACTAAAAGGTCTGCAGCCCAGACCACGTGTCCTCGGGTCTGTGGAACCTTTTAGTCCCGGTTTGTATCAACAACTGGGACTAAAGCCTTCCTTTTTTTGTTTTCGTGTTTTTTCAGTTCATTATTCGTTTTGTTTTTTAATTATGGTTTCGATTTAAAATTATCTATACACACACATATTACATATATATATATATACATATATATATATTACATATATATGTAAAATATATATATGTATATATATTATATTTGTGCGTATGGGTTTTGACAAAGGGCACAATACGACATAAGACATATATATATATATATATATATATATATATATATATATATATATATATATACTAGAGAGTTTAACACTTTTTTCACTCCAAATTCCTCTCCAAAAGTTTTCACTCTAACATATATATATGCCCTTCAGTCATCTTCATCACCACCGTTGCCCGGCTTCCAAGATTCATTAGGGTCATTGTAAAATTCTCCGGAGGAATTCAAAACTTGATCATTAAGAAACCCTGCTATGGTCTCTTGAATTGCCTTGAGCTCGTCTTTTATCAGGACCTTTTTCTTTAAATAATCAGTCTTCAAACAGAGTCAAAGGGAAAGGTATTAATATATATGATTATATATATATATATATGTATATGTATATATACATTTGTGTGAGTTAATATGAGATCAATTTAACGTACTTTTAGCTTCTCCTGGTCAGTTCTGACTGAGTACACCCTCATGAACTCGCAGACATAGTATCCACAAGTGTTATTCCCGGGTTGTTGCCGCAGAACCCACTTTACAAGACAAAAAAGATTGTCATCCGATCCGGACAATACATATATATAGATACATATATAACATGAATGGCCTCTAAGTATATATACTTACCATGTGTGGGATTATAGTCAGTGGTGCTTTGCAATGTTTGAGGTTGTATTTCTCAATGAATCTTTTCCAAACACTGCCAATCAAAATAAAAATATCCAATGATCGATGTGAATATTTTCTAAACACTGCAATTGAAGAAGGTAAGGAGAAATAAATTACCTCTGAAAAATATATATCATATCTTGGATTTGGTCCAGACTCTTTCTCATAGAATCTAAGATCTCCATGTGGCTTTGTTGAAGATCGATGACGATCAATATCCAATGATCGTTAAAGTTGTAGGGGAAGAGTATATGTTTCTTGCCGCGTTGCTTTGCTAAGAACTTCATGAGATTCTTCTCTGTGTCTTCTTTCCATGTTGGGTTGGGTGTAGAGTGTTTGAATACAATATGTGGATCAATGAAACCAACTTCATTAGACCCTCTCTGTTTGCACATTTGCATCTCATAGCTGCATATATATAGAGAGAGTAAGGATATATATATAGAGAGAGAAATATTTGAATTGCAGAAAGAAAGTACACTTACAGACAATAGCAGCTCATTATTGTTTTGTCGAGGGAGTCCATGTGGCATAGTTGGTGTAATTCAGCAAAATCAACAAACATAATATCATCGCCACGGAACCAATGTTTGTTTCTAATTCGGACAGAAATCCAAGACTCACCTCATGTACATGCCCCAATGTACCACTTGTTTAGCAAGTACATTTGCGTACCTAGTTGACTGAGGGTTTTTGGATTCCATAGACTCCGACCATGTTGATATTGTCTCCACTCGTCAACTACTTGCGCTTTCTCCACTTGCTCCCATCCAACCATTTGGGCAAGGTTCATACCAGTTTCCACCATGAAAGCTTCAAACTCGTTCAAATTGACCTCACCAGGTACCTGGATGCGGTCCATAAATGAGCCATATTGATTCGGTATCTGATCACTAACAATTAGCGGGAGGATTGCTTGCTTGTCTTGTTTGCCGAGTTGCGAAACATCTTTCCCTGCCTTCTTCTGTTTGTCAATAGACTTCGTGAGAGAGCGGTCATAGTCCGATAGTGACAGGGGCTGTTTAGCTTCTCTCAACTTCTTCTCGTGCTCCATCCTTTTCTGCCTTAAAGCATCGCGAGGTAGATAGTAGTACGGTTGCGCTTTCTTTTTCTTCATCTCTTCTGTCTCCTTTGGTTTTCTTGTGAAAAAATCTGCGACTTGTTTTTTCACCGCAATATCTAACTCCTCTTTAGTCTTTTCACCGGGCAGTTTCTGAGGAATGGGTTGCTTTGTTTGCCTGGTGGCTTTCTTCTTTGCGGGCGGGGTTGGTTGCACCACCTGCGGTGAAGGCCTCTTAGTAGATGGCTTGGTAGGTGGGGGAGGTGTTGGAAGTCGTGGCGGCGATGACGGCTTTGCTGTTGGTGGAGGTGATGGCGCCCTGCCTGGTGTAAACACATCTTCGTACTCGCAGCCCAGAGCACTCTGATGGTCTGGGGAACGGATTATTGGACTTGGCCTTTGTTTCTGTTCTTCAGAACGAGGCGGCGGTGGCGCCCCTGGAATAATAATGTATCGCTTGCGCCATACAATGAATGTCTTCTCAGCTTCTCCTAGTGTCTTCTCCCCATCAGCTCCTTCAATTTCAAGAGGCACATTACCAAAACCTTTGGTAACTCTATCCACCGAGACGCTAGCATATCCAGGTGGTATTCTTCTCCCATGGATAGTGGGTGTCTTGGTCGGGTCTACCGGGTTTACAATACCGGTAGCAACCATGACTGTGGAGTTCCCCTGTGCAATGTGCAGCTCACACGGTGTAAGTGGATTAGTGATATCATCCACGGGGAAGTGCAACGCTCCATCATCTTCCTGATTTGGCACTTTAGTAGAAGCACAACTGCTTTTTGCAAGATTTTCTGGTTGGCTAACTCCTTCTGATGTATGTCTACTCAATGCTAATTCCAACTGCCTTGCTATTTCCTCTTGCATTCTTGCTTCAAGTTGTTTCTCACGTTCATGAGACTGACGTAGCGCTTCACGTGACTCGAGAACATATTCTTCTAACTTGCGTATCCGCTCTGCCTCCTCTTCCTTCCTTCTTCGATGGCTTCTGTAGCTATCTTTGTCCTCAGGGAAACCATGTTCCCATGTCACACCCGGTCCCAAGCCTCTGGTTCGGCCAGGGAGCTCAGCGGTACCAATGGCATATGTCAGTTCGTCCTTCTCTCTATTCGGCCTGAATATCCCTTTCTCTTTAACGTGCATAATATATTGCAATCTTTCTGCTGCGTCTACAAGTTTCTGGCAATGAACTACCTTCCCGGTCTGCAGGTCAAGACTTCCCCCATGACCAAAAAACCATTGTTTCGCACGTACAGGCCATGCAGCTGATTCTGGTATGAGCCCCTTGGCTAAAATATCAGCTTCCAATTTTTCCCACTTGGGAATGGCAGAAGGGTAACCACCTGATCCCAAGTGATGGTGGTATTCCTTTTTGCAAGCATTCTCAGTGTTCCTTCTGACCCGTGTCTCACCCTCTTCCGATAACTTGTACTGTACAAATTCATCCCAGTAGGGCCTACACTTTGTGATCGGACCAGTGGCTCGGTCAAAATCTGGCGTCTTGTTCTCCTTCACATATGTCTTGTAGAGACTTTTCTTCCAACGCTGAAACTGTGTGGCCATCATCTTCATTGCCCAGCGCCTAACTAGCGACTTCAAGTCTTCGCTGTTGAACTCTGGATAATTATCCGTTTCTAGCGTGAAATGTTGAAAAATATCATTCCACACTAGATTCTTGTCAACATCAGAAACAAAGCTGACATCAGGAGCACTAGGCTTTGCCTTCCATTCTCGTGCACTGATCGGGATCCTGTCCCTTACAAGATATCCACAATGGTTCACGAATTTCTTTGCATGTGGTCCTAATGGTTCGCCCGTATCTGTGTTGAACTCTGTGATCAAAAAACGACCCTCTAATGGCTTCTTCGGGCTCCGGACTCCTTTGCTCTTGCCCATAGATGTCGTCGCTCCAGATGGCTACAAAATTAAGTTAAGAAACAAATATTTAATAAGTATCGATGACCTAAACTAAACTAAAACTAATTTACTAACTAATATGAAACTAATATATTAACCTAAACTAAACTAAAACTAATTTACTAACTAATTAACTAATTAAACTATCTAAACTAAACTAAATTAATTAACTAACTAAAAATAAAATAAACTAACTAAATGAAAAAAAACCGCTAGCGTATACCTCGGCTGTAGGGCGCGGCGCGCGTGGGGGCCGGCGTCGAGGCCCGCAGTGGGGCAGTCCGCGGCGGCGGCCGGCAACACGGAGGCTGCGTGCGGCAGTTGAGGAGTTGGACGGGAGCGCGGCGGTGGCGGGCCGGGCGTCGATCCCGCGCGAGGCGGTGGCGGGCCGGGCGTCGAGATCCCGCGTGAGGCGGTGGCGAGCTCGAGCAGGTCAGGGCGGCGCGCGGGCAGGCGGGCGTCGCGCCGGCGGGGCACTAGCGGCCGGCGTCGGTTGGAGCGGTCCGAGAGGCGGCGGCGGCGTCGAGGGCGAACGGCGTGAACCGAAGATTTCCGATGGATCGAGGTTGAAGGCAAGTTCAATACATAGGTCGGGACTTTTAGTCCCGGGTCTAATCCAAAACCGGGACCAAAAACTTTTAGTCCCGGTTCCAACCAGGAACCGGGACTAAAGCTCATATTTTTAGTCCCGGTTCTTGGTAGGAACCGGGACTAAAAGTTTTAGTCCCGGTTCTAACCAGGAACCGGGACTAAATCTCATACTTTTAGTCCCGGTTCTTGGTAGGAACCGGGACTAAAAGTGTGTTTTCTGGCGGGCCTGAAAATTTCGGCCCACCTTTAGTTCCGGTTGCAGCCTACAACCGGGACTAAAAGTGAAATTTTCTGTTCACCTCCCGCCAACTGGATCATTTCTTTTTGTCTTACTTTATAATACTTATAAACCTTACTAATTCAATAGTAAATGGAAATGTTGACAAAAAATTTTTAAAAAAAAGGTTCCTGCTTTATTTTACTGCATACTACATAGAAGAAAAATCTTTTACCTGTATTTCTTGATTTCTTTACAAATATTAATAGTAATATACGATAATAATCATTAATTCATTAATGCAAAAATGTAGTGTTCAACAAATATAAATAAAATGGTTGGTATTTGACAGAAAAGTTGTTTTCAATTTATTTCGACGTAAATTCATGGATCTAATGTCTCACAATTATTACATAATAGCTAAATTCGCTCTAATCAATCATAGTAGTGAACTTTTTTCAAATATATGTCCATTGATCATAATCGACGTAGCCATGGGGTGTCTTCATTGTTCAATAGGATGCTTGGGTCTTTGTTGACCATGAAGGGTGGGATTCGATCATCCTTCTCATAATCTTCTGATGTGTCTGTCTTATCTTCAATTCCCACAATGTTTCTTTTTTCTGAAAGAACTATATGACGCTTTGGCTCATTGCTAAATGGGTTCTTATCGTTTTTCCCTCTTTTCGGTTTCGAAGACATGTCATTGACATAGAATACCTGGTTGACATCCTTGGCAAGCACAAATGGTTCGTCTTTGAACCCACTATTATTGAGGTCCATTATTGTCATTCCATACTGGTTGTCCACTGTTACCCCGCCTCCGGACACCTTTACCCACTGGCACTTGAACAAAGGAACTTTAAAAGTAGGTCCATAGTCTAGTTCCCATATCTCCTCTATGCGGCCATAGTATGTTTGCTTAGTCCCGTTCGGGTCTGTGGCATCTATGCGGATACCACTGTTTTGGTTGGTGCTCCTTTTATCTTGGGCTACTGTGTAGAATGTATTTCCATTTATCTCGTACCCTTTGTATGTGAGAATATGCCATGATGGTTGCCGAGCCAACAAACACAGTTGCTTCGGAATACTCTCATCACCCTGACATTCTTTTCGTAACCAACTGCTAAAAGATTCCAAGTGATGGCGCGATATCCAAGCTACAGACTTGGCTGGAAATTGTGATAGTAGGAATTCCTTGTGTCTGTCCATATATGGCTCCAGCAAGGTGGAGTTTTGCAGAACTGTGTAGTGTGCTTTATTGAAATAATCGTCACCCTGACCGATATATGTTTTCTTCCCTAGTGTCCCCTTTCCACTTAGCCTCCCCTCATGTCGTGATTCTGGAACACCAATTGGGTCTAGATCAGGAATAAAGTCAACACAGAACTCAATGACCTCCTTGGTTCCGTAGCCCTTCGCGATGCTTCCTTCTGGCCGAGCACGGTTGTGAACGTATTTCTTTAGGACTCCCATAAACCTCTCAAAGGGGAACATGTTGTGTAGGAACACAGGACTTAGAATAATAATCTCCTTGACCAGGTGAACTAGGAGGTGCGTCATGATATTGAAGAAGGATGGAGGGAAAACCAACTCGAAGCTGACAAGACACTAAACCACGTCATTCTGTAGCTTAGCAAGATCTAGAGGATTGATTGCCTTCTGAGAAATTGAGTTGAGGAATGCACATAGCTTCACGGTGGCTAGACGTACATTTGGAGGTAGAATTCCTTTTAATGCAACTGGAAGTAATTGTGTCATGAGCACGTGGCAGTCATGGGACTTTAAGTTTTGGAATTTCTTCTCTGGCACGTTTATTATACCTTTTATATTTGAGGAGTATCCGGATGGTACTTTGATGCTGTCTAGGCATTCAAACAGGCTCTCCTTCTCTTCTTTGCTAAGACTGTAACTAGCAGGTCCTAAGTATTAGCGTCCATCAGCTGTCTTCTCGTTCAAACGCTGCAGGTCCTCTCGTGCTTCAGGTGTATCCTTGCTCTTCCCGTACACACCCATGAAGCCAAGCAGGTTCACACAAAGATTCTTTGTTAGGTGCATCACGTCAATCGCATTGCGGACCTCTAGGACTTTCCAATATGGTAGCTCCCAAAATATGGACTTCTTCTTCCACATAGGTGCATGACCGCTAGCGTCGTTCGGAACGGGTTCACTGCCAGGTCCCTTTTCGAAGACTACTTTCACGTCCTTGACCATATCGAGTACGTCCTCACCGGTGCGGTTGATAGGCTTGGACTTGTGGTCCGCCTTACCTTTAAATTGCTTGCCTTTCTTTCTTACAGGTTGATTCGCAGGCAGGAATCGACGATGCCCAAGGTAGACAACCTTTCTACATTTTTTCAAAAATATACCTTTAATGTCCGTGAAACAGTGCACACATGCATTATATCCCTTGTTCGACTGTCATGAAAGATTACTTAGAGCAAGCCAATCATTGATTGTTACGAACAACAATGCACGGAGGTCAAAGTGCTCCTGTTTGTGCTCATCCCAAACACGTATACCTGGTTTGTTCCATAAAAGCAGTAGTTCTTCAATTAGTGGCCTCAGGTACACATCGATATCATTTCCAGGCTGCCTTGGTCCTTGGATTAGCACGGGCATCATAATGAACTTTCTCTTCATGCATAACCATGGAGGGAGGTTGTAGATACATAGTGTAACAGGCCAAGTGCTATGACTACTATTCTGGTCCCCGAAAGGATTCATACCATCCGTGCTTAAAGCAAACCTTATGTTTTTTGCGTTCCCTGCAAAATCTGGGAACTCTCGATCGATTGCTCTCCATTGAGACCCATCAGCTGGGTGTCTCAGCATATTGTCTATCTTACGGTCTTCTTTGTGCCACCGCATTAACTTTGCATGCTCTTTGTTTCTGAACAAACGTTTGAAGCGTGGTATTATAGGAGCATACCACATAACCTTGGCCGGGATTTTCTTTCTGGTTCTTTCATCCTCAACATCACCAGAGTCATCTCGCCTGATCTTATACCGTGATGCATGGCATACCGGGCAAGAATCCAACTCCTCGTACTCCTCGCCACGGTAGAGGATGCAATCATTAGGACATGCATGTATCTTTGTGATTTCCAATCCTAGAGGGCAGACAACCTGTTTGGCTTCATAGGTAGTGGCTGGCAATTCGTTGTCCTTTGGAAGCATCTTCTTTATTTTTGTAAGCAACTCCCCAAATCCCTTGTCGGATACACCATTCTTTGCCTTCCATTGCAACAACTCTAGTGTGCTACCCAATTTTTTCTGTCCTGCATCATAAGTTGGGTATAGCAACTTCTTGTGATCCTCTAGCATACGCTCGAATTTGATCTTCTCCTTTTCACTTTTGCATTCTCTCTTTGCATCGAAAATAGCCTGAGCAAGATCATCAACGGGATCATCTTATGCTGGTACCTCTTCTTCAGCTTCCTCCATTGGCATATCATTGTCATAGTCAGCAATAGAGTCACCATCGTCCCATTGTTCTTCTTCGTCTTCTTCCATTATAACGTCTCTTTCTCCGTGTTTGGTCCAGCAGATGTAGTTTGGCATAAAACCCGACTTGAACAAGTGAGAATGAAGAATCCTTGAGCAAGAATATTCCTTCAAATTCTTACATACAGCACATGGGCAGTACATGAATCCATCACGCTTGTTTGACTCGGCCACATTTAAGAAAATATGCACGCCCTCAATGAAATCTTTGGAGCGACGATCAGTGTTGTATATCCAATGCCGACTCATCTACATTACAAGACAAACGAACATTTATCACAATACTAGACATTAATTAATTTATGGAAGCCTCGCTGCAATGTAGACAGTCACAACTAGCACTAAACTAATTAAACCTAAAATACACTTCAACAGCCTAAGCATATCACGACCGATCTCAACTAAAACAGACAAATCATTCGTCTGTTCAACATCAATGGTCTTCGTTCGCGGGCTCAGTGCCTCAATCAGCTAGCTCATCACCCACCGCAGCCGCCTCTGCAAGAGTTCCAAACACGTGTTTGGCATACTCTTTTTCTCAGTACCACCCTGGATATCCACTGCCATCCCACTGAAATTAAGACAAAAATACATAAGTTTAGTAAAAAGAATACATAATTTATTATATATAATCATCAAATGCGATGGAGTAACTCACATTACGATCCGGACACTTGTAGAAGATGCGCCCCTTGTTGGGACTCTCCTTCTTCACTCGAAACTCAAGCACATTCTTTTTCTTGCACTCGCCGCACTCAATGAGAGGGAGGTCTGGTCTCAGTCTCTTTTGAACCCGATGATAGGCCGACGACCCGGAAGCATTCGTTATCTACTCTTTACTCTCTAGACTCAAATTTGTACGGCACTTAAATTCCTAATAATGTATTTTAACAAGTGAAACAAAAAATAAAACTCCTAAAATTAAAATCACAAATATATACACACAACATTTGAGTAACAAATGTGAGCTATGCATACTATAAATCTTCCTTCAACCAAATATACAAACTATCAAGTGATTTTGACCTTGAAATATAAATTATTGGAGAAATATCAAGTGATTTTGAGTTTGAAATATAAATTATTGGAGAAATATCAAGTGATTTTGACCTTGAAATACAAATTATTGGAGAAATAACCATAGAAATATCCTAGTGATTAAACAAGAGAGAATAAAGATAGTAACCTTTGCAACCGTAGAATTAAAGAAGTTGGAGGAGTAACCTAGCCAAAAGCTCCACACTTGAGCTGAGAAGAAGCAAGAACATGCACGAGCAGAACCAAGAACAGCATAAATGGCTCGAGGCCTCGGGCTCGGGGGGGAGAAAAAAGTTTAAATTGGAAGGGAGGAACATTAGTCCCGGTTTAGGCTACAAACCCGGGCTAAAAGTTAAGGTTTAGTCCCGGTTCTGCCCATAAACCGTGGTTAAACTTTTAGTCCCGGTTGATGATCAAAACCGGGACTAAAGATAGACTTTTAGTCCCAGTTTTGATCACCAACCGGGACTAAAAGCTTCCTAGCCGTTGCGAGCCGTTGGGAAGGAGGATTTAGTACCGGCTGCTATATCTAGCCGGGATTAAAGGTTTCTTTCTTCCCGGGCGCAAAAAATTCCGGTACTAAAGCCAAAATCGGTAGTGAATCAAAAGTCTGCTCTCTACTAGTGTATTACATAATTCTGTAGCAGGTTAAGTTATAATTAACGGCACTGATCAAGCTCTTTAGTTGATCAATTAATGAATGGTTTCCCGTTCAATAATTCATTGGCATTGTATATATGAGTTTATTGCAACTTGGGTGCACGATA
The DNA here is from genome assembly GCA_038502445.1 of Eremochloa ophiuroides. Taxonomy (NCBI): domain Eukaryota; kingdom Viridiplantae; phylum Streptophyta; class Magnoliopsida; order Poales; family Poaceae; genus Eremochloa; species Eremochloa ophiuroides. The sequence continues at coordinate 37,529,579 of JAHLJS010000007.1, read as the reverse complement.
AGTGCCTATATAACTATGCCCATTTAGGATCAAGGCATCCAAAGCAAGTAGATCATCTGCACCATTTTCCTCTGGTTGAAGCATACTATAGTTTATCATGGGTTCTTTGAAGGCATTAGATGTCAATAGTCATCGAGAGGGTTGTCGTCATGAAGGAGGGAATGCAACCATTTTGGGAGTAGGCAAAGCTGTTCCATTGCATGAGTTTGAACAAAATTCATTCTCTGATTACTATTTTGAGATTAGCAGAAGCAATCACATGGTGGATTTGAAGGCAAAATTTGAAAACATTTGTAAGTCGATTCATGTACAAATAATGATTGTTATATAGAACTACCTTTATTATTATGTGTATATCTGCAGAATTAGCTAGGAATATAGGGAAAGTTGCGTTTAGTTGTGTTATTACTTATTATTAGGTGGTTCATCCAGACAAATAACCTCACCATGAAGTCGGTGATAGTTCAATATTTTTAGTTTTGTCGTTTCTAATGAATGATAAATGCTGCAACACAAGTAATAACATATAGTATTCACACTATCAATGTATTATATATTGTGCGGATGCATATTTCCTTTAACATGCACTAACACGTATAGAACATGATGAATTTCAGGTGAGAAGACCATGATCGAGAAGCGACACTTTTACTTGTCCAACGAAATGTTAAGGGAAAGCCCGTCCATCACGGCGTACAGCTCCCCTTCCCTCACCCGCCGGCAGGAGCTCGCCGATGTCGGCGTACCCGAGCTGGGCGTGGAGGCGGCACGCAAGGCCATGAGTGACTGGGGCAAGCAGGCCTCCGCCATCACGCATCTCGTCGCCAGCACCTCAAGCAGTGGCTGCATGCCTGGCACGGACTGTGAACTCGCCAGGCTCCTTGGCCTCAGGCCATCGACGAAGCGCTTCATGCTGTACCAGACCGGCTGCCACGGTGGCTGCACTGCGCTTCGTCTTTCCAAGGACCTTGCAGAGAACAACCCCGGCGCCCGGGTGCTCGTGGTATGCGCCGAGGTGTGCACCCTGTCGCTGCGAGGCCCCTCTGCGTCCCACATGGGGGACCTCGTCGGCCAGGCCATCTTGGGTGACGCCGCCGGTGCTGTTGTGGTGGGCTGCGACCCCACCGTCGAAGAGCACGCCATGTTTGAGCTGGTGCTGGCGTGCCAAGAGACCGTGCCAGGGACGGAGGAGGCCTTGGTGTCCAAGTTCCGGGAGGAAGGGATAGTGTACACCCTGGACCGAGACATACCCCAGCATGTTTCAGGTTCAGTAAAGCGGTTGGTGGAGCTTATGCTGCAGGAGGCCATGGTGCCCTTTCCGGACTTGAACGAAGAGATCTTCTGGGTGGTGCATCCAGGTGGACGCGGTATACTGGACAGGATCGAGAGCAAGCTGGGGCTCGGGGAGAAGAAGCTGGCGGCATCAAGGGCCGTGATGAGGCAATATGGCAACACAAGGTGTTCCTCTGTCATCCTGGTTTTGGATGAGATGTGGCGGATGTCGGAACAGCTGGGTCTGCACACGCCAGGGGAAGGCCTCGACAGGGGACTCCTCGTTGGCTATGGCCCTGGCATCACCGTAGAAGCTATCCTCCTCCATGCCCTGCCAAAAAAAATTATGCCATAGCATATTAAACCCAACGTCCGTGGTTTATGTCAGTCAGCATCTCAACGAGTTTCCAAAACCTACTCCCAATCTAAGTTTTTTCTTCTAATAATAGTAAAAAAAAAAAAACCCCACTCTCAATCTTTGGACATTTAGAAGCTCAACCTAGCTAATCGCACGCATATATACATGCGCCTATCCATCGTCGGTTAGTCAAGGTGGAAGGACATGAGAAATAATAAAAAAGTAGCACGCAATGCTAATATATATAAGAGAGAAAGATAATATAAAGTTATTGATGCAAAGTTATCTTCTATATTTTAGATAACTTTATACACAAGTTCTATATGGAATATTATATAAACAAACATGTGTTTGATAATACTTGTACAGATAAGCTATACTTCATATACAACTTTTGTGTTTGCAAGTTTTGACATAAGTTATAATTTAAATAATTTCTTAGTGTTTAATAACTTTTTTAAATAAATTTTGTTTCATAGTTTTTGTGTTTACAAGTTTTAGTATTAAGTTATATGTTATAAGTTAGTAAACGTAATTTATTATTGAAAAAATAGAATTAAATTTACCGTTCAGAATTTATAATATTTTGAAATAGATGTTTTATTATTTTCTCGTCTGTATCAGCGCTGATGTGGGGAATCCCGAAATGGAAAGAGTTGGATAATTTTTTTCTAAAAAAAGAAACTAGTGCATGTCTAAAATTTTATCCCTACTTTTTTGTTGAGTGAACGTTAGATGTGCAACTATGGTTTTTCTTAATTATAGTTTTTTTTAATGTGTTGCTATCTCTACTATAAAAAGAAGTTATGTAACTTAGGTTTATTTAATCCAATCAACCAACCTACTAATATAAGCTAGGACGGCAAACACCTGACCATGGTACACAATATAAATATGAAAGCTTAATTGAGGTACAGCTGCAAACTCGAAGTCCAATGTTTTTAGCAAGGTCAAGGAGTTCATGCTCCCCCAGTTCCTCGTTGGTGACCCTTTCAAGGATGTCGTTGCAAGGGCCATGCTCCCAATTAGGTGATAACTCCATGGATTGCCTAGGATGCTTGAGGTGACCTCTACTGGACCAATCCCGCCATCTTCATTATGAAGCTTCCAGCCAAATCATTGTGGTCCTAGTTTCCTCCGCACACAGTGGTGGCCACACCATAAACATGATTGGTGTGGTCTTGCAAGACTACAAACCCTTATGATTAGTGTGTGCAAGCACCTTATGAGTAAGACATTTGCAAACCCTAGAGCAAATGCAATATTGGTGGTCTTACTGGCCTAAGCATTTCACAAAAGCACCTATCCACCTACGATAATCCACTAGTACAAAAAAAGCTCTATGTTGACACCACGTATTTATTTTTACAGGCGGATTTAATTAACATACGTCACTAGAAATAAAATGGTGGGGACAGATTTAGAACCGCCTGTAGAAATCAATTTGTACAGGCCTGTACAAATGGGGCATTTCTACATGCGGTTCTTTAAGAAAACCGTCGGTAGAAATCGCTACCAATTTTAAAAATGCAATTTTTCAAATGACTTCAAATGGAAAAACTTGTACATGAAAGTTGTAGATCTCAAAAAGTTATTGAACTTTATAGTTGAAACTTTTTTATTTGAAATCATCTTGTTCACTTAAATTGCGGTCAAAGTTTAAAATTTAAAATTTGACTTTTTGAAAAAGGCCTCGGATGAAAAAACTATCTACACGAAAGTTGCAGATCTCGAAAAGTTATGCAACTTTATAGTTGACAACTTTTTCATTTGACTTCGTTTAAGGCCTCAAACAATCAATTTTCTATTGACTGCGTAACAATATGTGGCGAACCTAATACAATTAGGACACATGTGAGTGCTAGGTGGAGTGGTTAGGGTGCCTTATGCGCGAGGGAGAGGTCGCGGGTTCGAACCCCCGCGGCCGCGTAGCGCACGGTTTTTGCGCGAAAAATGCTGCGATTTGCGACTTAAGAAATGGCCAGTGGGTCCATTCCCAGATTTAATTTTTTCCTTTTGCTATTTTAAAATTCTGATTTCTGGAAAAAGTTTTGTGCAAACGGTTCACTTAAAATACCGCCAGTACAAATCGGATTTATACTGGCGGTTCATAAGCAACCGCCTGCACAAACGGCCGATTTCTACTAGCCCATAGCACAGACGGTTCAAAAAAATGCCTGGAAAAATACGTTTAAAACCGCATGTGCTGAGGTTTTGTGTATTGGTGATCATTAGGTATATCACTAAACACTGTGCAAGTGCAGAGCACTAAAATAGAGTACCAACCTCTCTTGATATGTCCATCCTTCCCCCGCCCTCAAATGGTCGACAAGTGGGGTATATATACCCCCAAATCCAAATGCAGTCATTGGGGTTGCATAATAGCTTCTACACTGCATCGGACCTATCTGGTGAGGCCACGTTAGCCAGCCACTGGCATAATATATAGCCGTTGCCGACCGTTGCAGATATGGACATCTTGTGCGACGTCAAGTGCACCATTAGAGAAGTCCGATGCGTTACAGCCATGTCCAACTGGCTCGCGTCCTCTTTGGATCTTCTATTCAGTGAGGAGTCCGGTGGATGCTACTGCCACCTTTCCACTACATATAGTGGTATCCGGTGCTTTTCTTGGCCGACATCGGACAGTCTGGTGCTACACTGTAGCACCCGGTGAATGTTGTTTCTTCGTTATTATGAAAACTGGTTTTTTAAAAGGTTTTCAAATGACCTTGTACGAAAAACCATAAAAATAAAAGTTGTAGAACTTAAAAATTATGAAACTGTAATTCACAATGTTTTCATTTGCAATCATCTTGTTATTAAAAACTACCTTTAAATTTGTCAAACTTTAAATTCAAATTTTTTAAATGACCTCGCATGGAGAATCTAAGTAAATAAAAGTTGTAGATTTTGAAAAGTTATGAAACTTTGTGGCTGACAACTTTTATATTTGAATTCGTTTAGGACCTCAAACATTCAATTATCCTCGATTTACGATAGTATGTGGGCAACCAAATTCTAATATAGACACATGTAAGTGATGGATGGAGTGGTAAAGAAGGCTATGCGCGAGGGTCATGTCACGGGTTCGAGCCCCTGCAGCCACGAAGCGCATGATTTTTGCATGAAAAATATCGCGACTTGCGACTTAGCCGGAGCACGCGGGTGGCTATCCAGTGGGCCTTTCCTAGGATTAAATATTTTTCTACTATTTTTAAAACTTGATTTACATTTTCTAGGCAGGTATTTAAATTGTCGGTTTGTTAAGAAAACCGCAAGTTCAAGTCGATTTACACTGGCAGTTTACAAATCACCGGCCGTGGAAAATTTGATTTCCACTGGTCTCTCCCGCTGACCACAAGAAAACCAGCAATACAAATGGGTCTACAACCACCAGTATTAAGCTTCTCTTCACTAGTGGATGTGCAAAGTGACATGCCAACTAGTCAACACAATCCTCTTTTCTGTGAAGGTAGAGATTGGAAAAAAAAGAACTTTGTAGAATGACATGAAAATCAAATGGCAACACTGATAATTGTAGGTATTGACTAAGTAGCGTGTCCGTGTGTTGCTATGGGACAACTAAACTTTTATAGAAAAAACATACAGATCGCACGATGAAGTAACAAATGTCGCGAAATTAAATACTTAAAATAGCACAGTTCGTGAAATTAACACCGACATGGAGAACATAGCATCCTAGGCTCACAAACTATACCATATAAACCTTTTTGTAACGCAGATAAGAGGATGTTTTAGGGTTTTGCAGGGATAATATCAAGATATCTCAATCCTCGATCCTTCAGTTACTCGAATCAAATTAGTACATACTACCCATTACACGGTACCAAGAAGCATTCCCCTACTATTGTTTTGTATCCCTTTCCTGACTTATCGGAATGCAACTGCAACAGGCAGATATCTACTGATTTTATGTATGGCATTGAGGGTCTTGCTGCAAAACAGATCAAAGAAGCAGCTGGTGTTTATCTTGTGTTGCTTCAACAAGAGTTAAAACAATGGAGATGATGAACAGCCGAGCCACACACGATCAGGATACACGGCTGCTCAGGAAATGATATCAAGGTCAGGATACACGGCTGCGCAAGGTTCGATGTGTATGTGTGATAGCCATGCTGCGCCTAGGAGGTGCTCCGGGAGCTTGTCGTATGTGTTTGCCTGCAGGTGCAGCGCCACACTCACAAAACAAGTAGTTCGCAGAGAAGTCACTAAAATTGAACGATGCTAGAACCCGAAAGAAACAAAGATTGTCTAAGGGGTTTTATTTACCTGTATAAGAAATGCCATGTCGACAACCAAGGTGGTAACAACACCAAACCAAGCTCAGGACCCCATTGGCTACTGCTGATGAACCAATATCTACATCCACCTGTAGAATTGTCATGATGTAGGAATGCATTCATCATAGATTTGTAATCCGTGCATGAGAAAAAAGAATATGACTTTCTACTTGTTCAATCTGAACTCAACTGAACCGTGTTCACACATGATCAATAGAATGTCTTTTGTCATCAACAAAATTTTTTGAATTGGAACTATATTACTGAAGGGACTTACTTCTAAGTAGTCAGGACCACGCAAATAGGTCCACGGCTCTCCCCAGTAAACAAGGTGCTTCCAACACTTTGCCGCGCTATCCAAGACCCTGAATAATTTGAACATGCCAAAGTGAGAACAGCTTACCAAAAAACATTTGAATGATTTCACACTGGAACATACCTTTGGAACAGATGGGATAAGCTTCAATCTGTTGTTTCGAAAATCATCGTCACCATCGACAAAACGCTGCAACAGTGATCCTATCTTCAAGGAGTTTGAGACAAAATAAAGGACCAAGCTGTAATTACTTGATCCCGGAATCTGCAAGAGAACAGTGAGTTCACCAGCATAACCTAATTATAGAAGAAAAATCAGAAATAGAAACAAACTTGGAAGAAAGCCATAAGTTTATCATTTAATTCTCAAACTTACTATGAAAGTGATAAATACCAACCACATAAAGAATGTCTATCATAAGTAAATTTCTTTCTGCATCTGCTCTTGTTTGTGTAATGTTTATGAAGTACTCCGTATGATTTATGAATCAATGCTAAATAGGAATTTAGAAAAAAGACATGTAGATTGGTGTGCAAGCCACCAATGGATTTTTTGTACTCTGTGCGGTCACCATTCTGTGAGAAAAAAAAGCAAGATAGAAAGAAATGACCATGGAAGTATTGTTAGAACACGAACTTACTTGTATGTTTACCAAGAAAGTGAACATTCCCTTCTCAGCACTCAGCAGCAACCTACATTAGTAAGGTTCAGCTGAAATCAGAAATCATCATGTAATGGAAGCACTGTACTAGTTAGGAGCAGGAACACTAAATCTAGATCCAACAATGGTATTTTATTTGCAAGGAAAATTTTGGTTGAACCAATAGTCCTCCAAGAAAATGGTATTCTACTATTCAAAGTTTGTGTTGCGATTACAGAAAAAGTGGGCAGAGATGCGAATGTGTCATTAACCAACCATGATAGGTTTTCTGACCTGAGCCGCAGATCCTTTCCGCCTAGCAACATGATCCATGCGCTTGGTGTCCTTAAACCAGTCAATTGCTACAAGCTCCGTAAGATACTTCCCTGTTGGTACCTGCAAGTCAAATGACAAAATACTAAACACTTGTTTGCCTGCTAGGCTTCAGAAAGAAAAGAAACTGATTGTGTCACTTGAACGCCTGGACCTTTGATTTGTCATGTGGAAAACTCTTACTACGGACTTCAAAGATCTTGCTGTCAGGTACTGCCCAACAGTTCGAAGTAGACCTAGGCAGTTCGTCTACCTCACCTCAGTCCAACACAGCTGCAGGTGCCGCCCCCAGAGTGGGATCCTTTTGTTCAGCAACCGCCAGCTGTGGCTCCCCCTCCTTGGCCTTGGTGGCCTTCTGTGGCATCCTCCCTCCTCTCCTGCACTGTGACGGCTGTGGTGGTGAGGAATGAGGAGGTAGTGTGAAGCGCCACAAACCCTAGCAAATCCATGTTCCTTCCCGCCCAACTTCAGGCTGCGACTGGAGGGGGGCATATCGACGTACTGGTGCAAATTTACACGGCAGGAAGGGATGGGGAGGGATTGGCACACCTGGCGCAAGGAAGAAGCCGCGGCGGGCTGCTGCGCTCGTCGGGGCGGCGGCAGCTCTGCTCCATCTTGTCGGGGCGGCGCCGAGAGGAGGAGGCCGAGGTGCGTGAGGAAGAGGCCGCGGCGGCGTTGCTGCGTCTCGTCGGGGTAGCGGCATCACAGATGCCGAGGCGGCGGCGGCACTGCCGCGAGGAGTGGGGAGAGGATGGAGCGTTTGTGGTGGCGGTGTGCCCAGATGCGGCGCCGCGGCCCTGCGCCCGCCACGAACCCCGTTGGGGAGGGGCGTCTGCGCAGGGGAGGGGCAACGGCGCGGGCTTCTTCTCGCGGGACTCGTACTGGGGAGGGGCGACTGGAAGGCCGGGCGACGGCGGCGCGGGCGTCCTGTCGCGAGCCTCGCGGGACTCACGCTGAGGAGGGGCGACTGGTCAGCGTGGCCACATCACAGGTACGGGTAGACGGACGACCTCAAAGAAGTCGCACAAAAAAAAACTGCCTCTAGCCTTATTAGTTATAGAGAAGAAGAAAGTAGGTACGTGGCATATAATGGAGCCCTTAACTTGGAGACTGACATGATTATGCATACTAGCATTACAATGCATCCTCTATATTAGGAAAAAACCGGTGCCCCCTCCTCCCACCTCCACCACCCGCGCTACCTGGAAACCACCGCCATCAACGCACGCCCACCCCGTCCGCGTCCACGGCCCCCGCCCCTCGCCACACCGGCTCCCGCCCCGACGCCGCCCAAGTCCAAAGCCACGGCCCGCACGCCAGCGCCCGCGCCCGCGCCCGTGCTCCCGACCAAGGTCGTTGCCGCCGTGGCCCCACCTGCCTACCACCACAGCATCGATGCCCCAGGCCCTCGCCGGGCATGACGCGGCCGCTGGACACTCCACCACTCAACACTGCCTCGACGAGCGCCCAACAGGTATGGCCGTATGGCGTCCCTTATCTTCTGATGTGATCTGCAGTCTGTTAAGAAACTAGGATTGTAGTACTAGCACATTGGTACCACATTGCGCATTGCTACTAGAAACTAGGAACGCACATTGGCACGTAGCTATGTGGTAGGAATGCAGATTTGTAAGATCCGCAAGCCATTAGTAGCTATGTGAGTCACGACCCCGTGCGTCCGTGTGTGATTGAGGTTTAAAATTTCCGACTCCGGATGTAGCGGCCAGAAGCAGGCAGGCCTGGTTTTCCGGTGCGGCTGCGTGCGCTTGGATTCAATTTCACGAGGACAGCGATGGTGCTTAGACATGTGATGTAAGGGAGAGTGTATGCAGTGTTTTTTTGTTTTTCTTTTTCTCGCTCCCGTGTTCATCAGATATAAACCCCATGATTGAGACAGTGACCCACGTTGTTACTGTATACGAAGATAAGAAAAGCCCAGCTGGTCACGTCGGACAGCTTGGAGAAGTGTATGCAATAATCAAGTCGTTGGATGGTATATGAAAAATACACATCTTTCCAATTTTGCATCATGTATATCCACTCTTCAGATATAGACTTACAAGGAGTTAAATCACAAGAAATTCTCAAACAAAATTCTATGCCACCAAAAATGAGCGAAGAGTATATCTTAGACCCTGTTTTTTGTGCCCTATGGATAGTAGCTATCTACTAGAGTTATGTCTTTTGGATCTAAATGTGTATAGATAATAGAATAGATTAGTTGTTAGTTAGATCCCTTGATAACAATTATCTCACTAGTTGGGCCATATAATAGCAGCTCATAGTAGATCAACAACAGAACCTTACCCATTAGTTGTGTATCCAAATGACCATCCAGATGATAGATATCTAGCCAATAGTAAGGTAGATAATATTAGCTGTTGAAAGTGCTAATTTGGTTTTTGCTAATTGATTAAATTTATTGGACTAACTAATCTAAGTGTACGATTAGAGATAAGGTGGTCCAAGTTCAAATGTTGGCGCTAGATGGCAAGGTGATGGCCTAGATGATGGTGATCAAGTGCTCCAACTTGAAAGAAAAAGAAAGAGAAAAGCAAAGAAGCTCAAGGCAAAGATATAAGACCATAAGAGCTCTTTGTTTTGCCATTCAAGACATGATAGGGGTTATGAGTGCATTTAGAATAGATAGTCATACTATTAAGAGGGGTAAAAATGTGGCTAATACCCACTGGCCAAGCTCCTCCACAGCGCCAGCCCCAACTAGGTCTGCCCCCAACCAAAGTCAGCTGCTGCCCCTGCAATGTCCTACAGCTTATTCATTTTCAAGAAGTTGTGTTTCTAAATAATGCAAACACAAGGTGGGTTTATGTCCTTGTGGTTCGAGTCTATGATGAGTGATTGTCAACAGATATTAGACATGTCTCTTGGCTTGTAGTGCGTAGGTGTGGAGCACAGAGGCGGTGGTCGAAGGCGATGGTGAAGGTCGATCGGGTTAGTGCCGATGGACTGGGAGTGGTGAAGGACGGACGCCGAGGCTTGGACTGAAGGACCGGAGAAGCCAAGTGACTAGCCGCGACGGCTGACACCTCGGGACATCGACGAGCGGAAGAGCACCTGGTGATGGATCATGGGTCGGCTCGGTCGAGGACTGGGACCTCAAACCAGTGGAGGATGAGTTTTGGGTTTGGGCCTCAAATCACGAGCAGAGCTTCCCGAGGAAGTGCGGTGACACGTTACGAAATTCTAGAGGTTGCGTCTAGGCGACGGCAAGTCCATGACAGGAAGCGGGACCATCGGATCAGATCTGTAAAAAGGGTTGTCCAGAATACTATAGGGATATCTAGTTCACCTGGTAGCTTAGTTAGTAAGCAATAGGATAAGTAAAAAAATGTAATAAGCCTCCATAAATAGGTGAGAGTAGCCACTTCCATCTCTATCACTTTATTTGGGGTTATTGTAGTTCTCTCTCTCTAGTTCATAAGGTGATCCACATATGCTAAACACTTGAACTCGTGTGTGTACTCATTTATTCCAGGGAGTGAGGCCATAACCTCATAGATGTCCTCCGGGATTTGTGGATAAATTCGTGCTTTGTGATTTTAGTTTGAGTTCTTCACATTCTTCCTCTTCCCTCGCTAGTTCCTGACTCGACTCATTGATTTGGAAGCTATTCGATTTGTTTATCAATTTTGCGTTTGTCTAGATCATGAGATTCTTTGCACCTAAGGGAACCATCCAATTCCTCATGAATTCATAGATCGGGGCAGATCGAGTTCCTGACCTAATTTCTTGACCATTTTTCGCTCATCTTCGATTTTCCATCGAATCAAGTCAAATTGGACGATGATCTGTTAGGAATAGCTCGCTAACTGCCTTGTCATGTTGTGATTACAATTTGGTGGCAGTTGGTTTTGATTTGATTGAGTTTTGGTTGATTCTTGGTTGGAGGCCATTTTGATTTCACTCTGCCTGTACAGTCGCAAACAGTCCGGGCTCTAGCCCTGGACAATCCGGCCATCGGGGTCGAGCATAGGGTAGCCATGTGCTATGCTCAGGCCTCAAGCTCAAACAGTACGGCCTTTAGGGGTGGACAGTCCGGTGCTGGGTTTCAGACAGTGAACAAAACTATTTTCGTTCGGTATGTTTTTTTTGGGATTTGGCCGGCGGATAGTCTGGGCCCAACCGCGGATAGTCCGCACCAGATCAGCGAACAGTCCGTGTTGGTGTAGAGTTCACTTGGTTCCTTCCTGTATTTGCTCGTCCAGTCTTAGATTTGTCTACGGACTTTTATGTTGCTTTTCATTCGATCCAAGGAGCCCTTCATAGTACGCTTTGTCACCGGTTTGACTTGAACACTTTGGATAGCTCACTCGTTTCTCCTCCATAGAAATCGAGTGTTTCATCCTTGGATTTCGTCTGAATCTCCCAAGCTTTGCTTGGGTGAGGTTGACAGTTCCGCTGTGTCTTTTGGAGCTTTCCATAGACACCCAGCCACATTTGGCTCCTAGATTTCTCCGCTGAGTCTGTGTTTGCTTTGAGGGGTTAAATTCTGAGACAACGACTAAATATTTCAAAAGAAATTTGAGGCTCTCATTCACCTTTTCTGGGTCGCCTATCCGATCCTTCAAATAACCTTAGCTTTTTTGCACCAGTTGGCTTTCAGAAAGTCATCTTTTTGAGAGCCAAAGCCAAAAGTTAAAACCCAAACAAACATAGCACAAATACGAAGCCTAAAGTTGGGGTAGACACAGTGGGTAGTCCAAGTAAGCCCAGAGAACTACCATGGAATTTGGCCAAAAATATTTTTAGGATCATCATAGCTGAAGAGGAGCGAGTTGAAGAGCGTCCTATACGAGACAAATACTTATGTGTTATATGTGTGTGAAAAATACTATAATTTTGTGACGCCCAATTAGTGTCATTAGATTAGATTAATATTCAAATGTTTTTTATTTTAAAGATATTAGAAGGTACAAATGTTGACAATATTTTCTAGGCCGTTTGGATTTCATTTGGAGGAGTTGAAATCTAGTTAATAACTTAAACTACTTCGCATGGAGATTGACATTCTACTACTTCCCAAAGTTCATATATTAGTCTACCTTAAATTTAGTG